>JBAMCF010000134.1:0-630690 GCA_037075285.1 Drosophila lutescens
AACAGCCGATATGATTTATGTCAAATTTATAAGTCAAACATATCAACTTGATATTTTATCATTTCATATTAAATACCTAATTTAGTGTTTTATGAACACATAATGTAAAATAAGATAAACATTGTCTTTATTCATATCAACATGATATGAATAACTTGATCTTTAAAAAATAAAATTGAATTGCACATATCAATCTGATCTTTTATAAATTTGTTTCTGTGTATATACTACATATATATATTTTCCTGTGTGTGGTGGCGATTGTTGCGCTTTCCTTATCGGATGGGAAAACATGGCAAATGCCTTATGGCTGCTGTGCATTTCCATTTCCCCACCAGACTTAAGTAAAATTGACTTTAAGTTTTCAAGCTGTTGAGGGTTGATTCCTGCCAAGAATAGCCCCTCACTTAACTTAGCCAGCAACCCGACGATATGAGAGCCTCTTGAGTATGCAAATGGGCAGGCGAATCCATTTTGGCTAACGCCTTAGCCTTTTTTAACTTCCGTGACATAAGTCCGCTGCCCGCTGGCCATCTACAGATGCGGTCGAAATAATAGGTTTGGGACAAAAGTTCTAAGATAATATTTTTAAAATATTAATTTTTCTATTGTTAATTGTTTATACTTAAATTAAGTTTGCTGAAATGAAGTGACGAATCTATCATTATGTGGATGACCGAAAACTCTCGCAATGCAATCACGTTCATTTTTATACCCGTTACTCGTAGAGTAAAAGGGTATATTGCATTCGTGCAAAAGTATGTAACAGGGAGAAGGAAGCGTTTCCGACCCTATAAAGTATATATATTCTTGATCAGGATCACTAGCCGAGGCGATATAGCCATGTCCGCCTGCCGGTCTGTCCGTCTGTCTGTCTGTCCGTCTGTCTGTCTGTCTGTCCGTATGAACGCTGAGATCTCGGAAACTACAAAAGCTAGAACACACATAAACGACAAGGTGATGATGGTACAACGACCTGCTTTAATTTCGACAGGGAGACGTGAGTCATACTTAATTATTTTAAAATTCGGTAACAAACAATTTTACTTATTTTGTATATCAAACAAAGTGTTCTTTCTTTCTTCGGATGTAAGTTAGATTATGAATGCTGTGGAAAAATTTTAAAAAGACTTTGGTTATCAGAGTCAGATTCTTGAGGTTGTCAACTGTTTAAATAACTTCTATGGTATTATCGTTTTTATAATGCTTATCCTAAAGCGCAGCACCATTAATCTTCTCAAGGAGAGGTAAGTCTTGTATAGTTAAGACAGATAATTGACTAACCTAATACTATTTCTTCCAGCATTCGGGGAAAACCGAAAAAGCAGTTTGCTCGCGCTCAAAGGAGAGCAAACCCGGCTTAAAGTGAAGTATGCGAATACATTTTTTTAAATTTTGTAAAAAAGTATAGAAACACTTTGCCTTGAATTTAAGAAGAATAAAACGTCACTAGATCTAACCACTAATTTTCTGGCCGCATCTGCACTTGTTGGGCCAAAAATAAACGCGGTCCGAAGATGACGCCGTCATCCGTCAGCTGGGTATCTCCATCTCGTTGACGGGCTAAAATCGGGCGGAATCAGCTAAGCTGATTTACTTTGAGTTGAGCGGAGAACACTGAAAGTTGCCAACAGAAGGGAGCCACTGAAATAGAAAGAAAAACAACGCTGGGTGTCAATGACTTGGTCCTGAAATCTTGAGTCCTGAATTCTGAATCCAGAATCCTCAGCTCCTTTCCCCTTTTCTGTTTTTGGCTAATGAAAGTGGACAGGGACTGTTGGCAGCAGAAGCGCTTAAGTCAATTTGAGTTTGAAGCTCGGCGAGCGAAAACAGTGAGGACATCTCAGGATGTCTCCGACTTTCTAAGGACATAGCAGGACACCAAAGTTCAGCTGGCCAGGCGCGTGTTTCCGCTTAAAACTTTTCTGTTTTTCCAGTTGCTGCCGTCAGCAATTGAGGCGCCCCGAATCCTCGACAGATTGTTGTTACTGTTCTGTGCGGTGTTGGCTAATTGCGATTTAATGACGATGACAATTTGATAAGAGGATTTGCTGCATTGTCCATCCGCCCCGTTGTCTCCGTGGAATCGACCAAAGAGATCTACCAATTGAATCAGCCATTTCGTTGGTACACTGTACCAAAATCAGGACTTTAACAGTACAAGGAAAATTATATTCCAAGTTGATTTGGAAATCTTTTTAAATATATTTTATTTCAATGCTTAAAACGATAAATAAGGTTTTAAAAACTTTAATAAAATATTTGCTATCATAATAAGTTTTATTAATGCTAAGTAATCTTAAGAAAAAATTCCAATATTTATTAAGTCGCAAAAATAGGTTTCCAAATTTTTTTATTTTTTTTTGTGAAAGAAAACGATCTGTGAATCCTAGGATTTTCAAGAGCAGAATTATTTTCATGATTAAAACCCGAAATAAAATCCAAAAAATTGTTTTCTGTGTACCTTGGAGACAATGCAATCACATGAGCATTTTACGGGCCGGCGAACCAAAAGAAAACTGCGATAAAAAGCCAATGTCAGCAGCAGGAGGACAAATCCCAGTCAAAGGCGCCTTGCCACAGACAATGGCTGTAAAGTAACTGGAAAAATTGAACATGAATTGAAATAAAAGCGATAGTAATTGAAATCGAAAACCCGTGGAAATTCGCAGCACGAAATCATTGTCATTTTTGGGGGTAAAAAGCGTATGAGATTTTTCTGACTGTGCCAGCAAAGAAGAAGATAAGCTTTAAGTTGAAATTTAAGATTTTAAAGGAATAAATAAAATCTAATTTATAAATTGGCATCTTGTTTTTATTTCCAGAAAATCGATAGTTACATAAATAAATTTCATAAGATTTTAAAGGGGGAATTTTACGATTTTCGAGAATAAAGAAAATCTAAATATTAAATTGCGAAGCTCTTTGGAATCTCGTTTTAATTTACAGAAATTTATTTCTTCTCTTTTCGATTGGCAAAACCACAAAGGTGATATTTTTCACGTCAATGGCATTCATTTTCTGTTTTTATTTACCCAATTTTTGGGGTTTTTATTGCGGTTTGTCCTACATTTCCCTCAGGTTCAAATGTTCTTTCACTTTGATGTGGGTAGCATTCGCATATATTTATAATTATTATTGGCATTTTCAAGGGCCAATTCGGACCCTTTTTTTTATTATTATTTGGGGTGTGGCCTTATGATAACGGTTGAAAGCGTGCCCCTCTTGTCAAAATGAGTTTTGATAAAAGGGAACCGAATAAAAACCGAACAAATTTGTCCAGGCCGCAAAAAGTTTTCGCCTGTCACTTTCGCGCTTTCAATTAATGCGACAAATGTGTGACTGTATATGGGTATAAATACAAAAGGAGCTTTTGTTCCTTTTTGCAAGTCTGCGTTTTTCTTTTTTTTTTGCGGGCTGATACGTGACTTTGCACGAGAAAGTCAATGACTTCCACAGACTCCCAAGTGGCTTTGTTATGTCCGTTTTTAAAATCCCGCTTTAAAGACAAAAACTCTGGAATCAATTAATATATTCGGTGGCCATGAAAGTGGCGAGTGGCGATAAGCCAGCTTCACCCTATGTGGCCATACAAACTGCTTCAATTTTAATGTCCTCAAACTGTCATAAACTGTAAATGCACAGTAAAAGCCATAAGTATAAGGCGGGGGCGCTGAGCAAGATGAGGAGGAAGAAGCTAAAGCTGTCAGCTCAAGAATTTAAGTTCGACAAGCTCGCGAAACTATCTTACACTGAGGATGAATAATAATAAATATATCATAAAAAAAGAGTTTTTGTAGGATTTAAAACTTTAAAATTGAAAATTATAATAAAAATTTAGCTAAGACCCATTAAAATGTATCCAAAAATTTAAAATAATATTATTTTTCAAAGAATCGTGGTACAATTGCTTTGTATGTTTTAATAAATAAAATTAAAAAAGTGTTGCCTAGTTTTAGACACCTTTTTTATAAGATTTAAGAATCCTAGTGATTTCAGAAACACTATCGCATATAAAATGTTGCACAGTTTTAGGCACCTTTATAAACGAATTAAATCCTATTGATTGGTGTATCTGAACCATAGCATAAAAATGTTGCATAATTTTAGGCACCTTAAAAAATGATTTAAAAATCCGAGTAATAAAAAATGTTGCATAATTTTAGACACCTTTATAAAAGAGAAATACAATCGCTTATTTACAGAGCCCCTGGCTATTTGAACTCTTTGTTTTTGGTTCATTGGTTTAACCTTCTTTTATTTTTTTGGTAAACAAGATGTCAGGCACTGTTAAACATTTAAGCCAGAACAAAAGCCAGTTTTTTTTTTGCCAAGTGCAAAAATGCCCCGCAGGCTGAAAGCGAGTCAGACCAAAAGCCAACATTCCCTATACATGATACATACATATAGAGAGGGAGCCACATGAGAATACGTATATACAAAGCCGTGCACATGAATAACCCGTTGGCACGACATATCATCCAGTCCATTCTGCCGGCTGAAAATCTCTTGGGTGGGCGTGGCAGTTCGCCTGCAGCTTTCATTAGTTCAATGTCAATGTTTTGTGTTGTGTGATCCTGGGGAACTGGAAAACTGGCGACAATATGCGACATGTGGTGCCCAACCATTTGTCTGGTTTGGATTTTTAATTTTAAGCGCATGTGGTTCGGTCTCCTCTGTTTTCCCCTCTGTTTTTCACCTGTTTCATCTGCTTGCCAGTCTGCTGATTAAGTGAGTTCAAGCTGCAGGTGTCCTGCATTAGGACAACCCGCTGCTCCTTCGAGGCAAAAGGAATGCAAATTAAAATTGGTATCTCCCCCTCCTTTTGGTCTTCTCTGGGTCTTCGGTTCTTCGGTAGTCTGGAACTTCTGTGTGAACAGCAAATTGAATGAGGTGAGAGAAGCAATCGATATCCCGATGGCAGATGGAGAAATCTTTAAGTTCCTTTAAGTCTGGATATCCAATTTCCTTTTGCCCAGAAAGCAACCACAACACGTGTCGGTGGTTTCGAAGCACTTGGAAAAATACTGAGGGCTTATAAATCATTTTATAACATGAAAAAAAACATTAGGGTTTCGAAAAGTAGGCTTCAAATTTTTTGTAGTTAAAAAATCGATTATTATGTTAAAAAAACATGAGGGATTTGAAATCTTTTAAAAAGGTGTCTAAAAATGTTCTTTAAAATATTTTTATTTCACAAATTTATTTAAGAAGTTTTTAAAACAAGAGTTAGTCAAAATATTTAACTAAAAACATTGATTTTTAATTTTTAACTTACGGAAATAAGATTTATTATTTAATATATTTGCTTGTTAAAACTGAGACTAAAAGCCCTTCGTAGAGTTTTTTCAGTGCATACTCGAAATTAGGAGTACTTACCACATCACAGACACAGAAATTAGGCTAAAAGTGCGCAGCCAATAATGTTTTGCCCACTTACGAATTACGAAATACGAAATTTGTTGGCGGCTGTTTTAGCCAGGCCAACAGAGTCGTATGCAAACTTTATTAATTACGCGCCCCAATGACCATTTCAAACATTTCGACCATGGAAATCTTCTGCGAGTCCGGCGAAACTTTGGCTGTTTACTATTTTTCCCTAAATTGAGTTTCATCCCCCACCCATTGTCATGTTATGCAATTTTCACCAACAGCAAAAGCAGCAGCGAAAATCAAACAAAAGTTTTTCAAATTAAAAATTCAACAGATTTCATTCGGAAAATCAACAGCGTAACAGCACATGCAATAACAAGAATCAAATCAATGAATTAAACAAGAAAAGCAATGTTTGCTTGCGAAACTGAAATGGCCAATAAAATGCATAACGAATGCATAATAACTGCAAAATCCGATTGTAGTTGCCAAGTTTCAATAAAACCCCTGAACAATTTAAGAATCGTTGGTGGAATTTTCAGAAGGAAATTATTTTAAATAAATTATTAATTAAATAAAGAAGTACTACAAGAATGGCAACTCTAAAAAAAAGGTTGCCGCTCTAAAATAAAATTACTCTACAAAAGTAAAATAAAAGTAATTTTTATGCCTTAAAAACAATTATTAATAAAATTAAAATATATGTGTTAAATAACATTAATTACAATGTGACCTTACTTAAATCTAATCTACCAAAACAAGTAGAAGTCCCAACTCTGGTGACCAAATGTCAAATGTCAATTAAATATTAATTCTGCAACATCATCTGAAAAAAATCATTTATAGAAAAAGCCCAGTTCAAATAAATAAAAAACCTTAGTAGACTGCTACAGCATGTCAATTGACCCACAAACGATTAAGAACTCAACAAACCTAGCTGAAATCACCGAGGAAAAAGAGTTCCTGGCTAATATTGGTTTGACAACGTAGGAAAATATATAAATAACTTTAAATTAAGTACTATAATAATAAAAGATCTGAATGTTTTGGTTATTGTTCGTAGAATGACAGAAGCTCGCCAACGTCAGCAGAAAAAACCCAAAAAAGTGGTGAAAGACTTTGAAGATGATGAGTTATTCATAAAGCGTCCCGATTATAGCAAGCGGGACGCGATTAAAGTTGAGAAACCCGATAAGCGGAAGACTCCAAAAAAAGATGCGTCCGAAAAAAGTGGATGTTCTTCAGGGGACGATGAAGAAGAAGAAAGGAAGAAGCCCGAACCTATTTGCTCCATACCCGGAAAGAAGTAAGTAAAGTTTGGAAAGTGGATTATAGCCGAAATCATTTCTTATAGATATGCTTGATAGATTAAAATTGATTATTATAAAACCATAATTTTATGATACAATTTTGTAGCTAAAGAAATATTACTGGAAATCAAACGTTAAAAAATGATTTTACATATAATTATAGTTAAAAGAAAAGTTGTTAAAAGTTAGTGGTGGTTTTTTTAGAAACCGATCAGACTGTTGTAAAATGTATATATTTACATTTTGTATTGCCTGAAATTCTTTAACATTTATTACTCATTGAATAAGTTGTAACAGTATTTAAGCAAAACAATTATATTTTTAGTTCGCATTTTTGAAAGTGATCCATAAAACGAACAAAGTTTCCTCTGTTTGAACCTCAATATCTTCGGCTTTAGTAATTGGATTGACTTTATGTCTATTGTATTCAATTTTTTAAAATCCAGACAAAGCAAAAATATTTTATAATACAGATATTTTTATAATACAGATTTCCATGAAGTCAAATTTCTTTTTAGGGAGTATTGTATTAGAATCGCCACTATATTTTGTGTAAACCCTCTCCCGTAGATTGTACAACTTCCTGAAGCAACTCAGCTCGCACCGTTGGATCTGGTGCGAGTTCGTCGATTCCTTTCTAGACAAACCGATCCTGGCCTGCGCCTACGACATGGAGCGCTTTATCACCGAGTGCTGTCCCCTTTTGGGAACCCGCTGTTTGCCGCGCAGAGGATGGCAGCTTTTGCGAAGGAATATGGGAAAGGCGCGTCGCTTCTCGCCGGCCTTCATCGAACAGGAACGTGAGGAATTCGAGCGAACACGTCGCATTGTTCGGCAGTTGCAGCAATATCGTTTCAATCACCAGAAGGACGGTCCCTACTTGGAGCACATACCCAAGCGTATCCCATTGCCCTTGGTGACAGATGCCAAGGTCACTGGATTTCTGCAAGGACACTCGCTCAAGGGCATCACCGATGGCTGTGTCATGGACTACGATCCGCAGGATAGTACTTATCTGGTTCGGTTTGCCAAGAATGGCAAGTCGGCGGTGCTAAGTCTTCCGGATTCGCAACTTCATTCGGATCAGGATTCTACGGCCTTACCATTATCCATTATGATGCTTGGCACCAAATCGGCGGCAATTAAAAAGGAGAGTACGAAAACCGAAAAGTTTGGTAATAAGAGATATAACAAGGAGCTACTGGAATCTGTGCTCCAGGTTAGGAAATTATTGGAAGTCAAAAAGAAAACTGTAATGGATATTTCCGAAATGAATGAGGATTTCGAGGGGGGCAAGGATGCAGGTCCTTCAAGCAGTCGTCGCGATGCCAAGATGACACCCCAAAGGGAAAAACTCCAACGTCGCTATGCAGCCAATATATTAACGCTGCATCGTGTGAACTCGGATGTTCTGGAACCTTTACATATCCTCCACGAACACCTGGCTGATTATCAAAAACAGGAGGAGGAACAGGAGTCCAGGGGAGGAATACCCGCCAGCGAAGTCTATCAAAAGTGTCGCATGCAAGCGGAACTGGATCTCAAGACCGCTGGGATAGAGAAATCCCTGAAAATCCAATCGGATCGCACCAGGGAGTTCATCTGCAATCTGCACACTATACTCTATCTGAATGGAAGGTTGAGTCGCGAGTATAGCTGCGATATGGAGGAGGTTCTCGAGGATCTGATATCACATATGGTGGATAATATACCACCATCCTTGGGTCTTAAGTTCAGGGAGTCTTTGGACTCCCTGGAACCACTGCGTCAGCAGGTGTTGGGCATATTTAAGAACAACCCAAAGCCAGAACGTTTTCAAATCACCCAACAGGCCCCCATGCAAACGGAGGATGGTGTCTACAACTTTGTGGTCAAGGCACAGCCTTCGGATCCTTAGAAAACTGAAAACCTGAAATAAAGCCTTGCCCTTATTTATGGCTCAATTAGTTGCGAGTGTCATGTGCATTGGGGAGTTGGGAGTTTTTGTCGGCTGGAAGAGCTTTCCGAAGTTAAACCTTCCTCCTCAGAAGTTGCAACATTGTAATGCTCTCTCTCTCGAAGTATTTATATCGATGGGTATTCAAGGGGGTCGGCACGTGGTTCTACGTTTTCTCTTAAAAAGCCTTCTTAAAATAAACGTAGTACGTACAAGTTTCCTGGGGCACGTCGCACATGAAGTCAGCCGTAAAACAGTTGACAGATTGGCAAGCAAATAAGTAATGCGTATGTGAACGAAACCGTTGAGGGTGCACTTCAAAAAAAGTAATCCCTGGGCTATTTTCAAATTCAGGAATTGTAAAAAACTATAAGCTGTAGGGTGTTAAGGGGTTGGGATTGTAACGTGGTATTTATTCATCAACCTCTGGGATTTTAAAACATTTTATTTAGTATTAAACATTATTGGCTAGTTTGGCTTTAATTTGTACAAAATAATATTTACTAATTTAAAGAAATGCTAAAAAAATCGTCCTTAAATTCGAAAACCTTTAATTTACAATTGAATACAACATGTTGTCAAGACTATCATTGCGTGGGTTATTTCGTTTTTTGTTTATTATTATTTATATTTTATTATTTGTTTATTATTTGTATTATTTTTTTAGTATTATTTATTTTATATTATTTATTTAATATTATTTATTTAAGAAAATCAATTTAATTTTTTATGCTCTACCCAAAATCCCCATCCCAAAGTAGGAATTCAAATTTGCCTTTCAGAGCCAAATTTTCTGCTGCAATGTTGCAACCACATAAATCAGCATTTACGAGTAAAGTGTTTTCTATTTTTTAATTACCAGATGGATGCACTACGCTCGTAAATTGTGTGGGTAAGCCACCGTTACGCCAAGGAATTTACCAACTCCCATGTGGCCGCCATGAAGACATCATTAATATGCCTCCGGCTGCACTGCGTCCCTGTTTTTTTCCCCCCTGGGAAGAGAAATGATCGTCGAAAGAACTGATGGTGTGTGTCCTGCGGGAATGGACTCTGGCCATTTGGCTCTCGGATGTGTAGTCATCGGGACACACAGTAGCCAAGATGTGCGTATCCTCCACGGAATCCTTCGGACTCCGGAGCGGCGAGGCTCGTAAATATTTATAATGCGTTGGAGCTGCAGGGGCGGCGACTGCTGCTAAAAATTTATAGAGTACTGAGAGCCTTGCAGTCTACAACTGTGGTAAATGCTTTAGTTTTTAGGTGCTTAGAAAACAATTATGTAGGGACATATTTTTCAATTTAATAAAAAAATTTTAAAATATTAATTTCAAAACAAATTTTTAAATTGGTTTAAAAATAATTTTCGTTTTAATAGAATTAAATAAATTAATTGCCGTAAATTCTTAGTGACAAATTCTACAATAAATAATATTGGTACCTATTATTTCAAATTATTTAAAATACCAAAATGCATTTTTGAATTGGGTTATTAAAAAATGTTTTGTTTTAATAAAAATAATATTTGCTATAAATTCGTAAGATCTAATTTCCTAAAAAGCAACTAATTGTTAAAATATTTAATGCAATATTATTTTGAGTAGACAACAAAATTCCCAACGAATTGGCATTTAAAGCTAAAAACTTTATTTTCAAATATTCAAAAATATTTAAAGAATCAGTAACAAATATTAAAAATAATGTATGTTTACATTGAGTTCGTAATAAAATTATTCATGAATTAATTATCTATTAATATTAATAATAATTTTTTGACTACCACAGTGAGAATATAAGTATATGAAACTTTCATTCAGACATTAACTTGATAAATGAACTCGAAGTATCTATTTATACCATCCCAATACCCTGGGAAACTTTAAATACACCACTGGAAAAGTGGCCAGTCTCTCTAGTTTGACATCAAGGATCTCCCTCCCAAGAGCGAAGAAAAACAAAAGTAGCAAATGGCAGCAAATAAATGTTGGCTGGACAACTTTATCCGGTCAAAGTACCCGCCGTGGAAAACTCGAGTGGGGAAAACTTGGCTACGCGTGCTAAATGAAATTCAATACGCCGCCTTACATAATGCATTCTCGCATTCGCGATGACTAAAGTTTTTTGTTCTCCGTTGACACTTGATCATTAATTATATTTGCGCGTGGCGGGGCATCGTTTATATGGAATTGAATCAATACATAACAGCTTAAGTGGCAACATACTTATATGTATAAGTGTATATATAATCGTACATCCACATGCCATGGCAAAGCAATCGTACAAAAGCGGCCAACCTAATTGATTAACGACTCTGAAAGGCTGGTGTGCGGATGTGCGGGAGTGCGGATGTGGATGCGGATGTGGGTGTGCGGATGTGGAATGGATTAATCCAAATACCAAGGAAACTTTCGCCACAAGCCGCTCAATTTGCTTTATTAAATTGTCATCTATGGTTGGCCTTTGGCTTTGGTTTGGGTTAAGTCATAGCGAGCCAAAAAATTTGGGTCAGCAATTGCTCGCTGATTAGAAAGAAAGCCCTCGAGCCCTAGAAGTGGGCGTGGCACTTTGTCTTGGCCATGTTTTGTTGCCACGGGCTAATCATTTATCGCAGTAGGTTCTCAGAATATTTCCGGCATAAGTTTCCCCAAAAACTCGACGGGTGGTGTACCTTAATTAATATAGTTTAGTCTATTTAAGGAGCAATAAAATATAAATGCCCTTTAAAATTATATTATTTTTAAAAATATTTTTAGATATTTAGCCCTATCCTTTGTATTTTTTTTAATAATTATAATAAAATAAAAAAATGTAAAGGTAATACAAGTATCTCATGCAAAAAACCTCAAAAGAAACATAAGCCAAATGGATTGTGGTTTTTAAATTACAATTTGAGTGCTGTTAAATGGCCCATTTAATGTTAAGCATTAAGATTAATTTTATGTGAAACCAAGTTTTTATGTAGCATACTTTTCTGGACTTACAGATTTTAATCAGCTTATGGCCATTATTGCGTAATTGGTTCATTTGATATTGATGGTTGGCATTTTCTGTCGGTTACATAATAAATATAAAATTAATATTCCCCCTCCTGGGAAAAATGTAAGCGCAGTTTTGGCTGAAGAGCTGTAAGTGAAGCATTTTATACGGTTGTAAATCAATGCGCGGCAGTCTGAAACTCTACTCGTAAGGCACTTAGAAAAATAAAGTTAGACTTATAAATAAATGTTTAAAAATTTAAAGGGTAAATTAAAAATTAAGAATATTTGTAGGTATTAAAAAAATCTATAATCCAAATATAAATTAAAAGTTAAGAATTATTTTTTTAAGTATTTACAAAATTTATCATCTAAATATCACCAAGAAAAAATCTAGGATAATTTAGACAAATTTTATAGGGTTAGACTAGGAAATTTAATTAATAAATGCTTTTATTTGGTTTAAAATATATTTTTAAAATTCAATAATTTTATAATAAATTTTAGAATATTTTCCAGTGTATTTGTGTGTGTACTTTTTACACATGTGTGCGTGGGGTGCCAAATGATTTATGAAATGGGCAGCAGTTTGTGGCGGCAGCTGGAAGACAGGGGTCAGGGGTCAGTGGGTTTGTTGGTCAGCGGGACACGAAATGCAAATGTGCAACAATAACGAAATGAAAGCGAGTACAAATACAAACGCTAAAGTAACTGTAAACATTGGGGAAAAATTAAGGGAAAAATGGTGGCAAAAAAAGAAACCGAGAAAAACAAAAGCACAGCCGGCGGCATTTCGTCCATAAAGCGGAAATAATGGCTTAAGTTTGGTTACGCTTCTGCTTACGTTATAAATTACAATGATTGACGTCGCGTGTTTTGGCCGGATCCGCAGCTTTAATTATGCCTGAAATATGTGCGACTATTTATTTTGCAGCGTTCAGGCCGTGAATCGATATGCGAAAATATGTGAAAATATTTAACTTGGCTCCGACAGAAATCCTTTCATGGCCCCACATTTCATATTCACAGAATTCAGGCTTTCACAGATGCACAAAAACCGAAGAGCAATTAGATGGATTCATGGCAGAACCTCAGTTTCGAGTTGGTTCACTCATTTTTGCGGAAAGCCAATGGGTTGTGACACATATTGCTGGCAGTAATTGGAAACCAACAGGCCAATGAGGGGCTCTTAAAATTCAGGGACTTTAAGTTTCTTGAAAAAATAGATGAGAAAAAATTTATAAGCTTCTATGGGATTTTTAAAAATATTTCTTTATTTCTGCAATATGGTAAGCATTGCAATAAAAATAAATATAACATATTAAAATAAGTTAAAACTAAACATATTTTAATATTATCCTATCTTTTTTAATGTTTCAGTAAATCATTAGAAAAGTTAGAAAGGTTACTTCAAGTCCCCTTTTTTAAAGCAATACTTAAAACTATTTTCGAGGCATATTAAAAATTTAATTAAATATTTTAAAATGGTTTTATTGAACCGGAAAAAATAAAGCTAAATCTATTTTAAGCCATAAAACAAAATTTAATAGAAATGTTTGCACTTAGACATTTATAATTTGGTACCTTAATCTCGGCCACTTCATGTTTATTTACTTCAGTCTAATCTTGCTAAATGCCATTCAGTATTGCTGACTAAGATTAATTTAAGAAGTGGACAAACATCAAGTCCTGCACATTCGATAGCCTTGCACACAGATTCACAGAATCTCAGCTCAGTTTATTTGTTCATCTGCCAAATGTTTTGGCCTTGGGCTCATTGCTATCTGCAGTACATAAAAATATATATATCTATATATAGCAAATATTCTCGTACATTTTCATGTTTGGCCGGTTGGCTGTCAAATCTTGGATCTTGCAAATGAATTTTCGAGGGACACTTTTCACACAAATTATAATGTGTTGTAATTTGGTTTAATGCACGCTCAGTGAGATCTAAACCGCCGCCCAGGACAAAAGTCCTTTATTGCCACCCTTGCTTTCAACTGTGTGGCATTGCTCATACGCCGCGTGGGCCAGGGCCATTTAAAGCGACCATTTCGACCATTTCGACAAGCGACTGACAGACGGCTGGCCCTCACTTTAAGCCAACTAGCAGTTTGGCATTTACATTTTATACCGAATAAGGTGCACTGACTGCCATTTAGTTGGCCTTTTGTATTCGAGCGGCCAATCGCATTAAATACAATTATTAAAAATGCATTCAAGGCGGCAAATTGGACGGAAATTGGAAATCTACAAGTTAATGAAATCAACAAAAAATGCAATTAATAAAGCAATTAAAGGCAATTGCATTAAGGTGGAACTTAAATTAATTATTATATTAAAAAATTATTGAAATTAGCAGGCGAAAAGTTTTCATTGGAATATATTAAAATTAAATTATAAAATATTTTCGACCAATTGAATGCACTTAAATGAATTATTCAATTTAGCTGAGGAAAGATTGTTAGCAATAAAAATAAAGGTACAAAAAAATCTACAAAATGTAGCATATAATTTTTGGCGTGTACAAAATAATTTTAAAAATATAATCAGCTTAAATATATATTAAAAGTAAGTTAAAAAATATTTTCTCCTACCTTGATTTCAATGAACACCTAAAATATTAAATTAATAAATTATTGAAATTAGTTGAGAAAAAAAAATATAAAAAATCCACTAAATCCACTATATGTAATTCCAGTGTGTACGAAATAATTAAAGAAATAAATCATGTTTAAGTTTTTTAAAATCCCCCGTTTTAAGCACCATCATTAATAAAGCCCTACATATTTTTAAGTAGACCATCCAATCCTCTTGTCGCATTTTACGGATGCAAAAAATGAAGGACACTCTGAAGTATCCCCATATCTGCAGTATTTTAGCCCTGCAACAGACACGTGTTTCCGCTTTTTCCATTGCCTTGCAAAATCCCAGTATTCATTCTCGTTTTTCAATCTGCTTGTCTGAGTAGTTTAACTCTCAGCATGGGCGAATAATTGTCTCTAGCGTTTATGGAAATCACCATGGCAATGCGGAATGTGCCTCGTATTTATGATTTTCTCTCTCTTTTTCCTTCCTGTTAGATTCCCGTTCTAGTGCCTTATTTGAAAAACAGCAGAACGTTTCAATTCTGCTTAGCATTCGTAAGCTGGTGAAATGCAACACATAAAGCTTTCGAGACGATGCTTGTTGTTCCCCAAGCCTGTCCATCACTCACCACTCAAAAGAGATTAGACTCGGTTCGAGTTTATGGGTCATCGAGGGTATATGGGTTGGAAAAAGGATATTAAAGGTATTAGTATTAGTATTAGGTATTTTAGTATGGACTTTCATTGGAATTTAAAGGGTTTTTTGTTGTATTGCATTTTTGCAAGGCAAATATTTCAGCTCCTTTAATTTTAAAACTTTAATTAATTAATTTAAAATACATGTTTAAATCTATGAAAAAAAAGTTTAAAAAAATGATAGAAAATTATATTTAACATAATTTTTTAAGGCTGATCATTCTTTTTTGATTTAACCTAAAAACTATGAAACTCGAATTAATAATATATTTAATATTGTGTATTTAAAGATTAACATCTCAATATTGAAAGAAAAAATTTGTAAAATAAATAAAAGTATAAAATTATCTTTTTAAAACGTGTTCAAAAAAGAATAATTAATAAGTTAAATAAAGTTATAGAACACAATTTTTTAAGGGCGATAATTCTATTCAAGTAAACTAAAAAATAAAGTATAATACTTCCATAATTTATAAATTTTAAAGTAAATATTTCAAGATAAAAATCGGAATATTGAAATCATAAAATTTATAAAACAAGTTAAATAAATCACCATTTAATGTGGTTTCCTTTTCAATGATTTGCCCCCACTGGGTGAAAACGCCTCGAGTTTTCCACGGAAATCCTCTGCCGCCCGAGGCAATCGAAAGTGGCAGCAATTCCTGCAAAGAGCCATCCATTCTGGACAAATAATTGCGCCTTGCGACCCAGCTGATGATGCTATCTGTGGATGATTTATTCGCTGATAGCGGATAATTTAAAGTTTCCCCAATGCCCGTTTTTTCTTTAGTTTTTCCAGCCTTCACTTTAATTTGATTTAAGCAACTGTCGATGGCCCGAAGTGTTAGTTGTGCCCACAGGCCATTCTTGATTAGCATATAAATCAAGTGGATTTGTTCTTATTCCCTACTTCTGGGGTAGAACCCCTAGTCTCGAGGTATTAATTAGGGAAAACAGGCGATGGCCCCCGGGGTCCGGGAAATTAACTTGGCCTTGTAAACTTAATAAAAAAGTTTCGGTTTTGGTCTCGCTCCGTTTTCTTTTTCTGCTCCCTTGGTTTGGGGTCGTGGGAAAAAGCGGAGAGAAAAAAACGCACAAAACTGAGGAAAAAGTTCAGCAAACTTTGTGCTTAAAATTTCATTTGTTACTGTTGCTCTCGATGTCTGGCGATTGGAATTCGCCTGTAGCTCTCTGGGTGTTTTCCCTTCAGTTCGGAAAATGCATTCTTTTCCCCCCTCTATCAATGTACATTTAAGCCCGATTCTCGAATAAATTGAGATCTAGGCAAACGAAAATATCCGAAGCGTCTTCCACTTGAGCAAATTGAGTAGGCTTCGTGTGCAGCTGCCCACTTACCCAAAAACTCTTGCCCAGGTAAAACACCAAAACATAAACATTTTTGTAAACCCATTTGGGCAGACAGGCGATTAGTGTTTCAAAGGGAATTTTTAAAAGAGTTTTACATACAAATTTTGTATAGTTTAAATATTATTTAATGGGTTTTAACTAAATGAAAATAAGATTTTTGGCACTGGAAGTAAAATTAAAGTTAATGCGAAATTATTAGAGTGTTACATACAAAGTTTTGTTATAGTTTAAATAATATTTCATCTGTTTTAATTAAATTAAAAGTTTTTTTTTGGCTGAAGAAGTAAAATTGGTAATACAAAAATATTTTATTTTGCCTTGTAGCATTACATAAAGTTTATTTATCACATTTTAGCTTTAAATGGTTCTTCTCAAATTTTCCTTATAATCTTTACCGCAAAATTAAGCTTTAAAATAAGGATAAACCTTTCTTATTTGCCTTTGGAATGCTAATTAATCCCACCAAAAGTATCGTGTAAACTCTTCCTTATTTACAAGCGGAAATTTGAAAAATCGCGTTTGTTGGTCTGGTGGAAAATCCAGCCAAACTCGCTCGTTAGCTTTTGATTTACCCCTCAGGCAGCTGGGCCATAAATTCCGCCACAAATTCAGCTCGTTTGCCAATTTGCGTTTGCTTTTTTAAAGTCTGTGGGAGGGGAATGGGGGTTCTGCACACTTTTGACCGCCGGTCATTCAACACGAGTCCCGGATCCTAAAGTGCTGGATAAATCCGTTAAATGCTCGCAGTCCCTGGGCCAAATGGCCGCAGGGAAAAGAGATTTAATGAATTTATGTCAAGGTGCGACGGAATCCGGGATTCTGGCTTCAGCTTTACATTTGGCTTTAGCTTTAGAGCGGACAAGTGTCGGATTTGGGGGACGCTTCAGCTCGAAAGGCGCTCCTCGAAGGCGACAACGTTATCAACAATAAAGCCGAATGCCATTTTAATTGGCGCAACGGGACAGCACAGCTGACAGCCGGTGGCGTACACAGAAAAAAACATTTATTTTAATAAAACTTACAGTAAAAATTAGTTTATTAATAAAAAATGTAATTATAGTATTTCCTGAAAATTTTGTTTAAACAATTTATAAGCTTAATAAAATATGGTTATACATTTTACAACAATTTTTTATTTTCATCCCAAACTAAATAATAATCGGGCTAGGACTTTTTGTATGTTACATTTTAATAAATTCCAGGCTCAGCCAACAAGACTTTAGATTCCCCCATAGTTTTCTGTCCAGATTATATAACAGATTACATTATAAAAAAAAAAAATCATTTTTTATTTCTGTGTCGGCATGAAGAGGCGAAAATTCATCGCCACCAGCAGAAGTGGCTCCCCTGGAGGGTTACCCTCACCCCCTACCTACCCCTCCCCTAAACCGAATGGCACTCCCCCCTGGAATTCGCCGCTTGACTTGGCCTTCGCTCATTGCGCACAATTAAAAGTTATCCGCGACGTTTGCCACGCCGCCAAAACCACAACTTCCATTCCTTCCTTTCCTTGCCAAATAACAAATGTGCAAAGTTTAGTGAATTAAATGCGTCGCCGATGACATTTTCCCGGGGACTCGTCGCCGACAGTTGAAAAGCAGAGAAGCCGGCACTGAGTTTTCCCAGACACCCGAAGAAAACTTTCAATTGATTCCGACAGCCGTGCAGCCAAAACTGCTGCAAACTAATCTAGATTCTTGGCCCAAAAACATTTAGCTTTTGGCTGAGTTGAAATTTTAAAGATATATTTATAGGGCAATAGTTCAAGGTCCCACTTTATAATATTTTGAGAAGTCTAAGGAAATAAAGGATTTTCATATTTTATTAATATCATCTTATTAATCTTATTAATATTAATATTAATATTAATAATAATGTGATATTAATATTAATGTGATATTATTAATTTTCGAAAATGTAACATGGCATTTTATTTTTAGAATGCTTTGATTAAACAATCAATTTTGTTAAATATTTTTCAATAAAACACGTTCTCCCCTCTAGAATCAATCATGAATTTGGCCCTGAATAAGAGTTTCCAGAAGGGCGGTTGTCAAATTCTGGGCCTCAACAAGTACAGTATACAACAGTGGCTGAAGACCATCGCTACGATCATCTACGATGGAGATGGTGTCCTGTGGAACCACGATAAAGTCCTTGATAAGGCACCAGAAACCTTTAATGCCCTTCGCGCCATGGGAAAGGAGGCTTTTATTTGCACCAATAACTCGGTGACTTCGGTGTCGGGAATCTTCAGAAAGGCCCAGGAAATGGGTTTTCTGGTGGCCCAGAATGAGATCTTATCCTCGGCCCAGACTTTGGCCAGATTTATGAGGGAGAAGAAGTTCAATAAGAAAGCTTTTGTGGTGGGTGGCCAGGGAATCGTGGATGAACTCAAGTTAGTGGGTATCGAATCGCTGCCCTTTGAAGAATCATCTTTGCAGGGTTTCTCAAAGCCAGAAGATATCCAAAGTTTATTTTTGAATCCCGAAGTGTGTGCTGGTGGGAAATGATGAGAATTTCAACGCCACCAAGTTGACAAAGGCCAGTTGCTTTCTCAAGGACCCCGAGGTCATGTTTGTGGCCACCAGCCGTGATATGGCCTTTCCGGCGGCTCCTGGACGAATGGTTCCCCGATCCGGTGTCATGGTGGCCGCCATCCAGGCTGCCACTCAACGGATGCCCTTCACCTGCGGCAAACCCAATCTCTATATGTGCATCGATCTGATGCGTCACGGACTAATTCAGCCGGAGAGGACTTTAATTGTGGGAGATACGTGAGTTTAATATCTTTTAAATATATATTTATATATATTAATTTGTGTTATATGTATGTATATAAGCCAAACACAATTAATTGTAATATTTTAAGCAACAATTCATATAACATTTGATTAAAGTTCGTATATAAAATGTAGTTTAAAAAATTTAAAAATTATTAGTCTCTTAAAGTTTGTAAATTAAGTTACAAATTAAATCTTAACATTTTATTTTCTATCTATTTTGAACAGCATGTATACAGATATTCTGTTTGGCTACAATTGTGGCTTTCAAACTCTGTTGGTCGGCAGTGGGGTGAATAGCTATCAGGATCTAGAGAAAGAGATGCGTTTCCTGACTGCCCAATTAAGAGATGGTATTTTATTTTATTTTATTAATTTTTAATAAATAAATCCATATATTTTTAAACAGGTTTGCGAGGTGTTAAACGTGAGACAAACGTTGCGGTTGCCGTTCAATGTCGACAGGACGTGTGCCAACGTTTTATGACCAGAAATGATATTCAGTTTTTAGACACCTCAACTTGTTTGAATATGGAGGGGGTAAGTCCAGTTCCCAACACCCTTAAATAAAGTGAATATTTGTATGGGTTATTTTCCAACTTTCCAGCTGCCCGACACCAAAGTTTATGTGGATGCCTTGGAGAAGATCGTTGATGACAATTTGGCCGAGATTCCCCAGAGGGGTTTGGCTCGCTTGAGGGCAGTTCAGGACAAGATCAAAGCCGAGTTGGATCGCGTTTCGCCGCCCATCAACAGGGATCTCGTTCTGGCCAAGGAAACGTTCAGGCAGGCCAGGTTCATAACCAATGCCATCGATGCCGTCATCAGCCAGGTTCACTTGGCCACCCTGAATTCCTCTAAATCTTTTGATGATGTTTACGAGAGATTCAACGAAAGCCGCTCCACACTCAACGTGGTCGTCTGTGGTCTGATTATATTTGTAAGTTGGTTTTTGGTTATATTTAGGGGAAATTTTTTAATATTTTTAAATTTTTATAATTTTTTTAAATTCCTAGGTACTGGTTCTTTTGGTATTCGCTCTGCTTTTCGGTTGCCTGGGCAGCACTTCTACAGGTCCTAGCAATGGTGTTTGCAGCAAAGTAACTGGCTCATGGTGTTTGCTAGTGTAAGTAGAAAATAAAATCATGGGAAAATAACTACATATATATAAATTTCACTTATTAATTATTAAATTAATTTTAAAAGTCTTAACACTTAACGCCCTGAAAAAAAATATTCAATATTTTCGGTGCTGACTTAAACCAAAATGGTGTTAATTCAAATTTAGTTTTTCCTATTTCAGTTTAAATCATGGATTGAAAATTATAGAATTATAAAATGAATGGGAAATTAATAGAAAATGTTTTGCTTCGCTGATTTAGATCGGTTCTCTTCTACTCTGGGTTATAACCGTTTTGGACAAGAGTTTTTATAAACTTAGATAATTTTTGCAAATTAAAAAAAAACACTGAATGTTTATTTTTAAAGCAGTTTTGGGTTTTTTCACACGAAATATGCGTAAAAAATTTCTAAATATTTTGATTCTCTTTGAATTTATGTAAACTAGATCTGATTTGTTAGTACTTTACAAACTTTATAATGCTTCTCCCCTTTCACAGAGCGATTATCCTGTTGTTCTGCATCCTATCGTTCATCTTCCTGGTGGGACTGTTCTACTTCCTCCTCGGAGTGGTGATCTACGAGGGAGCCTGTGCGCCCCTAAGAGACATGTCGAACAATACGATATTCCGCACCATGGAACCCACTGTAGATCTCATGCAGGCAATGCCGCGCGGAGATGGAATGGTAGCGCCTCCCCTAAAAGTCTCCACTGCCATACAAGCCTGTCGCGAGGATGAGTCCATCTTAACTATTTGCGGGTAAATGGAATCTACGATGTGGACGATCTGATTCGAGTGCAGGTGATCAACAACGATGTATCGGCGCATAAACACGTTTTCCACGGCGATCTCTCAAAGGTAACGTTGCTCGAGACCGATGAGAAGGGCGTGCTGAATGATATGCGAAATGCAAAGATGGCCGACTATCACAGCACCCTCTACTCCAAGATCCTGTGCAATCAGTTTGCTCCGCAGAGTTTGAGCACTTTGGCGGAGAGATATGAGGAGCTATCGGAAACGCTATCGTATAACAGTTTCAAGGAGGCGGTCGTCAACTTCAAGATCCAGAGTCTCCATATCAAGGCCTACGTTAAGCACTTTGAGAGCAAGCTGCAGTCGCATTACGACAGGATAACCAGCCTGCTGAGCAAGATTGATAAGTTGATCTTGTATGAAAACTACAACTTTGCTACGAGTATCCACATATTGCTACAGGCAGTCGCCAATTCGGAGGATTTCATCCAGCAACGAGGGGTGCACTTCATCAACACTCTGGGCCAGAATCTCAGCCTGGTGGTGGATGAGCAGGCCGAGGAGTACATCGGCTACTTGATGGCCCAGTGCAACCAGAACGTGGGCCACTGCCGACCCCTCAGCTACATCTACGATCGCAGCATCCAGCTGGTGTGCCGGAGACTGGTCGATCCCATAGTGAGTACTAACAGTTACTTTAAAATCTTAAGTACAAAAAGATCAAAGAAATAAGAAAATTCGGTCATTACAAACAAATAATAATCATTTAAAGTCCCTAAGAGAATAATAAATATAGGTATTTACATATTTTTTATGTTTTCCATTTTACATAGCTCTTAATATAAAAAAAAATTAGAATTTTATACATAAAGTCGTAAAATAATAATATAAAATCAGCATTATGATAACTACATGTGTCTAAACAAATATCCTTGCAGAACGGCTACTGGGTGGGGATCCTGCTGTGCGCCTTTTTCCTGATACCCGTGCTTATCCTGGCCCACTTTCTCATGTGTTTGTATACGAAAATTATGATAGTTCCATTAGTGGCCATTGGTGGTTTTGCAGGGTAAGTTTTATATGGTTTTACCTAGTCTTTTAACTGGGAAAATTATATTTAACTATTTAAATAAGCTATATAAAGTTATTTTTCAAAGAAAATAACATAAAATCTGATTCCATCCTTAATATCTTATAATTTAGATCCCGCAACTGTCCCATTTGTACTGGGGAACCGTATGTACCTCCACCGATCATATCCTGCGGAGGTGGCCAGCAGGCATATTGCGGGTGCCGAATATCCGGGGCCGGAACCAAGCTCTTCGAGATGGATTGCCAAGAGACGGATGCCGACGGATCCTCGGATAGCCTACTGATTATAACTTCCGACGACGAGACGAGTAAGAAGGACGACTAGTAAATCTACAAGGATTTCCATCGTATGTATCGTTTACATTTTTTTTTACAAAATTCTTGGTAAACAAGTTTTACAACATTTTACATGTAAAAAAAATATTCATTTTTATTGTGAATGAAATATTTTAGTGGTGTATTTAATAAAACTACTTGGCACTTATTTGAGAATTTAATGTTATTTTTTTGTGTTTATAAGGGCATTGAGAATACCACCATATATGCTATTGAGTTAGTAATTTATATTCGAATGTTTTCTTTTGTCGTCGTTGCCGTTTTATTGTCAATTCAAAATGCTGGGCCTTGTTTACAATGCCACTGTTGGTTTTCTGTTTGCGGCATCTGCCCATCCAATTGTCAACTATCCTGTGAGGGGATGAGATTGCGTTGCCCTGTAATTGAGGGCCGTTCAAAGCTAATTATGCGAGTGTTTCGGGGGTACAGAATCACTGTGAAAAATATTATAGAATAGAGGAATAGGTAAGGAATTAACATCATATATTTTTAGACTATGATTTCACAGTCGAAAAATAAATTAAAGCATGTTTGAAATTATGCTAAAGATTGTTATATGTTAAATCAATGAAAAACCATGGTCATTTCGCATAGAGAGATTATAAAAAAATTAAAGAAGAAAGGATTATCATTACACATTCAGATTTTATAAACTCAATGATTTGATGTCTAACACAATCACGATATCAAAATTATGAACATAACAAAATGATCATCTCAAATTATATTCCATGTGAATCGAAATCTTTTCTTTACGATTTAATCATATTTGAACATTTTTTTCCTCAGTAAGTGAAATTGGTTGGTTCATCGCAAAGGCACTGATTAGAGGTCGTCCACCCCGCCAGAAAAGAGGGCTGAATTAGTCACTGAATTAGAAGGAGAAAAAGTGAGCATCAAAATCAATCATGTTCCATCATTTTAATTATTGGCTTTTTTAGTTTGGGAAAAGCTAATCAAAGTTAATACATGAGTGGATGAGGTTCAAGCGAAGTAGTCACATGGCATTAATTAAATTTGATGCTGCACATCGATTTGCCAGAAGAAGATATGCTGCTTGAAGAGAATAATCATAATCCATGTTAGCATCAAAACTAGCCAAACTAATTAGGGCACAAAGAATCAAAGGCAGGAATATTCCATACTCGGGCCCCCAGACGAACAAAAAAGATTCAAGTCATTACGGGGCATTTGAAAATAATAATAATGGAATTTACCACATATTATATCAACATAAAAATAAAAATATAGAAGAAAACATATAAGAAGAAATAACTTAAATAATCCACATAATGAAAAAAGTAACAAGTGATATCATAATACCATACATATCAAAGTGAAACTCATAATTCAATAGAATCAGACAAATGCATAAGTAAGGTTATAAATAAAGACAACTACATAAATACCATTTAAAATGTTCTTGAGAACAAATAAATAGAGCAATAAAATTTTAATTATTTACCAAACCTATTAAAATCATATATTAAAATAAAAATGTATATTGTAGCAGGAAACATAATATCCATACATCATCCCCATTACCACTTTATCAATACATATTGTATCTAGATCATCCACTACCCCTTTTTGCTTACAAATAAAATATTAAATCTCAAGGAAAACCAATATAGTATTTCAAATTGAAGATTTGCCATCAGTCTTTGTAGAAAATATATCACAAAGACAAACGAAACTGAATTATAAATGACGTATTAAATCAAATGGAAATAAATTAAAAATCATAAATAATCCAGCACACTAAAAGCACATTTCGGTTTTTCTCATCATCATTTATTTTGCACAATCGTTGAATTTATTTATATTATTTTCGATTACGTATTTGCTAAGGACTATACAATATTAAAGCTAAGCTATTTCTAAATAAATTAAGTATTATTTTGATTAGGAAAAGGGGATACTAAATCATTGTCTTTATTTTGTATTATTGGGGATTTATTTATCTGTCTTTAGGGGATCTTTACAAGAATTAAATGAAATTTAGTTTAAAAGTTACTAAGAAAAAAATAATAAAAATAAGTTTATAGGAAAATTGTTCATTATTTGCTTATGATTCAATTATTTTATCATTGGAAATTTATATATCTCTCTTTTAGAGTTTCTTATAAGAAATAAATTAAATGTATGTTACAAGTTATTAGGGAAAACATAAAAAATAAGTTATTCGGAAATGTTTGTATTACTTTATTTGCTTTTATTTTTAATCATTGGGGATTTAATAATCTCTCTTTAAAAGTTTTTTTTTTCAAGAACTAAATTAAATTACATGTAGGTTAAATTATAAAGGAAAAGATAAAAAAAAGTTTATTAGAAATTATAAAATAATTAATATGGTTGTCTGTTTTATTTTATTTTTTATTCTTATTTTGAATCACAAATAATCCAACTAAACAATAAATTAGGATCCCCTTTCCTAGACTTTGGTAATCTCAATTGAAATCGAAGTTTCATATCTTTGGTATTCGTTTATGCTTTGCATAGTTGCTAAATTATAAATATTTACAGAACTCTTAGATGTATTTACACAATAGAGGGGGGATTACATTATATTCAGAGGGCCGTAGGAGCAGTAAAAATAATTCTTTTGTGAACACCTGAAAATGTCTTTTTCTTTTGTTGTGTTTATTATTGTTGCAGTTGCTGTTAAATTGAGCTACTTGAGTTTTTCTTTCTTGTTTGGGTGACTAAATAATGCTGGCAAACTTTTGAGCTGACCGAACTTTGAGCGGCGTTTTGAAAACTTTCTGACAAGTTGACAGATTGCTCGGCCTTCTTATTTTTTTTTCCAGAGAGACCCACAAAGAAACCCAGTTTCCGGAAAAGTGTGGGGAAAATCGAAAAGTTCGGAAAACCCAAATCAGCAAAGAAAAGGAAAATCATTCATCAAGTTCGGCCGAGAAATGCGCTGTAAAGGATATTTAATTAAAGGCAGCCAAAGTTTACGCTAATAAATAAAACTTTGGCCAAAGGACAGTGGAAAGTGAAACGATATTGGGTTCGAAAAAGTTTCGATGACTAATTTAGTGCGAAATTGATACAAATTCAATTGATTGAACAAGGGAAAAATGAAACGCGAAAACAATATTAAATTCTCAGTCTAAGAAACTATTTTTATTTTCTTCAGCCTGATCGCTGGCGAAACGAACTGTCTTACGAGCTATATCAACGAGTAAAGTTCTGGAGGAGTAGTAGAGAAACTAAGAAAGGAAAGGAAACACTTAACGCTTATCACAAAGTAACGCAACGCTTGGAGCGCTTAGTTTATGCCTTCTGTACAGTTTAATATATAGTAATCACAGCTGCGGTCAAAATATTAGCACGGGCTTTGAAAAATTAAATTTTTTTGAATTAAATTATTATAAACTAAATAGTTTTATTTTTAATCAATTAAATTAACTAACAGTTTTCTAGAAAATTAATTTTTAAAACATTTTCGAAATATTTTTTTTTTATATTTTAAGTTTACATTTTTAAAATAGCAACAAAATAATTTTTTTTAAGACCCAAAATATTAGTTTGCAAACTTACAAAATATTTATTGATACGTATTCACTTTTTTTTTTTTCAAAAATTTTCAAAATAAAATTGTATCAAAGTGAATTAATCATTTTTTTTTTTGATTTAATTTCAATTTAAACAAGTTGAAGAAGTTCTTAACTTCTTAAAAAATCCTAGATAGCTCTAAATAATCGTTCCCAATTTTCAAAATTAGTTTACTGTAACTAATATTTTGACCACAGCTGTTTGCTAAGCCCTATACTTTTCGCCTATTCTTATTTACAAGTCTAGTGGACTAGAGTAACCCCGTTTAACCCTTTGACCCACTCTCTCTTCGCTTTCACCCGGCGTCGGGACAGTCTCAAAATCCGGAGGAGACATGTCCCAGTTTCTTGCTATCCGGCAGCGTCCAGTCGTAACCAATGGAGGTATTATTATTAGTGGTTGAGTTCGTGGTGGATGCGGATCTCTGCATTTCGCGGGCGGGAAAGTAAACCACTGGCCCGGGGGATGGAGCTCTATTCCGTTTGATCTTCACAAGACCTGGTGACCCGGACACTTGGGTGAGGCGTACATTATTTAGGGAATTATTGCCAACGCCACCACCTGGACCACCCACTGCACCTCCTGGTCCTCCAGTGGCCACCAGATAGGTGGTGGTGGTGCTCCGCTGGGTGCCGTGCCTCGAGAAGCGGCCGGAGGATCGGTGGTTCAGCGTCCCATCGCCGTTGTTCGATATGGAGCTCTCGTAGTGGATAAGATCCGGTTGGTCACGACTCAGGCGTCGCTTGAAAAAAATGAGTAAAAAAATGCGCTTGAACTTTTCGCCGAATATAATGTAGATCAAGAAGTTCACGCTACTATTGATCGTAATCAATAGATTCGATATCTTGGTGATCTTGTGATCGATGGTGCTGTAGAAGGCCTCTGAAATATTGAGTACCAGTGGCAGAAAGTTTAGCATAAAGAAAACTATCACCACGCAGAGCAGCATGGTGGCCAAACCAATTTCCCGCTTTTCCGATCGGGATAATCGCTGTCTCTCCCTATTGGCCCTCTTCACCTGTCTGTATATCAAACAATTCAGTATGGCCAAGGTGAGAAAGGGTATTATATAGTTGACAATCAGGTAGCACCAGTGAATGTATATATTTATGTAGGCCTCTGACCTCCTCAATCTCGAGGGTCTCACGCAGTGTAGTATTACATCTTTCCCTGGTTCGGGATAGGTTACGGTTAGAACCTCCCAAAATCGTGGCATATTATAGGCCAGGGAGAAACAGACGCATACTATAAAGTATATTTTAGCTCGACCATAAGTACAGAGGGCCCTCGCTTTCAGCGGATGACAAACGGCCACATATCTCTCGAGTGTCACTGTGAAAGTCATATATATACTGGCTGTCTGGGCAATCATGCCTATGGGAAATACCGCCGGCGATATAAAGGGATACACATAGTTGTAGTAGCCAAAGAGGTGACCGGTATAGGGATATATAGAGGGTATTCCGAATAACAGTATAGAGGTGATGATAAGTACAGTATCGCAACGTGCGAGGCCAGTGAGTAAATAATTTATACTCGATCTCATCTGGGGTCTCGATAGGATTATCATGGATATAATATTTCCCAGAATGCCTAACACTCCAACGATATTTATTAGTACTCCACACACCCAGAATTCTATTCTATTATTTTCCTGCGATGGATTGTACACATCCTCGCAGATACGCGTCCAATTGGGATCGGGATCCAGACCCAAATCCTCGTAGTGCGGATATTGCAGATCCGTTTGCACCTCCGTGTGGTTATGCAGGTTGCTTTGCGAGTGATTTTGCAGAGGATACAGATCGTAGCGAACCGTTGGACCCTCGGTGGCCATCACGCTGGCCAGGAACTCATCCTCGCTGATGGCTCCCCCGTAATCGTAGTCGGTGGGCGGTGGTGGCATTACTCCCGGCGAGGGGAGCTCCAAGCGGAGCAGGAGCCGCGCAACCGCTGCCCCACTCATTCTGGAGTCCTGGAGGCTTACTACTGCGTAGCCACCTTTTCGATCCGTAGGCCCAATCCTAGTACTCGAAGCGGGGCCGTAACATTTGGGCAGCTAAGGGGAAACTTTCGCACGAACATCAATTCTGCGGCCACAGGTCGGGTACTTGATGTTCCACCTGCCTCTCTCTCGCTTTGGTCACGGGTCAGGGGTCACGAGCACCTGCTGAGGATGTCCTTTGTCCTGGCTGAAAGCCGGCGCCGTCGACACTTTAAGCTGCAAAATAGGAAATGAAAAATGGAAGGTCGTTTTAAACAAGCTTGCCAGTTGAGCACGGAAAAAAATATAAATGATTTAAAAGATTAACGTATATTAAAAAATTTGTAAAATATTTTAAAATCGTATAAATATACAAGTATAATTATATTTATTTTTGTAAAAAATAATATTTTTTAAACAGTCTGATTTATTTTTTTAGGTTTAATAAAATATAATTTGTTTTCAAATTTATAGGAATGTTTAAAAAATATAATCTTTTTAGAAAAAGAAATATAAATATTTTTCTGAAGTTACTAAAATAATGCAAATATAAATTTTTTGAAATTACTTTCAGTGTCCTTGAGCAAGGTAACTTAGGTTATATCGATTAGCAACAAGAAGCTTTTCCCCCAGTTCCTCCAAACAAACTAATTGGTAGGTTGGGGAAATAAGTAAGATACCCAAAACATTTGCTATGCGCATTATAAATGCCTTTGGTGTCAATTGCTGGCCTCTTGCTCTTCTTCTTGTTTAAAAGGAAGCCTAATTGATGCCTCCTGCTTTTACAGGTAAATTTGTAACAATTAGTTCTATAATTAGAACAAGGTTATTACGTTTCAAAATGATTTGCCCATTTGTTATCCTCTTGCCCACGTCAGAAGTTTAATATCCTGGAAATTAACTATTCCAAGATGTCGAAGGAAAGGGCGTGTTAGAAGCTTCCTAAGGAATATCTGATTACATTCCGATGAAAGGGAATTTTGGAGAGTGCGTGGGGAATGCAAAATCTTAATGAAAATTTAAACAGAATTTTGTCACTTGGAGTTGATATTTAATCAAGAATAAATATTTTTGATAGTATTATATTTTACTATAATTTTTTAGGAATACCTAATTTTTATCAGCACTTGGATACTGCATAAAAATCACCCCGTTTATTTATAATTTCTTATCTGCTCTACTGATCATATATAAATTATCTGCCCATCCATATAATCAAGTTTTTGCTATCAGTGTGTCAATCTTGATAGCATGTAAGTTCAACTAAATATAGTATGGCAGCCACAACCCGTAATCTCCATTATAAAGACTAACCAAAACTAACAACAAATAAGTTGGAAACATTTTGGTGTCCCCAAAAAGGATTCGCCCCTAATTGCCTTTCAAATTGGTTTTTGTGCTGAATAGAATATACAGTGTAGTCTTGTAGTTTCGATTTCTATTGGCCATTATCCCCTAATGAAGGTCCTGTGCTTGTCACACTCTAATGATTTAATTCACTTTATTTGTTCTCACCCGTTATCGTCGAATTGGGTGGCAACAAGTGTGGCCACTAAATCATTTAAGGGTTCTCCGGTTCTCGGGTTCTCGCACTAAATATGTCGTTGCCGCGTGTAAATATCACGAATTCTCACACCGCCGCCGCGCCCATCGAATGTCACATTTTTGACACATCAATCAAGCTTAAGTGGCCAAAAACCGAAAGCCAAAAACGAACGAAACCACACACACATTCACAATCCATTTGACCAACAAACAAAGACACAGATACAAAAAGAATGGGGCCAAAATGCGAGCAGCGACTGATAGCTCGTCAAGTGGCCAAGCAAATCAGTCAAAACACATATATCGTATTGGATTTATAACTAGATTGGTACTGGCAAAAATATATAGTAGATATGGGGGATAAAAAAGGAATAATGTTGAGAAAAAATAAACTTTAGAAAAAGGTAAACAATTATTAAAATACTGATAATTAAATTTGGTGAATTATTATTTTGGAACCCTAACAAATTGTGAAGAAATATTCTAAAAATTAAAAATAACTATATATGCTATATACTTAAAAATTGCTATAAAACATTTTGTTCTATTTTTCGCACCTTGATTTGGTATTTTAACTAGGCGTTTTTGATTTAAAAACAAAATAAAAATCGATTAATAATATCATTAATTTGTAAACTGTTGATAAACTACGATTTTTTATCAGCCTTATATTTTCACACAAATTTAATATCTGCAAATTGTATTTGCTTTATTGGCCACCAAGAAGTTGAGCTTTGAAATAACTTTACAAGATTATTAGATTAAAGGTTTGCGAAAATTTAAGCAGCTTACTGCAAGCGTGATATGCAAGCAACTGAATTCGAGATAAGATAAAACATGCAGCTGCCTGAGAAACTATAGATAAAATAAGAGAGCTCTCGAAAATGTTTATACACTGCGATTTAAAGAGATATAAAATAAAGAGATTTTAAGGGCTATGAGAATTTTATTAATAAAGTAAAATATTTATTTAAAATATATATTTATGTAGTAAATATTTATGGCGGTTTTTGATTTTATTAATATTATATTTATTGTAAAATATTTTAAATATGTTTTTCTATTGATATAATATATTTTTTAATTTTAATTATGTTTAAATATTTTATTTTTCCCCCAGTGATCATAAGCAAGACTTCTGTGTGACTTATTCCCCTGATTGTGTAATGAAATCAATATATATTCCCATGTCGAATGCGATTGTGAATCAATGCTGACGTAATTTATGGCCAGGTTAGTGAAACAAAGAGTGCGGCAATTTGCAATTTGCAGTTGTTGATTATATGATACATGTAATTGTGGCCGGGGGTGTTTTTGTGCTATGTTTGCGGTTCTGCTCCGTTAACCAGGGGATGCAAAAAGGGCAGAGGGCACCTGCTACACACATGGCCGGGTCACACGCTGCGTATGCGTGATATTTGGTGAGTTTTGCATTTGTTATCTGTGCAGCGGCAGCAGCAGCAGCAGCAGCATTTTGATTAACTGTGAGTGTCCGCTGCAGTTGTTTTGCATGTTAAGTGGTCGGCGATTTGCGGTCATTGGACCGCTGCAGGTGTCGTTGAGCATCGTTGAACCAAACCTACGACCCTGGGGGACCCTTTCTAATGCGATTATCTCAATTAGAGGCGAGAATGGAAGTGCTTTCGATTCGGGACCTCCGCTCCAACTGTCCGAGCAATTATAAGGGCAATTATCTTTAATGCCTGTGACCCTTTTTGCCACTCTTGACGGCCTGAACGTGTCCGGTTCTAGCTGTTTTAGTTGCTCGGCCACCGTGTGACTCACACATTTACTTTTTACGGCCCTGACATTGGTAAATCGCCCACACGACCAGTTCCGAAATTGCTTTTTCCCAGCCTGGCTTGGCCAAAAAAAGGAAACACTCGATCCTAGCCAGCCATTTTTCCCCACAGCTGGCTTTATTGCGGCAGTTCTGGTATTCGGAATTCCCCACCACTTCCTTTTTGTCACGCGGAAGAAAAAAATATGGGAAAAAACAGAGGCTTTTCGGTTTCACTGCCTTTTGGTCTTTGTTACTTTGGCAGGCGTTTTTTCACTCGGCTTTTGTTGTTTCACATGTTCTGGGGAAAAACAACAACAAACATCAAAGACCGTTTCGAGGATGATGAGTGTCCTTTTGAATGTCCTTTCCAAATTTTTAGACTGACTTATTAGGTGGAAAATTATAAACTTAAACTTCAAATGATGGTACAATTAAAATATTTTTAAAAATATTAGAAATCCTTAAACTAAAAATAATGCTGTTCCTAAAAATGGCTGTACCAATTAAATATTTTTAAAAACATTAGAAAACATAAAAATAAGCAAATTGCTGTTCCCAAAAATATCTTGAAAAACCCCTAAAAACATTTTCTATTGTGCCAAAAAATTCAAGCGTTTGAAAATTCCCATATTTCTAACTAAAACTGAAATTCCCAAAAACCAGTAAACAATCTTCAGTTTGGGGCAAACCGCTTTTTACAGCTTTCTGAATGGCTGAATGAACCATAAATACAGCTCGGATTACGCGGCTTAACCACTAAAAGCTGACTGAAATCTACATGCAAGCCAACCGGAAAACTTTAAGCTTTTAAACTCTTTCGCAAAAAAATGGGAATGGTCATGAGTTGTGTGAACTTTGGCTGAGCCACACAATTTTTCCAGTTAAGGTATAAACGGTTTTTCTCGTTTTTTTCCTCCCCCTCCGTATAAATACTTTATGAATAAAGTGCTGGAAAATGCACCCCGCAGTGCTAATTGCACTTTCAAGTGCCGAAGCAATTAAACTGAATGTGGATAATTAAATGGAATTTTATTTACAGCCGTGTGTGTTTTTGTTATGGCCAAATCAATGCCAGGATAATTAGAACCGACACGTCGCATCCTTTCACTTTCACTTTTCACGTTGAAAGGCGACAAATAGTTTCAATTAATGTTTCATTCTGCGAACGACATTAAGCTTAATTATTCAGAAAACAATTTGCATGTGGAATGCTCCGTAGTCATTCATTCTCCTTTTTGTTTTCCCATTTTCTCTAGCTTTTCTTTGTATGTGGATTTCCATGACTGCAGTTTGGTTGTTGGTGTGGAAAATCCATGTTTAGTTTGGGCGCCGGATTGTCTGGATTGTGTCATTTTCATTTGCCTGGGATTTTTGGCATGTGCCGAGCGGATTTGTTTTCCTTATTTAAGTGGGAATATATAGCCAGAGTTCTCGAGTTGAAGGAAACGGATATGAACATCCTATTGATGACTGAACAGGTGGTAACTATTAATTATGGGCATAATAAATTATAGGCATTACATTTTGGGGCGAGACTTTGATTGAGAAAATCAAAGGTCGAAAAATAATTTTATCTAAAATAATTTAGTAACAAATATAGTAAAAAAAATACAAAAGAAAGAATTGCGGTTTAATAAAATTTAATTTTAAATTTTTGTAATATTTGTTACCAATTTATATAAATTTTAAAAATATCTGAAGGCTTTAATATTCTCTTTTAAATTTAGAAATAAGTGTATTTATTTAAATTTTAGTTATAAAAAGGCAATAAAATATTTTTTTAAATTGAATACGTTTTTAGCGGACTCGAGGTCAGTTTATTTAACGTTGAGTTATTTTTATTTCTATAATTTTTTTAAATATTAGAAAACGTGCAACTAAATTCTTCAATTTTCCTAAGAATAAATTCCCATTCAATTAATTAACAGAAAGTAATCTAAATATATTTATACAATGCACACTCATTTTAGTAACAATATAACTTGAAAAAACCCCACAAGAACCCCTATAAATCGGCACTCTTGCTAGACCATATATCATTCGACGCCTGGCATTTTTCCTGAATTTATTTAATTAAGCAGCTTAAGTATATTAACTTATGTCTGCCTTCTTCCACTTTTCCATTGTGATTCCATGTGCCTGCGGAATTCGTTTTACTTATAGACGCATATAGCATTGGATTTAGTGTTTTGTGAACGTAAAATCTATAGAATAGAGAGTGGTGGTGCTCTGCTTAGCCGCATATGTTGAGCATATAAAGCCAAATAAAAAATAAAACATATAAAAGTCAAAGAATCTGGTTTGTGCGGCATGAAATGAAAACACACAAAATTATAATTATTATATTTCGCAGCGAAAGAGAGAGAAAAGCGAGCTCTTTGCGATTTATTTTTAGTTGACAGTTTCAAGGCTTTTGCTCTCGACACTCACGGCAGACTCGGAAAACCAAAGGAAAAGCGCTAAGAAAAAAAGAAAAGCGACTTTTGACCAAGAGGCGAGGGATGCCTGTGAGTGTCCAGCCTGCTTTTTCGGTTTGCCCCCGCTGTCATTTGCATATTTCTGTTGCAATTTCGGTTTTAATGAGCATCCTGCAGAGGACGTCCTCCAAGGAGTCCAAAAGGCATTCGGCATCCCAGGTTCACTAATTGTCGAAACTCGCACAATTTGACTGCTCAATGGCCAGGTGAATTTTCTGCATTTTCTCCGTAGAGCAACTGATTTATGCCCCAACGCGCGTTGAGCACTTTGTTACTCTTTTTACACTGAAAAAAAAATGCTACCTTCAGTTATAAAAAAATATTTTAAATTTGTTTTGAATATTTTTTCATAAAATTCTCACAATAAATTAATAAAATTTATTTTTAATACCATTTTTGTTTACATTTTTAGAAACTGGTTAGTTACTCATTTTATACAGAAAAAAATGATACCTTCAATTGTAAAATGTATTCAAATATTTTGGATGTTTCATTGTGTGTTTTATTTATTATTTAAATATTTTAAAAATAGTTCCTTTAAATATTTATTAATTGTAATTGTTTGTATTTTTTTATTCGTCATTTTTAGATTCTTTTTCTTATTTTATTAATTTTAAAGTGTTTTGATTAACTGGTTTTAAGGAAATCTTTAAGATTTCTTTTTGAAAAATATTACAAAAAGTAATCTTTAATTTGTTATATTTTTTTTTGATAAGCAAAAACTATTTATTGCCGTGTAATCTCCTATTTTTCTATTTAATGGCCCACGCTGTTGTTTTCCTGAATTGCTGCGTTTAGGGTAAATAATTGCTGCATTGTTGCCTACGAAGGACCACGCGTGGTATACTTAATCATTGCGACATTAAGTAGCCGCGAAGGGGAAAAAGGAAAAGGCTCAAGATCTATTTGCCTGCAGCATTTAACCCAAGGCCACAAAAAATCCATTTTACCCCTGAGTCTGAGCTTTTCAGTCTGAGTTTGCTCTTTGTTTGGTTTTTCTGCCAGCTCGTGTATAAATAAATTTGCAGCATTTAGTTAATTAATATGCAGTTTGTGGATAAGAGAAATGCATGTGAATAAATTTGAATGGCAGCACCTGGACCTGGAAAATATACATATAAAATATAAAAGATAGCAAAAAGATGTGTCATGTAAATTTACTTTACGAGCTCCCTCTTATTTATTTAAGGCCAAGAAACTCGGGCGAAAAGTTTTCCACTCGCATTCTTGAAGTACTTCTCACAGTAATCTTTCTATCGTCTCTTATTTGGTTTCTGCTTTTAATTAAAATGTAAATCTTCTTGCTTTACCTGCCCAAAAGTGACGGCTAACAAAGTTTGGCCAGAATGGCAAAGCCAAATAGTATTAAAGTAGTTTACTTCGGCAATTAAAGCCCCAAGCTAACTTACTTCATTTAATGCTAGTTAAAATAAAATTCAATTTATTTATTAGTTACCTTGTTTTCATATTAAATACGGTTTATTAAATAATAAGAAATGTATATTCTCGAAAGGAAAAATGTGTTTGACATTTAGGTTTTGCCTTCGGAGAAAATGTAGCCTTTATAGTTTACAATTTAGATCCTTTGAGAATAAAGTTGCGATGAAAAGTTATTAAAAAGTCTTGAAGAAATTGCCATTGAAATTGGTAAAAGCTTGAAGGGAAAAATTTGTAATCAATTTTAGTAAGACTTTGAGAACCGTTTTCCTGTCCGAATGTTAAACTTAATGGCTTAAAGTCTACTTTAAATTTAACATGCTGACAAGATAACAACCCAAAGATTATTGTAGCGATAGAAATAAATTAAACTTTGATTAAGTCTTTTAAAATTATTTTTATTGCTTAGATTATACACGAAATGTTCAAACTATTAATTAAATAATTAAACTATTTACCCTGAATCTAGAAAATAGTTTATATTTTTTGTTGGATAAATTCAAAATAAGTTTATGGCTTTCCTTTCAAATTATTTTAGTTTTTATTATTTATATATATTTTTTTACATTTCAAATTCTATACATTATTTCGATATATAATTACTTTTTTAAAATAAAAATAAACCTTATGTCTAAACAGAATACCCGGCAATGTGAAACCAAATTGAAAATAAATTGCAGCGCCCAAGAAGAAGTTTCCACTTATGCAGCATTGTTATCAAATTTGATACAATTCGATAAGTGGCTGTGTTACATCTCGCACTGTTTGTTCCCCTTTATGCAATAAAGAACTCTTTTCAAGATGTTTCCTTTAGAATTCGCATGTCATAATAAAGGCCAGAAGAAACTGAGGAAGCCACTTTCAATGAAAACTTTTATGGAAATCGAATGTGTTGGAGCGATTGCAGCTCACGAATGACCCGTCAGCGGCAGAAGGACTCCATCTCCATCGCCTTTCCTCCACCAGATAAAAAATAATAAAAAATAAAAAGCCTTTGTGGAATATTTTTCTTTTCGACAAGCCTCCACATGAGTGGTTCCCACACACAGCAATAAATTAATCTTTTTAATATTCAACATGCTGCGGCTTATCGACATGAAATCATGAGGATTTTCCCCAACACCCAAGGATGCTAATAAAAAAGCCACTTGACATTTTGCTTTCTTAAGGCAAAAGGAAAACGCATGTTTTATGTTTATGACACACGTTTTCCGACTTTTGTTTTTGTTTCCTTTGGCTGTTGTTTTAATAGGCTTATTAAGAGTTATTTGCTTACCTTGGGAATTTAATTTACAACTCAAGATATTCGCATATTCCCATTTGCATATCTTGGCTGCGAGAATGTCAACAATCAATGCCAAGGGATTGTCGGCGCGCTGGGGTTAATTAAATTGGAATGGAATGATCAACGATTCGATTTTCTGAGAGTTCTTTGGCTTCCTCGATTTTTCAGGGGAGATAATTTGCACATTTCGCCAGAGCTTTTTATCGATGCTGCTCACTCACTCATCGCCGGAATATATTTAATATATTTATTTATAAATATATTTTCACTTTATCATATACTACACTTTCTCCGTTTTGATGATTTGTATAAACAAAACTTGGTTTTTATTTATTTAATTATTTTTCGGCTGAATATCAGTGCACCACTCTCACTTTCTCACGCTCTCCCGTGCGTATGAGTGATATTTATAAATCAAATATTTCGAATTACGTTTTCCGAACGCTTTTTGCGAGGCGAACGCGTTGAAAGCTGTCTGCCAACTGTGCCGCCGAATTTTCCGCTTAGTTTTTCCGGCTTTTCCGCCGCCAGCCAGCAACATTGTTGCTGAGAAAACAGTGGGCATGCGCCGGCGGGAATGTTGCTTCTTTTCGGGGGCATTTTCATTCATAAAGGAAAATTGGCGCCGTCATTACTGCAAGTTGTGCATGTTGCTGCAACATCGCAATAACCATTGCAACGCAGTGAAAGTGACTGTCTGTCTGTCGGTCTATTTATAAGGCAGCCAAATGTCGTAAGGCGAACAATCAAGTTTTATGCCCCTCTATAATGACCACAGTTTGTGTTTGTTTCTGTGTTTGTGCAATTGAGGAACGCCTAGACACCCGTATGCTCGTCTATTTCCCAATACCACCGCCGGAAATGCACCACAAAACTCACAAATGGGTGGTGGGGGGTTGGGATAAGTGAAATTTACTCGCTGCGTGGGTGGAAAACGCTCGAGGAAATTAATTTAATGTTTATTGTTTGGGCAGCCGAAGACCAGAGACCGACGAGCATTGTTTCCAGCGGAAGTGGGCGAAGGATAAGCCAAGTGCTTTCGCAAGTGCCAAGTGTCCAAATATAGCAAAGTTTTTTTTTGCCAGCGGTCACAAGTCATTAGACGGTTTTAATTGCACCGATGGGAATAGTTACTTTTGCGCAATGTTTAAAAGTTCTGATACTTAGTTTGATTAAAAAATTATCAAATTTGAAATAAAAATATTATTTGTAAGGATTTTAGTGAGATTTTCATAAATTCAAAATGTAATAGTTGGTTAAATATTTACATTTTTATGGAATTTAGTAAAATAATAATGTAATTATTAGTCTATATGTAATCTATACACTACTATAAATATGTAATAAATATGTAATTTTTTATGAAACTTAGTAAAATAACAAATTAATTATTAACAAACTTGTGAAATTCATAAAACAAGAAATTATAAATTTTTTAAAAATTAAATATAAAATATTTATTTTTATTTTAAATGAATATATTTTTATGTATAGTTTAAACTATTATAAGTTTACTTTTTAAACTTTTTCATAACTACTTTTTCGATTTTTATTTATTTATCAACATTTGGATTTAAAGTTCTAAACTAATTTAATCTGTTTTGTTGTATAGTTTAAGTCTTTAGCTTTTTTTATTTATCAACTATTTGTTGTGAAGTTTTGAATTCAATTTTTATTTCGATATTTTTCTTATTGTTATGTAGGGAATATGCCCTTTGAAGACCTATTGAACTCTAACATTTCCTTCAATGACATTTTGAACTTTTCCATCTTATGATTGATAATATCAGCTGGCACAAATGCGTTTATCAAACTTGACAATAAATTGTCATCCCACACTTTTTGTATTTTTCTTTTCTTTTTTAAGGTTTCTGCTGTTAAAGTCTTCTCACTTCTTACTGAGTACTAAATTAAATTCCAGCTATAATATTTCTTTGAATATATCTTGTACATTAATTTTTTGACTTATTTCGGGGGGAAACCCTCAAACTTGATCCGTTGGTGGCATGTGCCTGAGTTTTTAGGCTTTTTTCTTGTCTTCTTCGTCAGTTGAAAAGCCATAGAAAAGGCGGCGAAACTTGCAAAGCTCAGTTCAGAGACAACGCGGCGGATTACGGCTCGCTGATTTATTTTCCCTTTGGGGTTTTCCTTTTTCCCGCTCCCTCACCTGTCAGTGGCTTTCCTTGGTTTTCCTCCCCCGACAGTCGGAATATATATTTTTAATATTTTCATTTCCCAATAAGACGGCTGCCTGGCCGTCTGACAGATGATGTTTCCTTCCTTTTCGTCCCCCCCAAAAAAAAGACAACAATTTCGAAAGTAAGAAAGTGAAACTGGGTTCTGAGTGGGTGGCCATGCCAATCAATGGCATGACGAGCCAAAGAGTTTTCATTTATTTGCCTCGCTTTTTTGACACTTTAACCGCCCGACGATATAAAAGTTTTCTAATAGAATCGCCACTGACCAGCGAAACGTAACCTTTTTTCGGGTGGGGACTTTTCAGATTAATCACCCCGACATTTCCACTTGGCTTAACCTTTATGACCCCCGACCCACTGCAAAACTCACTTGACTCGCACAATTACACAACAAATTCGGCGACCAAAGCGACCGCCCACTACCAACCGATTTATTGGCAGCTGACCAGCGGCCAGTGGTCAGAAAAATAATATAAGGGAAAAAGGAAACTCTATACGTATTCAGCGACAGATTTACGGACGTAACACGCACTTAAAGGCAGTGAAAAATTCACAGAAAAATAATCATCGAAATATTCGGACAATTTCTATAAAAATATTTAAGAAAAACATTTAAGCAAATAATTTCTAGGGTTATTCTTAGAGAAAAATTATAGATTGCAAATTAGAGCACGATTTTTTATTAACCAAAACTAAAAAAAAGGTAAAATATTTTTAAAAATTTTATAGTCCATAGGAACTGCAAGAAAGGATCAAGAATCATCAGAACACAAAGTAAATTATAAAAACTAACCCGTAATTAGCATACAAAGTGGCAGATGTGCAAAGTTTTCCCCCATGACGATGTTTAGAAGGCAGCTTACAATGCATTTTTCGAGTGTATTTCGTAGTTTCTTTACGTAAAGATAAACGGCGATGGTAAGGATATAACATATTTGCGATGTCACTCTGACTGGGATACCACAAACAAAAAACAAATCTTAACAAAGAAATGTTATTTAGCTAAGTTTTTTTAAATAATTGAAATTAAAGCAAAAGTTTAAACTCGACTGACCGCTATTCCCAATATTTAAAAAAAAAACAATTAGGGAGCCGGACAAATTTGGTGCCACCTTTTTGGTTGGAAAGCTCAATTATTAAAGTAAAATTATTTGTAGGTTCCACTAACAGAAATTAATTGCCATTATGGGGATATATTCCCCAGCGTAAGGTTCATATTTTCGATGGCTTGATTATTTTACTGAAAAAAAAGTTTTAATAGTTCAGGCTTTAGATGATTACTTTAAATTATAACTCAAATTTAAATTTAATTTATTTGAATGACAATTATCTTAGATTATTTAATTTTCATATTTTAGTAATAATATTATACGGTTAAGTGCTCTTAAAAACATGATTAATTTTAAAATTGATTGAAGATTATAAAAATTGGGATGAAAAAACTTTTTTTCAATTTATTTTTTTATTAAAAATTTATATAATTTTGAAAAGTGTATAAAATAATTATTTAAGCTACTTAATTTTTGTAGTGTATAAATTCAACTTCCGGCCTAGTTTGCACTTCCTCCGCCAGAAGTTGTCTTGAAATGAGAACAGGAAGAGGGGAAAGCTGACTTCAACGCAAAATTCACATAATTTCATTTTGGACTTCGGTTTGCGGAATTGCATTCCGAGATGCAGCTGTTGAGTGTCTGGCTCTTTGCTTATTTGCTTTCTTTTTCTTTAGGCCAAGAAAACAGAAGCTCTTGGAAATGTCGACACTTTACGACAGCTCGTGCCAGATTCAAATTGGCTTATACTGTATTTTCCGCTAGCGATGCGCTTTTGAGGACCTGAGAATGGCGAATGTGGAGAACGGAGCACAGACTTCCAGGTGCCACAGCCATGTGCCGCCCAAGATGGATAACTGGAGAACTCACGATGGCTTCTGACAAGTGAAAATTGATTTGAAATTGACTTGCAGTCGTAAACTTAAATAAATTGCTGTGGAAGATGAAAATAGATTATGACTGTCAATAAAAAATAATATAATGGAATGGTTTTATTTGAAAACAATTTTAAAATAAAAGAAAAATTGACTTTTCATCAATTTAAATTCAGCGTGGTATGAAAATATGGTATGCATATTTTCTATAATATTTCCAGTTGAGAATGTCAATAAAAAATAAAATAGGGCATGAAATTCTTCGAAAATAAATTGTAACACAAAAAAAAATTTTATTTTGCATAATTTATATTCCGGGTAGAATGATTTATTATTTTCCGATTAAGAATGTCAATAAAAACTGAAATAATGGAATGATTTTATTTATATTATTGATTTTTCATCAATTTCAATTCTGCGTAATATGAAAATTTGTTTTATTATTTTCTTAAAAATATAATACAAATAGGTACACTTATTAAAGCCTATATTATTAATTTTAAGTTAATTAGTATGTGTATAGTTTAGTTTATAAATTAAATGTCTTGCATATATTTGTTCCTTTTAAAGTGAGCAACGAAGTGTAACTTGAGTTTAAAACTAAGTCCTCGCCAATGCACTTAAGTTTCCTGCTGCTTGACATTTACATAAACTGAAGAGTAGTCTCTGCTAAGCGGTTTACCTTTGACCTCCTGGGAAAAGGAAACGGAACCAACGCCACACCCACTTTTGATTGAACACCCCGTTCAACTGGGTTCTCAATTGACTCTTTTTTTAACAAATATTCCGAGCCTTGCCAAGTGCTCCATCATCAGGAGTGACTCATCCAATCCGCAGTGACCTTTCCGCATGGCTGCTCCTCTACTTGAGAACTCCCTGTAATAAATACAAATCGAAATAAAATACAATAAAAAATTGGCTTGTCTCGGCGAAAAATAATGAGTAAAAAATGAGAAACCATCTGTCTGAAATGCTGCTTGTCCATAATTAAATGTAAATGTGTGACCATATAATATATGTATACTATATACATGCAATAAACAGCCGACAATCATAAACAATAACACAGCAAATAAATAACGCATTTGCTGTTATAAATTCTCCATGCGAGTCCACGTCCTTTTCTTTTCTTTTTTTTCTCCTTTGTGCTGCTGCAAATGGCGGCCATTTGCATAAATGAGGGACTAAGGAGCAGCTACGTCATTGTTTGCAGTGCGTCTGAAAAGTTTTCGCCCACCTCCTGCGAGGGTGGGTAACCAAAACACAGAAGGCTCCCATTTTAGTTTTATCTCAACGACGCCATCGCATCGCTCCAGCTCCAGACATTAGCACTAATATGCATAAATATGTCTGTGCTGTGGAGAGGTATATGTATAATTTTTATGTTTATTACATCCCCCAGGCGATTTTCGAATACTTGTTATACAAGCGCCGACAACTTGAAGTTACCCTGTTGGCTTTAAGTTGTATTATTGTTTAGGAGATGAATGGTAAGTACAAAAGTTGGTTCATTTTTAAGACAGTGAATTGAAATTGAATTTAATGAATAATCCTAAAATAATTGTAGGATTTTTAAGTTGCATAAATTAATTAATAAATTAGTTTTAAGAACTATAGGTACTTACCTTTTTGGATGAATTTAAAGGAATTTAGAGTATAATGTATTTATTATTTCAATTCTAAAATAATTTTGGGATTTTTAAAATGATTAGATTGCACTAAATCTAAATGTTTTCTTTATAATTTTTAATTTATTTTATTGAATTGCGTAATTATTCATATTATAGCAAATTCAATTTGTAAAAGGTAGTAGTACTTTCTTTAAAAATATATTGAGTAATTTTTTTAAATGCTTATACCTGTCTCTATTAATACCCCTTGAATTTTCCAGGTAAGCCCGCCATGAGTGGCTCGTGGCCATTCGAACGCGAACCGGCGCTTGACCCAGAAATAACCCCGGATTGACCTCTTCGCTGATGGCCAGCTGGTGCCGCACGCGCCACTCTTATCAACTGGTGAATGGCAGTTTTATGATATGGCCCCGCTTATCAACAAGGCTGCATTATTGCGACCTTTGGCGACTAATCAAGAAAAGCGTTCTACCTTGTTTTGTGGGCGAATCCTTTGGGATTTCAGCACAAGCAGGCTCTTCAGGCGGAAGCGGATGTGGCTCAGTTTACCCGGCTAACAGCGTGTCCTTTGACGGCCACCCAGTTGGCCATAAATCAGCTACAAGTTTTGACGGAAATTCAAGACATCACAAGGAGTTCGCGCAGCGGGAAATCCACAAGCTCAAAAGGGTTTCCTTTGGGAGGGGTGAGGGGAAAAGGACTGAAATGAGCTGGGAAACTTAAGCTGCATCCCTGTGGATGCTAGGGAAAATGTATACGGAATTTATTTTTACGGAACTGCAATTACCAGAAGTGCCCCATAACAATTACAACGTTGGATAGTTTAAGGAGCTTCCCCCAAAATGTTTTTGCAGAAATTTTACTTGGTTTATTTTGGAGTCGTGCTTAAATTTAAGTCATTAAATGTTGATTAAATTAGCTCAGTGAATTAATGATTATTTTTTAAACTCTTTGCAAATTGATTAATATTGCTCAATAAATTAATCACACTTTTGTTTAACTTTGTTTAAATGGATACTATTATTATAATTAAATCCTGAATATTTATTGGAAATAAAAATGAAGTTTTATAGATTACCTTTTCTTAATTAAGTGAACCAGTGGAAATAAAAACCAATAAAATACAATTAAAATACAAAGAAATATATAAAAATTGGTTAAAAAATCATCAATAAATATTGGAAATTAATTACTAAATTTTATAGTTTACTTTTTCTTATTCCAAATAAATTATAGAAAAAATCCGATTACAAGTGTAACCAGTGAGAATAAAAAATCAATAATTCATAAAGCTTTAGTAGTCCCAAAAAATATGCGCATAAATAAATACATAAATTTCAAGTGCCGAGTTGCAGACCGAGCTTAAGCGAAAAGTTAACCCTGTGACCACATGGATTTTTCTTTTTGTTTTTCCCCAGTTTTATTTACCTTTGTCTGGGACAATTGGGCGTGTGTGTGGCCTGTGATTTAACCGGAACAATATATAGTTCACCCGCAGGAGGCGAAGCCCTATTTCGAGCAATACGAAAAATCAGCGCCTACATAGAGAAATTTTCCGAGTCACCCAGTGGGAGGCTTTTCTGCTTTTCTGGCTTCGAATTTTTCGGCCTTCCGCCACCGAGTTGGCAGTAGGAAAAATGGCAAACGGATGTTGTGCGCAACGAGCCGAGTCATGACATTTGCATAACAAATTCCATTTAACCCCCGCTTGATTTCCCCTCTCAAAAACATGGAAACATGTTTATTTTAGATCATTTCATTCTATTCCACCCGCATTCAGAACGTTCCATCATAATTATGTGCCACAAATACCGAGAACTCAGCCATTCGCTCTTCATTATTCAATCATTTGCGATGCCTCTGTGCGAATTTATTACAAAACTGTGGGTCCTTTGAGGGTCGGGATTGAGGTGAGAAATCAATGGGAAAGGGACGGGGGTACATTGCTCCAAGGCCCACGCTCCTGCGGATTTTTAGGTCTGCCAACAGTGGGCGGAAATATCATGTCAATCGCAAATTCGAATAATTTTAAGCAATGCGAAACATGTAAGTTCAAACAGATGCTTAATTGTATAAAATGAAGAAATGTGTCAAAAAATTGACAATTTACAAAATATAACTTAAAATATTTTTAGAAACATTTAAAGGTATAATTTTAAATTACTTTTAGTTGTAAGGAAAATCGTTAGAGCCGTTTTTGAGAAAAATAAAAAAAGATAAAAAAAAGTTTAAAAAAATTTTCTTTTGTTCATATCTTTTTAACTATTACATTTACACAAATTGCAAATAAAAGGCGTTTATAGCATTTAGAAATACCTTTCAAACGAGATGCAGCACAAGTCTGTAGCTTTAGTAGTATAGAAGTTACGGCTTTCCAAATTTTAGCTATTTATAGCTGTTTTCCCGCTAAACTAGCGGGATTTTCCAAAAGTGGTAGAACAAAAGTTTTTTATATCGATGTGATGAACGTCATATCAAATTTTCAGAACTTAAAAAACATATTTTGGACAAACTGACAAACAGAATTAAATTTTCATTTTGGGAAGAAGAAGAATATCTTATTTTGGCTATAACTTTTGAACGGAGCGTCGGATTTTATCATATGACCCCTCATTCGACGGGTATTTTCAATAGGAACACAACAAAAACATTGCGAAGGGGCATTTATCCCCACCGGCCCCAACAGCTCCAAATTTCGAAATTTTCACTTTTTCACTTTCACCGCTCTCTCTCCCAAACCAATTGATTTTCTTGAGGTCTTGGTATGCAATCCTTTAAGTTTTGGCAATACCTTTTATTTGGTGTATTACTCATTACGATCGGACTATCACAGCAGATTTTCAATTTTGCGGCTATATAATAGTAGTCGCCTTCGCACACTCTCCTGGTGCGCTTCGTCACTACATGGACTGCCGTCCATAGTGATTAAATGAATTTTGCAAAAGATATTATTATAATTTAATAAAATCCTTCAAAGAAAAATTATTGGTACTTAAAAAAACTCTTTAAAGAAAAAATAATAAAAAATACTGACAAAAAATAATAATCAGAAAAAATATACCCGAAAATTATATGATTTCTAAGTATAAAAAATAAAATGATGTATTAAATAGTTAAAAATCCTGCAAGACTTTAATTTGTTTATTAATATATTACCCTTTAAAAATCCCTGAGAGTTCCGTTATACCATGTCTGGAGTATCAAGTAAACCGCTGAGAAACCAAATGACTTACGGTTTTGCCTTCTAACCGAATAATTCAACATAATTTGTCAGCCGAGCGAGTTTGGGACTTTGAAGTCGCCGGCCGCCTGGCATATGACAATTCAACTAAGTCGGCTGTAATTTGTTTATTTCCTGGAGGTGATACAATCGCAGGTGGTTTGGCTGTGTGTGTGGTGCGTTTAAAAGCCCCTCGGCTTCAGGTGTTTACGAGCGGGCCCTCCTGTCGTATACGTGACGGGATTGGTGGTTTTTTTCCACCCTGCTTATTCGTTGGAAAAGCCTTTTCGCCCCGGCAGCCAGACTTTAATTCAATTAGCTGCAAAAAAGGGTGGCACACGTGCGGTTTTTGACACGGGTCACGGGACTAGATGACAGTTTTGGTGGCCATTTTTAAGCAATATTCAGGGAGCATTAGCTAATCCTCGCGTAGGACAGTCGATTCCTCGGGTTTTTCGGTGAAATCGCAACGCAAATCGGCGACCTTGGCCAGAATTTCGGTTTTAAGTTGCTCAAAGGGGCGGAGCAGGCGCACGGGAACCCCATTATCGCGTCCTTGAAAAAGGGTTTCGCCGCTGAACTCCACAAATCCATTCTTTCGGGCGGCCAACAAGGTGGCCAACAACTTGTCTGATATATCGTTGTAAAGCTCGAAAAGTGGCCCAAAAGCTAGGACTTTCAGGCCATTTTTGGGATCATCTTGCCCCGCTTTTTGTATGGTTTCGCATAGCTGAAGGATCTCCTCGAGAGCTCGAACATTGGCCTGCAGGGATCTCTGCTCGGAAAGACTTCCCGAAGGAGCTCGACCATATTCCTCCTGCGCGAAGCTCCTCTTGGGCATCTCACTCACATTGTAATGGGCGAACGGGTTAATCATCATCCAGTTTTTATGATCTTCAGCTTGCTGGTTGAAAAGCGTGATGCGCGAGGAGACCGACGAGTCCTAAGGGATATTTATAATGAAATTCAAAGGTAATTTACCTGCTGACCATCCACTCACCTCGTTTGCAGCCATTTTTAAATTAAGCTGGAATTTTGATTGGTTGTTTGCCGAAAATATTTGTCGATATCTGACGAGAGCCAAGCCTACTGCTGCTGTGTGTCCAGCTGGGGCACAAACAATTCAGCTGGGTGTCAAATGTGTGGCACACTTTGTGATTATGTTGGAGAAAATTATATTATTATTTACAAATTTTAAGAAATTAATTTTTTTAAAAAAATAATTACTAGTAGAAACCATAAACTTACATTTTCTTCATTTGCATTTAATTATGCATGTTTTTATATTTATAAAAATGTCTTAAATCTTTGAAATGGTATCATTCATAAATCTTTTAATTTTTGTCGGAAGTACAAAGATAAATTCATTTTAAAATATTAATTTCCAAGCATTGTAGTAAAAATATGTCACCTTAAATTCTTGTTTTCTACACAAATATTATTAAATTCATTTATAAATTTTTGGGAGAAATATTAATTTTAATTTAAGACAAAAAAGGAAATTTAAAAAAAGGATATATTTTTTACCAAATATATATATTTTTTAAATTCTTTGAATTTAGCTAAATTATCTTTTAGCTTAATTAGTTTTGGTCTGACCATGAAATACAAACTTATATTGTTGTGCATACCTTTCCTTTCATTTAGGTAATTATCAGCTATTTTAAGAGCACATTCCCCCCGTTTAATGCGCTCAATCGACCCCTTAATGATTGTCGGTGCCACATGGATGCAAGCACACGCATCTCATTAGGGAGCTGTTGAATCCCAAGCCGCGTCAAAGCCGCCGCATCAGGATTCAGATTCAGGCGCGAGTTTGCCCAGGGATAATCAATCAAAGTGTCGCTTAAAATAACATCCCCATCCGCATTCACTGCCACATCCACCCACTTGGTGGATTTTAGTGCGGCTTTAAGCCAACTCCGCAGGCAGTGGCAGCCATGTGGCAAATGCGGCGGAAACAGCTCGCAAACTAGCTCCATAAATTTAAGCCTCGAATGGCGCGCAAGTCGCCGGAAGTATTTGGAGCTCAGTGCAGCCGGAAATACAAAACAAATTTCCCAGAGACAGAAAAAGCGAGTGTTAAAGAAAAACAGGGAAAGGGGGATGAGAAGCGGAGGGCCAGCGAAGAAATTAATGAAACAAAACGAGGAATTGAAAGCCAGAAGATAATGAAAGTCAGTTTGGAAAGTTACACAAGTCGAGAGTTTAATATGCTTCTGAGATACCAGAAAATACCAGAAATACCAGAAAGGATTTAATATTAAATATTTTATAATTTTCCTGTTTAACAAATATCTTTTCCCTTTTCTAATCTTTAACTTCAAGCAGATTTTCAAAGCTTAGGATTTCCTTTACTTAACACTGTTAATACCAGAAAGTATTTAAAATAAAATAAGATATAATTTTTTCATTCAACTAATGCCTTTTTATATTTTCTAATCTTTAATTTAAAGCAGCATTTCTTGACAGCAGCTCAAGGTTTCCATTAGTTCAAGCCAGCTTAATGGCAGCCCCGCGTCAAACCAATAAAATCTATAATATCCAGCCCCTCGGGAGCCTCCAATTAAATGCTGTCACACAATCTCTGCCAATCCAATTATTTTTGTTTCCGAGGGCACGGAACCAATAGTTCCACCGAATGAGCATTAAGTTAAATCACGCTTTAAGCGAGGACTTCATTCGAAGGGTATCAAAACTGTATTCCGGCGCTTTTTCTCTTACAGTTTCCTTTCGAAATGGGGCGAATGGAAAGGAGGGGGAGGGACGAGAGAACATAGAAACAAAACAGACAAATGGCAAAATGGCGCCACTTCCACATCCGTTAAGCAATAAACATTAATGCGCAATTAATGCTGGTGTCAGACGTTGACTTTGGTCAGTGGTGTCGGTTGGGTGATTCCCGGTTTTTCCCCTTGATTTTCCTCGCCTCCCCCTCCTGATTTTCCGCACAGGTCCTCTGCCGTCTGTTGTTGATTTCCTCCACTTGCTGTGATTAACGTTTGGCGCCTCGTCTTAGCCTTTAGTTATTTATGGCCCAGCATGACAAATGAAATCAAGTGGGCCTAGTGGGCCAAACTTAATGCAAAGCAGCTTATTTCGGGACGGTCCAGCGACAGCAACTTCTTTCCGTCGCTTTGAAGTCTGTGTTTGCTCCCACCAACCAGCAACTTTCCAAATGATGGAGTAACCGGGAAAATATTTGCAGAGCAGCTTACAACCTCAAAGAACGACGGATTGTTCAATATGTTCGAGGGGCGACAGCTTTTCATTAGAGATGGAAGGTATATTCAATATTCAAAACATTTAAAAAGAATTTAGGAAGGAGAAAATGACTTATCTTTTTTATATAATATATTTTATACACCTTTTTTAAGGTAGAAATTATTTAGAAATATTAAAACTATTTTATAAAAGTATTGGAAGAAAAAAAACACTTGTCTTTTTTATTTAATATTTTATATTTCACATTTTAATTTTTTTAACAATACTTAAACTATTTGAAACAAATTTAGGAAAGACAAAAACACTTATATATTTTTGATATTAAACATTTTTTTAAGAAGATATAATTTAAAGTCAATAAAAAAAATGTTTTAATAAGTAGGAAACATTAAACATTTTCTTTTTGTTTCTGAGTTTTCATGTTTTCTAATATATGTTCTGTATAAATTTGAATAACTTTTTATAGTAAGCACCACTGCGATTTCTTTTCAAATATATTGGATTTATTTTCCTTTTAAAGTGGTAACCATTTCTCATCACTACTTCAGTAACTAAGCCTCGCCAGCTGTCAGAGAGCCAAGAAGATGCTTCGACTTCCGCCATTTCGCCATATGTTTCGCCTTATTCCCGGCCGATTTCAAGCTGCATTTCCCGACCCCAGGAAGTGTCAGTGGCAGTTTCCCAACCAGCCAAAGACCCCGCCCCCTTCTACTCAAGAGCCACTTAAGATCCGACCATGTCTGCATATGGAACCCCGAAATTTATGTGCTGTTTGTATTGGCCCTTGGAAAATCCCCGACGCATTATTCAATTTGGAGCTGGCTGTAATGTAAAACAATTTTCCGCAAATGCAACAAAAAGAAAGGAAAAAGAAAGGAATGAGGGAAAACTGTCTCGCCTGGGTGAGTTTTATGTGTGGCACGTTTGGCAATAAATTTTCGGGGTTGAGTATTGGATTTACAAATTGCTGCTTAATCCGGCGTTTTCATTGAGCGCGAGACAAATTTATATGCTTAGCGGTTAACACCTGTTTTTCACATCGCATTTTTCCTTTGGGAAACTTGTTTAACTCGTTTAATATTCGCTGATCAGTGCTCAGTTTGTTCCCTTCACTTATCTTATCCCTTCTCTAAACCATTTCATTGTGCTCCCAAAAAACACGAAGACAAAGCTTCTTGACTTGGCCCTCAAAATTTGTGTCATTTATAACTTTTGGCCAAAAACGACAAAGCGATTTATTTTGTGTTTTCGCTCGGTCTGGCTCCAGTCAAAGTTTGATAAATGAACGCATTCCGCTCCAGATTTTCCTATCCTTTTGCATATGAAAAAGGACATCTGCTAGTTGCATTTTTTCAGCTTCATTTGGCAGCTGCCGTGGGTCTCCGTTCTCTGGTTTATGGCCTTTTTGGCCTAGTCTGTCATAATCAGAGCGTTTAGCATCACCGATGTTCACTGAACGGTCGCCAAAAATCAAATCAACGTTTGCCAGGACAACAGACAGCTGATGACCTCGAAAAAAAACAACCGAAAAGAACAACACAAAAAACAAAAAACCGATTCGAAATAAACCAAACTTCGATCACAAAAAATTAGTCAAGTCAACATGAAGTGGGAAAAAAAGGGGAAAACGCGTTGCCACAATGTTTTTATGTCCTTTTGTTGTGACAGCTCTTCTTTTTTCGAAAAAAAAAATATGCAACAGCCGGTGCCACGAATGAGTAAGTGTGTGTGGGTGATACACTGAAAAATATTAATATTTAAAAACAAATATTTTGGTTTTTATAACTTTTTCTGAAGAGAGTAATCTGGTAATAACATGATTAAAAATTCAAAAATTTGCCAAAATATTTATTTTTCGAAATCTACCCACTACCCAATTATGTGCATCATTAGCTTAGGTTAATAGGAGTAAAATAAATGTTATCTAGTTAAATATGTATATTTCAAACCCAAAATTTTCTCTCTCTGCATAGTGTATGTGCTTGGGAGCTTGAAAAATTGCTAGCCTGTCGCATTGATTTGATTGACACTTTTATTGACACAGTGTTGCCCTTGTTGTTGCCAAGGGTTTTATGACCTGCCAATGAACGCGAAAGCCTTTAAGCCAATCGACGGCATCCAATGAGCTTGTATATTTGGGTAGTTTGCAGCTTTTGTAGCACTTCAACTGTAAACTGTAAACCCATTCATATAGAAATTTGTATATGCGTTTCTCATATTTTTATGGGCCATCCACTCTCGATTTTTTAATACTTTACATCAATCCGAATTAGGGAAAAGCAATAAAGCCATGCACAAAAATATTATTGCCAAATAAATGTGTAAGTTATAAGGCAGGGTGATTGCTGTGGAAAATATTGTTTGCTTTTTTGAAATCTAGGGCCATAAATAAATCTATTTTTAAATATATTAACATTTAATTATAAGGGTTATGATCAAAAGCATGCTAATTTAGTTTTAAGAAATTTTATTTTTATATTTTTGAAGGTAGTGAAAAATAAAAAAAATAATAATTATTTAATCCGTTTATATTTTAAAGAATATTTTAAATGCTGTACAGAATAATATAAATACTGTAAATAATATTTTAAATTTTGTACAAAATATTTTTAATACTGTACATAATATATTCAATTTGTAAAGATATTTTAAATACTTTTAAGAATATTTTAAATTGGATTTTATAAATCTTTCGTTATCTTTGCCCCCAGAGCTTAAGAAAAACGCGTATATTTGTTATGACAAACTAACGTTTACGTGGAAGGTTATTAAAAAGCCCAGCTTATTTGACCCCTCACCCTGCTGTATTCGATCCCTAGGATCCAGCACTAATATCCCGACCGGCAGCTACTATAATGTCGGTCTAGCCATGAATTTTCATGGTCGCAACTCAGCTTTTTTATGCGTGCCACCGGAACAATGGCGTTCCAAGGCCAGCGAAAGTGGCCATAAAATATGACATTTGCTGGCCTTTTGTTTGCACACTGAGGCCAAAAGGATCTTCGTAATCCTGGGAGGTGGGAGGGTAGCTGCAATCGGCTGGCAATTAATCAGACTTCATTTGCACTTAATCGCGGCCATGATTTGCACGCAACTGCGGCCCAATCATGTGGCCATTACCATTAGATTCCATTATATCGGCCAGCCGCTTATTCAATTTAATTTTCATTAGCCCCATTTCTGCCATGCGGTCATCGACGAGCGCCAAATTATTTTTGGCCCTTGGTTTTCGGATTTCGGGACGACGGGAAAAGGGAAATGGGGTATAAAAACTCATTTTAATATGCGTTGCCCAGCAGCGACCGCGTTTTCCTTGGCCATTTTGCAAGAGCCCCTCACCCCCGCAGACTTAATTACATATTTAAATTCCCAACTGCGCTGCAAAGAAATGCCGGCAAAAAAATAAAACAGACGAGAAGTAATATGGATATTCGGGGTCCGTAGTTATGAGATACCATAAACAACATGACGTCAAAAGAAACCGAAGTGAAGATTCTCCTTTGAAGTATGATCTTCAAATACTCTTGGAAAAAGCTGTCTTGAAATTAAGCTTAAATATTTGTATGGTAAAAATGTGTGTTAAAAATAGAAATCTACCTACTAAAAATTTTTAAATTTTTCATATTTATACTTACATTTTCTTATATCAATGTCACCCCTTCAGTTAGAGTAAAAACATGCCGAAGGTCATGTCAATTGTAACTCTTAAGTGGCTATCAACTGGATTTGTTCAAAATAATAAAAAAGAGCATAATTTATTGTTATGTAACTGAACCACAAATGAATTTTAAGCAGCGTTTTAGTTAAAGAAAAAAATTACATAATATATTCCAAGGGAAATAAACATAGAAAAGTTTTATGGCACACTAAAAAATAAAACCCGAAAAAATATGGTGGTGGCTAATAATCATAAAGAACTTATTGTTTGTAAACTTTATGGGAAAAGTACACTAGTTTATTCAAATTTGCACTTACTTATTTTTGCCCTTTACAATGTGATACTTAGTTTCAATAAAAAGGATTTATTTTATTCGAGCTTTTCATTAATCAAACAGTTAAGCAATTAAAATAAATGACAAACAAAATGTTAAAAATATGAGATTATTTAATAATCAACTATGCGTCATTGCCTATAAGAAGGTTCGAGTTATAAAAGACTTAAATTAAAATTCTCGAAGTTCCCAGAGCGACGGTCGGTAAACAACCATACTTTTGGAATACTTTATTATCAAGACGTTACAAAACTCATTCATCATCTCATTGCCGATTTCAGCAATGAGAAGGATATATTTAGGATTCGAGTGCAGTGTTGCACCCTACTGTAGTTGGGTGACACCCGTGTGTCACCTATATTGTCATCGATAAAAGGACGAAAGGAAAAGGTGGTATTAGATACTTTTTTCTCCAACTACATTTGGCGTACACTTTCGTCCCAAAGCTAAAAGGACAAGAAATTCAATTATTTTATTAGATAAGTTTTTCCTTAAATTTCCAAGATCTTACTGCAAGTAATGAGAACAATTAGGATTGCAAAGCGCATGATGATTATATCTTTAGATTTCATTCTAGACAGAATTCTTCTGGTTTTTATCTCTGGTTTTTATAGATCCAACAAATTAGGGAGAACAAATTAATGTCACGTCCGTTGTAAAATATTAGGTATTTAAATTAAAATTTTGAAAAAATGTCACATGTGTTGTTAAATATCCTATGAATATTTTCTTTTGATTATAATTTTTATATATATATTTTTATCATTTATTTATAAATTAGAATTTATAACCATTTATTAACAACTTAATACTTTTAAATAAAATTGTTACATTTAGTTTTTGCTCTTTTTGCTCACACAATTATCCTAATTGAGTCCCATTTAAACGTATCAAAACGAATAAAAGCATTTTACAAAAAATATTTTTTCTTTTCTGTGTAACTCAAATTTGGTTCTTGTCGGCTGAAGGTTTGAGGTATAGAGGATCGACTGTATGTATACGAAATGAATTGAATTTCTCGAAACTCCCAGAGTGACGGTCAGTAAACAAACATACATTGGGAATATTTTATTATGAAGGGATTACAAAGCTTGAAATTTATTCATCATTGCCAATTCCAGCAATAGGACGGATATGTTTAGGGAGATGGTGTAGTAGTCTTGCACAACATTCTAGTTGGGTGACACCAGGGTTCCGTTGTTGTACCGTAAATGATAAGAGCGATAAGGATTGAAAAGCGCATGATGATTAGATCTTAAGATTCGTTCCTAGAGTGAATTCTTCTGGGTTTGATCCCTGACTTTATAGATCGAACAAATTAGTGCAAAAAAATTTGTGTCACGTCCGTTGTAAAATGTTAGGTATTTAAATGTGAGTTCTTAAAAAAATGTCACGTCTGTTGTAAAATATCAGTTGAATATTTAAAGGTTTATGAATATTTTCTTTTGATTATAATTATTTAATATGTTTATGTAATTACCAATATTTCAAATATTTATTTTAAATTATTTATAAATGATGCATTATCGGCAAAATAAAATAGTTTATTTAAATTTGCACTTACTTACTTAAGCTTAAGTAACTTTTACTACTAATTTGAGCAATTTAATAGTTTCAATTACAATTATTTAATTTACAAGAGATTTATTATTTATCAAATAACCAGCCATAACTGTTGAGCTATTAAATTAAATATCAAAACAAGCAAAAAAAGTAATTATTTAGTAATCAACTATGCGTCATTAAAGCTTTTTCATTATGCTTGTGTAATAAAAACTTGCTAGCTAATTTGATTCGTTTTTGTGAATTTATTTATGCTTGTTTTTTGAGTAGACAATTGTATACATGTTAAATAATTGATATATATTAAATGATTTTCATTTTAATTAACGTTGCCATAGTTCCAGAATAAACAAAGGAAATATCAACAGCTTTAGAAAGTTTCCTATTACAGAGCGCATTAAATTTTCATTTACAAAAATTTTAATTTAAAATGATTTGCATTTTCGAGTAAGCATAAAACATTTTAACAGCGTTTACTAAGCCCATTTGATTGGCGACTTTATTTCCTGCAATTGCTTAATTTTATATACTTCCTTGGGATTCGAATTCGAATCCAGTGAGACACATTCGAAATTAGCTGGCATTAGGGATACCTCATCGCATCTGCATAAATTTTCTGCCTGCTTTTATGTTTTGCGCACTGCAATTTTCCTTCAATTTTCCCTCTTGCCTCAGCTTAATTTACGCGCTGTGGCTGGTTTTCCCTATTGATTTATTTAGGCGTAGGCCATTCACGCCCTCTCATAACTGCCTATGTATGTATGTGAAAGTGTGTGTATGCGTTTGAGTTTGAGTCATTCATTCATTGTTCGCTCACGCATTTCCCTGCTTTCGCCGCTTTTATGGCCGCCCGTCTGGTTTTCCCGCCCCACTTTTCCTTCCGTTCCGTTCCGCTTTTCCTCTTTCCCTACTTTCCCTCCCGCGCAGCATTGATTCATGTTAAATTTATGCAAATTGCCTAGTATTCCGACTGCCTGGATAAGGCTCTTCCACACCAATTCGCTTCTAAAAATAGTCTACACAAAGCAAAAAAAAAAATTAGCAAAATATAACAATGTCAAAACGATACGCCTGCTGAATTTTGCCGGGGTTAATAAAAATCAATCAATATTATACGCTACAGCATAAATAATTATTAAAGAGGGCGTGCTTAGGGCCTTTATTAAATTTTTTTTCAGATAATTTTTTGGAAGGAGTACCAAAATTAAAAAAAATGTAATAAACAAATAAAAAATATATATAAAAAATATTTTTATTAACTTGATTTCTTTAAAATATAATTTAAATGTAGGAAAAATATGTACATACAAATTAATATTAATTGTGTATATTGAATATAATTACTTTTGAAATGAATGTGTTTTTCTTAATATAAGATTAAGATATTAAAATGTAGACATCTTAAAATTAAATATTGTTATATGCAAGAAATATTACCACTACCAAATTGAAATTAAATTTTAGAAAAAAACACTACTTTTTAAAGATGAAGATATTTTTATTAACATTTATTTTGTAAATTCTACCATATTTTTCGTCCACTGTGTAAAAATGTTTAAAACAAAGCCCTTGATTAGCTTTGCTCGAAATTGAATTAAGCGTTGAGTCGAAAACGGGTTAGAGAAGCTGCCTTCAAATTAAATGGTTAATTGCTTGCAACATTTAGCTGCAGTTGGCCTTGTTTCTGCGAGTGGCGAACGGGGCGTATACGTCATCTCCACTTTGCACACATCACTTGCCAGCGAGTTGAGACGACAACAATGGCAGAACTCTTGATTGGAAGGAATGGTATAGGGTTGGAATGGTACGGGGGGTAGGGTTTGGGTTGTTGATGGCTTACAGGAATAACCGCTTTGCTGCTTTATGGTGAAAACATGCTAGTCGCTATTTTCCTTGGCCAACAGTCGATGATGACGTGGCCAAAGGAGAGCGCGGGTCCTTCGAACCGAAGGTCAATATACTCGCGTGTGTAAACGAGTGTATGTGTGTAAAAATGTTTGCGGATTTCGGTCGCCGCGGTTGTAAAATCAATCCCCAGCTCCCAGTTTCCCATTTTCCGCCGTCAGCTGCATTTCCATTGCATTGAGCGATGGCTAAATCGCATTTTCCCCAGCATTGACAAGGCCGCAACGGGATGAAATTCCAGATCTCCGGGTTGAAACGCAGCCAAAGGCAAGGCGAAATGTAATTACAACAATGAAATACGAGACACTTGACCCAGTTTGCCGCTAATACCTTCGAGAAAATGTGACTTCCGCACGTTTGGTTAGTTTTCCAGGGGGGTGAAAAAGAGAAAGTGAAAGTAAAAGGCTTTCTTTACAAAGGATACGTTGGAGTAATGAAATCCCGGCCAGACGAAACACACAACTGCCTCATAAAGGGCAGGAGCTGAATTATTGCATGGCTTGCAATATTCTTGGGGCGAGGTCAATGTGTTTTTTGTTTATTCCCAGGCCCACCCCCACCGCCCAACGTGCCACGCCTCCTTCTTCGACGGCCGTAAAGTTGGCAAGCCAACGAAAGAAACGTGAACGTTTTACGTGTAACTCAGCCGGATACACTGGGAAAAAATATCACATTAATTGGTACAGAATTATGTCTTTGCTCACACTTAAGTAAGTATACTGAACGAAATAAGTTTCTTTATTTTAGAAATCTCTCTATTAAATCTGTAAATCTTGTAAAATTGTTCTTGTTATTAGAAAGGTCGCCTTTCAATAAATAAATAAAGAGAGGCAAACAAGAATTTTGGTTTGAGTTTACATATTTATTGTACTTTTATAAAAACCATTGCTCTCTTATCGCAAAAATGGTTCATGAAATTGAATGCGTCCCTAAAGAATGATTTTATGGATGAATAGTTATTTCTAGCTTATTCAGCACTATTCCCTAAAGGAATACTTTTATCGCCTTAGTTTCTATGGTAATGATTTTACAATACTTTAATAATTATTTTATTTCTAAATCTAGCCTATTTGTAATGCGAAATAACTAAATCAAGGGTCAGTCGAGTTTTACCTTCAAGTGCAGCAACTTGTAAATCCGAAATGGACACGCTTATTCAAGGAATCGGTAGGTAATTTAAAAAAATTATTATTATATTTATTCAAATTAAATCTAGTGATTTATGTTAAGTTTCGCAGTATTTAATATTTATTTTTGTGTTTTTTTTTTCCAGTCGCGATGATATCGACCATTTGTTTTATCCTCACCATTTCCGTTTACCTTTACGTCAAGAAGCTGCGAAATACCCTCGGAAAATGCATCATCAGCTGCCTTTTCAGTATGGTCATGGTGCAAGTTATCTTTGTACAAAATGCATTCAATTTTGTGTATCATCTTTATCCAACGTGTAAGTTTATCAAAACCTGTTTGGGCTGTTTGAAAGATTTTTATAATTTACGTTTTATAATTTTCAGATGGCATACTTTTCGGACATCTAATTCGTTTCTCCATTATTTATGAGTGGATTCGACACTTTTTTCAGCTTGCTTACTTCATTTGGCTCTCAGTGATTAGCTACCACTTGTGGCAAGTCTTCAAATCAGCCAGGCGCGATGAGCATTGGCATCAGTTTCTGGCCTACAGCTCTTTTGTATGGATCACTTCTATTATCCTGACAGTAGCCTCCTATTTTTTGAATAATCTAGATGATCCAGAACTTATACGTAAGTGTAAAACTTGCTAAGAAAGGGTAAATTATGGTTAAAAAAAATTTATTATAATTATTATTTAAGTTCTAAACACAAAAACTATAAGTTACATATTTAATTAATATTATAATAATATTTGAAAATGATTTTTAATATTATAATAATTTTTTAATTGGTATTTTAGCATTATACTTTTTTATATGAAACAATACGCATTTGTTACCTTCAATATGTCAGATATTTAAATATATAATTAATTTTAAAAAATACCATAATATTTTCAGCTTTGTGCATGTATTTAGCAACGCTGATCTTCAACATCTTCAATCTAGTAATGTTTATTTTGACTACTATAAACATTTGCAAAGTAAAAAAAGAAATGAAAAGATTTGCACGCAAAAAGGACAAGACAACAACTTGCTTCAATTTCGACACCCAAACGTGAGTTTATTATACCCGTTACTCGTAGAGTAAAAGGGTATATTGTATTCGTGCAAAAGTATGTAACAGCTAGAAGGAAGCGTTTCCGACCCCATAAAGTATATATATTCTTGATCAGGATCACTAGCCGAGTCGATCTAGCCATGTCCGTCTGTCCGTCTGTCTGTCCGTCTGTCTGTCCGTCTGTCTGTATGAACGCTGAGATCTCGGAAACTATAAAAGCTAGAAGATTGGCATTTTGCCTGCAGATTCTAGGAGTTCCTACGCAGCGCAAGTTTGTTTCAAAAAGGTGCCACGCCCCCTCTAACGCCCACAATCGCTTATATACGATTTTAAAAATTTCAATATTTCGGAAAAGTAAAAATGCAGTTTTATTGTGTTTATCAATACCTATCGAAATGTAGAAGAAATTTTTCAAATCGGACCATTCGTTAAAAAGTTATGCGTGTTCAAAGTTTCTATCTCCATCTCCCTCGCACACCCTTTACCTGAGTAACGGGTATCTGATTGTCGGGGCACCCGACTATAGCGTTCTCTCTTGTTTTTTTTTTAATTCCAGAGCTACAACTTTTTAATTTTCATATTTTTTGTATAGTTACCTACAGTTTCTACGAATGTCCATTATGATGGGCTTATCTTGGATCTTTGTTATTATTATATATGTTGTGAATTATTTTGTACTAAGCTTTAATTACCTTCAATTCATGCTCGATTTACATCACGCCTTTGGTATATTTGTCTTTATTTTGCTTATCGTAAAGCACAGCACCTTAAAACTACTAATGGAAAGGTAAGTTTTATGAGAGAGATGAAGACATTTCAAGTAAATAATTCCTGTTTTTTCAGCATTCGTGAAAGACAAACTAAGCGGCGTGTTCGTGCTCAAAGGGAGAGAGATCTGCCTTAAATATATCAAGTTATAATATAGAATGTGTAACCAGCCGAACTTCAAAAATGTACAACAAATGCAAGCAACAATTTTGTAAATAATAAACCATTTAATGATTTTTATAGGTCCCCAATGTGTGCTTTATTCAAATACAGTAAAACAACAATAAAGATTATGTATTTTGGGAGAATGGTTATCGGTGCAGTTTTTCTGCCTTTTATTTTCCAAAGATTGGCTTCGAAGCAAAGATATTTATTCTGCCAAACATCCATATCGAGGTTCAGTCGAGTTTGCTTTTCAGTATAGCAGGTTGTACATTTTCAAATGGAGTACCTTCAGACAGCACCTTACGGTGATCTTCATAATCATTATAATGCAAACATGGCTAGATTAAAGCTGTTTCTGTTTTTCCAGTCCTGGGAATTTCGATGATATGTTATGTCCTGACCATCGGCGTTTATCTTTACGTTAAGGAGCTTCGAAATACGCTTGGAAAATGCGTTATTAGCAGCCTATTTTGCATTTTCGCAATGAGCCTTATCTGGGATGTAAATTACTTTTCAAAGATCATATCACCCTTAGCCGAAAGTTAGTTTTTCAACGATTATTGCATAGATAGTAAACATCGTTTAATTTCAAGATTTAACGATTATATTTCCAGCTTTAAGCTATAACTTTTTCTGGTACGCCAGCGTTGTTTGGCTCTCTATCATTGGCTATCACTTGTGGAAAGACCTGAAATCGGGCAAACGCGTTAAAAATCGTTATCAATTTCTGGTCTACAACGTTTTTGTATGGATTACGGCAGCTATCTTGACAGGAGTCGATGAGTTTACAAGAAAACTGATTGGTGGTTTGGTAGATATTCAGATTGTATTCATAATTTTGATTTATTTTAATTAATGCTTTTGTATACATTTTATTTTTAGATATAGCGATTTGTATAATCAATTTGATAATTTTTGTTCTGACTGCCATTCATATTCGAAAACTAAAAAAAGAACTGAAGATTAAGATGTATAAACAACAAGAAGAATCGATAACGGCCTGCCTCAAATTCGATACTGAAACGTAAGTCCTATTTTTATACCCGTATACTTTTTATACTTACTCGTAGAGTAAGAGGGTATATTGTACTCGTGCAATATTATGTAACAGGGAGAAGGAAGCGTTTTCGACCCTATCAATTATATATATTCTTGATCGGGATCACTAGCCGAGTTGTTCTAGCCATTTCCATCTGTCCGTCTGTCTGTCTGTCTGTATGAACGCTGAGATCTCGGAAAGTTGGGACTAACAATATAAATTCTTTGTTTCATCCAAGCGCCACACCCACTCGTACGCCCACAATCGCCTTAAACGACTTTATAATGTGTGTGGCGCCCACATTAAAAAGATTTCGGAAAACTATAAATGCAGTTTTGCTGTGTTTATTAATACCTTTTGAAATGAAGAAGAAATTTATCAAATCGGACCATTAATTAAAAAGTTATTACCAAATAATGGAATTCAAGCAGTGCAAGCAGTCGTTTGCTGCTTGCATATCACCATCTTCCTTGCACTTTCTTTAGCTGAGTAACGGGTATGTGATAGTCGAGGTACTCGACTATAGCGTTCTCTCTTGTTTTTTATTTATCTATTATTTTTTATTTTTCCCCGTATCCCCAACGATAGGTATTACCAGTTTATACGAATGTCCGTGATTACTGGAGTGTTCTGGACCATTCATCTTACTCCTTATTTTATAGATTTGTATGCGAATTTATTGGAAATTTTGTGATCGAATTCTCACGTTATTCCTGTCTTGGTTTTGGAATTTTCGTTTTTATAGTGCTCATTCTTAACACCAGAACCATTACACTGCTCGTGGATACGTTAGTTTACTGTAAATAAAATAGACTTTTGAATAAACTAATACTTATACTTTCAGAATTCGTGAATGACGGAAAGAGTGCGAGTTAAATTTAAATTATAAGGAGTATTGAAAAATAAAATCAAAGTTTCAAAGCGTTATTGTTTTTATTTATTTATTAAAAAATATAGTAAAGTTTACAAAACTAATACTAACATTGGGGGGTTGTAGTGCTAGATGCGGGGGCTTCGACTACTATTGTTTTTATTATTTCTAGTGCCGAGCGCCACGCCCACTCTCACTTAAATTATTTAGAACAAGTTTAAATGCAATTTTGTTGTGTTTATCAATACTTGTTGAAATGTAGAAAACATTTTTCAAATCGGAACATTAATTAAAAAGTTATGAGCAAATAATGAAATTCAAGCATTGCAAGCAGTCGCTTTGCTGCATGCAAATCTTTATCTCCTTCCTTGAGTAACAAGTATCTGGTAGTCGAGGTACTCGACTATAGCGTTCTCTTTTGTTATTCTGAATCACAGACTCCGTATGAAATGGCTGGTAATCACAAAACAAAGTCGATGTGAATAAGTCCCCAAAAATCTCGTTAACTCGATAACAGTCAAGATTATTTCCTTTGGGAACAGTTTAAAATACTGGGCTTCAAATCAAACTTATATATTCTGGAATCCAACCCTATCGATGGTCAGTCCAGTTTGCCTTTAGGTGAAGCAGGTTGTACATTTAAAATGTACTTGAATTGGTTATTCTTTGGTACTTTTCATATTTAATATTGTTGTTATTCAAGCGTTCTTCCGCAAGTGAAACTGAGTAGCTACTTAAGTTTTCTGCTCTGTTTTTGTTTTTCCAGTCCATGTGTTATCGATAACTGGCTATATCCTTACCATCGCCCTTTATCTTTACGTAAAGAAGCTCCGAAATACGCTAGGAAAATGTATAATCTGCAGCCTATTTTGCATTGCCATGTTCCAATTAATATTGTTTCAGGATCGATATGTTGTGGGATATATCCCAGAGGTATGAATTGCTAAATTTTGTATTGCAAGGAAATATTAAAATCTTTATAAACTGAGGTGTAAACGATTTTTATTATTTGCAGATGATTGTCTTCTTCATGAGTGCTTACATCGTCTGGCTCTCGGTTATTAGTCATCATATCCAGAAAGTCTTTAAATCGGTCAACTGCGAAGAAAATGAAAATCACTTCCTGGCCTACAGCGCTTTCGTCTGGATCGCAGCGACCATTGCGACCGGACTAGTTTTCTTGTTTAAAAAAGCTGATTACCGCTGTCTAAAGGAATCCGCGTTTGCAGGTAATTTCATAATAATAAATAATAAACAAGTGGACTTGAAGGAGGTACTGTAAAATTTCCATGTCTTTTAAAACCATTCTAATAAAAAGCCTCAGACAAATTTCCTTAATCTAAAAAATCGAGTCTTAATCTCTGTTTCAGAAATTTGCTGTTTTTTAGGATGGCTGGCTTTGAGTATCTTCAATTTGGTCAAATTTATCCAGACTGTCACTCACATTCGGAACGTAAAGAGAGAACTGAAGAGATTTGCAAACAATGAAGAGACAATAGCGACTTGTTTTAATTTTGACACTCAAACGTAAGTTCTGGTTTTCTTTTTTGGATTGTGAAAACCAATAATTATAATTACTTCGGATTCGTAACACAGTTATCTACAGTTCTGGCGATTATCCGTCTTGACGGGCGTGACCTGGATCCATTTTAATATAAATTTGGTTATACCTATTATTTTTAATACAGTCCCAATATGGTTTCTACCATCATTGAATTTTTTTTTTATCATTGCTTCGGTATTTTTGTTTTTATCCAGCTTGTCGCCAGGCGCAGCACCCTTAAACTTCTCAAGAATAGGTGAGTTCTATGAGATTTAAACGGACCTTCGAATAACATACTCTTTGTAGCTCCAGCAATCCCGAGAGACGTAATCGCGCTCAGAGGGTAACAAATCATCCTGTCTAATGCTTTTAAATAGTTTACTTCGGTTTAAAAATCAAATTTCAAATAAAATAATTTTAATATATTTGATAAAATTCATCATTTTAATATTTTAAAAATTATATTATTATAATGTAAAAGTTAAGTAAATGCAAAGTTTTAAGGGCAAGAATGTCATATGATGTAATTATTAAACGATCGATTTTTGAATGTAATATCCAAAAATCGTAGAAATTGGTAAGATTCTTTTCTCTGTACACTCGGGTCTCCAAATGGAAAGTTACGCACTTGAAGGGGGAAGTGTAGTTGCCTTCGCATCGGCCCATCATAACTTCTGATCCCGGCCAAACTCCCATTTGGCTGTCGCCTGTTCTCGGGCTCAGACATTTCCATTGTCCATAAATCAAATGTTGCTTTGAAGTTGCCGCTTGTTTGCTGTGGCCCCAGATAAATGAAACTATATATAGCTGTATAGATGTAGCGGAAATGTAAGAATAGACTGAGAAGAGTTGGCAACTTAGAAGTACTTCGTAAACTATTTGATGTTCAACGAACTGAAAAGAATGTTGAATATTCTACATATTAAAATATATTCTATAAAATTAAATAAATTATAAAAGAAACTAAACTTAAAAGGCACAGAAATGTTTTAGTTTTTTCCTATTAATTTATATTTTAGTTGCATAAAATACAATTTGATTGAACTTGATATCGAAATAAATATTAAAAATAATAAAAAGATTGGTTTAATTTATTTAGTTTTATTTTAGTTAAGTAAGTTAACTTTTCAACTATTTTTAATATTTATCCTGGGTCTGTAATATGTTTGATTATTTTTAAAATAAATTTACAAATCTTAATTAAATTATTTTAATGACTAAATAAATTTAATAAAATACGAAAATACGTTGCATTTTGTAGTGAATTTTATATGCCCGTCAAAAGTTTAAATTACAGGGTGTAGGCATAAGAAAATATATATTTTGTTTCGTGAAAAAAAACAAATGGCAACTAAAATTTCATGAATACTCTATGAGCCGGAGCCTTCCGGCTGGAGCATTCAGCTCTGAGCACTTTCGCCCCAGTGAATTGTGAATTGTGAATTGTGAAACTTTTTGGCGCCAATCCGCGAGTCTCTCGTAGGCAGGCAGAAATATTCAAAACTTTTTCGGCGTTTCGTGGTAAATTGCATTTCCGAATGGCTGCTCCAATTGGACGTGTGTATGTGTGAGCCGAGACAATCGCAAAATTTGGGGGCCTACGAGGCAGTAAATTGAATTAACTCCTGGAAAAAGGAGGGGGAAAAGCGTGGCTTCCGCTTCCTTGGCTTGGGATTCGAGTTCAACTGAGTGATGCTGCCACGATGATAATAAAACTGCGGCACCGGGCATGTGGCAATGTGGAAATGTAAACAAGTGTGCCACATGTGTGACGAGGCACAATTGACTCGTCTTGACTCTTGTTCCTTGAGTGGCGCAACAATGGCCGGCTTTGTGGCTGTGGCTCAAGTTAATTGACTTGGCCCTTTTCGCCGCTCAGTGGGGTTAATCGTCCAGGATGCGGCACATATACATATAAGTATGCTCCAGTTGCCCCGGGCAGATGATAGGGCACGAGCTTAAGCCCAAGGACCATTGTGTGACTGACATCTTAATTAAAAATGACTCATACGCACCGTTGGCCGTGCTCCTAAACATTTGTCCTGCTCCTGCTGCAACATTTCCTGCGCACACAACAAGTGTCTTGGCCACTTTGTTTATACGCAAATGTTGCCGAAATAATAATAATCAAAGAATAAATTCTTCAAAAATTTAAGATCTATTTAGTTTTGGTATTTTAACCTATAATTCTCATTTTCGTAGTATATAGTTTTTTTATTTTAAGTTTATAAAATGTTTTATAATTATTTTGCTAAAGAAAAAAAATCCTAAAAATATTCCAATCACATGAAGTTGAAAACCCCATTAAATTCAAATCGTTTTCAACTCATTAAATTTTCTACACATCAGTTTATTTGGAAAAACCATTTCAATGCCATTAATTAAAGGCAAATATTGTAAACATTTCAAAGCAATTTATTTTAGATTTTTATTTCAAGCAACTGCCAAAGTTTTAATCATTTTTATTATTTAATTTTAAGCAAAATACAAAATAAAATAAAAAAATAATTTAAAAATGTTTATAAACAAAAGTGGCTCATTTCCGACTACCTCAAGTTGAATTTTTGCGTTTCTCTCGGAAAAACTGGCTGCCATCCAACCATCAGACGGTGAATCAATAGCCAGAAAACAAACTCAAATAGTTTTTACCTCATTTTGGCACATTTCTCTTTTCTCTCTTTTTCCCCTGAAACAAAATAGTTTTTCCTTGCCCATTTTGTTTTGCTAATTTTCTTTTGGCTTTCAGCTTTCGTTTCCGCTGCTGGCTCATTGACTATTTGTTAATTTTATAAATAATTAGCAGCAATTAGAAATGATTATTCCGCTTTGCTTTCTGTGGCATTTATAAGACTGGCTCATTTGTTTGTGCTCATGTCTCACCAAATGTCCTGCGGCAATATCAATTAACTTAAATGCTAAATGCTAAATACAGGCACGAGCTGCGTTAAATTGAGTTTCAAGTACTTTTTCAGCCACCTGTGCAGACATTTTCCATGAATTGCTCATAAATTTGATGTTAATTACCCAAGGACGAACGCCAAGGAGCCGCCTGCAAAAACACGTGGCCGGGTTTAAGCTCTCACTCTTTTTTAGGTAGATGACACCTTGACATTTGAGAGCGGTTACAGACGATGACCTGTTGTTCAAAATTCTGAGGGAAAGGTGTAATTATTTTGGTTATATTTATTTTCGATACAATTTTTATTTGCTTTTTTAATGATTTTCTTGCTAAATATTTTTTAAATACCTATATATGTAAAATATTTGTATGTCATTTTTAGCTTTAAAAAAAAAGTAAAGTGAAATAAATTGTAAAATGAATAATAATTTTACCAAACTAATACTACGAAATTAATAAATATATTAGCAATAACAAATATAATTTTATCAATAAAAAAAGTACTAGTATAAGCCACTTAATATTCAAAAGTTTTATATATAATTCCTAGTAATTCTAATAAAAAATTTAATATTTTAGAAAAATATTCTACTACCAAAGAACATTTTTTAAAAAACAAAGTAAATTTACGAATTAAAAATAATGTTTGCCAAAATGTTTAAAAAAAATCTACAATTCAGGGAAAATATTTATTAGAGTGCATTTACTAACTAAACTCATAAAGAGATTAGTTGTAACTATTAATAATTAACTAGCAAGAAAATACCAGTACCAAAGACCTCCAGTAATTCATCACAAACTAAAGCGTAAATTCCCAAGAAGTTCGGATTACCTCAACTTTCCTTTCTTCTATGTCCCCTGACCAACGGGGAATTGTAATTTCCCGACACGTTGCCACATGTTCTGGCCATTAATTCTGGCCAGTTCGCATCATAATTGGTCGGCATCGGCATCGGCACCTTGTAATGGCCAATGGCCAAAACTGATTTCCATATTAATTGCTCATTAGCCCTTGGTGCGGAAGTGTTGCTTGTACTCTTTGCTTTTTGGCCCCAAGTGCATTAACATGCGGCAATCGGTTGACCAAGATTACGCATACGCAGTGTGGGCCGCAACGCACCGAGGAGTTGCTAACAGCTTTGCGGTGGTGGTCGTGGTGCGGTTGTTGTGGTCAAAGTTGAACAAATATTATTGTTGCCGCAAATTGAAGCTGCCTGCCACGAACAGAAGACAAGTGCTAAAATCCAGGGGGGTCATAAATCAGTTTGCGGATAGCCCTTTGTTTGGGGAAAAGTTTGCCAACAGATGCCCCGGCCTAATGATGCGTACTTAAACGAAAGAGAAGAGCATAAATTAAATATTAATATTCAATTGGAAGAACAATTATTGATCTCTAACCCTGGATGTTGATGGTTCTCCTCATTCAAGGGAATTTTTGATTAAAAAGTAGAAAGTTAAACGGTCAGTCAGAAAAACCTGAAATATAACCTCATCTGCAGGCGATGCACGTTAGGAGCTTTTTATTACCGCCACATGTCGCATGTCCCCAAAACACAATGGACCCAAGAGGATGATGTACTAGGATACATACCTCTGTATATAAGGCCACACAGAAAAAAAAGATAGCATAGTAAAGATTAATATCTGCAGTTTAACATAACGAAAAAAAATATCTATTATAAAGATATTTAATTGCAAGATTTAATATGAAAATATTTGAATAAAGGTAGAAAATATTAAATACAATGACTTTAATATTTAAAATATTATTATAACATTTTTTTACGCAGTTAAATTAAATTATTTCACATTAAAATTTAATATTTTCAAGTTTGAAATTGTTAAACGGATGAAACCCTCAGGGAAAAGTATTTAAATGATTTGTAAAATATTTGGGTTTTTATACGCTTTTTTAAAAGTGCACAACTATGCAGCCAGCTGGACGGACAGTGGAGTCTGAGTCTCATTTTTGAATAATTTAATGAGCTGCCTGGCGACGGCGGCGTATGCGCAATATTAAATCCTGGCGACCGCACATTTATCATGGACCCACATCCTCTCGCAAACACACAGACTGCACATCCATCCACATCCTTTCGAGCACGTCAGTTTAATATGTTTTTAATTGTCCGCCAGCTGGCAGGAGGAATCTACTTGGCTTTAATGACCTCTCCGCTGCGGGAATGTCTCCTTTTTAATTTTTAATGCCGCCCATTAAGGCGCTATCGTGTATATGTATTTACCAGGAAGAGCTCTCCCAAGCAAGTTAATTAATTTTTACAACGCCACGCCAGTTGGCAACAAAATTTGGCGATAAATCAACTGATAATGTCAGCACATTTAGCGACATCCCCGTTCCCATGATAAACTTTTCTGCCATGTTTAGACGGAGTTCGCGATTGACATGAGCGTGAGGGCCAATCAAAAGCCAACAACTTGGCCCGAAGGGTTGGTAGCAAAGTTTTCTGGGTCAGCGTGCGGAAAACCTTTAATCAGAAACTGCTTAATGCAAGGGTTTTCCCCCACTTCCCATTTCCTTCGGGGTTAACAAGTTGGGAATGGGTATGGGTTTCTCGAATGCGTGGGCGCACATCTTGTTAAAGTTAAGTGACAATGGAAGGTCAAAGTTTACATATGTTGAAAGAGAACTCACTCAATAGTGGTTCTAAGTCTAAAGGGATTGTTGATTTTACTTGGGAAAACATAGAATGCAAAGTTGTTTCCCTAAGAAAACATTATTGTAGGCTCAAAGTAACCAAAATGATTTGAATTACATTCTTTATTTCTGTATTTATGCTAAATTATTGGGTTTTCTTTACAATTTAAAAGAAATTCCCAGCAAATTTATAAGATTTAAATAATAAATTCTTAAATTCGTATTAAATCCCTTTTCTTTACTTTAATGCTTTTTCCATTTTCTATGTTTTACAAATAAATAAATTATTTCTCGTTTTCAATTCCAATTGTCAAGCCTGCCGCATCCCCACAATATGTTGGCCAATTTATTATCCCATCAGCCGCAAAAGCCATAAAAGCTGCCGGGATAAAAGCACAAACGACGCACAGATGCTTTAGATGGGGTAGAATGTTTTCAGTGTATAATCTATAAATTGTAGAGCTAGGAATAAGATATTGCAATTCAGACACATGGGCTACAGTGTAAAAGCATCAAAATAAATCTTCTTTCGTTTCGTTAAAGCCATATTCATGGGGGACTTCGGGGTTCTCTTCTACTTCTTGCTACTGCCGCTCTGCTGGATGACAGCGCAAATTTTATCAAATGCCGATTCCAGACTGTCGATGAACACCTTCCCATCGGCCTGGTTTTTGTACGTGGTTACAATAGCGCCGGCGAAATCGTTCTGAATCGAATAGCTGAAAGATAAATAGGTTATCAACTGTCGGCAATTGAACAATTGTTGCATCTCATATACCCAGACCTACCCGATTCCAAAGCCATTCCTGACCACCGGACCGAAGGAACCCGCTAGCAGGGCATCGGATCCCAGGGTTGAGGTACTGATGATGTTGTTATTAATGCGCTTGTAAGCCTCAGTCTCGTAGAGATCGGGTAGGGGTATTCCCTCCTTTTCGGCCGTGTGCCGCAAGGCAAATAGATGCCGATCGAAGCCCTGGCCCATGGCCGCCTCCTTGGTGAGCTGGCCATGCACCTGGCTGCACTTGTCGATCATTCCGCGCAGCTCGCCGGCCGTGGGTTTGCTCCTCTCCGGCTGCAGGATGGCCTCGCAAAAGTCCCTCGTGGCCTGCGTGCAGGGACGCATCGTTTCCGTGCGTCCATGTCGGAAGGCGGAGGTGCTGCACGACTCGTAGCTGCCCACATAGCCGCTGTAAGCCTGCCGATAGGCCAGCTGGAAGGACAGTTGGATGATGGAGTCGGGACTCAGACCGTACTGCTTGCAGGTGGGCTTGTTCATGTGCGGATACTTGAGGACATTCATATCTAGACTGTTGACAATGTCTTCGTTCTTTTTATAAGCCTCGGAAACCGCCGCTTTGGTGGCTTCGTCGAACTCAAAGTTGATGGGACGCACATTCGCGAAATCCCCTTCGGCGGGTGTATGCACCGTCTCGGTGGAAACAAAGGGCTGCTTCAGGGTGTCCTTGTAGAGCTCGTTGAAGTAGCGCAGCACAGCCACGCCATCGCCCCACGAGTGCTCAAAGTTGATGGCCGTGGTGCCATCGGCACTGATTAGCAGGGAAATGGACTTGTCGAACCAACTGGGGGTTATAAAATAGTGATGAGTGAATTAGGAATATGTATTAGATCAAAATAACCCACCGATTCTGTGCCTTTCCCGCCAGCAAATGCTTGAGGAGAGGCTCCTGCTTGTTTTCATCAAACACGCCATCCTCTTCGCCATCCAGACAAACGCAGAACAGCGCCGCATCCACCTCGCTCTGCAGAAGATCGGCATTCCTGGGTTTACTGACAAACTGCTGTCGGCTTTTGGCCCAATCATCGCGCTGTCCGGAGGTCAGAACACCCAATGGAACACTGGCTGCCTCCCGATCTGCATCTAACTTCAGAACAGCCCTTAGTCTACCTAAAATTACACTGGGACTCTCGATGTAGCCACTGGAATCCAGGACATTCAAGGCGTACAAGTGACCACGTCGCATCACCAGGATATGCTTGGCGTCGGGCGACTGAACCAGTTCGTCCTTGCCAATCCTAGGAATCCTGGAGGTGCCAAACAACCGGTTGTACTGGCTCATGTCCAGCGGAAAGGCTTTAAAGGCATACGAAGCGTAGGTGGCAAAGGCCTTGGGGGCCACCTTCATCCATCTCCGATAGCTGGCCGTGTCGCTCTTCTTGGCGTTCATGTGATAGACCTCCGGCTCCAGGAGATCCGATTGCAGGGAGCGCCAAAAGCGAAGAGAACTTATAATCAGATTGGTGGCCCTCACCACCTGGTTTTGGTACTCCGGCCGCGCATCGCTCTTCATCACCAGCAGGGGATTGTAGTTGAGGGGCAGTGGAGCCCGATCCGCCAGGTACATGTCGAACCAGGGCTGCGATATGTAGCTGGTGTGCTTGTTCTCCGCATCGTGGTTCTTTAGTTTGGAGTGCAATTCCATTCCGATTCCCTGGCGGAACTGCTCCACCGTTTCCCGGGTTTCCGCCTGCTCCGCCGGCGAGAGGAGCGGCTGGGTGGCCTCCAGGAAGCGCCGACAGCTGTTCTCCAGCAGCGGAATGGGCAATCTTGGCAAGGAGCGCTGGAAATACAGCGTCGGCAGCTTGGAACACTGCAGATACTGGTAGTGCTGGCCATGGGTGGTCGTCGTTCGCGAGGAATTCGTCGAGATCCACGACAGATTGCGGTGCACCCGGGTCCGGAACATGGCTCTCCACTCGACTAGGTTCGCTAGCTATTGTTATTTAAACTCGAGAGGCGACGTTACAAAGTCCAAAACAGAAAGTGCAACAACAACTCAGAAATTCGCAAACGATTCGACCATCTGATATCGAGCCACATCAGCTGTTCGCCACCGATGATCACAGCTGATCGCCGTTATCGATAGGCAAGTGCGGTATTTTCTGTCGGTATGGTATTTTAGGTGAGTTTTCATTGGCGCCAAAGTATTCAAAAATCGTTAATTTCATATTACATTAAAAACAATTAACCCTATTTTGATATTATTATAAGGACTACATTTTTTTAAATATGCAAATAAAATGAAAGTCAAAGGTATCCGCATTAGAAACTATGTACGTATGCCGTACGAATACGCCACTTGTTCCGACTTTCAGACCCTTATCAAGAATATATAATTATGCTCGCAACGAGCCATTACTAAGGGCTTTTGGAATGTTTAATTCCTTGCCTACAAGCATTAGATTCAGCTGGGGGCCAACTGGGGATTCAGCTGGGGGCCAACTGGGGATTCAGCTGGGGGGGAACTGTTAAGGCAAACCCTTAGGGAATATTTTTTAATTAATTTTCAATAATAGATTTAAGTTAATCAATTGTAGTAACGAGTAGCCAGATAAGGATTTATCCATTGGCGATATATAGATAAATAAATAAATAAATATGTATACTTTAAAGGGTCGGAAATGCTTCCTTCTAGCTGTTACATACTTTTGCACGAAAACAACATACCCTTTTACTCTACGAGTAACGGGTATAAAAAATTGATAAGCCCCTTTGCGGATGTGAAATCAGATTGACGAAAACTCTTACAGAAAGGGCCGCGAGTCTCTGATGAGTTTTATTTCGAGCTTTTTTCCCAAGCGATAAGAGTCTCGGAAATCGAAGAACCACAGCACGTGCTTGTATGTATGATTAGCTGACCCTGACCCCGTACTTGAGATATTTTGGTTATATTTGTCACAAAAAGGCAAGTCCGAACTTTAGTGTGACAGATGCGATCGTCACGACATTTTGCCTCGTTAAGAGGTTTTTTTGTTTGATTTATTTATTCAAGAGATATTTTTTATTCCAAAAAGTTTTTTTATTGAATATTTCACAATATTTAAACTAACCCACACTTTTAAGGTTCCGGAAAACCTATAAGGACAAGCGCCAATAAGGAGAGATTACCAAAGGCCGCAAGTTTTGGCCGTAGGACGCATGCCACTGCCCACGGGACAGTCGAAGGCCTTGTGGAAGTCCTCGTTGTTGGACAGGGCATCCAGAGCCCAGTACTTGGCCTCCTTCCTCTGGGCGATACAAAAAAGCTGAGTGTATCCCACAAAGAAGAGCTGATCCGGCGACAGGTCAAGTCCCAGCATCTCATCCGGACTGGTGACATTCTGGTCAGGATCCTGATCCTGCAGAAGCTGCTCCCTGTAGCTACGGTGGGCCTGAAATGCCAGCCGCAATCCGCCGTTGTTGACAAATAGTCGCAAATGGCGTAGAGTATTCGTTCTCAGGTTTTTATTGTGATACTGATCCACAAGGCACTCGCTACGCTCCTTATAAAGCGGATCCAGTTTCGTTCTCCACGATGTAATGAACACGAATTGGGTGAGTTGGGCGCCAAGCCAAGAACCAAAGGTTGCGAATTTCAGGGAGCGCGCCCAAGGATTTAGATAAACTGGCGGATGAAGGGCGGGGGGAAAGATATTAAGTGTTGTATTACGAGTATCTCCGGAATGTGACTGCGTCAAGCCAAATTTCTGCTCCTGTGAATTGATGTAGCTAAATTCGGACATTCTACCGATCTCAATTTTGAGGCGCTGCAAATTGATATTGGTCGCCGGGTAATCATCGTCGACCACTTCTAGGCGTAAAATCTTTTGGTTCAGGCGATCGACAAATGAGGTATCATTCTGTAGGTGGAAGATAGTCTCAGCACTATTTTTCTCGCTTAGTAACTTCTGACGAGTATCCGAGTCCAACCAATCGACTTTCTCCAGAAACTGTTTCTGGCTTTTAAATAGATTCAAAAAGATTTCAGACACTTGCAGCCCTTTTTCATCCGATAAGTGCTCCTGTAAGCATACAATTTTAAAAAGGTTTACAGAGCTTCTTACTGAGGATCCATATTCAGAGGATATGGTATGATATATCGGCAAAAATACCTTATCGAAACTATCGAAATGTTTTATGTATCGAACTTTGAAATATCGAAAAATATCTCACTTAACGTTAATATACAGGTTTAATCGATAAAGAAAATATAAAATGTTATTTAATTTATATGATTTTTTTATGTTATTTATATGACCATTTCATAAATGCTAATTTATAATTAAAGTTAAGTTTCTTCGATACACTGTCGATACACGGTCAACGAGGCTTACCGCATAATAGAGTTTGGTGAAGAGGACCGACATGGTGCTCCGTATCCTCGAAGCGCAATAGTCCCGTTGGTAAGTAATATCCTTCAGATTGGCGTCGAATGCGTACAGTAGCCGCATAGCCAAGTAATTGGCCACAGTTTCCGGATGCCGGGCACACACCTTGTCTAATTCCGAAAAGTTGTAACTGCTGAGATATGGGTTTCCGTCCTCGGACTTCCAGGCTATCTTATAATAATTGTCTAAATCGAAGTTCTCAGAGACGGAATTATTGCTTATTTCACGCGCCACTAGGGCCTCCTGCCAGAATACAAAAACACCGTCGATCACCTCTGCGATTTTATCCTCTTTCAGGTTAAAGGATCTTAAGTAGCCGCGCATGCGCTCCTTGTTGAGCTTGTGGGCGCGGGAAGAGGGCTTTTTAACGTTGTGCGTTTGAACGAAGAAGTCAAAGCCCAGATTATCCGGCTCCAAATAGGGTGTAATCCCATAAGCCGGTACCTCAACGAACAGGCCCCGTGCGCCGTAGTTAGTGAGATAGGCGCTCATGTTCACCCAGCTGAAGTTGGAGGCATCCCAGGCGGCACCATCTACGGCTGGAAAACCTCCGATCGAGCGAATGAGCCTCAGGTAGCTGGGATCAGAGGCAGGAAAGTGATGGAGATCAGCTTCCAGGCAGGCATTATAGAATCGCTGGGCCACCCTCAATTCCCTGGACACATTTAGGGCCTCTGCCAGATCCATCCTGCCCACCAGATCGTTCGTGATCTCATCCAGTGCGAAGGTCGACGCGTATAAGTCGGCAGATACGGAGTATCGGTTCGGTTGGAGGTTCCGATGATTACCACAAGCATACTCAAAGAAATTGTCACAGGGTGAAACACTGAAGTTCATGGTCGACCTGATGAGATTCTCATGGCAGGTTATGTCATCGCGTTGGCAATTAATGATCACTTTCGGTTCCCTTGCAACGGTCAGGGAAAAAGTTAGTATTAGCAAGTAGATCTGCGGTCCAATCGAACTTAGAAAAATGTTTTTAAACAATCCCATTATCAGCAGTTGTGGTGGACCGGTCCAACTTGTACCGAACTATTAGGCAACTGCTTGGTTCAGGGCGCGATTTTTTACTGTCAACTAATGAAAAAGGCAAAGCATATTTATATTTATGGGAAAGTGTGGCCCAGATTCGATCATTTTCTTAGTGCCGACAGGGGGATACCCTAGTAGATCGAAAGATTTCGTATTGAGTTTAAATATTTTTCGTTGACTAACATAGTATCTAATATTTTCTGTCTTTTAATTAAACCATTCAGTGAAAAATGTATTATATTAAAAAATAGGTTTCTTTATTTAATTTAAGTATGCAATAGGAATTTTTGAGTGCAATATGCAGATATTTATTGTTACTTTGTTATTGTTATTTATTGTTACTGTAAATTATCAGTCTGTAACCCAAAAACTCTTTGAATTGTCTACGATTAAAGGGTAAAAATAATCAAAATTCTGTGATCTTTTGTCCTATGGCGATAAGTGGCTTGAAAACATACACACTTGGAGATTAGCTTCTTAAATTTGGTCCTCGTAGAATAATCGCCCTTAGTGGGGTTGGCACTCGAACGACCCAAAAAAACAAAAACAGCATCGAAAATGTAACCTTTAATACGCGCTGTGTATAATATATAGATGTTGCGTAAGAGTGTGGTATTCATTTATCACTAAATAATATTAAGGCAATGAAACCCATGTGTCCTTAAATAAAGGAATTAATTTTCTGAATTTATAAAATCAAGTTCACAATAATCATTCGTAAAATTCCATGTAGAAAATAAAATTCCGAATTGTCCATTATCTATTCATTTTACGCCTCGACGTTAATGTGAAATTAAATTTCCCTTGAAATCATCGTTACTCTTCGGGGTCAAACATTTCACTTTCACATTCGTCTGACCTTATGGCTAACATTTAACACTTGAGGGCCAAGCTTCAAAGGGAAAGGGTTGCGGATCTCCCTGAACTCCGCATAATTTCGCACTTTGCCCCGAAGGACCCCACTTCCGTATCCCTTTTCACCATTTAATGCGCTTCGCTTTTGCACTTTCGCTGGCTTGTTAAATATTAACGCAATTTCACTTCGCCCAATTACACTGCAAGCCATCCGCATCCACATCCGCGTCCGCATCCGCATCCGCCGATGACTCTTATGCAAATTTAAATGGAAAAGGGGAAACTCCCCTTTACCCACTTTACTTAAGTTGAGGAATTGAGGGGCAGTGGATTTTATTTCGCAAAAATGCAAAGATGAATCGATGGGGGAAAGCGAGAAGCCTCGTTAAATTCGACAGCGAATAAAAATTTTATGTGAATTTTCATTTCTTTCTTAGCCCCCCGTAATTTTAGTAAGCCGTTTATTTATTTGGCGCACCTGGGAACAGTGACCGGCAGGAGACTTTGACCCTCCACGTCTGCAGGATGTCCTGACCCCTTCGAGGATCCTCTTCTGCCCCCCGAAAATCCACAGCCCCCAAAAGCCGGCAGACATCAACAGCGGGCAAGCAAATAAACGCCACGCAAAAGCAAACAAAAACGCTGTTTATCCACGGACCAAAATCGCCAGGATGCCTTTGCCATTGGCGAAAAAAAGGTGAAAGGACGCTTAAGCACTTGAGCACCTTCAAATCGAACAAATCGATGGGTAATTGCTATTGCTATTGCCGTTGCCAATGCTCAGCCGATTTTAAAGACCCATTGCCGCTTTAAATCAAACGGGAGAAAAGGTAAAAAGTTGGTATTTTATTTGGAATATTTATTAAGTTCAGGGAAGCTTGATTTAAATTTAATTAAAATGGTTCCTTCTTTGCTATTATTTAAATAAATAAAAGAAAATATATTTCATAACTTAAATCTTAGTGATATTTAAATAAATAACGTAAGTTAAATAATAATAATATTTAAAAAATTATTGAATCAATTTTATGGATATTCCATCGATAACTATTTAACGGAAAGATTTGTATACTAATGATTACATTTTAAAATAATAGAATAAAATTACTAAACCTTGTTATAAACTTATAATAAGCTTTGAGCTCAATATTTAAAGTATTAAATATTTAAAAGGTAAAGAAAACCCATAAAAACACACAATTATTTGTTCTTAGATAAAATTTATTTATTTAATGTACTCAGGTGTTTTAAATGCAAACACTGAATTAAGATTAAATTAAATTAAATGCAAATACAAATACCTTTTTAGTGAAATATTTTTTCGCTATTTCCCCTTTTTCGCTATTAATAATAAAATCTATTCAAGGGCCCTTGAATAAGTTAAAAAAGCAAACAATCTCGACTCTCATTAACAACGAACGGTGGCATAGAGTTACAACTGTCGACGGCAGATGCCAAGGCCCATTTAAATAAAAACCTCTAAAAATCCTTTTTTTGCGTACAAAAATCAACATTTGTTTCAAGAGTATATTGCCGGACAATAAAACTGCTGACCATTCCAGCACGCACAGCGTGACTTTTTAACCTGATTTTCCTGCACCTGAAAGGTGTGGCGAATAAGTCGCTTTCGACGGGTTGTCAACGGCGTAAAATTCAGGCAACAACATCGCAAAAGGTGACCAGATGGAAGAGTTAACAGGGAAAATTCCATTTGCCCATGATGATGACAATGGCAAATGGCAAATGGGTTTAGCAGTCCTTCGGGCAGACACAGATTTGCATAGATGGCTCAGCATAAATGCCGCATTCCAGTCGACCAAATCATTGACATGGCCCCGGGATCGGAGATGTAGATGGCTCTCAAATGGCCGCGTTGACAGGCCCAAGAAATGGTGGCAATAACTCAGGCCTCACTGTAGGAGGACGCACTGTGGCAAGAGCGGTTAAATAAATAATATTTGAAACACGAGAGAAACTAGTTTTCATGTATTTTATCTTCTTTGAAATTTTTGGGAACATTCAGACCTAATTAATAATATATTTTATTTATATTTGTTTGTTTATAATGTAATAAATTATTATAGTTGACATATTAGCGCCTAAATAAGTATACTTAAATTAATTTTAGAAATATATTCTTAATTCTGGTATTTTCTGGTTGAATAAGTTTTCACAATATTTTCCATAGTACTACGCACTGCAATCAGATTAAAAAGCTAAATCAAATGTAGCCAAAGACTAAGCCAAAGCCAGGAAGCTGCGAAACGCAGGCGAAATGCTGCGAAAAGCTTGGGAAATTCCGTCTTGTTGCCGTCCTGGCTTTTTCCCGCTTTTTTGTTGCCCCCAGGCAGTCGGCGAAAATTCAAATTTAATTCACCAACCTGGACGTGCATGACAAATAAAGCAAGCAGATTAAGTCAAGACCCACACGGAAAAGCCGAGGAAAAACAAGATTCCACCCACTTTTCGAGGTCTTGAAAATATTCATGGGGGTGATGAATATGTAAAAGCTTCTTCTTTTTCGGGGGGACCACAATTTGTGGCTCTTGTGTGCAATTATGGACAAACATGTTAATTTTCATAATTGCCTGCCATCCCTCAAGAAAGTAATGCAAATAATTGCAGCAATTTTAGGGGACACTGAACTCGCTGTCATTAATTTATATTTATGGCCAGCCACGAGCGCTGACCAGCGGCATAATTAATATGCCACAGGAACAGGCACTGGGGAATCCTTCTCTTTCGAAGGCAACAATGTCAAGGTTCAATGTCACCCGCCATCAATAGCTGTGCTGGGCCACAAAGTTTATTGATATTCCTGGGTGTGGCATGCAGTACACACAAATATGGCGGTATTCTAGGATGTCGGATGTGACCTGTCTGTCAATTATTGAGGCCAAATCAGAGTGACAAAGTATATTAATTAATGTGGATAGAAAAGGAAATTATCTACAAATATAGCTGCTTGTGTTTATTAAGTGAAATAAAATAAACCATCTGCAAATATTTAATAGCTGCATTTATAGATATTTTATGTTTAATTTTACTTAAAAATATATTATCATAAATAAATAAAAATAATTCCAGGTATATTTGCACATTTACTTTTGAATGTGTATTTATAAAAATAAAAAAAAAAAAAAAAAATAATATTTTAAAGCTGTATATATTTAGTTCAAAATAAATAACAAAAAAAAATATTTTAACATTTGGATATTTAAAAAATAGTTATATTTTATGTTATTATGTATATTTATTAAAAATACATTTTAAATTGTGTTTAATTAAATTTACAATAAATTCTCATAAAAAATAACAATAATTTAAACGGATCAAGTTCTAAAAAATGTGGATGTGTGTATTCACCAACAATAAATTATCTTAAAGTATTTGATAGTTTTCTTTATTTAACTTAATTTAAATTCGCATAAATAATTAACAAATACTAATGTTTTCATGTTTAAAAGGTACTAGCTTTAATATTCTTAGCCACTAACTAAAACTTTTTACCTAAAAAATTAAACAGCCATTTAAATGTCGCTTAAAGACCCTTGAAAATCCAATGCTAAGATAATCCCCAAACCGTTTGGGGTCGTAGGCCTTTAAAAAATCAAGGCCTACGAGCCACAAAAAAGTAATGGCTAGCCCAATTACCAGATGTATATAATAGCACGCATGTATGTAAATGAACGCGAAATTCCTCTAACTTTCTAGAAGCCAAATCAGGGATTCCGCCTACTGAACCGCCATTGTGATGATTTTCCTAGAAGGCCAGACAAATTGCTCGCTTCGTTTTTTTCTCCTGCATTTTATATGCTCTTTTTTTGCGTCTTTACTGTGGCTGAGAGCAAAGCGAAATCATTTTTCACAAGAGTGGAAACAACAGCTACAAGAACAAGCGCAGAAACACGAACACATTAAATTGCTATAAAGCCATCGCCCAGGTCCCCAGGACGCCCCCAAAAAGGAAGCGGCGCCGACATGTAAACTCCTGCCTAACGTCCTCCTTTCCTGCACTTGAAAAATATGTATCCTAGAAAAAATCTTAAAAATCAGCAAACTTACTAAGCTAAAAAACTTAATATGAAATAACATAAGTGTCATTTCTTGTTATGTATCGAAAATCAAGTTCTTAAAAACGAATATATTTTGTAATTCAAATTAAAAAATGCCCTAAAAAATTATTTTCCAATGAATTACCAAAATAACATAATTTCTTTACAATATTATTATAACGAAATATATGTTATGTAGAATTGAATATATTGTCAAGAGGTTATCAACAAATATTACCGCAAATATGTTATAATTTAAAATTAGGCAATCATTTTTATTAATATGTGTATTTTGGATAACGAAAATTCTTTCATCATAAATGTTTTTCTTGACAATACTTTTCTTAACTTACTTCTTTTTCTTTTTCCAGTGTAATTTCCAGTCACCGATTCCCTGACCCTTGATTCCTCCTGGCCCTTGGGTTTCGTGTCCCAGTCCCGCCGTGACGACATGTAACTGATGTTGTTTGTTGTAAATTTAATTTTCCCTGGCTGAGTGAGCCGAAAGCGGGAAATCTGTGGAAATGGCTCTCTGTGCTCGTTAGGCCACGTTTAAGTCCGCGTTTAGAGTCCCAAGTCCTTGGTCCTTAGTCCTTTCATCCTGTTTTTGGCAATTGCCAGCAGATTGAATTGTTTGATTTCTATTTTGAACGAGCTACCAACTACATAGTTCGCGTGCCGGCGAGCGTTTTGGCCAATTTTATGGTCGGCAATTAACAGGTCCCTTGAAGTAGGCAACACTTTTCACATGTCGTGCTGGCGGCCATTAATCAGCTTGAAGTTTATGTGGTTTTCGGGGGAATGGCCACCACCAATCGTAATGGAATCGAAACGAGCGGAAATGCGCACAAATAAATCAAGTTCACATAAATTATGAAAACTGGCGCCGGGGACCATTGGCTAAAAATAACAGAAAATGGCCCACTATATGCGTCACCCGCACAGAAGAAAAACAATTTTTCGAGTCCTGCGTCATGCTGTCGTTATTTATTCGCGGCTTTTCCGTTGATCACTCAAAATATTTCGAATTATTTTTGCAATATTTTCTCCCTCTTTTCTCTCTTTTTCCCTTGCAAAATGTTGACATGACGTCAGCATTGTCCCTCTGCGAGGATTTTGTGATTTTCAGAGAGGACCGACCGAGCACATGTGAAATGGGGAATCCGTTTGTAAATGAATTTCAATGGCCAAACATTGCAATTGCGAACATTTTGCGAAACGATTTCCATTTGCCAAAGCCGAAATGTTCAATTGAGTGGAAGTCGAAGGGAAAAGGGACGAATTTACGGGAGTTCAAACAAAGTTTGTTTCTCTTTTCTGGTCGGGGCGACATTTTCGAAACTGTTATTGCGGCTGGTTTTTGAATGGCCTACCGATTTGTTTGAATGGCAGATGTAATTTATATGGTTACATAAAGAGCAATTAGGTGACCACTCAATTGGGTTTTGAGTTTAACGCTGCCAGGACAGTAAAATTTAGATTTTCACCCCAAATATTAAATTAAATCAGAACTAAATGCAACATTAATATTAAAACGATTAAAATACAACGGAGTAGTTTAATAGGTTTTTTCACGAAAATAATTTTTTAATTTCTTTATTTTCCGTAAAAAAAATATAAATAGATATTAATCAAATCTAGGCACGAACTGTGGTTTATGGCTATTTTTATAAACAAACATTTGCATTTTTATATTCTCGCTCCATTCGATTGCAGCTTAATTTCCGCGTGGGTGGAAAATCGAAAAGAAAGACCCTACAAATTGAAATGCAATCAAACAAAAAGGAGAACACAACCGAGTGGCTGTGGCACTGAATTATGTATGCCAAGGATGGCAGGACTCAGGACCTCCGTCCCCATAGCATATATTTTTTTCTTACTTTTTATTTAAGGGCACGTGATTGCACTTGGCCGGTCCCATGCATTTATTTGCATATTTACCACGACAGACGTTGCTGCATTTACTCTACATTTGCATTGACTCCGAGATTGCAGGCCAGCATCAGCATCCGCATCCATCGCATCCTGAATCCACTGGCACATGTCGGAATGCCGGCTCAGAATGCAAATTGCTTCACTCGGACAGTTGTCAACTCAACTGGGACTGAACTGCAAACTACGTATATATAAACAGAGGTTTACCTACAAGACAGCAATCAATCTGGTTAAACGGAATGCTGGGCAATAATTTCCTCAGACAAATAGTTGATCATTGGCAGTGTTTAGTGTAGTCAAACGACTAGGGAGACAATGATTGGAATCTTAATATATAGGAGAGGTATTGGAGGGTTTTCCTATATACCTATCTATTTTATTTTATCATCCTTTTGATTTTTATACCAAAACGGGAACAACTTTCATCTCTTTTTAAAGGTTTAATAGCTCTTCCGTGGGGAATTTTCTAGAATGTTTGGTTAAAACATTTGATTGACGGGCAGCGAAAAAAACCAACCGCTACTTAAGAAGTAAACTTTTTGGCCACTGCAGCCTTCATTTTAGGGCAACATGAAAATGCTTTTTGGCTTCAAAGTGCCGGCGAAGGTCTTTTCCTACCAGTCGCTTGCAGTTCTCAACAGAAGAAACTTATTTACATATTAAAGTTTAAATATTTAGATCTTCGTTGTTATAATATTTTTATAAAATTATTAAAAGCCTTAAACTATAAGTTGCTATATTTTGTATGACTACAAACAATATTTAACATGGTAGTTAATATCGAAATAGCTTTAATATTCCGTTTGTTTATCTTATTTAGTTTTTTATAGTTTACCTGAAGTTGGAGCTCTAATATAAAATAATAAATTAATTTTGTATTCAAACAAAAAACTTTTATTGTCCCTTTGTAAACTATTCTGTATTCAAACATTTTTGAATTATATTCTCGCAACTTCCCCTGCGTAAATATAAGTTATGCCAAGGGGGCGTGGCATATCGCATAAAGTGGTAAATGTTTTTGTGTGTGTCTGCAATGGAGATGGCCAAAGTATTTGCATTACCTTCTTGTTGCCACCGAGTTAAGAACAACAATTGACTGTTGCCGCCATCGTCGTCCTTGTTCTTGTCCTTGTTTTTGTAGTTGCTGTTTTCGCTCTTCATTTGCACTGTAAATGTGCGAGGAAAGGCGAGGAAAAGGCGGGAAATGCGAGCAGTAGAAGATGGCTGGGTTTTTCAAGGAAAGATGGCGATGGAGATGAAAACGCGGCTCCTGCAGCTTAGCGTTAATTCCCATGAAACTCAAACGGATGTGCAGAGTGGCACGCACACACGCACACCGAAACAGATACATATACAAACACACACACACTCACTTAAGGATACCCATACACACGCATAACCAAGGAGAGCATCAAGTGCCATTTCGCATGACTAAGTTGAGCGAAATTAAAAAAGAAATTGCATGAAACTCACAAACGCACACAACGCCGCCGCCAACGGAATAAAATGAAAAGCTGCCCGCGGAGGGGTCAAAAAATAAAGAAAGAAAATGCTGAAAAACTGACGAATGAAAGGAAAGGGAAGAGGAAAACGCCAAAGTGGCGCCTGCAGCTTAAAGTGCAGCAAATTAAATTTCCCCCCGGAAAAGTTTAAGCCACACTTCTCACAGCCTTTCTTCGTCGTCTTCCTCTTCTTTCAGCCGCATTCACAAGTGGCTTCAAAGCCTCAGAAGTACTTGCACAATTACAGTGAACACTGGAAAAAAGTAGTGCTAATTAAAGAAATGTAAATGCCATTTTGTTGTGTTTATTAACTTCTATCGAAATGTAAAAGAAAATTTTCAAATCGGACCATTCATTAAAAAGTTATGGGCAATAAGGCATTTTCCGATAGATGGCGCCACCTTTAACCGACTGTTTGCTTTGCTGCTTGCATATCTCACTCTTATTCAACTGAGTAAGGGGTATTTGATAGTCGAGGTACTCGACTATGGCGTTCTCTCTTCTCAAGCTATATTTCTAGGAATTATAGTTTAAAAGCGGATGGTTGAATTAATTTGGTTTTATTAAATTAAAATTGTTGTAATAAAACAAATAGATTAAAAAATTCAAATATTTTAATAGAAGGATTTTTTTTCAAATATGTCTTATTTTTGTATTATATACAGAAATTTCTAACATTTTTTGCTCAGTATATTACGTATCTAGAATAGCAGTTCATAGGTTAACAGGGATTACAAAGCCTCGTTGCTGGGACATTGTTTCACGGCTGAGGGACACTTCCGGTTGTAGGCCTTCGAAAGTGGCCGACCTCACTCTTTCCACGTTGCAAATGAAACGGGAAAAAAGGCTCCTTGCAATCTCCATGGAAATACGGCCACGTCTCTTGGCCGAAATCGTTGCAACCGTCCTATCTTGCTTTTGTGAGTGCTCAGATCTTGAACGGTTTTGGCATTTCTTTTGTCTGTACACCGGCGTTTTTCTCAATTTCATTTATCCAAAATGGTCTTCCCGTGCCTGGGGGAAATTCCAATATGCACTCTCCTATCTGCAATAACTCGATGAAAATTCAGAGCATAAATGAAGCAGAAAAATCTAAAAAGGCAGACAAGGTAAATGTACAAAATCCAGTACCAGTACAGAAATTCCAAAGCAGATTTTTCTGTAGATTGGCTCTAAAATTTTTAGGAATTCAGTGGGTATTTTCAAATATTTTAGCAATTTCGAGCTAGAAAATAAGCAGAAAAATCAAAAGGCTAATAAAAATAATACAGTAAATTTAAGAAAATATTTGTTTAAAACCTTGAAACTTACAACTATAATTTACATGATTTTTCTTTATTGCTGATAGCCTTTTTAGGAGTCATTTAAGAGCTCTATTTATTCCCCTCGTTTGTTTGTTTTCGAAGAATTCTGTTAGCATTTATGTCGCACTTTTGGGGCTGGCCCACACAATTGACTAATATTCCTGGTACTGCCGAATGAAGACCTAAAGTCGACATATATTTCCCCAGCACGTGCTCTCGTCTCTCGTCCATTTCGGTCCTTTTCGAGTGGAAGTGGGATCAAAGACAGTTCCTGCATACATATACATACATATTAACTCCATTATGGCCAAGACAATCCAGCTAATAGAGCCGAAACAGAGGAAGAAGGGTCCTTGGGTTGGGTTCTCTTTTCTAATGCGACACCCAATCGGATTTGTCAGCAATGTCCAAATGGGCAGATGGTCGTAGATGAATTCTGTTTGTCCCACTGATTACGCATCAAGTGCCATAGGGAAAAAGACAGCATATAGCACACACAGGGCATAAGCAAATTGTGGACAAATGGTAAAAAAAGGCGAACAGGGCACTCTCTGTGAATTCCGGTGGGACAAACAGTAAACAGGAATATTGTTTGCCATTCTTCGCATTGGTCAATATGTGAGCAGGATACTCGGAGCTACGTGGGCAAACACGAGAGAACTTAGAACTAAAATACGTCCATATGCAGAATGTGTGGACAGCAGTCGGCAGTCGGCGGAAGTAAATATAACTGATTTATTTTAGGATACTTCTGCCTGCCTGAACAAAGGAATTTTCCATTCGAATTCAAGATAAGAAATGTTATGTATTTATTACAAGATTAATTTGAGTTCGATGAACTATAAAATAAATGCACAAAACATTTCCCCCTTTTACCTATTTTATTGTATTTATGAACTCATTTCTAAAGCTATACAAAAATCTTTATGATTTAAATAATTTATTTTGTATTTTTAAATTTATTTAAAATATAAATATAACATTCTTAAGATTTTTCCACGAAGTAATGCATTTATTTTGTTTATTTTTCTTCACTCTAATAACTTCGCTTTGCATTGTATATTTTCACACTTAATTTTTTCAACAAGCAAAAGCACCGAAGTGTTAATGAAAATATTTGGCTTTCATTTAACGAGAATCTCGTTTCCTGTGAAGTACTTAATATACGCTGCGTTGCGCATACGCCACGTGGCTCCTATGCCAAAGGACTGACAAGTGGAACGCACACACGCCAACAAAAACTTGCTCAATTGTGTGCTAGACAAACAAATGTACAGCATTACAAAAAGGGTATTTAAGTTCTGGAGTGGGGGTCCTGTGAGTCCTGCATTTCCCACGAGTGCATTCGAGTGCAGCTCATTTATCATGCCAGTCTTTGACTCGCCTCTTTGACTTTTCCCCCATTTCCCACGCGAACGAAACCATTTTCCCAGGTAAAACATAAAGGGGAAAAAGAGCAAACATTGGAGCTACAGATGCCCTTAATAAGCAGTGGCCGGTGAGTCAACAACTTTTATTTTATTGTCGCTCTAATTGGACAATTAGCAAAGATGTGAGAAGTGTGAGGAAAAAAAGTAATAATATAATAAATAAACAGCCAAGAAAGTGTCCTCCAATTTAATTTGGGGTTTCAGGTGTCACTTCAAAGGAATTACACCAGGGAAAAATTAAATAGCTAAAGTTAATGAATATTAAAATATTTTATAAATATTTCGGGGCTTTTAGAATTTACCGTATAGTATAAAAAATATTTTTTAAATTTTACTACAGACGGGAAATTAAATAGCTAAATTTAAATCAATATTAAAATATTTTAGAAATATTTCAGGTCATTTAGAATATATCCCTGACTATACATAAATAGCCCAAACTTTAATATAATAAATTGAGCAACTTTATTTGGCAAGTGTTGAGTTCCAATATTTCACTCACCCGGTAATGGGCTTAGAAAAGAAAAGCGAAACACAAACTGGATAGCAGCCTGGCCACAATGCATAAAGTATTGTTGTCCTTGGACAAATATAAAACATAATGCGAAAAATAAATGCCTGAAAAAGCGTTGGGAGCGGGATATAAGCAGCTAAAGAATATTCATGTGCCTCAATAAACCGAAAAGAAAAGATGTCCTTTTTGGCGCAAGGCACTAAAGTGAGGCAAGGCAAGGCAAGGATGATAAAAGTGTGGGTGCAGAAAATAAAGAAAAATAAGGAATAAAGAAAGGCGGCAAACAAAGGAAGCGCAAACAGCAAACGTGCATTAAAAATATTGAGAGTCTGGGAGTCCCCGCGAGATGGGTATAAAAGCGAAACTAACAATTAAAGACGCGATTCGCTGGCAAGAAAGGCATTTAAAGTCGCTTATATTTAGTATATATTTATATACAAAGCCAAGCAAATAAAGACAATCGACGATGGTCGCTTTTTCGCTCCGCTGAATGCCCGGCCAAATAAATAAAATTGATTAGAAACGGCAATGGCAGCGGCATCGATGCTCCTTATCTGCCGGCAATTTCATTATTTTAATGCGCCACACGACCATCAAAACTTATGGGCGGAGCAATCTGACTGACAGAACAGGACACTGGGCACAGGACGCAGGACTCAGGACAACGGACATTCGAGTATTGATTGACCGGACTCGGCATCCTGTCAACAGTTCCAGACAGACAACTGTACTACACACCATCAGAAACAAATAGTAAATAATAGTTACATTTTCCCGCATCACTTTTGATGAAATATACAATTTACAGAATTTAAAAAATCAATAAAATGTGAAAAATAAAAAATATATTTTTTGAAATCAATATCAATTTAGATTAAATCTATTGTTATTTGATTTACTAGTAAACAAAAAGTTAAGTTAGTTAAGTTTATATAAATGTCTTTTGGCCAAAAAATAATCTCATTTAAATTATATTAAAATAAACAATATGTTTCAATTGTCTAATTAAATTTATTTAAATTAAAATTCAAATGTATTTTTATTTATTTTTTATTTATATGTTAATAAATAATTGTAATTGTATTTGTTTCATATTGATCTTACTTACGCAACTTCATGCTGCATCTTTCTGTTATTTATTTCAAGCAAAAGATTAATGTTTTCTGTTTTAATATTTTTTCCTGTGCACATAAATTTTATTCAATTCCTGTGATATTCTGCACTGACATTTTGAACTGTCACAAATACCAGCCATTTTGGAAGTTAATAAAAAATACGCATTTTCGCCACTGCCAGCCCTATTTCTGGCTGACATTCTGCAGCAGCAGGAAGTACTGTCCACTTGTCCGGACCATCTGCGAATCAATCAAGTGGAAAGGGGGGCTAAAGGAGGGTCTTCCACCAGGACTCTACTGCCCTACTCACCGCCATCAGCGTGGGCAGGGACATTTGCATGAACCAGGACACGTCCAGCCTGAAACCCCGGTTCGTGCGCATCAGCATCATGCGGGTGAGCTGGCGGAATTCCCGGGACTCCCCGTACCATCGCACCTCGTAGAAGGCCTTGCCAATCTGCTCGCTCTGCGGAGGGAGAACAGATTAGTCACGCAATTAGACATCAATCAGCGATTGAAGGGGAATGGGAATCCCCTTTACGTCACCCACAGCCGTCGTAAATCGCTGGCCATTGTAGCAATACACAACTATCTGGTAACCAGATGCAATCAGGTACATGGTCATCCGGATCATCGTAACGCTGCTGTTGCTGCCCTGCAAAGGTGGATGGTCAATTTACTATTAAGTGAGTTTCTTTTGAGGAAGCCTTACGAAGCCCACGCTCATCTGGAACAAAGCCAAGCCCCAGCCGAAAAGGCTCAGCATGAACTGCGAGAAGGTGATGTGCCGGTAACAGTCGTTGACCTCAGCTGAAAAGCTTTAAAAAGGGTTTAGGAAATAAATCTTCGACTAAAAATGTCAAACATAACAGATTAGGAACCTTTTTCTTTATGTGATTAACAAGTAAAATCACAATCAAGGTAATATATTTACACATAAGTAAACAAAATGTAAGTAAAACTATGTTAACAAATTTGTTTTTAAAAAACGTAAAGAAAATAGTTATCATTTTAATTCTTAGGCAGAGATTTTAAACACTCACTCCGCCACTCGTTGGTACTGATAAATGCAGCATCGCAAATACTCGACCCTGCGTGCAGGAGGAACCAACTCCGAGGTGGATAGTTCTATCATTTGATTGAGGGACTTCATTAGACCCACGCTATGAAGACATAAGACAATGAAAACTCCATCAAAGCTAACGGCACCTGTGCGAAAAAATATGGTAAATTAATTCCAGAAAACATTCATACATATTCATTAACTCACACATGCCGCAGATATAAAGAGAACAGGTCTCCAGGTACATTTGTATATGGTAGTAGGGGAAAGTTAAACCCTTGTCTGCCCAGGCGGGGTAAAGTGAGGGTAGAGCTAATGGGTTAAAAAGTAATTCATATTCCATTTAATTATATATTTATTTTATAGATCTTACGTAGCAAAATATCGTAAGATCCCTTGGGAAGTGTGAAATATCGATAGAGGTTGCTGGCGAAGGAGTTGATAAAGTAGTTTGAGGTAAGGCAAATGCAGCTACACAAGTAGATAAGGAGTTGTCGACGAGTGCTGGCCCAATATCGATCCATTGTGGACTCCACTTGCTGGCGGAGATTCTTGGCTACAGGTAGATCTATGGATATGAAACCCTTAGTATATAAGAAAACTAAAAGAACCTTAAAGATCTCACCTGCCATCCTTGTAAAGAGCTCACACTTTTGAAGTAATTCATGACAACGGGCTCTTCGTAAAAGATCATAAATCTGTTTATGAGCAAAAAGAAAATACCACATTTTTGCTATCGAGGTAAGGAACTGAAAAGCGGTGCTAACGGTCTGAAAAATATTTCTATAATTTGGATGGCTTTATAAAGAATTGAGTAACTTACCTCAACTATTCGGGGAATATCCTGAATATATCTCAGAAACATTTGCCAATGGCCGTAGAGCGAGGCCAAGCTGCTCAGGCTGAGAATAATAGTCCATCTATTTATGTTATAAAGAAGATCCATTATTCCACTAAAATATCCCCTAAAAATACCCACATTCTGAGCATCTGACCGCATCGCGAGGGGTCCATCAGGTTGAAGCCCACCGTGTAGGACAGGCGGATCATCTCCCTGATGCTGCGATAGTTGCGCCTCTTCAGCGCGGCCTCCTCTTCCGGTGAGTACATGTCGCCTAATCGACGACTAATTCTGTTAATCGGTCATTTATAGGGACTATATTAAGAGGGCGTGGCCTTTGGGGGGCGGGCTTTAATTAGATGGCTCAGCAGCAGAGGCAAAAAAAAAGAAAAAAAAGAAAACCACGCCCCATTACGTGGGAAAAGTTTCACTAAATAATTGAAATACTTTGCGATGGCAGGAGAAAAAAGGGTGAACGATGTGATTCTCGACATGTCCTGTGGTTAATTAGCCCCACCAATAATTAGATCCACGCCGAGCTCTGACTTTATTATATCCTGTGAAAGCTTAATGGTTTTACTTTTGGTCTTAAGTACTGAGCTTTTTTCAGTTGGCAGGGAAGTTTTCCCAGAAAAGCTGGAAGGCAATAAGCTTTTCTGTGAAACACTGGGAAAATGGTTTACTTTCTACCGAGGTGGGATAATTGACTAAATATTAAAAAGAAAATATTCACAAGTGTAGATGTAAAAGTTATTTGGAAAGTCAGTAAAATGTAGAGAGACTTTTCCTCATCATTAAGATTACATTTGACTTGTTAGCTGTAAAATATGTACTTTATCCTTAGAATGTCATGATAGGTAACCGAGATTTTCAAATATCTCAATAAGTTAAGATAAGAACTCTTGTTTTCCAGGCAAACCGCAAAAATATCTTTAGATAAATCCAACATTAAATAATATTCTGATAACGATCCCCAGCTGTTCTCATAGATAGTTCCAATATAAATGGAATACATTCGTTTTATCATGCTGAGTTGGAAGTCTTCTTTATCAGTGGAATGCCTATTTATTGGCCCTATTCGCGATCCACCTTCTTTAGTTCCAGTTTATCTGTGCAGTTTGAAAGATCAGAGCAATAAAATGGTCAACCTAAATATTTTGAATTTAAATGAAGACTGTCTTTACCATATAATAAAATATCTAAATATTAAAGACCTCGTAAATCTAGCTGAAACCTGCAAAAGGTTTCGACAGATTCTGTTGGAAAGGTCTCCATCGCTTTTTCCAGTATTCCATGGAAACGATCCAGATGGTAACAAACCACAATTATATTACTCATCGGTTGGCATTAAACTTGTGAGAATCGTAAGGAATAATGTGAAAACACTGGGAGTTATCCAAGGTCACAGCTACGATAAGGAAGATCTTGGCAATGTTGTAAAGGATTTCCGAATTCTCACAAAAGCGAAGAACAAAATCGATTTGCGTCATTGCCTGGAAGAAATACCAAAACTTGAGGATATGTTTCGATTTTCTTCTTATAGTAAGTATTATTATAGGAAGAAACGACAAAAAAATTAACAACCTTTTTGCTTTTCCAGCTTGCGACTATTTAAGTGTAAATGTACCATCTTGTATTTGTTACCTTGAGGATTTTTTTCAACTTCTTCCCGATTTACGGGAACTACGTCTTTCAGGATTCGCCAAATGCTCTGATTGTGTGGGAATTATTTTGAAATCCTTTCCCAAGTTGGAGGAACTCTGGATCCGGGGAGCATGCCTTAAACTTCGTTCTGATTATGAGTTAATATCTCAGATCGGTTCATTGACTAAACTCTCGTTAAACGTTGGTGGTCCCGATTGCCTAGCACCTTTGGCTAACTTACCAGAACTTCGATCTCTATATGTGGAGAGTATCTTTAGCTACATATCGCCAGGAGAGATTATCGAAATCATACAGAAATGTAAAAAGTTGGAGTTTCTATACTGTTACTATATAAATCATGGACAACAGCCTCATGATTCCATTGGAAATCTCTTTAGAAGTATTAAGTCGTTGCGAGATCCTAGTAAACAAAATTCCCTTAAACTGCATACTTATTTGGATCCACCTTTGTCTCAGGAAAATGTAAGATAAATCCTTGAATATCATATAAATATATTTTTTAATATTATTCCTTTAATTTTTTTTCAGGAAAAGCTCATCGATAAAGCCTACTTCGAATATCGCCGACAACCCTAGGAAATTTGGGATAGGGATTACCACCCGCAATAAAGATAAACGTTAAAGTATTACTCAATGATTTATATATTTTCATGACTTTTCGCTCATATAGATTTAAATACGCTTTAATAAATTTGTATGCTTGTCAACGATTTCCGGTATTCCATTTAGCTGATTTACAATCGTCGTCGTCGTCAAGTCGTCGATCAGACTACATTAAAATGTATGTATCGTTAGGTAAATAATTTAAATATATATTAATAACATCTTGCGTTTGCACGTGTATTTCTTTGCTCTGCTCGTCATTTTACTTAATATATCTCGTTAGTTTTATTTTCAAGTTCAATTCGATTGCTGCTGGCGTAAATTTGTTTTTGAAAAATATATAATATAAGAACTGAAAAACTGTTGTTTTCGAAAGGGCTCTCTCTTGTATATGAAATAAATATTTACAAAAGTTACAAATACAATTAAAAGTATGCAGTGGCGGAATGTGGCCGGTGCTCAGCAAAAAACCGTGTAGATAATCCTAAATGAATTGCTTACAAAATTGTTGTTTTTGTTTTTTGATGCCTCAAGCATTTGTTAATACGTACACATAGTTCTAAAAATGTTTAACTATATTACTTCGAGTTTCTTGGCTTTAACATTAGTTATCGAATAGTGTTTGCTGTCTATTAGTTTCAGTTTTTGTGTCAATGCTTGTGTTTTTCTTATCAATTCGAAAAGCGGACGATGAGACATTTTACTATCGTCTCGTAATAAAATTTGTGTGTATTTTTCTTACAGTGTTTTTGTGGGTTTCTGGGGGTGTGGGCGTGTGTATCTGTGAGAGGTGTGGGATGTGTGTGTGTGTGAGTTGTGATTTTGTGAGTGAGTTCGCATTCCCTTTACTGATATGTTTCTAAGAGGCTAACATTCGCATCCTGGCTCATCGAGGCAACTAAACAGGACAAACCGAAGCCAGTTGGACAGATCGATCGGGAAATACTAGAAATACTAGATATACTAGATCACCGAAAAACCAACGCATACACTGAAATATGGAATGTGGACAAACAACTTGGGTTGCAATAATTGACTAAACACTCTTCGCTCATCGAACGGGGGAAAAACCCCTGTAGATTTCCAATTTTATTGCTTACGTATTCGGAGAACGGAGAACTAGGGAACTAAACATCGAGTCAACTGCCTATGGGGTAGATCTAACTAACTGAACTAACTAACATACATCAACACATACATACGCTCCATAACTAACTAACAGTATATGGGTGTAGATACAGTACCTCTTAAAAAGTTTCAGAAACTCTAGAGTCTCTATAGATTCTTAATAAAACCTCTTAAAAGGCGTAATCCTCACCTCATAATCAATAACAACATCTACATCCAAGCAATCCCTACTAGTCCCTACTTTTTCCACGCAAATTAGATCATATCGGGGGACCAAGCCAAGCCAAGCTCTATCGATAAGCCCTAAGCCCTACAACACACACGCACATGTACTTATAGATATAGAAACGAACCAACGATTTTTCAACTACTTTTTGACATTTTGACATTATGAATTTGAACGATACGAACGATTTACATACAGATATATGCATATGCGGATCTAATTTATAGGGTATCCCCAATCCTCAAGTTTAGCGCGCGCTTGGTTTTGAAAAATAGTTTATATATCGTTTAGCTTTGTATATATATAATGTGTAAATATGCGAGCTGCAATTGCGATGCGTGTATATTCTATATATTTCTTGTATATACTTATAAGTTGCATTCAAAATATGAATATTTCCGTTTCATTTGTTGCTATTTAGGCTTTTCTGGTGATTTCGTCTATATATCTTTTTTTGTTCGGTTTTTTTCTGTTAGCTGTGTCCTGAAGGCGGTAAATAAAGGTTGCTCTGTACACGAGTGGATTGGGCTCTGCTATTTACACGGTAGCATTACGTTTAGGTTATTATTATTATTAAGTATATTTAATAATATTTTCTCTTGTTGTTATGCTTCTTTTGTACGACTTGCGCGGCTAGCTTGGGGCAGCTCTTCCATTTTCCATTTTCGATTTCCCATTTTCCCCTCTTCCTATTTGTAAAAATACGCAGATCGAATTCCGGGGATCCACCATCTCTAGACTAGGATACTGTTCATTGCTTTTATATAATTCACATTCCATGTTTGCTAACTTTGCTATCACTTTGAGTTTTCCCTTTTGTATGTTTTTTGTGTGTGTGAGTGGGTGTGTGTGTGTCATGTAGTGTGTGAGGGTTTCCCTTGGAATATAGGTTTGAATTTTTTACATTTTCGGGGTTTGTGTGTGGCTCCCCAATTGCTACGTGCCCTCATTGCCCGCCATCTTCGCCTCCTCGGCGTCGCGTCCTTGGAGAAGGGCCCTCTGCTCGTCGTTGGCCTCCGCCTCGCCCTCCTCCTCGCGATCCTCCTGGTTGGGCGCCACTTGACTGGAATCTGGCACTTGACTGGGAGCGGCGGTAGTCGGGGGATCACTGTTCACGGGCGATGTGAAGGTCGTCTCCGAGTCTGTGTGGAAGAACGGTTAATGATCAGTCACTTGGTTATATAGGTATTTTATCACAACCGATTACACAGGATGAGTAAGAACGATAGCTAATCCATTTTATGTAGAGTTTCTTAACCTATCAATTGAAATACTGATTTTTAAGGGACTTTTCTTAGGTGCTTAAAACAGGCTAAAAGTTATACTATAAACATTTTTATATAAGATCTGTACTATGTAGTGATTTTATCTGTTTGAAATATAATGTAAAATTCCTTTGGAACAACTAAAAAAAATATTCTTTTATATATCATCTATTTTAAAAAATATATAAGTAGTTAATTAATATATTTTTGAATTTCTTTTATTTTTTATTCTATACATTTTAAAACTCTTCGGCTTCATAAAATGGATTAGTTCTTATCGAGGTGCTAAACACAAAGCGGCATGAGGGTGATTATGTGTGTGAGGTGTATGAGTGATGAAAGTGATGTAGGTGATGGCTGTGTGAGCTCAACTTCTAAAGCTGTTAACATCGATCTGGCGCTCGGATGAAAATCCCAGCTGGGTGCTTAGTTCAGGACAAACGAACGCGTGAGATTTAGGTGCGAAAGCGATCATTTCAGATCACTCGATGATAAGCACTATAGATCGGATCGGTAATACTAACAGATCGCCCGCCCGACGGCCTCCGCTCTCCGTGGGGTGTCAGTGTGTCTGTATTTGTGGGTTTGTTATCATGGTTTCGATGGGATGTGGGTGGCGATGAGTAGGGTGTAGTTTCGGGTATTCAGAAGGCGGCATCGAAGACGGTGACTGACGGCCAGCCAGCAAGCGGATAGGGAAATGGGAGAGATAAAAAGAGGGTTGTAGATGATTTCTGGTTTCGTCATGGCCGAAAGAAACCCCAGGACACGCACTTACAGGATGAGACAGGTAGAGAGAACGAAAGAGAGAGAGAGAAGGAAAGAGAAAAGGAGGGAAGAGGAGCAAACTGGCAGTGATGAAAGGTATACCCTAATTATAGGAAATTATAACAAAGATATTCTTGAAAAATTTACTATTAATTAAAAACAAGATTTTAGATATTTTCTCTCTAATTAAAATTAAAATGGTAAGTTTTATAAATCCTCACATTTTCGTAGATAAAGTATTTAAATTATTATGTTATATCAATTGGTTTTTCAAAAAATTTTAATTAATTTTAACTTTTATCAAATTGTTTTGTTTAATTTCTTAAAAAAAAGGATTATTTAAAGGGTTTTTCATATTGGATAAGCCCATTTCTGAAACGAGTACCCTTCATATATCCACCATCACTGCCAGCTGGTCACCTAGCTGAACCACCACCTACCCAGACTGCTGTCCCTGGTCTGCTGGCCATCCGCGGATCCTGCGGATGCGGAAGCGGATGTGGCCGGAGGTCCGCGCGAGAGGAGCGGCTTCACCTGGCGCAGAGCCTGCTCCTCGGGATACCGGGGCGTCTGGAACTTCGTGGGCTTCGATTGCAAGGTCGCTGGTCCTGAGCGCTGGTGCATTAGGGTGCGGTGCCTGAGGGGTGGTGGGGATATAGACTTAGCTAAAACTGAATGAGGTAATTTATTCGGTGAGTAATCGCTGCCGGATTCGCCCTGTAAAATTACAAGTTAATAATTAAGTAAAAGGTATGTATTATATAGAGATTAACGAACCATAACGGTGCCGTTGTCGGAGACTCCAGAGCCGGACATGTTGTCCGCCAGGAGGCGCTCGCTTTCCGGATCGGACAGGACGCGCGAGATATCAGACTTGTTTTTCAGGATCGACTTGGAGCGCCGGTGGTGCTCCAGATTGGGCGAGGCGTCAATCGAGTCTATCGATGAGGAATGCTTGCTCTCGAACTTGGCTGTGAAAGGAGGTGAAATTTAAGAGGTAAATATTATATATGATATATCATATTTGACCCCACCTTTGGCGCCCACATTCTGTATGCCAAACAAATGCTGGTTGATCAGTTTGGTGGCAGTGGCTAAGCTCTTGCCCGGCATGAAAACCGAGCGCTTCTTCTTCTGGGGTCCCTGACCTCCGCCGAGGAATCCGGATCCGCTGGAACCGCTGGCTCCCGCCTCCTCCATCCTCCCGCCCCTCTCTTCGTCGTCCAGCTTGGTGTCCTCGAAGCGGGCTCTGGGTCGCATGCCCCCAAGGATACTCACACCACCGCTGGCGCCACCTGTCGGTCGCATGGCCGTGAAGCTCTGCTGGAAACGCGTCTTCCGATGCTTTGGCACTGAGTTCTCATTCAAGCTGACCCGACTGCCCCGCTCCTGGACATCGAAGCTCTGGTAGACATCGTCCAAGGGACTCATACCTCCAGCTCCTCCGCATCCTGCGGAGGCCAAATTCCTCAAGGCCGTATCCCCGGAGGCGCTCTTCTTCACCTGGGCACGTAAAGCACCCGAAGATTGTGTGCTGGGCAGGCCCACAATGAAGCCCGTGGAGCTGCTGATCCCCTGATGTTGCTCTCTCTCCAAAGGATTTATGTACAGATTATCCATATCAATGTCCAGAGCACAAGCTTCATCATTAAAGTCCGCAGTGAGATCTCCTTGGGAGAGGAAGGGATGCGTTTGACAACTGGCATAGGTATCGGAACTATCCACGCTGGCCAGATCTGCATTGTTGTTATTCGAACCATTGTAGTTTCCACCAAACAAAAGCGAACCATTGGCACCCACACCACCCACAGTGGTGGTATTGAAATTGTTGTTGAAGTTGTGATTGAAATTAGAGGAACTACAAATGGTGGCTCCGTATCTCAAAGATACATCCAGTGGCAAAGCGATGGTGGTGGATGTGGTGGTGCCATACGACGAGGATGTGGACGAGGATTGCGAGATGGCGGGCAAAAGGACGGCAACGGATGAGGGTGGTTGCAGGGGGGCAGGCGGCGGGGGCAGGGCCAGGAGCGGACCCTGAAGGGGGGGCAGTGCCACCGACTGGGGCGACAGGAGGCCAAAGACTCCCGCCTGACGACTCGCCGCCGCCAGTCGCATCTCCAGGCAGATCGGCTTGTGGAAGTCGGAGGTGGGCAGCGAGATCACGCCCTCCGCATCCGTGTACTCCTTGAAGTCCTGCAACGAGGGGGGGTTTTGGGAGAGGTTCAAAGTGTTAGTTACAGTTTGGATACAATCAAAACGAAGGCGAAAGATAAAGCCGATATGGTAGAGGATTGAACTTATTTAAACTTCAAGATATATTTGAATCCTAAATACTATAAAAGCAGACTCTTTTTTAACTGGAGGTTTATCCGTTAGCCAAAACGGTTTGAGGTAGAAGTTTAAACAAAAAACCGAATTTCGGAAATAATTTGAACAACAAACTAAGATTGAATTAGTACCAATTTAGTTTATGTAAGACTATAAGTCTTTAATTTATTATTTTTTAATTTTAAAATGTATTTTAAAATTCACCCTCAACCATATCGGTTTTAAATTTTAAGATCCGTTGGACCTTTTCTTTAACTTATTTATTTAATTTATTTGCGTGTTTCGGGATGTTTTCTGGCTGCTTGTTAGTGTCTGATTTAGTTTGGTGTACCTGTTGTCTGGAGTTAGCTTTTTAATTGTGTGCGATTTGTTCCGTTATTATTTCGCTTGAATAACAAGAATTAACATGCAACTAGGAGGCGCCAAGTAAAACTCAAACGTGCAGCGCTATTTATTGTTAACATTTAGTCATATTGATTAAAGTAAAAGGAAGGCAGTGCGAGTTCTCAACTTGTTATTTGAGGCAAAGAATAAGTGTTTAATAAATATTTGTAATATAAAGTGGCAAATATATAATAATATTGTAACTTTTAATATTTTTTTATTTATCCCTGATAAACCTGATAAATCCCCAAGTTGAGCAAACGCTTAAAATTTAATATTTCAATACTCAGACGCAGGAACGTCTTACTTACCAAACCGCTAGGAGTTGCCTTCGAAGTGGTTCCATTACTCGAACGTTAAGTATATATTTAAGTACTCTAATCGAATTTATAATACCGAAAGGAAAAATCAAAAAATTCTAGGCGAGCAATACGGAAACAATTAGTAGAAGAAGTGGAGTGCCAGAAAGTCGAGTGCGAATAGGTAAAGTTGAACAACAAAAATAGATTTGTTTGTTTCTGTTTTGTATTTTTATTTGCAGAATTTGTTCATTCGATTTGTGGTTTTCATTGTTTGGTTTTGTTTTTTGGTTGAGTGGTAACAGGAAATAAACAACAAATAATGAAGAGAGCTTTAACATTGGTTGTTCAAGTAACTTTTGGTTTTCATAATTATTTTCGTTGTTTTGCTGGCTTTCAGTATGTTTATTTTTTGGCGTTTTGCTAGTTGCAGCTACTATACTTAAGGCTTAGGCCATTTTGCTAGGATATATGGTATAAATAGGTATTAGGCTAATTGTAATTATGTGCTTAGTGTAAATAATAAGAATCGATTTAAACTTTCGTCAAGCCCGTTCACTTGGTACACGCTTTAAATTAAATTCAATTAAGTTAAATTAAATTAAATAATAACACATGCTGCTTTGCTTTGCTTTCTTCTTCTCTCCTTTCCTCGCCTGGTTGCGTTTTTAGATGGTAGATTAGGTTTTAGTTAATTTAATTAAATTCTTAGAATTCGCTATGTCTTTCTTTAGCTTTCACGTCACGTCACGCCAGATAACAGTATTATAATAATAATAATCGTAGCAGTAATAATAACATTTAGTTGTAATTTGTTGGTAGTTTAAAGCTATAGTTAACGTCTAATCGTGATTCGCAGTTCCGGCTAACGCATTCGATGCGCCCGGCACACACGATAAGTATTTTCCGATTTATCGATTTTCCGATTAAATCCGATTCCTTGAGAATCAAATCGAATCGAATCTGTGGCTAAACGCTATTCGCGCGCAATGGAATACACTCGCCATGACATCCCGGCAAACCCTTTAAGAAAAAGAAACGAAAAAGAAACAAGGTCAACATAAAATTTCCATTTCCAATACCAATTTCCAATTTCAATCTCACAGGAAGCCAAAAATAAAATGAAAATCAAACCATAAAGTGATAAGAAACGAAACGATCTCAAAAGTGGGACAACACTGGGTGTTACCATCTCTCGGGGTGTTTTTACCGCCTCATAGATAGTATATGTCGATGGTGCCCTCCTCGAGCATCCTCTTGAGGGCCATATAGTTCTTGGGCGAGGGCGGCGGTCGGGCCAGCCGCTTGATGCTATACTCCTTATCGTGGAAAACACAAATGCGATCCTGCAACAACGTTCGTTTTTGTTTCGGTATCGGTTTTGGTATCGTTATCGCTGCTCTACCAATCCAACTACTTCGGGTCGAGTACGGGGTCGCCTATTGTTTAGGAGGACCTATGCAAGAAGCTCGAGGCTCTACTGATTTATAATAGGAGGTGTCACAGAAATCCATAAATACTAAAACAAAAAGGGTAAAACTTCCTTATATTTAATTTATATTTTTAAAAAATGCCTAAATCTCAATTTGTATGAAATAATTTAAATAAAATACAATTAAAATGTCGATCTAAAAAAGGTGAATAATAAAACATAAGTGATCTTTAATATTTATAAATTTTATGAATTTAGACATTTTACTCGAAACATTTTATTAAATTGTGTAATCTTGAATTTTTAATAAGCATAAATATTTATTAGATTTATTAATCTAGAACTTTTCCTAAAAATATTTTCATCTCTTTTTCTCAACAGTTTATAACCAATTTTTAAAATAAAACCTTTTAAAATAGAATTCTGTGACACCCCTGAATCAAAAGTCTCGTCTGCATCGGAGTTCAAAATGCTGGGGTTAACAATTTCACAGTCTGCCAATGGCGTTTATGCGGCGCTATGTACAGGTTGAGCATGATTTTAGTTCGTTTTAATCGGGTTTAATTGAGATTAGTAAGAAACGTAAACAAAGAGCAATGATAAGGATAATTTGGGGTGCAGGCATGCGACTAACACATAGCACATTACATGGAAAAGCGCTCGAACAATAGCAACAAACGGGAACATCGAGTGCTCACAGCTACAGTGGGGATTCAGTTGGATGGATCCCATCCCCCCGTTTACCTTGGTTGTGCAGAAACAGCACTCGAATTCCACGGGCACGTCCTGCTCTAGGTTGTCCATCCGCTGGTTCTGCAGGTTCTCCAGAGCCACCTGACGCCGCAGCTCGGCCACTTCCTATAAATAGTTGGGTGTTTGGGATGGTGGCATCATTTCGCATCGGTCGTTAATTGGAATATATATCTATAGAGTCTAGGCTTATGTACAAGTGGGATCGCCGGGTTGCAGATCATGCCGCATGCAGAGTAACTCTCGGGATTAAAAGTTAGGTTGTCTTATTTTTGGTTTGGTATAAGGTTAGCAAGAAAAATGGTATAATAAGTGGTCCTGTATGCATGCGGCTCAAGCTGTGTGAGGGTGTGGGTGTTGGTGATTTTTTGGGTATATTGGATTACAATCCCAATATTTTGTCTTGAAGGAAATATTTATAGATCCTTCAGATAAACACCTTCTTTTGACAAAATTGTAAACCCAGTAACTGAAAGCCTAAAAGTCATAATCGCCTGCTTTAAATTCGGGTGAAAACTTATAAAAAACCTATGAAAGAGATACTGCCGATAAACTAATATCCAGCTCAATGGTTGCTGCCGCAGAATCCGGCTCAAATTGGTCTAAATGTGCTCTAAATGCGCCTAAGCAATCTCCATTGGATCGGTGAGTTTAAATCTTTGTTGGGGAAAACCTTAGCTACTAAATACGATATCCTATACAGTTCAACTATCTATAATTATCTGCGCAATTGGCATAGAAGGTCAACCCAGCGGAATGAAAAATCGGGAAAAGATGGAAACTTTCTGGAGCGGTGATTACAGGGCGAATTCGTATGCAAATGCTGATGTGGAAAGGAGAATGAGGTCTAATTGTGAAGGTCTACTGGATGCAGATACGATTGGTAAGTTAAGCTCCGACACTCTAAAAAATATTCGCCCTGAATTTTAGAAATGTGGAGAAAGAAAAGAAGAAAAATTTCTTAAATTTATTTTTCTGAATTACTAAAATATATTTTTTTGCTGCATGAGTTTTTGTTACAAATTTGCATAAAAGCTTTTTTAAAACCTGGCAACCCTGGCTCTCCTTAGCTCCTGGCATGGACACCCAAGTTTCAGATCAAAATGTTATAAACACCTGCCAAATGGTTCCGAATCTAGCTCCTCCAGCTGCTCCTGTTGCCCCTGCTTCGCCCGTTTCCCCCGTTTCCGACTTCTACCAATCCAACAATTGGCAACCCCAACAAACAGAGTTGCAACCCCAACAGCAGATGCAGCAACAACAACAGTCGTGTCCTCTCAGCAAAATCACCCAGGGAACCCCAAATGCCTATGCCGAACAGGATGAAACGGAGCAAAGGCGCCAGGAGCTGCGCAATCTCGTCCAGCATTTGTACGTGGCCCAGGCGAGGGTCCAACTGGAGGCCACCGAGATCAGGAAGGCGCAATCGGTGGCCTCGTCGGCGCAGGCGCAGCTGGAGGAGTCGGCGAACCATGTGAGGAGCATCACCTCCTCCCTGCACACCGCTCAACAGGAAGTTGCGGCCTCGGCGATTCGGGCACAGATTGCCCAACTCCAGTTGGCTGCCCATGATCAACTGCTGTTCGCCGCTCGCCAGGATGTGGATGCTCTGTCCTCGCAAATGGTGGGCTTGCAGGCGGCGGAGGGGATTGTGCAACCGAAACTCACAGTGGATCTACATGCTCTGCTGGACAAGCTGAAGCAACCTCTGCAGCAATATGATCGACCCACTGCAGTTCCTGTAATTGCCCCCAGTCTTCCGGGAACATTGGCCCATCAGCAGCAGCAGTTGCAACAGATGCAGCAGCAACAGCAGCTCGGGCAGGGTCAAAGTCAAGGTCAAGGTCAGGGTCAAAACCAGGTTCCTACGAATCCTACCAATGGAGCCGCTCCCAGCGATGTCATCAGTTTACCGGGGTCTAATGCCTATGCCCACTTGGAATACTCTTAGCTGCGGATTAAGATATTTACTTTTATGTCTAAGAACTCTTTTTTCTATATTTTGTAAATGTTTTCCTTAGCATTATCTCTTTCCAACAAATTATATATTTCCTTTCAATATTTATTTCCCGTTTATTATGAATATTTGTTTATTCAGGATTTGATTCGTGTTATTTGATTAGTATTTTATTTTTAGGAATTACCAGATTTATACCAAGGCCGTCTAAATATTTTCCTAAAATAACTTTTATTAGTATAATTGTTTGTGACGATATTGTGAGTGGTTCTGGTAGAATTTTATGATATATACAAAATCAAGGAGCATACTTCTGTATCCGAAAAATGTATGAAATGGACAAAATCAAGGGATATTTTGGGAGATGAATTTTATTTTCGAATAAAAGTCATGAAATTAGCAGAGCAAAATTATTTGGCTTACAGACTGAGAAAATGTTAAAGGCAAAATGACAATTATTAGGTCTAAAACTAATGTTTTTGAGCAAAAAAAAATTATATCTACAATTTACATATAAATCACGCTTCTTCCAAGGCGGCAGCAGAACTAAATTTATTTTTAATATTTAGTTTTTAAATTTCAAAACTTTTTTTCGACTGACAGACATTTCCAATATGGAGTATAGAAATGAAATCCATTCCTGGTCATTCTTTAAACCAGCGCACCTATAACAAACCAACTTAAACCAAAAGCGAAAAGATACAAAATAGATTTAAGCTGTATACCGAAGAATTGGAAAATGTTTAAAAACAAACATGTTTTAAAATCATCGATTTTGAACTGGGCATTCGATCAGATAGGCATCCATTAATGCACATTCGCCCCAGAAAAAATGAAAATATATTTGTAGCATTCGTTCAGCCACTGAAAAGAAGACAATCAATTCGCAAATCCATTCAAAATTATTTAATTAATATATAGGCTGTGGCACAAATGCATTCGAGTTGAGTAGAGTAGAGTATTAGAGTAGGTTGAGTTCTTTGTGTATACTTTGAATGTACCTCCTTACTGCGTCCCCGTAAAATCTAAAAGTTGAAATGTGTGAATGTTGTTAAAGAACTTGGTTTTGTTCTCAAGAGTCGTAGTTTTTTCTATAATTTTTTCTGGTGATTTGGATATTGTTTGAATAAAATCAAGAGAGAACATGAAGCTAAACAGACTATTGGGGATACTAAAGACTACGAAAAGAGGCCGCCAATGGGGGAAACTCAGGAATACTCAACCAAAAGGACACCGAATATATATATGTATATGTGGTATATATAATATAAGAACTGAAAACTCAAAACGAATTTACCCGACACTAAAAACAGTTGGCAAATGAGAATAGAACCAAACGTGAGTAATATAATTGGGATATAATTAGATTTGTTTGAATATATTTCGATCCAGTTTCAACACGGCTTCACATTTACTAATACATAGGATTACGATTTAGGAACTTTGAAAACATTAAGATATTCAAGAAATACGATTGCGATTATGGCAATGAGTAGGTATCTCCCCCTAATTGACAGACTTACCCCGGGCGTGATCATCATCTGGATGGGCAGTCCCTTGGCCTGCGAAAGGTTATCGTCATCTGCCCCGCCCCCTTCGCCGGCGCCTCCTTCGGCGCCCTCTGATTCCTGGGCTGCTGGTATATTACTGGCATTTGTGGCATTATTCGTATTATTGGCGGTGGTGGCCACAGCTGTTGCCGCACTCGAGGCGGCCACCATGGCCAGGTTATTCGCCACTCCCGAACTGGAACCATTGGGGGCCTTTTGCTGAATCTGTTGCATCTGCAACATCTGTTGCTGCTGCTGCTGTTGCTGCTGCTGCTGCAATGCCTGCTGCTCGCGGCGATAGCTCTCCATGGCCATCATCGAGGTCTGGCGGGCATTCGGATTGTCGAAGCTGTAGGGCGGCACTGCATCCTGCTCAGAGCTGGATCCACGTCGCTGGATTAAACGAAAGTTAAGGTTAGTATAATTTCCAGTAAAGTGATAAAGCAAACACAAATTCAAACTACTTTAAGGGTGTTAGGTGGAGAAGTACTTACAACAAACGATGGCAATTTATGGGATGGGGAACCAAGGTAAATGGTTATTCGAATGGTAAATGGTTATACGTAGAACAGAGTATTTCTTTGGTTTACTTTTGGGAATAACCATCACTCAAACGCATTATAAATGTTTTAAGTTCCCATAAGTTAGTATGAAATTCCTATTTCTCCATACAAATATTTATGTAAAAACTTCACAGATTAGATTATTTTGTAGAGAATTTTATTACAACAAATTATAAATCCAAAATAATTTAATTTTTTTTTCGTTATAGATGATATTTTCATGGTCATTTTTGTTAAATAAATTTAAGTATCATTTTTTTTTAACAATATTTCCTAAAAAAGGTGACCCCAAAAACTGTATTTCTTTCAGAAATATATTCTTTTGTATGAGACATCGGGAAAACTCATAAGAACACTTCCTAGTGCAAGTATAAATTTAGCGTTTTTCAACAGTACCATTTTTTTTAGGGAGAGGTGACCCCGACATCTATATTTTCCCTGTTATTTCGACAGGAACATATTTTAATGATCATTATTCTATTAGATATCATTAAAGATCGTGATAATCCACGAAACAATGTTCATATTTTCCACGAAATTAGTGTTTTACAACAAAGGTGACCCGAAAGGGGTGTTATTCCTCTATCACGACTTACGTTGTGCAGGTTAGAGTTGCGCAGGTTGGCTACGTGGTCGTAGTTCTTGTAGCACCCGGTTCCGGTGGTGGCCGGGTTGCGTCCGCTGGTGGATTCGCCCTCGGTGCTGTTGCCGTCCGTTTGCGAGAGATTGTGGCCTGTGGGCGATCGGCGGAGCGCGTGGGTTAAACGGTGCCAATTTTTGAGTGATCGTGTGTGACTCTCGCGCTTTTCTGCTCGGTATCGGTATCGGTATCGGTGTGAGTGTATCAGTGTGTTGGGTGTTTCAGTGTGGGTGGATGTTATCGTGTTATCGGGTTATCATGTTAAATGTTCAGATTCACGATCGTTTTATTTTGTTTTTGTATTTTTTGTATTTTTCGGGGTTCACGCAAAGAAGCCATGAATGCATTTTGTCGCCAGTTTCGTTTCGCATTTGTTTAGCCGACAGACGCCAGTTTGGATTGGTGGCACATATATACACAGGGTTATATATATTTCGTATATATAGTAATGAATTAGAGCGGGTTTTGGATTTGTTTGAGGTTTTTGTACGGAGCGCAAATGAAGGTGTTTTATTTTTGGTTTGGTTTTTGATTTTGGTTTTTCGTTTCAAATCAAAAGAGGGAAAAAAGAAAGAAAAATGAGTTCCATGAATGTTTCATATTTTTCGCTATATTTTGGTTAATAATTGTTACGACGACGATGACGACGGCGACCACAAAAACGTTGGGGGCTAAGTTAAGTTTAAGTCAAAGTTAAGTTTAGCTTAAATTGGGATACAGTGAGAACAACATTGAAGAACGACGTCTATGGTTCGGTGTTAAATTTAGGGCTTACTCTTGAGTGTGATTAAATGGGTTAGAACGACATTTAGTTAACTGGTGATGCTAATGGCTGATTAACACTATTAGAACACTAGCTAATAGTTAGTAGTTGTATAAAACTAATAGTTACATTTCTAATGAGAATAGTAGGTATTCGATGGAAACGGAAAAGGAAAGTCCTTAGTTTTGACCTTAAAGTTCATTAGTTGAAATAATCGGAATAATGATTAGTGTCACATTAAAATTTAATTAAAGTTATAGTTTCATAGATTTGAAATTTTTAGATTGTATATATTACATAATTTAAGAGGAAAATATTAGATTAATTCGGAAAGAAGATCTAATAAAAATGTAATTTTTTCTGTGGTCAAATCCCAAGCATTAATATAGAAATATTAAAACCCATTTTATAAATAAATCTAAAAAAAAACTGGTTACTATTCGTGATTTTTGTGAGTGTCTGACATGTCAAGTGCTTCAAATGGACGCGGCAAAACAAATGTGCGAAACATTCTTCTCTTGGTTATTTGGTTACTTTTCTCAAATAGACAAAATTCCGATTCATGGTCATTTACGCCACTCATGTTCAGGTGTGTGATCTTGTAAAATTAGACCGAAATGCGGAGAAAAAAAAGTTATGCGTGAAATGGAAAGGAAAAACAAGTTCTCCTGATAAGTCCGAATGAATTGCGAGTAAATATACCCCTTACTCTGGCCTTTCTGCATTCAAGGCTTGAATTCAAGCTTTAAACACCGATTATATATATGGATATATATACTTAGACAGTCATGGGTTGGCGGTATGTTTGGATTAGCTGGTTACAATGAAATAATACAGCGCAGTTGGGTTTTGGTTTTATTGCTAATTTTCACAGACACACAAAGTTGTTTACGGCTTTAACAGTAGTACACAAAAGTACGAGTACAGTACACAGTTATTCATTTGGGTTAGTACGAGTACGAGTACGAATACGAGTGAGTATATTCATATTCATATTCTGGTTCACTATATGTTCTTTTTCGATCGTACATGGCTTGAGCATAAAGAGAGCGTACACAGTTTCTATAGATTAGTTCATAGGATTAGAGCATGCAGCGCGTTAGATTGGATTTGGATTTAATTTCGGAACGGAAGCTTTAAAAATGTGAAAACGAGGGGGCGAGGACACACACACATATATATAATTAGGTTAGAGGTTAAGAAAATAAGGGAAAATGGAAAAATATTAAGTAAAAGGCACGTAAAGGCTTTTTTCTATTATTTTCTTTTTTTTTTGGAATGTCAGTCCGGTTTTATTCAGGATTTTATTTTAGGACTCTAGCTTCTTCGAGCGCAATGATAGAAATGTTTGAACTATGTGGGAAACTCAAGGCAAATCATATGTAATCGTTCGAATATATCACACAAAAAAAAGGATTTGTATATAATTTAGTTCGTTCGCTCAGCTCGCTTATTTTTTATTGGTATATATTGGGTTGGGCTTATACAATTTAACAAAACTTCAGCTGTTCTATCTTAAAGTATCTCTTTATATATGGCTGCAAACTAGGAGCAATTCGCTTTAAATAAGGCAATTTCTTTTGTTTTCCGTTGTGCTTCTTATGCGCTTTTTAGGAACGTATCGCCATCGCTTTTTGGTTTTCGCTAAGTTCTCTGTTTCTTTTTCTCTACATATGGAACGAGTATATGTATATTTCATTGGTATTACCTAATGCACGCTATAACGCCGATGCGCTCTCTAAATTAAAGACTAAGCTTACCCTCATCTTCTCACAGCTACAACAACTAATTTCATAAATAAGGCTTGCTCTGTTGTTGTTGTTCGTTTTTTGGATTTTTCTATACCATTTTTGGTTTACCAACTCATGGCGACCACTTGAAGTGCTTGTATGTCCATGGAGGGAATATATTTTATTTTCTTTTGACTAATGCGCTCGATAAATGCCTTCTTGGAGTTTACATAGAGGTTAGGCCTAGTTAATCGCTAAGATTTAGACTAAATCAAAATTGTGCTTACGCGGATTGTATTTTCAGAGTTTTTCAAGCTCTCTCGAATATATGGCGTGTTGTGTTAGCATTTCTCATATTTTTCTGGGGTTGGGTTTCACATGGAATGGAATGCGGTAATTCCTGGAAGATATTTTGCTCGCACACACATGCTGCCACACCAACCGCCACTACTGCAAATCACATTTGGGGTACTTGAAAGTTTTGCGTTTGGAACCAAATGGATATGGATATATAGCAAAGAACTGGCCAGGCAATCGGTTATCGAAATAAAGTTGCAATGAAAACTGAGGAGAACATCAGCAAATTTGAGCGGATCTTCATTTCGTTTAGGGCTTTAAATTTTATGTTTTTTTAGATTTATTTTCAAGTGCTGATGGACATTAGCAAAACTTTCAATATACGATGAAGCATACGCCTTTTGTTTTTCTTTTTCTTTTTTGCATCTAGCTCTTACACACAACACAAAGATATATGAATGTAAGAGTTAGGTAAATTATACAATAATTATACAATAAAAAAACAATAATAATGATGAAATAAAGGAAAATTTAACACATTTTTAATAAATGCCCTCAAAAATGATAAAATATTTACCCTCAAAAAAGGAAAATTAAAAAATATTTTTTTAATAAAGGAAAAATAAAAGTATTTTTAATATTTAGCTTTAAAAAGAAAAAAATATTTTCTTAATTTTCTCTTAAAAAGGAAATAATCAAAAATATTTTTAATATTTTCCTTTGATGCTTCAACTCTTAAAAGAGGTTAAAAAAATAAAATAAACTAAGTCAACGTGGCGTATGCGCAATGCACAATTACGGGTATTTAGCAGCAGCGCGTGTGTGTGTGTAACAGCATGTCTGTATGAGTGTAGGTGTCTCGTGTGCGTGTGTGTGTGTCTGTATGTGTATGAGGGCGCCTAAAAGCAGTTACATTTAATCACAACATTCAATTGGAAAATAAATCAAAAATGGAAGTACACAATTCATTTGATTTCTGATTTCTGATTGATTCGAAGCTTCAAAGCAAGCCTACGCATTTTGGGATAACTGCTAACCTTCTTTTTATTTTTGCTTATGTTTTTTTGGAAGTACTTTCGCTTAAGTCTAGGACTCTTGTGTGTGTGTGAGTGATTCGTGTGTGTGTGTGTTTGTGTGAGGGTGTGTTTGTAACAAATTGCATTTGTTGTTTCGACTAATTTACATATACAATATAACAATCGCCTGTCATTCTCTTAGCTAATTTCGCTTAGTGTAGATTGTTGTTGTTTTTTTCTTTGGGTGTCTGGTTGTTGTTGCTGTGGTTGCGCGCGGTTTGCCAGCGATTTGGGGGCGATTTCGGGGTTGGTTCAACGGCTGTCTTCGTTGTCACTGGAGCTGTTCTGCTGCTGGGCATCCCGCTCCTCCAGCAGACTGCGATTCAGCTCCTGGATTCTCGCCGAGAGGGCGCGACGACGGGGCGTGCCAAAGGAGGGCGGCGGTGGCGCCTCGATCAGCGTGTTTTTCTCGCCTAGGTTTAAAATCAGCCGCATTTAATTTAAAAAACATTTTTTTGTATTTTATTTTTTAAGTGTATTTAATTTGTTTTTTTTGCAATTTTCAATATTTTTATATGTGTTGTGTATAAATGTTTTGGGGTTTTGAAATGTTCGATAAGAAATGTTTGTCGTGATTAGAAAGTAGAAAAAGAAGAGAGCAGAGAAAAGAACACGTTGTAGCTAGATATTTTGGAGACTAGTATTTCTGGGCGTTTAGACCCCACATAACGACTTCGATTCGCTAAATTACAACTACATTTTGGCTAAGAGAATGAGCATATACATCATATGGTTTCATGTGTGTTTGTGTTTTATTTTTTTATAATTGTATGTAATCAGCACTTGAAAATTTTCTAAAAATGTTTGTTGTATTTATAATAATTTTTTTGGTTTTTTCTTTTTTTTTGACATTTGTCGATTAAGTTCGAAATGGTAAACTCTATGTTGAGCATTCAAATTTGCTATGATTGTGGCGGTAGTAAAAACGAAAATCAAGCAATGAGAGTAGCAAAATGTCATCATCATAATTCACAATTCTGGGCAAATGTCCAACTGAAGTCAGCAATTAGGCAAACTCAATTTAACTGAAGGCAAACTAAAACCGAACAACGCAACAAATTGCAACAGCAATTGCCTAGCTAATCACTAGATCCTTCGGCTATATATACAGGACAAATCGGGGGCTTTCTATATATATATACTTTGGATTGCAGCTGTGCGGGGCGAGATTCGGGGGTTTTATTTATAACTATATAATGAATACCCATGGTTGTCAAAATTCGACATTTAATTACTTTAATAATAATAAAAAATGTGTGTGTTTTTTAACTACTAAATAATTGCAAATCTACTTTTATAAACTTAAATGTAAATATGAATTATGAATATGAGTTCAAAAATGTCCTTCAATATGTTAAATTTACTAAGAATTTCATTTACAATTCTAAAAGTTTGGAATTACAAAAACTAAATATATTTTATTAATTTTATTAGATATTGAATAAATTCTATTAATACAATGGAAGTTTTTTTTAAACCTTATATACAAATTTTTAATGGTTTTCGAAAGGAAAAAAAAAATGTTTTCTCTTACTAAAACATTTAAGTATTAATTATTTATTGATTAAAAATTGGTTTCATTACATACAATAGTATTTTTTTTTTACCAATTTCTCTTCTTTATTCCCTGGACAGCTGCAATGGCCTATCTTCCACTTAGGAAAAGCTGGATTAAAGCTAAAAGCCGTGTGGATTCTCTCCCTGCACTAAGCTATATATATAAATCTTTACTATATCTCGATAAATATACCAAAATACACTAAGAGGAAAAGAGAGAACTCCGGAGAAAGGGAGAGCGAGTGTGCGAATATAGGTATAATATATAGTATATGGTACAATATAGTGTGTAGCTGTAGTTGGCGCGTGTGAGAGTGTGTGTATCTGTGTTTCGTATCCTTGTGTGTATTTTTCTAGGGGCTATTACTGAAAGCGATTGTCAAAGGCTACGGCTGCGGATTTAATAGAGTTTAATAATACGAGTTGTTTTGGATTTTAGGTGGCTAAAAAAAACAGTGGATAGGCTAGGCTACGTATACGTAATGTAGTCGGTAGTCACCTGGGGCGCTTTGCACATCGAGGGTCTGCCTGCCTATATTGGGGGTGCTTTGTCTTTTACCCTTCGGATGCACGACATTTGTTTGCTTGCCTAAAATAAAACACAGGTCGGAGGGTTGAGAGGTTGAGAGGGTTAGGGATTGTCGTTGTCAAAGGGGGACGCCAGTTTCCATTGCCTACTTCTAGGCGCGCGCGCTTTTTGTACAGCAAAGGGTGTAGATAGATTTCTCGGGGGTTTTTTGGGGGGGTTCGGTGGGGTATGTGTGCTTTGTACAAGTGAAAACCCCACTAATTTCCCGTTTAATGCGCTAAGTACAAAAGCATTTGCCCAATTGACCATTATATCGTGTGACGCTTGGGGTGTTCTTTTCTGTATTGTAGGGGATTATTGTGGGTCTAAAGGTCTAGAGGCTACTTAAAAGGGAACTTAAGAGTAACTCAAATCGCTTAACTAGTTTACAATTGATCAATCAAACGTAAGTCTGAGCTCGGAATAATCAACGGTTCAACAATTTCTATCATCTTACGGCTCAGCAGTCGCTGATTGCTATTTACACGCCTCTGGGCTGGATTTTAGATACAGCTTGGTAACCGAAAAGTCGAAAAAGTTAAACCAATCTGAACTGATAGTGAGAAGAAGCCAGGAACCAAAAAGAGTTCATGCCAAAAGTATACAAAAATATTAAAATGAGCACTTAGACGGCAACGCACAAGACTACACAAGAGTAAGCTAAGTTAAAGGGAACGGGATTATATAGGGATTTATAAGGATGTACACAGAAGATATGGGATATTCAAATCTGATCTGATTCTGATGTGAAATATGTTAAAATAAGTTACTAATATTTTATTATCACTTATTTTATCAAAGAGAATCAACACATCTCATTAATATGTTTTATAATATTTATATTAATGTTTTTTATAATAATAAAATATCCTTTAGAATATCCCATGATTTTCTGTGTAGTTACTATAGTTATAGGTGGATAGGTAGTAAGCATAGCATGAGGCGCTGAGATCGTGCTAGCAGATCCCGTTTTCAGTCGGCTAGTTTAGTATAGTAGTAGATACGTAAGCAAGGCACATTCCTTAAAGATAGAAAGCCCAAGAAATACATCTTACCTGTGTCGACAATCACATCGATGAGATCCATGGACTTGGCGAAGGCATCTTTCAGATTGATATGATGGAAGGAGACAATGCTGCCCTCGCGCTTGGCACGATCGAGCGCCTCGCGACGCTTGAGGGCCTTCTCGCGGCGCATCTGATTCTTATAAAATTCAGCAAAATTGTTAACGATGATGGGAATAGGCAAAGCGATTACCAGAACACCGCATATGCAACACACAGTACCAATAACCTTTCCCAGTGCAGTTGTGGGATAGATGTCCCCGTAGCCAACAGTTGTCATTGTAATACCCGCCCACCAAAATGTTTCCGGTATTGAAACGAATTTTGTATCCTTTTCATCCTTTTCGGCAAAATATGCCAGCGAAGAAAATATGAGAACGCCCATGGCCAGGAACAGCATTAGTAGACCGAGTTCCTTATATGAGTTACGCAGCGTAAAGCCTAACGACTGCAGGCCCGTTGAGTGACGGGCCAGCTTAAGGATTCGCAGGATGCGCATGATGCGAAAGACCTGCACCACCCGACGCACATCCTGGAACTGGTCCGTTGCATTCTTATTCGTTTCCAATAGAAATAACGAAACAAAGTATGGGAGTATTGCCAATAGATCGATTATGTTCAAGCCGCCCTTAAAGAACTTCCACTTGTCCGGCGAGGCGCTAAACCTAAGTATGTACTCTAGAGTGAACCACGTGATACACACGGCCTCAACCATTGCCAATTGCGGATTATCCTGTGGTGTACCGTTGTCAATGTGTTGTAGTTGTGGTAGGGTGTTCAACGTCAGGGCTATGGTAGACAGGACTATGAATAGTATGGATATCACTGCGATAACCTGCGAACGGTAAAGAACAATCGAGACTTTGTCGAGACCATGATTCGATTTTTTGAGATTTTTTGATATTTTCAATGCAAATCACAACGATAATTAGGTATATTTTAATATTTTCTTGTTTTTTGTTTGGTAGGCACATCATAACACGTTACGTTCATTCAATATCAAATATCTGTCTTTTATACACATCTAATTATTTTTTGGTTTTTTAAAAACACACGTTTACAACAATCAGCAAAGTTCTCAGTTCGAGTTCACTTTGATTCTGTTTGACTATCTGATTTTATTTATATTTTTATGGGGTTTGGTTGGTAAGTAAACATTCTGTTAGAGTTCTGGTCTCGAATCAAGCTTTATCTGGGGGATTTGGTTAGTTGAAACTGGGTTCTGTTATTCAAATCGTTTCATTTTTGGGCAGGGGTTTCGTTTCATTCTTGGTTGGCTCTCCTAACCGCTTTTTTCAAAGGCTGCTGTACTATATGTGAAGTATATATTTATTCGTCGTGAATCCTTCTTCATCGAAAACAAACCATAAAGTGAAATCAAAGGTTGGGTAACAAACGAAAACACAGAAAAACGCAAAACATGGGTTGGGTATATTATATTATTTGATCCTAAGTCTCGAAGGGGTCTCTAGTCTAGATCAACTCTTTCTCTGGTTGGGTGTTAGTGTAAGTGGTTGGGTGGTGAGTGGTAAGTGGTAAGTGGTTGAGTGGTTCTGAGGTAAGTGGTTCTGTGGTAAGTGGTTCGTGGTTCGGTGGTGTGCGTGTGGTTATAGTTTTTGCTGTAGGGTTACTGTATGTGTGAGTTCTTTTGTTGTGGGGACAGATCACATGACGCAACACAAGGACATAACACACCTACATACATATCAGCTATACGTGTGTGTGTCTCTAATTGGTTCTATTATGGTATGAGGGTGAACCAGGGGGGGCACTCCGTCGTTAAATAAGAGACGCTACCCTTGGGGTCTGCAGTCGACATTATCATTTATCATTTTTATAACCTTATTTTCACTATAGCCTACATATTATCCTCAGAAATCACCGATTGTTACGCTCATTCGCTGTTTTGTGTATTTTGTTTTTAGGGTCTGACTTGTTTTCTCTTGGAAAAAATAAGGTTTAGAAACTGAAGAGGTTCAAAATTCATATATGATTGTTCTAGCAAATGACGAAAGGAAGAAATCCAAATCTAATTTAAATTTAAATACAAATTCAAATCCAAATGCATAACTTTCGTACCAAACGAGCTAGGAATTACAATTACGAGATAGGGTTTCCAAACCAAATTAAAAATGAAATCAAACTAGAAATTAGAAATCGAAAGTCGCCAGTCTGGGCCAATCGAAATAATTGCATCTGTCACGGAAACACACAAAATAAGCCGTGAAATTATGCATTTATTTGCGGACCAAATGGATTCGATTCCACTTTCTCTCTTTGTAATCAAACGCACTTAAACAATTTTAATTGCTTGGCTCTAAATAATACATTTAATTTACCAAAAACTGCCAATTGCAGAGATTGAAGTGTTTGGAAAAGGGGCGAGGGGGTAGAAAATGGATTTGTCTGTCAGAAATGCAAAATTTCAATTGCGATTTCAATGCCATTAGGTCAAATGGCTTCGTATCGTATTCCGAAACTGAATCGTTGGGGGCAGAGGGGTTCTTATGTGGTGTGGGTGGAATGTTGGGTGTTTCATGTGACTGACATTCGAAGGGGGGTTCAGAGATAGAGATAGAGAGAGAGTGAGAGAGAGAGAGAGATAGGTTGAACATCTTGGACATGCCACGCCCCCAAAGTGGTATGCATAGATAACTCTGTGAGTGTCCAGATCTACCATAGTAGGCCACTGTACGCAACCACGCAGTTCTGGTTTCGGAAACGGAATCGGATTTGGGTTCGGAATAGGGATATTGGATATTGGATAATGGAGATCGGGAAAGCTGAATTTCATAGTTCTGCTTCGTTGGATGAGCTGACTTCTCTATAGTATGGCTTATTATGGCTTGCTACGTATAGATACAAAAGTTAAAGATACACATTATGCAGTTATTAGACAAAAGATACATAGTCAAGAAGGAGTCATTACGTAAGGACAAAACGAAACGCACTAAAGGATACACAAACTAATGGAACCAAAGTAAAAACTAAAAAGGGAGAAAAGAGAAAACATTGGATGGTGCTAGATAGCAACGATGAGAAGTAGAAGGAGGAGTGGAATAAAGTCAAAGTACAGATACAAGTTACTAGATACTATATAGTTAAGATACAAGTGCGAGAGGGCACGCGAAGGGTCTTAGAAAGAGATACGGGGTTAGAGTTAGGGTTTGGTAAGAGGGAGATGTTCTTGAATTGAAGTGGTCTTGGTCTTCAAACTGTCAAACTTCGGGAAAGTTAATTAAATTTCCATAGTTATTTTCGGTGGGGATTTTGGGATTGAGCGGGGTTTTCAACAATCTACTTGAGATGGCGGTGAGGCTTTACAAACAAATTCACTTTCGATTCTTCGATTTCGCTTTCGATTGAACAGAATGCATTGGAGTTAAGTTTCGTAAACAAAAAAAGTATTTGTGTGCGAATTATCACTTTGGCATACTGTAGTTTTGGATTTTGGAACTGCTACCATTGCTGCTCAGTCATGAAGGTGGTTTGAAGGGGTTATGGAAGGGGTTTTCGCTGGGTTGAAAACTAAACATGATATCGCAATACTCCTAGCTGGCTTACTTGATCACAGTATCTCCTCCCGTGGGGAAATCAACTCAAAAGTTAAACTGAAAATGCTCTAAACTCACAGCCACTACAAAGTTCAAAGCGTAGCGGGTCGCCAAAAGCGGTTTCTGCTCGATTGAGGCCTACAAAAATCAAAATTCCTTCTATAAAGCCGCTGACAACAGAGCCACAAGGTGTACAAAAAAAATATATGAAGCGAGAAAGGAAGCTGAAAGTCGGTGATCCGATCTTTAAAGATACTTTTGCAAAGTTTTAAGATTTCAATTAAATATTTTAAATAAATTAGATACTATAAAACGATTAATATATAATTTTTTAATTCTTTTTCTATTTAAGTTTAATCTTATGTTAACTTCTGGTTATATTTCACTTAGCCATTTCTTACGGACAAATCGGAACCTTTGCAAACGCATCAAAAAGGAGAACAAATTTGAATTAACTTCCCTGAACCTGGCTGAAATCCACTTGAATTACAAGTTATGAAAAGTCGATGGATAACAGAACAAGATCTCAGGGTTTTTGAAGCAAAGTGAGGAGAAAGGTAAAGGTGACCAGTGAGAAAGAGAAGTGATGGGCTGAGGTGGTGGTGGAAAACAAATGAGGACAAAAAACAGTCAAAAAACAATTCATGCGACAAGAAAATCGGGGCAAAAGAGTTTCGTCTTAAGGATATATTGAGATATATGTGATAAATATACAAATTTACAAAGGTTTACTAGGGCACTCATCGCAATCGCTGTACATACAAAACTAAATCTAGATCAAAAAAGGGTAAACTTCACTTCCGATGAAAACCAAAACTAAAAATCACATTCAATTTAAAAATCGGAAAATAGGGGAGTGCAAAACGTTGAGTTTTTTGCTCAGTGTCGGCGTGTTTTAGTGTGGTGGTGTGTATATCTGTGTGTCAATGGGAACTGAGTTCCGGCTAAAATATTTGATCAGGTTTGCATTTGGTTCACGTGGAGTGTTTTTTACGGGTTGTACGTTTTTTGGTTTGTTGGGGTGTTTTTTTGGGGGGTGGGGAAGTGGGTGGTTCGTTTTCGGTGGGTGCATGAGTTGGTTCGCATACTTTGTTCGACTCACTAAAAAACAAACAAAATTCGATACAAACGGCTATAGAATTCAGTACGAATCGACTACGAAATTCTATACTAGTGGCATTCAAATGCAGCAAATTTGGTGGGTTAATATTTCAAGTAGGAGATTTTGTTCGATCGATATATAGTTTGGTTACGGGTCTCGTGAACCGAAAATCAAAAGACTAAACTAAAACGGAAAACCAAACAGAGACGATGAATTTTTCATTTACATTTTCTAGGGGTTTGAATGGAAGATAGTTCTCTGATTTAAGGCTGACTTTAAAGAGGGGGGAACTAAGACTTCGAAGGCACCGTAGACGTTTCTCCAAGTGTATCAATAGTGTTTGTGTGTGTATGTGTTTTGTGTAATTGTTCAAGTGTCGGAATCAAAGGTAATCAAAGGTCCAAATAGTTTACAAAGGAATTAGGTTAAAACACAATAACAACGAGAGTTAAATAAGTTTCTTCCATATGCAATACACACGAGATTACAACATGACATCAAATATATAGGAAAAGAATACGAGGGTTTATATACGACATACATACGATATATATGTACATATATCATCGCCAATGGAAAGGAAAAGATCAACACAAAAGGCAAACAACTGAACAACAATTTGGATATCATATTTTCCATTTTCGTTATTGTTCTTTTTTTCGGTGTATAAGTAAAACAAAGGTTTTTGAATATTTTTGGAGTATTTTTTGCGGGTATTTTCTGTTTTTTGTTTGTCTTGTGAGCGCGCTTTGGTTTCTTGCTGAGTTGTTTGTCGCTTTCAACGAGGCGAAGATATCAACTGAGTTTTCTAACTGCTTTGGTTATTAGATCAGAGCTAGATATTTGTTGGTTCTCATATTTATCATTTCGTTGAAAAAAGGATGTGTTTAGGCGTGGTATTAATAATAAACCAAAAAGTACAGAACTAAAAATCTTAGTTAGTTTCTTCTTATTCTCTCTGACGGAAAATCGAGTTAGTCGTTGAAGAAAGAACATAAATAAAAATACGATAAAAGTACAACTGGCAAAGGGCTCTGGAAATTTTTCATTACCTTTTAAATGGAACCGAAAAGTCGAAAGTAAAAGTGGAAAGTTTAAATGATAATCTATATGGAATGATACCATTCTTTCGAAAATCTAAAAAAGGTTTTAGAAATTTCTCGGAACACATTCCATATATTTAATAAAATAATAAGAAATAATAAGTTGCAAAACCTAAATGAGTTTCAAAATAAAAAGTACATAATTCAAATAAAAATAGAACTGAAAATCGAATGAAAAATTATAGGAGATGCACCCAAAAATGTTGTAATTATTTCCATTCTCCCACCAATATTCTTGGTTAAAGCCAAAAGCTAACGCAATAAATCGGGCAAATTATCGGCTGTATAATACAAGCTAAAGCTGAGATCTTTTTGAGTGAGTGTGGTTTTTGATGGTGATATTTATAGATGTGTGTGCCCGGGTCTGTAAAGCTAAAATATTTGTATCGTACAAGGACAGTCAGAATAAAGGACTTTAAAGTCCCTTGAAATATTCTGATCTGAACTAGGAACCTAATTGAATTTTTCCCCCCTGCACATGGAAAATGGAAATGTATTACAACACCGCTTTGGCCACTTCTCCCCAGAGTCCTTTTTCGTTACAATATTTTCGAGGATTTCTACAGCACACCTGCCGCCTGGTCATATCGCTTATTGCCCATTCCCAAACATGGTTACAATGGGGTAGTTTGGGGATTGGTTTTTTTGGGAGATAACATTAGAGATAAACAGAGAGAGATTACTTCACCATCATCATCAACAATTAAGAGATATACGTATTAATAATATTCAGAGTAGATATAAATAGTTTATATATATGTTGTAGGTTGTATGTATACAGGGCTTGTCAATTTCGCAATTAAACTGTGTGTGATGTAGAAGAGACTGGATTAGAGAAACGATTAGTAAACAATTTTGGTTTGCTCGATCAGTACTGGCTTGATCTTTTCAGCTAATTGGAACTCTCTGGGTGTCGTCGCGTGTTTCGTTTACTAAGACTCGAACTAAAACTGAAACTCGAACTAAAACATAGAATGCATCTTAGCCTAAAACGGGCGTTTGGGTGGGATTGGTTGGGCGAAAGCGGAAAAATAATAATACTTTAATTCAAAAAGGTGCCGAAAACTCTTAATCTTTCGTATAGATTTTTCTCTTTGCGAGGTTACTCTTCTCTTAACTCCGTTCGATGGAAGACTGTCCTGTCCGATCTGTACGATACATGACACAAAAGCTTGAAGCACTTCGATATGGGGATTTACACATGAGATCAGCCGCATATGTACAAGAACACTGATGTGGATCCCAGGGGATCTGCGCGCCAAGCAGCGGGATATATATTTAAGTATTTAGGCGATATATCATCATATCATATGGTACAGATAACTGGCGGACATTCGAGTAACGAGTAACCAGTAACGAGTAACGATTAAAGTATCGATTATGTATCATTTCTTATCGGAGTGCAAGCATATTATCGGTTTGGTCGCAAAAGCAAGTGATGAATTTGGCAAGTTTTTTACAGCATTGAGAGTGGGTTTATATATTATTTATAGAGAGAGTAGAGAGTAGAGATAGATATGTTGCTGTTATTCTTACACTATTTGGTACTCTGATCTGCTCGACGGCTGAGTTATATCATACAGAGTGCAAGAGAGCTGGCGATAGTGTAAAAATAATAGTGACTTTGCACAGAACCAAAGTTCAACTACATAAGAGTAACTCAAGAGGTAATCAAGAACTCAGAATATAAGTTGGGGGAATTTCGGGATTATTGTCGGGAGTTTTCGGGTTATCGAGAACTAAAGAGGGTTTCTTACGCTTGACATTGACACGGTTCACAGTTCAACGGTTAGAAACACAATACGAACACATCTATGAGAATATTTTGGGGGTATCGGAGGGAGGGATTTTGGGAGGGCACGGAGTAAAAAGATTATCGATATTAAATTGTGCTTTTAAAGACTGAGAAACAGAAAAAAGTGGAAGTTAATTTGATGTTAAAGATATGCTTTACATTGAAATCTTATGATCCGAATATAATTAAGATAAGTGGTTTAGTATCAATTGTTCTAGAAGTTATTTTAGTATTTATAAATCTTTTTTTATGGTTGTATCCTATTTTTTATAGTCAAGTGATCCGAATAAAGTTAGCAAAGGGATAGTAATCTATCCTTTGTAACGAAAAGATCTGTTAAAGTATAATATTAATTATTTAGAGTATTAATTATTGATTTATTATATCAAAAGAGAGATATATCTATGAATATCGATATCTTTTTTCTCCGTGCAGGTATAATTTCAGGTTTAAGGGACTTGAGGACTCTACAGAATACCTTACGGTCGGGTCCACCGACTGGACTTACCCGGGCGGCGAAGCTGGTGTTCGGCTTCTCGAGCAGCTCCCACAGATACTTCTGGTACTCGGCGCATTTACCTTCGCCGAACTCCTCCTCGTCGCGCTGCCTCAAGGACTCCGCCTCCTTGCGCATCTCCTCGTGGACGTTCTCCTTGCGCTGATGGTACTTGTGCTGGCAGCAGGACTCCAGGTACAGTTCGTCCACACCCCAGTACTCCAGGTCATCACTAAACGCGAGCACGCACATCTCGTCGACGATGTGCAGCTTGCCAGTGCGATAAAAGTTGAGGATGGAACTAAAGCTCTTCGGGTGTCGATCGAAGAAGTACTCGTTGTCCGCCAGCGAGTAGTCGTCGCACAGCTCCACGATGGCCTCGTGGGTGGTGCACTCCCTCAGCCGCCCGAGTCGCGTGTGTGGCAGCCGCTCGAGCGTTCGCCACAAGACCTCGTGCCTCACCCCGCCCACGTTGATGGACACGCGGCTATTGACCGCCTTCGACTGGGCTATCATGAACGGCTCGGGCGGCGGTATGGAGGACATGGATCTGGAATGTGTCCGCTGCAGGGCGCCGGTGGTTGGTATGGAGGAGGGTGGTGGACCACTAGCTCCTCCAATGGATTGACTACCTTCACCACCGACGACCCCGCCGCCACCCAAGATGCTGCCAACGATCTGCTGGGAGGTTGTGGGAATCGAGTGCGTTGGTGATGCGACTGGGAATGGGGCGTAGCGAACTTCCTTGCCTGCTGCTGCAGGTCCTCCTCCTCCTGCTGATCCTGCTCCTGCTCCTCCTCCTCCCCCTCCCCCTGCTGATCCTCCCGATAGCGATACACCTCCTCCAGATAAACCGGCGGATGGCAGAGCAGGATGGCCGCCATCAGCGTAATCCAGGTGACGTGCGGCATTAGCTGGCCCAAGGTGATAAGCAGCATGGCCAGCTGCTGGCAGAGATCCGAGGCCGAGGCCACCATATGCACCAGCTCCACCGGCTCCCATCGCCCGCTCCCAATCGACATTGCCGCTTGTATCGTAGTACGGCTGATTATCGCCGATGTCGGCAGGTGTTGCAGCTGCATTCTGCAGTCCGCGTGCAATTGCAATTGCCTCGTTATGTTGCTGATACAGGATGTCTGCCTGTTGCTGCTGCTGTTGCTTGTGTTGCTGCTGTTGCAGTTGCTGTTGCTGCTGCTGTTGCTGCTTTTGTTGCTGCTGCTGCTGCTGTTGCTGAGTCGCTTGTTGCTGTTGCTGATGCTGTTGTTGCTGGCCAGCAGCCTGTCCACCTTGCAATTGCCCGACCATTTGTAATACTCCATTATTGGTTTGAAGCGGTGTTGATTCACCCGTTGCCCAGCGTACCGCCTCACGGTCCCTGTCGCGTTCGCCGACCATAAGTCTGCTGCAAATGGGGAAACAGAGATTTATTAGACACCAAAATAAAGAGTTTTTAGTTTCCTCTAAGCCTTTGAAAACAGAGATTTATTATCTAGATAAATAATTCGATTGTGGTTGCTTATAAGCTATTGAATTTTAATTTTTTTTTTTTTTTTTATTACGTATGCATTTTATTTATTGGATCTTCTCTGAATTGAGACTAACAATAAGTATATAAAATCTTAAATTAAAAAGCTATCTAACAGTCAAGATGACTGACGCGAGATTAAAGGGCTCTAATAACTATTGCTGAGCTGGAAGGTCATTTCGTTGCAATCGGGTCCGGTATGAGACCCTGGCTAGGCCCCTGGCGAGCTGGTTTGGATGAGAAGTTAGCTTGGTGAGGTAGGACGCTTTTTGTTTTGATATTTCGTCTTTTACGGGCAGAATGCCAAGATCTCTGTGGATGTTGTCGTTCCGAACATACCAAGGTGCCCCAGTGATAGTTCTCAAGATTTTTGATTGTGCTCGCTGGATAATGTCAATGTTGCTGCTGCTCGCGTTTCCCCACAACTGGGAGCCGTATGTCCAGACGGGCTTAAGCGTTGAATTGTAGAGCAGGACCTTGAAGTCCAGGCAGAGGGGGAGCGAGCATTTAAGAGCCAATGGAGGCCAATGGATTTAAGTTTTAGATGAATTTTCTTAGCTTCGATATGTTTCCTCCATGTAAGTCTCCTGTCTAGGTGGACGCCAAGGTACGTTACATCGTCAGCTTGTGGAAGTGGCGTGTTATTCAGAGTTAGCGGGGGACACGTTTGTCTGTTAAGAGTAAACGTTATGTGTTTACACTTTTGCGCATTTATTTTTATACGCCAGTCTGATAACCACCTCTCCACTACCACGAGGTGATCAGCTAGTAGTGCTGTTGCCTGAATTGGGCATTTGGACCGACTTATGATCGCGGTATCGTCTGCGAATGTGGAAGTAGTTAGCCGGACGTTCGTGGGAATATCTGCGGTGTAAAGGAGAAATAGAGTTGGACCAAGGGCGCTACCTTGGGGAACTCCAGCCTCTATAGTGTAATCGTCGGATGTTGTAGTGTTGCATCTCACGGCGAATTCTCTGTTGTAAAGGTACGATTCAAGTATCATGTGAGTGTTTTCCGGCAGAATAGTTCTGATTTTGTGCATAAGGCCATCAAGCCAGACTCGATCGAAAGCCTGTGCAACATCAAGAAATACCGCACTGCAGTATTCTCGATATTCGAATGCAGACCGTATTTCCGTTGTTAATCTGTTGACTTGCTCTATTGTTCCATGGCTTTCTCGAAAGCCAAATTGATGTGCCGGAATAACGTTGTGCTCTTTCAGATATGGGATTATGCGCGTCAAAAGGCATTTTTCGAGCAGTTTTGACAGACACGAGAGTAAACTTATCGGTCTGTATGAAGCTGGTATTGTGTGATCTTTTCCTGGCTTTGGGATCATTATGATTACCGATTTTTTTTTTTTTTTTTTTTTTTTTTTTTTTTAAAATTTTATTTAAAATATTTTTAATTAAAATTTTAATTAAAAATAAAATATTACTTTTTATAATAAAACAACAAGTATATATACAAACTATTACAATTGTGGTTATTTTTTTTTAAGTCAAAAAATGCTTATCTATCCTTACTTTTTTACTTTTTTTTTTTTTAAATTGAGTAAAAAACCCTTTTCCACATTAAAGAGTAAAGTGTTTATAGACTCACCGCTACATCGCGTCAATTGTCGTCATTACAGCCTCCGTTGGCGAATGTCCTGCTCCTGTGGCCGATGTCCGCTGTCCTTTTCCTTTTCCTCTGCCGATTGCTCTCGCCGGGGCAATTGATTCCGATTTCCGGGCCCCGGTATTATCTGCGGATCTATAAATCGCTCAGTTGCGGTCTGCTGGCAGGCTGCTGGCTATGGCTGTGTCCTCCGATTCCCTCATCTTTGGCTGTGGCTCTGCTTTGGTCACCTCTTAGTTTCCCGGCTCGTTGTTATGTCTATGATCACAGTTGTGTTCTGGTTCTGGCCCTGGTTCAGGTTGAGATTGAGATTTGAGGCTCAGGCGTGGTTTGGCAGCATTTTGTGGGGGCAATAGCTGCAATTTATGGCCAGAGATAAAAATGGAGGGCAATCAGTAAAAGTCGCTTATTGGAAGGCAATTATATCTAACCGCATATCGATGGCTGATAAGCCGCGTAAATACCAAGCACCTTAATTATGCGTGCCGAGTAATCAAACACTCGGCGGCACAGTGGCGCAAATATTATTATGTTATAATAGTTAAATAATATCAATAAATATAAAATATATTTATTATGATTGTTTGATAAAGATATGATGGCATAATTAAATACCCAAAATAATTGTATACCACAAATATTGTATATTTTATTTAAGATCTAAGAAAAATTGAATAATAATCTATTAATACTTAACTGTAACATAAATTAAAATTAAGTACCAAGGACATTTTTCTTTTCGAAATAACAAAAATCTTTAAACCCTCTTAAATATGGCTATCGTGATAGTCCAAAAACCTTTCCATTTCGAGGTCACCTCATTCGTTTAACCCATGAATCACTTTCCCAGAAGCCCTTTTATTGAATCGGGCTATTTAAAGCGGTCACGCCCACTGTGCTTGTGGGCAATGAATCAATAGTTGCGGACAACTGATAAGATAGCAAACCAATCGCTGGGTGGGGTTTTCCTCCCTCTCCTTTTTCCACATTCATTTCCACACCGATTCTGCGCTCTATTTGTAGCCTACATTTCGGGGCTGTGGAAACTTTGTGCCAATTATCGCATAATTGCGTATGCAAATGAATGCAATTGTTTGGTGAATTCGAGGCCGCTTTCTCTTATTTATTAGCGTTAATTTGCAATCGCCAAAGGCTTTGGGCCCTTTGCATTTAAATGCCTATTTTTGGTTCCGTTTTCCTTTCGCCCCTTTGGCCTTTGCCCAGATTTCTGGCCCTATGATTCAGTTTCTGCCGCATTGCAATCAAATTTGAATTTTTACGCCCCTCCGGAAATGGCAAGTTATATGCCTAACGGTCCGCGAATTTCTAGCAAATGGATTGCCATGCGTAGAAAATATGTTAGCTGACCTCGCGAACTGCAGAGTCGTTCGAAAACGTCTTCATTTCGTATTCATTCCCGCATTCGTATTCATTTCGGGGCCCATGTGAATACCCATTCGCATGCAGATTGCTGATTTGTGCGCCACCTGTCACTCTCGCTGCCCTTTCACCTCTTTCACCTCCACTTTCACCAATCCTTTTAACTCGCGTGCCAGGGGTCAGAGTTCGCGAGTTATTGTTATATGGCTGCGACGCAAATTATATAGTTTTGTTGCATTTTAGTCCGACTAAATTGTTGTTTATTAGCTCCATCCACCGTCAAGTGGGCACTCGTACTGGGAGTTATGTAATTGCCGAATGGCAATGGCAAAGCTCGCGAGCAATCACATTTTTGACAACATTTCTGGCGAGTTTGAGTTTGCATTTAAGGGGAATGATTTTCTCAGGGGTATGATGAAATATAATAATATTACAAATTTATAATAAATATTTATTCAAAAGCTATAAGTTCGCACTGGCGTATAAAAGTGACATTGAGGAGGCTGTTCACATTAAAATATTTTTAATAACTTTTTTTCTATATTTTCCAATTGATTTCAGTATTATTCCCTTTTTTTATTTAAATAAAAATGAAATCTATTCATTCCTAGATATAATTCCTTTCTCCCTTTTTTCTTTAATAACCCAATTTATTTCCTAAGGTTGCATAAATATTTATTTAAAACAACTATAATTACCACATTTTAATAATATTTTCTTATAAATTACACTATTATCCCCTAACCACCAGGTACTAAGTGGGTTTATAGCCATAATTTTGAATTATTTTGAAAGCTTTTACTCGCACTGCTTGAATTTTCCATTTATTTTAATCGCGTGCAGACGAAAAGCAAAAGTTTTTTCTCCATTTTTATTGCAATTATTTCTGGCGCAAAATGAGAACTAAACTGCATGCAAACTCAGAGCTCTTGTGCTTTATAAATTTTTGCTTTATTTTTTGTTGCTTTTGCTAAGGATGCATGCAACATGTTAGCCCCGCAGCTCGACAATTAATTCGTTGATTGTGTGAGTGCGAGTTGGTATCTGTGTGTGCGAGAGAAGTGGCCAACTTCACCTTGGAACCTGTTGAATTGCCTTGAGGCCGTGGCAGAATGCAATTAATTTCCCATTTTAATGAGGTGAGACCTTTTCGTTGTTCCCTTAGCGAAAAGTTGGCCAAGCCATTTCTTTTGACTGCTTCTGGCCTTGTCATAAAAACTCGGCCAGATAATGGCTGCTGAAATTTATGGCAACACCCACACACACTCATTTAGTGAAGCCCATAAATCTGCAAACATAATTTGCTAAACACGTATGCAGAACATTACAAAATGGCCCCCTAATTGCCCTCAAATGGTTTGACATTGTCCATCGCCGGGCAGCCTTGACTTTTCCCAGACATTTTCCCCACCAAACAGGGCTACTCGGGTTACTAAACTGGGCTAAAACAACAGTACAGCCTTATAGCCATGGGGATACGTTATAAAGTTGCTGGCTGAATTTGATGACAGAGCTGAAAGTCTGAGCAGCCTCATGTGTGATTAATGGTTTCTTTGCTTTGTTGACGCTAATTGAAAAATGTTGGGCAAACATTAGCGAAAATAATTAGAAACTTTGGGTTACTGGGGAGAATTTTTGGGGCAGTTCATTGATTGAAAATTTAAAATATTAAGCAGGAGAGGTTATAAATTACTAAGAAGCTGGAATATAGAAGCTGTAAATAAAACAATTCCAAATTTATTGTATATCGGAAAAGTATAAATTATTTTGGGCGATGAAAGTTCACACTGGAGTCGTTGAAGGAAAATGTGAAATGTATATTAGATATATTTCATAAATTTAATTTTAGTTTATTTCTGTTATTAAAATATTTAAAAACTCTTAATAAATCTTCCTCCACTAACTTCGACACACTTCGAAGCACTTCATCAAGAATGAATTTGTAGAACTTTAGACACTAAGGATTTCCCCATACAGAAAAACACCCGCTCACACAAGACACATTGCATCAAATGCCAAAAATCCACTTAAGTGCTAAAAGCAGCCAACTCCAAGCTTTCTCCATTTGCATATTGCAAGGCGGAATGTTTCCTGTTTCGCCGGCAAAAGGGGTACAAAAAATAGCCAGGACTCAAGTGAAACTAAAACAAAACTAAATCAAGAGCACCAACAACTAACGACAAAGACACAATACAAATACAAATATGTACAAAAAGCGTGTCAATGTTGCCCAGAACGTTGAACGAAGCTCTTGTTATGCCAATTGTTGTTGTTCCGCAGTTGCGAGTGGCAAACATTTATTGCCGACTCTCCAGCGTCGCCATTGCCATTGTCTAAATTTATGGGCGCCATTTTGTTTTGTTTGGTGCAAGCATTTTGCAAGTCAAGTGCATTTATTTTTAAATGCTCAGCAAAGGGCCGCGAAGGGCGTCTCTCTACAGAGTGCGTCAGCGGCAACCTCAACACTTGGGCCGCCACGCCGCTTTCTATCTGTGTCGGTGTGGCCGACTTCCTTTCGCTGGCGGGTCTTCCCCAATTCGACGCCATCGACTTCCGGCCACATCCACATCCGCCAGCAGCTGACCCCAAACGTGCAGAGCGAGAAAAAAAAGCACCTCTTCTAATCACAGATTATTTAAACTTGAATTATACAAAATATCCTAATTTTAATCGTCTTGGGAGATGCAAGTTCACACTGGAGTGTTTGAATGAAAATGTGAAAGCTGGTCACACTAAATTTATGTTCGATTTATTTAAAAATATATTTTGTAATATTTTTTAATGCAGCTACTTATATATTCTTTTGTTATTTCTTTCAGTGCCGTGTTCTAATTTTATTGGGCTAACAAAAATGTGCGAGGGGCGTTCAAACAAAGTTAGTGTGGAAGCAACTCGCACGTCTCTCTGTAGCACACTTTCCATTTTCTGTAAATTTAAGCAAGTTACTCTAATTGTGTTCGCCGCTTTTACCCCCTTATTTTTCGGGGCTTTCTTTTGCGTGCCACAGCGACTTATTGGCCATTGGCATGCAAGCTGCTTCTGCTGCTGCTGCTGCTTCTTCCTCTGCCTCTTGACCAACTTGACTTGGCCTTGGCTAACATTTAGGGTCTCTCCTTGCGCTATGTGTGTGGGTGTTCGTTCTCACTTTCGCTCAATTGTTGCACTTGGCAGCTTTTTGCCAAAGGGGCCAACAAAAGAGAGAGCTCACTTTCCGGGGCATTCGTGTATTAACTTAATTGTTTTTATTGGGTATTACGCGGCTTTATGGCCACGAGGTCCTGCATTCCGACATGGCGTCATCTTGATCCCGGTATCCCTGGGCCAAAATCGATGGCAACAGGGTGTGCCAGGCACTGGCTCTGCTACTATTATTATTATTGTTCGAGTGGTAGGTGTCATTAACCCGGCACAAATTGCTATTCTGTCTGCTGCAAACCATGGTTAATAGCTGCACTGCGTTCACCTACCTTTACGGTCCTCATCTGGAGGCCGACATGTCAACTGCGCAGTTGGACGGACAACGAACCACGGAACGCATCAAATATTCATAATCAACTTTGGGCCATTGCCCGTTAACGCTAACGGTCTGCCTTTGCCGACCAATATGCCTCATATGTGCCAGCCGCCTTATTGATTTTCGATTATGGTCGCTGCATACCCCTTGAATGGGTGCACAATGAGAAATAATACTCTTTTAAAACTCGATTTATGAAAAATAAGCCTATTTTTACCGTTCTGCGATATGCAGCTTCACACTTGAAACCTTAAATGAATAAAGTAGATGCTGGTCACATTAAAAATGTGCTTAATATATTTCTGCCTCTCTCACTCTTCGGTTATAAATATAAATAGATTTAGTTAAAAATGTTGTTAGAAATAGAAAGATTAAAATTATTTAATTTTATAACTAAAAGGTATATAAACTTATTTTCAATACCCTTTTTTTTCTCTAAGTGCACTTGCCAACCTGTTAGTCGTGCGTGTTTGCCCTAATAAGTCATAGACGTTTACAGCGAGGGGAGCTAAATAATGCATGCTATACCAATTCGAATCGAGTATTGATAGTGTCTTCGATTGGCTCATTGCGATGGGGCTTATTACTTTTTCAAAAGTTTACCACCCACAGATAGGCACATAAGTGATTTTGGAAATTCCACTAGACTTTGAGCTAGCTAAATCGATAGTCATAAATATATTCTGTCATCAAGGGACAGAAGTATGAAAATTGATAATCTTTAGAATATAATCTTTAGAATATTATAAATAGATTTATTTTACGAAATTTTTTAAGATATATAAAGAATTTGTTGGCATTTAAACACTAGTTTTTAAATCTCCAGAAAATAAATCTATCTTATGCAAGGGTATTCGAAACTTCGTCCGACTTCCTCCCAATTTCGCAGTTATTTATTCCAAGGCTGGGAGCATTTATCAAGTCGGTGGCATTAACCGACTCATGAATGTTTCAAATGTCCGCTGTCCCCTGATAATGATAAATGATTTCGGTGTGGCGCGGCTCACCTCACTCGCACACGATGTAAGTTCATTGCTGGCCAAGTTCTTGTTTTGGTCCTATTTTTAGCTCGATTTATTTCAACCGGCGATCTCGGGGAAAAATAAATAATGACTAGCAAATCGCTTAAAATTCCACACCACCGCACGCAGTGAAAATTCGGCTGAAAAGATTAATTGGGCATCCGAAAATAGTTGGCCGGAACCCGCTGAGACCGAGATTGAGTTCCTGGGGGCGTTTTTCTGAAATCGCTGGCGAATTCGCGTGCCTTTTTGCAATTAAAGCCAAAGTCAAATGCTTTGCCGAAGCACGTGTTTGGCTTTTGACCCCAAAAACACATTCCATCTCTGGGAGTTTTGGGGCAAAATTTAAATGCGCCCGAAACAAAACCAGATTTTCTGGCTGAAAGCTTTTTGATTGCGTATTAATTGGCACTTCCTGGCGTCATTTTTGATGGAATATTTTAGAAATAGCTATAATTTTTAATATTACAAGAAGATACATATAGGAAATATATTTAGTGTCTAGAGAAAAATTCAGAATTTTCCTCAAATTTATTTTTATGTGATCTACGAGAATGTAAAATATTAGCCTGGTTTTAATAATGACTATATTTTTTTCATAATTATGTAAACTTGTTTATTTATTTCCCACGTTCATACACCTACTCTTCAGAACACCTTCGATTCGTTGTGGCAAATATTTTCATTTTATTTGTTATTTTTTCCGTTCATTTCCCTGGCGAGCAACAAATTTTCCTCTGCACTTCGTTCGGGGGCCTTTTTGCTGTGTTCGACAAATGACGCCATTAATATTTTTGTTTTGCTCTTTTGTTTTTCGCACTGGTCTATGCCTTTGTTTCCCCGGTTTTTCTGGTTTTTGCTGGCATGCGAATGCACATTGGATTTTGGATTTTCGGTGCAGGGATTTCTCCGTTGGAATGCGGCAAAAAGTAAATCTTTGAACTCATAAAAATCGATGAGCGCACGCAGGCGATTTGTTTTGTTTATCCATCAGATGCACAGATACGAAACGAATCTTCTACGTCTTCGTTTGGATCTTCTTGATTTCTCACACCGGTGACGTCATGGAATACAGATCACTGATGTTTACGAAATATTAAGGAAATTAATTGAAAGGCGGGCGAGTTTTTCTTTGAGTTATTGGCAGTTTTGATTTGCCACTCAATCGGAAATTTAGACCCAGGAAACCCTTCAATCTTATATATACATTTAGGTATGTTTTTTTATCACTATTCAAAAAAAATTAGTTGTTTAAGGTAAAATCTGTACATACAGAGTTTTATGGAAATTTAACAAAAAAGGTCACATTTAGTGATAGAATAGTGATTACCCTGCCTAAAAAATCTAAAGATCTAAATTACATATCATATAAACAAACTTTAAATATTAGGGAAAACTTTTATTCTAGTAACTCAAAATAATTTCCAAAAAAGCGGTCTCACTTGGCAATAGAAAAGTGTGACCAGGTCATCAAAAAACTCAAAGTCTTAACATATTCAATCTGAAATATGGCCCCTGGCATTTGGCCAGCTAAACAAGCAAAGAAATTGCTTTCAGACGGCGACATCCTTCGCTCACACTGCCATATCCTATATCCTGCCACTTAGAGGCTTTCGCCTCTTGCAATTATGCCAGGGGAAAATATGGCTCAAGCTGCGAGGCACTGATCTGGAAAAACCAGAACACGCAACGGACAAAAAAAAAGAGGGAAAATCTCGCCGCCGCCGGGGAAACTGCAAGCCGAACAAAAAGGAAAAAAGTGGAGAAAGCCAAAAGAGAATACATAAAGCCAAGTACAAATTGTATATAATGCCAAGGACACTGACGACCTCAAAGCAGCGCAAACTCGCTACACAGATTCATCTTTAAAGCAGTTTCCATTCAGAAATTCAGAAAAAAAGAAACCGAAACGAAACGAATATTAATTCACAAAAATGAAATGTACCTTTTGCAGATTAGTTTTCGGTCTCATGCTTTTCCAAGGGGCTTAATGCACGAAAGCAACAGGAAATTGAAAAACCCCAGAAATCGGAAGAGCCCGAGAAGTGAGCAGGGATTGCTTAGAACACACATCACGTATACGCCGCGTATATACACACACACACGCACTCACACTTTAATACGGAGGCTAAACGTGCGCAAGTGGCGCGAAAGTGTTGCGCATATTTCGGGTCTTTAATTTCGTGCAACGTCCTTGAGATACCGAAATTGAAATTCAAAACAATAAAAATAATAACAAGCGGCCGAAAACCCACACAATTGGCTGACTAACCAAGTGGCGTTCCAAGTGGCGGCTACTTAATACGAGGAAATGCCAATTTGACCCCTACGAACGGAAGTCAATTCGCAGTCAAAAAGATGTTTCCCTGACTTTATAAGTATTAATTTACTCGTTCACAAAAATAAATAAATATTCAGATCATGATAAAAGCGATGGAAACCATACATTTTCTTTAAATAAATACACACAAATTACATACAGAAATATTTACATTATTTGGCAGTTTTTTTAATTAAAAAAAATAAAAATCATGTAAAAAATAAATTTAAAAAAATATTCCATAAACGAAAAAAATCCTTTTTAATTTTTATAAATATAAATTTTGTAGAAACTTTCCATAAATAATTTTAAAACAATCGATATAACTCAGACCCCAATTTAAGTGGCGTTTACACATGAAATGATTTCTCAGAACACAAGTAAATATATCCAACATTTGATTTCCATTAATTTATACAGAAACCTTTATCTTTTAACTGAAAAAGTAAAAATGCCACAATTTTCCGTATGATAAACTTTCGCCAAATAGTAAATACAAACTTCGATTAGTGCCAGTTGAAAGGCTACTCAATTGGTCCAGATCAGTCAGGCAGAAAACCCCATTGGCAAACTCAAATATTCCCGCATAACCCATGGATATATGTTAATTATCTATTTTATTTGAGCGACGAAGCGATGAGCCGTGACATTCCCGCATATTCGCTCGGCAAATCTGTCAGTTTTACCTAACATGTGAAGGATTTTCGTCCTTTGGTTTGGGGATTCGGTGGGAGTGGGATGGGAAAATCTGGCTTATTTGCATGCAAATCAGCTGCGAACGCATTTAAATTCGGTTGCCTTCTGGAAAAAAGCCGTTGCAGGGATTTGTCTTTGCTTAATGCGAAATTAAAATGAAATCCATTTGCCAGCCGAATGAAATTCAAATGGGATTAGTGACGATTTTGTCATCCACTTTGGCCCTCCATTTCTCTCCTGGCTGAATTGTAAAAATAATATTAATAAAACACATATACTTCTGGGGGGAAAAAAATTCAAAGAAAATGGAAATAAAAGCAAGTAAAATGTAATAATAATTCCAATGTCTCAGTTGCCGCTACGCATGTTACCCTTTTACCCCGCCCTCCCCTGTTTTTCGCCACCCGCTTGTTATACCGCCCATTAATCCCGCCCACCTCCCCACTTTCGGCTACTTTTCCTACTGTTTACTGCAATTTGTTGTTGTCCTTTTTGTTATTCCAGAAAATCTAAAGCCGACGACACTCCAATAACTCTCTCGTCCACTCTCTTTATTCAGTGCGCAGGTCCTTTCCAGGGCAAAAAGAGGAAATTGCTCCATTCATTTGCTTAGATCCTTTGATCCGCCCGTGAATTTAGTTAAGGGAATTTTATGGTTACTTTATAGGAATTTTAAAATACATTTTTATTTTTTAATACTTGAATATTTTTGCTTATTTTTCATAATTTTCCTAATTAGCTTACAGGTAGTTTTTCCTAGCTAACCTTTGACATTTCACCATCACCACCCCCTTCAAACGCCACCCACATCGTGCGCAGCCTTTACAAACGAATGAGCAGGCGAAGGCACACAGCTCAACCAATGACGTCACCAGTTGGTATTTGTGTGTGTGTGCGTAGGGAAACTCGTAATGAGGTTAGGTGAAGTTTTTCGTCCTTTTTGCAGCTCCTTGTTCGTCGTGCTCGCCTTTCGCCTTTCGCCTTTGTGCCTGCCTTTCGCTCCACGGCAAGGACAGACGCGACGACCTACTTTGGGATGTAAGTCGGTGGGTGGTGGGCGGTGGGCAAGGGGGCGGGTGTTAGTGGGTGGTAGGCAGGGTGAGGGGCGATACACGAAGTGCGCGTGGAAGTGGGAAACTGAATGAAAATTGGAAACAGGATACAACTCTGCTAAACGTGCGATGTTTTTGCTATTTTCACAATCATTACAGTTGGGAAAAAATAAAAAATAAAATAAAAACAAAATAAAATAAAAAATTATGAATTTTTTGAGAAAAACTACCAATTAACCGAATTACAATAAATAATTAATCATATTAATATTAATAAATGACAATGGAAATAATTTGTTTATTTTACGACAATCAGGGGTCTTTCTTTAATTTCTTCCCAGCTGTTCTCATTATTTGTTCTTTCCTAATTTTTCTCAGTGATCTCTTGTAGCTGTTAGTACGATGTTCCTCCTACGTTTGTGGCTGCCTTTACTGCTGCTGTGACCAATGCCACGAAACTTGGTTAGTTGGCAATCTCGGAGCCCCTTTCTCATTTTCATTTTCCCAGCTGGGTACGCGAGCACCCAAGTTCGTTTTCGTGTCTCCGTTTCCCGGGCCGTGTGACAGGTGAAGGTGCAGTCACTCCACGAGGTCACCATCTCCACCATCATCAGCCATCCGAATCACCTTTCACCCAGGACCATTCAGAACCAGAACCACCTCGCAGCTGGAAGTTACTGCCATTCCCGTTTGCTGCGGTCGAGAGTTCGAGTGTCTGATTCAAGGACACTGGCAAGGAGCACCATTCAGCCACATTGCCAGGCTCGAATCTCCTTCTGTATCCTGCCACCTATGACCTGTCATTTATACTCTTCTTTGGCAATGAAGATTGGACTGCGAGTTGATCAGTGACAGCTTAGTCTTCATTTTGCCAAGAGAGAAAGAAATAACCAGTAGGCACTTATAAAAATATTTTAAATATTTTAAAAATATTTTTCTTGAATTAAAAATTATTTGGGTATTATATATTTTTAAAAGAATAATAGAAAAATAGTGTTAACAACTTCTTTTGCCTCTTTTTTTAAAGTATCAGAAAATTTGTTCCTCAACTAGAACATTTTTTAAAGCTGACTTTCCGACTTTCCAAACTTTTCCTTTCTCCTTTTTCCTTCAATATTAATGCCTCTTGTTTATGAATCTCTTGCAGGAAGTTGGTTGTTTGCATTTGAACAGAAGATGAACATTTTTCGCAACTCCCCCTCTTTTATGAATTTCTTTTGGGAGCTGCAAAACATTTTTAAAGTCGAATTTCTAAACTTTTTCTCCAGCCTTTTGTTGGCCAGAAAATGGCTGCCTTTTGTTTATGATTTATGGCCAAGAAGGGGAAAACCCAGTTCGTTATGCTTGCCCATGGCTTAAATGGAAATTTCTCGCAGGACCTCGATGTTTGCCTGTTTGGATGTTTTGCTGTTCTGCCGTTTGGTTACATCAGACCGCACATAACTTCAAATTACGAACCCCTGACCACCGGAATCACGTCGAGAGTTAATTAAACCAGGGATGGATTTCGGCTTTCGGGTCCTCATAATCCACTTGTCTCCTCCTAACATTTCTGCCTTTTTATTTGCCCCATTGTGTGTGTTTGTGTGTGCCTTTCGGCTTTTCCTCTTTGGGCTTCCGCTTTCCATTGCCTTTGTTATCTATTATTAATTCGGCACAACAATGGGCTCCGGAGTGATACTATTGAATGATTTTTATTGTATTCAATTCTCATTTCCTGCCCAAGAAACCAAAGAAACCGAAACAGAAACCAAAACAAAGCAAACAAAAATTAATATCGCTTTGCTATTTTTGGCACTGAGCTTTTGGACCGACTGGAGCCGCCGGTTGGATGGATCAGCAAAAACTACGATGCCATATTTATACATATATATTTATTTATTATCTGGGGTCAGAGGTGCTTCGTGGGGGATATAAATTCGTCACTGGCTGTCGACGGCAATGAAGAGCGCTTTTGGCTTTTTAATAATGAAGAAAACCAATCAATTTTATGGACAAAGTAAAGTATCTACTTAAATGCCTGAAGGCGAAATATTTAAGAGCAATGTGAAAATTTTTTTATTTATAATATAATATAACTAGCCATTGAAACACACAAAATAAAACACATGTAGATAAACAAGAACATTTGCTAAAATTTACGACTATTTAAAATTTGTGTAAACACATTTCAAACACTAAATAATCACTAAAACATTATGTGCGAACTTATCGATGAATCCATTATTTAAATGCCAAGTGGAAGTGAAATATTAAGCTCTTATATTAGCTTAATGAACATTTTTAGAGGATTTGGTGATAAATATAAATAAATACAAAAGAGTGGTAATGGAAGTTGATGATATTAAATATTTTAGTACATTTTGTTTGGGGCATAATATAAATTTATAGAAGAAATATTATCTGGATTTCGCTAAATATAGACAATTAAAATGTATAATATTTTAAAATAGATTATAAATATTTTAACAGTGATTTATCTCCTGTCTAATTATGTTTTTTTTTTTAACACTTCCCCTTTTATAGAAAATTCCACCTAATCGATTCCGTTTATCTGCCATTTTCTCCATTTTCCTTTTGGTATTCAGATTTGGTAGACAGATGACGGGTTTCAGTTTTTGGCATGGGCTTTTAGCCAAATTAAATAGAGGATTGGATAGCAATTTGCGGGCAATTCAAAAACAGATTTGGTTAGCGATAGTTGAAAAGGGGATTTCTGGGATTAAAGGGAAAAGATTTGTGTTCAAGGGAAAATTAAGAATAATGATTTTTCTTCTCGGGAAACCTTTATAAATTAGAATTCCCGGTGATTCACCTTACATTTGCCCGCACTGCGTAGAAATATCTTCTGCTCTAGGCATCATTTCTAATTGCAGCTGACACACCTAATTGTGGACAAGATGTTCTATGGCGATGGCGTCCTCCGTTTCCTGAATATTCACATATCCAGGCCCTTGGCTTGTCGCACATTTCCCACATTTGCCACAAAAACTGGGCCAATTGCCAAGGAGAGCCGCCCCACAGATATACAGATATTTGAAGACCGAAAATTGTTTTTAATGTACAGCAGACATTGTTGTTCTGCTGTTCTGTTGTTTGTACGTATGACATGTCCGCACTGACAACATGAATGCGCCAAACATTTAAATCCCACAGTCGCCTCGACATTGCCAACTGCCTTTTTGGTTTTTGAAGTCCCGTCAAAAGTGGGGATGGATATATTTTCCGGGGGTTAGGGGGGTGGAGACCCGATATTTTCCGCACTCATGACGTAGCGGTCACATGCCCGGGCGGGAAAAACTTTTCCGCAACTTTTCGCCAGGCGGCCAGATGCAAATACTCAGCAAGACTCTCAAAAAAGTGATTCATTTGTTCGCCGTTCGTAACAAATTCGTTACTAATCAATCACATTTTGCGGATCACTCGAGTGGCAAATACAAAACGAACAACAGTTCGCAAACGTGCAAACAGCCGCAACCAAAAGAATCATTCCAGCGAAAATCATCAGTACTTTGTAGTGATTGTTCATGGAATTATTTGGAAAGAATGGAAATTAGACGAGCAAAATTGTTAATCGTTAAGACGAAATGAAAAACTTGCGGTCCTTTATTATGAGAAAATAGAATTCAAATTAGCAAATGCTATTTGAAATTTTGAAGTAGGAAAAATAAAATTAGAAAAAGAGGTTACTCAAAAATCAAACTGAAAATTAGAAACTAATTCTGTGTTAAAAAGATGAACTAATAATTTATTTTAAAAATATAAAAAGCTTTAAAATTTATATTTTTAAAATATTAAAATATTTTTCAAACCTAGATAATCTTGTTTTTCCCTTACGGAATATTTTCCGATTTTATAAACAATCAGCGGACATAAAAAATGTTTTTTTAAATAAATCTGTATTAAATGGATTATATTAATATTTTTTTTTTTAATTTTGTTGTTGTTTGTAGTACTTTTTCACACATGTACAATATAAATAGGAAACTTGTTAATGGAAAACTTTTCCTCCTTCCTAAGCAATCTGTAACAAAGCCTTCAAAGTTGCAGATAGACAGACAGATAGCTGTCACCTAATTAGGCGAACGGCAGCCCTTTCATCCCAATTCAAGGGCAACTCAATTTGTTTACGTGTAAATGGATTAGGATTTCTAGGAACCGAAAAAGCATAAGAAACTGTTTCTTATGGAATCGGAAATTTCGGCCATTAGTAATAAGTGCAAATCACCGCCGGTTCCGCAGGCCTTCGCAACACCCTTCAATAGTTCTCTGGCTCGAGTTCAAGCAGCAACGTCAAGGTGGCCACCCACCACCCCCTTACCACCCCACTCCCTTAGTAATGAACCAATTTCAGTTTTATTTTCGTTCTTGTATTTTTGTATTTTATTTTTTTTGCATGTCTCTACGTCGTCGCAATGCTTTTACAGCATTAATGGTCGCGTAGGCAGGCCAAAATACTTTATGGACCAGCTGACGATGCTCGATGCCAGCTATTTGTGGCCACCCCCTGACTATCCACCCACCGCCTTTGCCCCTCCCCCTTTGCCACTCCCACTCCCGAAGTGGTCGCGCATTTCGACGCATGATTTTAATTGGTTTTTCCTCTCTCGTTTCGATTGTTTATGGCGAATCGATGGGGGAACAGCTGATGCCAGGCAATGAATGAATTGCATGAATAACGCATACGCAGCGTTGTCCCCGGGGCAAATTTTTAGGGGAGAAAGCTGCAAGGCCTTGAAGAGATTTGAAACGAGTTTTAAAGCCGGGGAAATATGGTTTAAAAGTGTATTTTAAATATAGTTTAATTAGAAAAGTTGATCAGTTTGTTATTGCATGTATTTTAGATTTTTGTTATTTATTTTTCCATTTCCTAGTATTTCTCCTCCTCGAAAAGTCAACGGAAACTTCCCTTACCTTACCACCTTTCATTACCGACACAAAAACTTTTCCCATAATGACTATTTTTCTATAATTAAAATCAAATGATGCCGCCCAGTGCAAAGTTTTAATTACAATTATAATAACCCATTTACCGTGCACTTTTGAATAAACTATGCTATTCATGAGCTGTTAAAATATTACTGGGCTTTGCCACGAAGTCGGGCTAATTAATATTATAAATGCATGATTATAACTATGAGTTGCGGTCAACCTAGCTAATTTGAATAAATTCCTTAAATTATGGCGCAAACTGGTAAGATTAATGCCCGTTTCATTGGCATGAGATAGGCGACTGGCTGAATTTCTTTGATATTTTCCACACACTCGGCGTATACTCGATTTTATTTCTGCCTTTTTTCTGGGCACTTGAATCTGCCATGGTCGCGGGCTATTTATCATGGACACGGGATCCCGTTGTCATTGCATTTTCATTTCTCATTTTCCATTTTCATTTTTAATTTTAATTTAATGTAATGCACTTGGCAGTTTTAATTGCGCATTACCCGGCAAAAACAGGGCCATAAATTCGTGTAGTTGGATGCCGTAAAGGCCATTTTACAGCTACTTTTTATTGGCCTGCACATCCCTTAAGCCCCCCTTTTCCCTTTTCACCCCGCCACCCATGCGATTTACCCATTCATTTTTGTCCTCGTATTTTTCGCTTTATTATACCCGTTACTCGTAGAGTAAAAGGGTATATTGTATTCGTGCAAAAGTATGTAACAGGGAGAAGGAAGCGTTTCCGACCCCATAAAGTATATATATTCTTGATCAGGATCACTAGCCGAGTCGATCTAGCCATGTCCGTCTGTCCGTCTGTCCGTCTGTCTGTCTGTCTGTCTGTCCGTCTGTCCGTATGAACGCTGAGATCTCGGAAACTATAAAAGCTAGAAGATTGGTATTTGGCATGAAGATTCTTGGAGTTCCTACGCAGCGCAAGTTTGTTTCAAAAGGGTGCCACGCCTCCTCTAACGTCCACAATCGCTTATATGCGATTTTAAAAATTTCAATATTTCGGAAAAGTAAAAATGCAGTTTTATTGTGTTTATCGATACCTATCGAAATGTAGAAGAAATTTTTCAAATCGGACCATTCGTTAAAAAGTTATGCGTGTTCAAAGTTTCTATCTCCATCTCCCTCGCACTCCCTTTACCTGAGTAACGGGTATCTGATTGTCGGGGCACCCGACTATAGCGTTCTCTCTTGTTTTGTTTGTGCTTGCGGTCGTTCGCTGATTTCCCTGCTTCCCAGCTTGGGCTTTTCCTCCTCTCACATGCGGGAAATTCTGGGTGAAAATGGGTGCCCCCCCCCCTTAAAAGGGGGGCGTCAATGTATGCACAAACATGAAACGCCCGTGGCCGCAATGTTGAACACTGCGTTAACGAGCCGGCAACAATTTTTGACACATAATTAAGTTTTTATGTTTAAACGCGTTTTTGCCCAGTGTCCGCTTCCATTCAGCGTAAATGATTGTCAGTGGGGTTTTGAGAGGGGGGTTTTTCAAGGGGGTTTGTCTTTCGAACAACAAAAGATTTTTCGGGGCTACGGGTTTCCAAAGTGGAAAGTTGTTTGGCCAAACAAAGGGATGGCAATCGGACTTTTCCATTTTAATTGGCATTCTGCATCCTTTATTTTCCTTGAAAATATTATCTTTTCAATGGCAAGCTCTATTGTATAAAGAATTTAAAATATTATACAATTTATAAAGAATTACATTTATTTTGTAATTGGATTTGAATTGGCAATGAAAGGCTTTCTCATTTTATTAAGTTGACAGAAATTCTTGGTTGTATTGAAAGAATACCTTTTTGCCACTCAATTTATTGGTCATTTATGGCAACCACCGATGACGTCATTAGCGGTTGAACCACATACATAAATCAATAAAGCCCCAACAATGCTCGGAACATTGAACAGGTGTCAGTTGGCTAGAGAAACGGAAGAACAGGAGATGACTGTTGGCAGGTGCCATTAACGGGGGAATTCCATAAGCTTCTCACCTTTGCCACCGGCGGCATTTCCATCATTCTCGACATTCGCAATAAGTGCAATTGCTACCCATAAATGTGTTGCGTGAAAATGGAGGTTTGTTAATGCAGCAGAGAAAAGGAAATTATATCTCATGTCAAGGTCTAATGGGTTATATTTCATGAAAAAAGAGTGAGATTATTAAAATTATTTTGAATTATTAAAATCTTTATTTATTAAAGATACTTGCTCAACAAATAGGAATTCTATAAAGTATATCCCTGGATTTTTGTAGGTTCGGATTTAATCAAGAAAAATATAAAATAAAGTAAACGTTTAAATAGATAGAAAAATATATTTTAAAACGAAAATTTAGAACATTAAATTATAATATTATTTATAATTTAAATGTATAAATTAAAATGTAAAAAAAAATAGAATATATTTTAAAATAAAAATTTTGAACATTAAATTAAAATATTTTTTATTATTATACTTCATGGTTTTATCTATATCATTTTAATCTAATATTTTTTTCTCAGCTCACATTTAACTAGGTGCGAATTTGCGCCCCCGCACTTGCACAAATTGCGTATACGCCGCGCGGGCCAAAATTACCGAAATGACACAATCTAAACGGAAATAAATTCGCAGACGCATGCGGCAAAGTGCAAATTTCGTGTAGTAGGTGTGTCGCGTTGCCCGAAAATAAACTGCAGCCAGCGAGAACAGCGAAAAACACAATGACCTTCCCCGCCTGCCAGGGAATTAATGGAAAATGCGCCGGTGGAAAACTCACGGGCGAGGCACTCACATTTCCACCATTTTCCTCCGACGACTTCTTATCAGCTGCACATTTTTAAATTGATGACGCCACCGTTGTGGAAAAGCGAGGAAAACCAAATCGCACCAGAACAAACCGTTGCATTCGCAGCATTTATTTGTAAACGTGAAAATTTGAAAATGAGCTTTTCCTCTTTGCTCGCGAAAATGAAATTTTTATCTGAATCGCTTGCCAAGAGGAACATAAACAATTATACGAAAAATATATATATATGTAGGTGCAGAAGTGCGGATATATTTCGGAAGAGCCCCTGATTTTCAATTTTCCCAAGGAGCATATGTTGGCCATAAACAGTTTTCATTGCGTTATGGAAAATTATCTACACTCACGATCCCGGCGTTTTCATCGATGTGTTTGTACATAAACAAACTCTCGGAATTGTTTATACTCAAGTCGTAGAGCGTGAATGGCCCAGAACAATAACAATAACAACAAAGAAACCAAAGGAAAATCGAGGGAAAATCATTTGCACTTTGGTCATTGCGCATACGCAGCGTTGACAGGCCATGGAATTAAATATGCGAAATTATTTATACATCTCTTTGTCAGGTCTTGTAAATAATTAAAAGCGAACAGCGAAGGCGACATGAGTAACAGTTTATTTTGGTGGCCAGCGTTTTGTTCAATTTTTGCTAAATCAAAAATAAAATCCACATGCGGAGAAGGAGAAGGAGAAAGAGAGAGTGGCTGCTGCAACTCGGAAAACGCAGAATATACCGGCTATATCTATATATATAGTATTTTGTGGCCCACATAGCCCCGACCGAGAAAGAGAGAAAGAGCGGGTCTCATTGAAAACAATCGCTATTTTTAGGCCTTTGGGAAACCACCTGATAAATGGAAATTCTCTGCCAGACGCCCGAAAGACACACGCACTGCATATACAGTATACGACCCGATAGCAAAATGTTTGTTTTAGATTCCAAGTGCTTAGTGCCTAGAGCTCCCTTTCCCCATTATTTATTTTTCCCTGGCCGCAGCTTTGTGTATTTTAAAGGGAAAGCCAAAGATTAATGGGGGATTTATTTTAAATTTTTGTGCAAGTGTTTAGGGAGGTGTTAAAAATATTTCTAAAGTTTTTTTTAATAACTGGCATTAAATGATTATTTTTATAGAAACTTTTAATTCATTTATTTGAGGATTTATAATTAATTTAATTCAGGGGAATTATTTCATAATCTTAAATTTATATCTTAAATATCTTCTTTCTATCTAACTATTCAAAATAAACGCCCCTGTTTGCGTGACCAAATCAAGCACATGAAATCCAACTTCAATGGACCAGAAACAAATTTTCCAGCAAAAAAAGGGAGAAAAGCAAACAATTTCAGTTTGTTTACAATGGCCAAAGAATTTTCAATTTGATGCAACCCATTTTCCCACTCCCCTTTCCGCCCTCTCTCTCTTTCTCTCTTCATTTTCCGATTTATTTTTTATTTGTGTGGATGCGAGTTTACTTTGGAGTGCATCTGTCATCTGGCGACTGCACAATTAAATGCCTGTTGTTGCCGCCAAGAGCGTTGAAACGAATAACAATGGAGTGCAGCCTTTGCATGCGAGTATCAAGATGTTTTTCCCGGATTCCGGATCCCCAGGATGCAACTTGTCGCTGGATTCCCAGGGACCCTTTAGGAAAGGACAGCAAGAACAACAAAACAATGGGCCAAAGTCAAGCTGCGAGTGCATCCATGCAAGAGGCTCAGAAACACACACTCGCTGCACGTAATTGTTTTCTTTTTTCTCCTTTTTTTGCTTCTTGCCTGGCTGAGTCCTTTGACAGCCCGGGCACAACGAGATAATCTGCAGCAATCTGGAGAATAGGGTCCCATGCCACACACGAGTTTCATGAGTTTCCCTGCCAACTGCAGCGCAAAAAGTGCTGCCTGCGTAGAGGCGTAAATTACACAAATTTGTGACATTCCTTGGGGGGAAAACACAGGACAAATGAAATAAGAAACAGAAGCGGAGAAGGCAGGAAAATTAGAACAAGAATGACCAGGGAAAACTAAGAAAAAAGGATGTGTGAAACAGAAATATTTCTTTGTGGGATTAAAAGGGAGCTAGAATTTGGTTAAAAACCCAACAAGTGTATGGTACTGCAAAGCACTTTTCACTTGCTAAAAATTCTGTAAATTGTTTTATAATCGTTTATTTCCTATTTACGTTTATTCCATTACTGAAACAGTGCCTAAAAAAAGTATATTATGAAACATTTATATTTCTATTTGTTTTTGAAACTTTTTTTTATTATTTTCCATGACAAAGTTAAAGATTTTTCACTTCTATAGATACAATTCACTTTAAAGAAAAATAAGAAAAATATAGTATTAAAAGGAGCTGAAGAAAATATATTTCACATTAGGTACTTGCATTTTATAAATTCAAATAATAAATAAATAAATAATAATAATTTAAAATTTGTTATCTTATTTTGTTCAAACTTTACAGATGGTTTGTCCAGAAAATGAAGAATTATACTATTTGAAAAAGTAAAAAATATCCAATATATATTTTCTATTTCCTAACTAATTAACTAACTAACTAACAGTTTTTCAAGTATTTAAAAAAGTGTCCCCTTATTTGCTAGTGCTCCACTCCGTGCCAAACAATTTAATTAAACTTCAGAGAAAGGGCCAGGGACTCTCCAGACCCCGGGGGCTTGAAATCGGGGGCTCCTTTCAAAGCATTTTCACAGCTCTCAGCCAGAAGAAGGGTGGGCAGTTGTCAGGTCTCGACTCAGCGCCGTGTCCGGTGGCACATCGGTGGTACATCGGGCATCCTGCCGTGGCCTAATCGATACACCGCGCCACGGGCGGCCGCCTGTTTTGCAAATGTGCCACAAAATGCGGCAATTGTCAATCAATTTCATGGAAATTATGTCCAAAAGGGGGAGGTGGCAAGGCAGGGCGTTGAAGGGCGCCTGTCAGTGGCAAGTGAGCAGCAAAAAAAGTGCCAGGACATGTGGCTGAAATCCACAGGCAAACAGAAACACACAGCAAAAATATGGGAAAAAGCGGAGAAAAACGAAGCCACTGCCAACTGGCAGCTTCACCACACTCGAGTCTCGAGTCCCGAGTCGAGTAAACAGTTTTTGATAATCTCTCACTCGAGTGCCAAACACTTGGAATAAATAGAAAAAGTAAAATGGAAAATATGGCAAATAAAAAGCGAAAATTTTGAAGACAATTTTTCAAGCGTCACGAATGACGGCAATGATGAGTACGTCAATGTTGCTGATGACTGTGTCGAGTGTGATTATATGGCACCAGCTTAAAGCCTCAAGAGTTCTCGAGCGGTGCACACACAGATACTCCCACAAACACACACTCAGGCAAACAACTCACCCACACTCAGAGAGGCGAACGCATCTGTAGATGAGCAAATACGGGTATTATGGTTTAATGAAAGCACGTTTATGGGGGTAAGCTATAGGAAAATCTTCTCAAAACTCTTCAGAAACATTTTAAAAAGCGTAAAAAAATTACCGAATTTTATAAGAATTTTTAAATTTGAAAATATTTTAAAATTTGAATTATTTATTACTTTAGCTTATAGATAAAAGTGCATTTTTAGGATAATGGCTATTGGAAAATGTTTTTAAAAATACCTCGAATTTACGGCGATGTTTTAAGTAGGAAATTTTTTCAAAATATAAATATTCTTATTTATAGTCTACTTTTAATTTTTTTAATATTAACTTTTCGTTCATTTAACATTTTTGAACTTTATGGAATTTTAATACTAATGATATATTTTAAATATTTATCAATATTAAGGTATTTTTCCAGTAAAATTCAAGAAATAGCCAGTCTAAAATCCCGCATAAACATCCCACTATCCCGCCCATCAAATAGAAAGTTTTGCGACCCCCGTCTTAAGTGCTTGGCTAAGCCATTTCAATTGGGTTTTTCAGTAGTGGGCCTATTAGGCCTAATGCCATTTGGGGATTTGGCTTAAATTCACTAGTTTTGCGGATAAGCCAACTTATGTCTAGTGGCGGTAATTTGCCATTTGCCCGAAGGCACATTTGCATTTGTGTATTGAGAATATTGAGGAAATGGCAAATGTATACATCGATTAATGATGATGAAGCCGTAAATAAATACGAGGAATACCCGAGCAATTTATGAGCAATTGGCCGTGTTTTATGCATGTATCTGAATATTAATATTTATATTTGTAGCTTTCGACCCCTTTCGATCTTCCCATCGCACTGATCAAACAAACAAGTCAATGGGGAATTTTCTGGGCGGAAGTTTTTCATCATGAAAAATCACTTGGAAATCTTATAAACATAATTTCATAATTTTTACGATAAGTAAAGGCTCGTAAAAACTGATTTGTATATTTATAATTCAAATAAACTTTTCAATTTTATTGATTTGTTTGCAATCGGCGCGAGTGCTTATGTTGATTTTTTCTTTTTGCTTTGTTTGAATTTTATTGGCTGCAAATCCATATGATTCAAATCGATTTTCAGCGGGTGGCTCAGGAGAAAACAACGAGAATGACAAGGCTCTTAGCGAAATGAATTCGAGAACTTGGAAAACAAAAAAGGATACGTCTGCGGGAGTTATTTATGGCACAAAGGTGGTAAATGCACCCTAAAGGTAAATTTAGAAAATTACTAGAGAAAAGCAGCAGCCAGCAGCCCAGTTTTCCACTCAAAGCGCCTGAAAATAGGCAAGGATTTTCCCAATCCTCTGCATTTCCCATTTTAACAGTGACTAGCAGAATCCTCCGCAGGATGGAAACACATATATATATTCGTATCTACAAACGCCCACAGAAACCTGCGGCTGAGTGCTCATTAAATAGTAAAGGACATGCACACACACACACAGACAGTTGGAAATGGAAAGCGTGTGGGAAAAGCTCGAGTTACCGTTGCAGGCAGCCAACTGGAATCGTTAGCACACATTGACCGAGCCCAGACACTATTAATTATTCGTGGGCTATTTCTTCCCTTTCCCCCAGAATTTTTCCTGAGAATCCAGCAACAGGAAGCATCCTGTATCCCTGTTTCCTTGTATCCTTGCATCCGTGGTGCCGCACCTTGAGTGCAAATATTGCCAGATACAAGATACAGATGTCATTTCGCCGTGCAACTCACACAGATACCCGCAGTCACCTGCGGGCTCTGTCTGCCTGTGTGTGTGTGTGTGTTTTTAGGGCTGCCCGCAGCGCTTTTCCCTTTTAGTTTTCGCCATCGTCCTTTCAGTTAAAGTGCAGCCATATATTCCAAACAGAAGTGACTTGCAACATGCTCATATGTATGCAAAGTAACTGCCGGTACAGTGAAGACTTGCATGAAGAAAATATAAATTTAACTGATTTTCATTGTGCGTTTTCTTTGTAGAAAAACTAAATTTGGAGCAAGATTTTCGATACAAAAAAAAATTAAAAGAAAAACGAAGTTAAACGTAAAATTAAATTCGTAACCTTTTCAGTTAGAATTAAATTAAACAAAATTGTAATTCTTATGTTGATTTTTTTCAGGAGTTATTATTTAGTTTTTGAATTTAAAATTACAATTTAATTTTGCCCTGATTCTAAGTATTTTTCACTTGAAGTGGGAATCTATTGAGGCTTAAACTTTCCTGTAAAATATTAATGACATTAATAGTTCCTGTTCCTGTTAGTTCCTATTAAATAATCATGACATGAAAGACACTCTAGAGCCTTAACCACAAAGTTGGTAATTTCATTTAAGTGGGGAAAACTTTCAGTAGGAACAATATTAATTATGAATAGAAAAAACCTATGCCTTCATAATTGTTATAATTATTGTTATTTTTCACTTGTTTAAATATTTATAAAGTAAGCTTACTTCTAAATATTTAAAGAAGTGAGAAATAACAATACAATACAATGTTAAATACCCATCTTAAAAAATCTAAAATAACTTTAAAATCACCATAGACATTTTCAGATTACCCCTTGTTTATTTTTGATTCAAACTTAGTTAGCTTAGTTAGTTAGCTTAGCCAGTGCAACCTGTACCCCTCCATGACACTGCACATCCGCTGGGTGCAGGAGGACCAGACCCTCTGTAGAAGGAGAAGTCGAGGGAAAAGCAGCAGCAGCAGATGTGCCATAAATAAACCAAGACCGTAGGAACAAAACCCGTGCGGAGTAAAAGCCACCGCCGTAGACATTTCCATTGCTTTTCCAGCGAAAACTCCTCCGTTTCTGCGCCGAAGGAGACTTGAAACAATAACAACAACGAGCGAAGGAAGGAACAACGGCGGTGCAGATAAAAGTGGCAGCGACACAAAAGCGTGACCATTTTCCCCAGAAGGACGAAAAAAAAACAGAGAAATGGAGAAAGGCGGATTTTTAACACGAAATTTAAGCCTTGTTTTAGCCTCAGCCTCACAGATTTTTGCCGATTTTTTTCCTTTTTTCTTGGGGAGTGCAAAATTTTATTTTTCAATTTCCTTTAGCAGCTTTGATCTGCCAGGATGTCGCCAGCAAAAATCAAGGAAAAGTTTTCCTTCTCCGCCCTGGTTTTTCCTCAAGATTTTCCTTTCCCCCCTTTGAGATACCCACATTTCTTCTCCTTACAATCGTGTGTGTGCAGATGACAGTAACAAGTTGGAACAAAAAGCGCCAGCGCTTTTAACTTTATTAAGATATCACAAACATACGCAAGACGCCACTTGCCACGCCCATATTTTCCCAGCTGAATTTTCATTTAATTTCAAGAAATGACAAGAGAAAGGGTTTCACTTAATTGAATCTCAACGCCATTAAAAAAGAATTATGTGTGAGTGTTGGTTGGGGGAAAGGGGAAAAGGGGGAAAACTCATGTTTAGGTACTTATCACTTGGGTGAAGGAGAGGGGGGAAAACCCAGGCCATCATGAAGTTTCATGATCATTTCTTTAATAATGATGACGCTAATGGTGGCTGCAACAGCCTTGGCATTTGCTCCCATTTTCCCCCCTTCGCCCTTTTTTTACTTCGCCTGCAATTACCGCCAAGAAAAGCGGAAAAGCGTGTGGTTTACTTCGTGGCAGCTGGGGGAAAAACTCTCCGGATGCAGCTAAAAGATTTTCCAGAAATCACACTCCATGAAACCGAGTCTAATTTCGTAATGAAAGTTGCCTTCAGTGAAAGCGCGCAGTGATTGATTATCACGATAATTACTTTCTTGTCCTTTAATTACTTAGTTTTCGGTTAGAGTTGCTCAAAGGATTGGGTCTAAGGTCATCAAATCAATTATATTAAGTTAGCTGCGGATTTAATTAGCTAATGGAATTAAATAACTATTATAATTAGATGTCAAAAAAAGTTTACAAAAATTATCAGTAATATTTAAAAATATTTGAAGTTGTAACCTATTTTTTCCCTCAATATACATTTTTTTAAATAAGCTATAAACGCTTTAAGCAATTTTTAAAGACATTACTCATTTAAAAAATATTGTAATAACATTGAAACTATTTTTACTTATTGAAAAAATGTGTAAATAAATTCGAAAATATTTTTGGGTAATCTTAATTAATATATTAGTCATCAATAAAAATGCTGAAGTAGTAGAATTAATAAAATATTATATAAAAATAAATTATTTGAGTCACTTAACCCATTTTTTATTTTTATTTGTTCTCTCCATGAAACTGAAAAAGAAAAACCTCTAAACAATCGATTTAAATGTACCTTTTAGTATAATTAAAGTTTTGTTTTACTTGCATCTCTCCATTCTCCTAACCCCAGGACCAAGTTTTTCCTCTCCTATTCTATTTCCCTCTCCTATTTTTACTGTATTTTATTTATTCTGCCTGTGGCTTTTCCAGTCTTGCTGCTGCGTCCATTGCTGGGTGTCATTAGAGGTGTACCACATCGCACATCGGGCCACAGCCGCAATGGCAATTGCATTTCAGCATTTTGCCACACATTCCCGGTAATGTTGTGTGTTTAAGTGCAGTTCTCCGTGAACAATTACCATCCCAGGACAAAATGTGGGCGGAAAATCATCCACATGGTTGGAAAAGGAATGGGAATGGCAGGCAAAGGAAAGTCAAGAGGCAATTAGTTTCAAGTTGTTGCCGCAGACAATTCTTGGCTGGCTGGCCATTTAGCATAAATGTGCTGGCACTTAGGCCAAAACGAGCGGCTGCCTCCAAAGTGGCCAAAAATGGAGGAGCCAAGATGAGAAGAGCACACGACCCACAATTAATCTTGCACTGTTTTTTTTTCATTCCATGCTAATGAGGTTCGTTTTGGGCGGCCAAGATTAATCGCATTGCGTATACGCCGCGTTGCGCAGCAAATCGAAGCGGAATCCCTTAGGCGTGAGCAATTGGCACTTCATCTCGCAGGCAAATGCAATCCACTCGAAGTACATGAATAAATAAGCCAGCGGGCCTCGAATTGGAGATCCGAGCAGGCTCCAGAAGTCTGTGACAGCCTGGGAGGAGATTCTATACAGTGAGGGAAACTTTGGGATCATATATACAGCGAGACCAAAATAGGAAAAGGGTTTAATTGGAAGAAATGAAGTGGAAAGCAGGATTTAAAATAGGCAAGGAATTATAGAAACAAGTTAGATGGTATCTATACTAATCTATACTAATAAAAGAGTTCTCAGAAAAAAACGGGAAAAACTGTTTGACTTGAAAACTAAAAATAATTTTAAGTCAGATGATATTATGATCCATGGGAAAATAATAGAACCTTATGTTTTCAATAAGTTAAGTTTTTAACCTTAGTAAAATCTTGTAGGACTTTTTTAATCAGAAAAGAGACTAAACAATGTCGAAAATATTGTCAGAATTTTCGTTTCAGAATTTTTTTTCACTGCACAAGTGTTTACTCGTCTTGACCCCCTTTGCCGCTCTAGTTGTCCAATTGAAAGGGAAAATTTGTGGCGCGCTGCCGTTTTCTTGGCAGCTCTGCCCTGACAAACAGGGCTCGGCGGAACAAAAAAAAAACGAAAAGAAAAGAAAACGAAAGGGGGACAACAAGCCCAAAAGTTTTGACTGCTCAGGCAGCCATTTCCACGATTTTCCCTGCTTTTCGCAGTCGCTGTCATCTTGCCTTAAATCCAATTGTGCTGTCGTCTGAGCGCCGGGTAACGCCCACGCCCAGAAAAGAATCTTGCACCTGCAGAATGCCGATTGCAGAATGCAGAATGCACTTTGCGGCCCATGTCAGAGCAGAGCGGCGACTTTTGAACTCCCACGCTCCGTGGAAAGGAGACAGAAAGTGGGTGGTGGAGAAAGCAAAGGAGAAAGCGAAGGAGTAGGCAGCGTGGCATGGCATGTGTGCCAAAAACTACGGGGCAATAATATCCGTAGCCTGCGACTCGCTGACTGCCACTGCCATTGATTTTTATCGCCTCGGGGAGCTGCACAAAGCTCAACTAGCGACTCCGACAAGAAGTTGATTTGCCATGCCCAAAGCGGATTTAAACGGTGCACTTTTAAAAAGGGGAATTTTAGATACTCTTATGAAGAATCATCATAGTTTATAGCTAACTAAAATCACAGAAACTATATATTTCATGTGCTAAAACTTTGGTGCTAAGATTCCTTTAAATTATTCACATTAATAGTGTTTTAGAAAGTGTTAAGATACTCTCTCGTTAAGGTCGTAATTTAATTCCCAATCCAAACCTGAAACTTCTTAAATTTTTACCAATTTTTGCAATAAATCATGATGTTACCCCTTACAAAAACTAGAAAAGTTTGTCAAAAAAATAATTCTGTGGAAAGTGATAGATTTGGTTAGTTTAGGTTGTTAGCTGCTGAAAACAGTCGTTCTTTTAGCTGTAGGACTTTATACGATTGTAAACCCCTTAAAAACTGGGTATTTTTGAGCAAAATCTTTAAAAAATCGAAGAAAATAAACTAAACTAAACTAAAACTAAACTCCTTATTGCGCTTTGAAGAATAAAATAAAATTCTGATCCTATTTCTAAATTAAAGCTCTGTTCATTTCCAAGGACCCAAACTATTTGTTTTACCTTTTCAATCAAAACCAACCGAAAACAATTTGCCTCTCAATGCGGAACTTAGCAGCAAATCAACTCCACTCTGCCTGCTTTATTTATGCAAAAGAGTATCGCTGGCAAAAACAAAATCCGTTTTTGTAAATCATCAAAAGCCCACTCAGGCCTCAGGATTCAATGGGCTGATGCACTTTGCTGATGGGATGGCAATGGATGGCAGTCCTCCTTGGACCTTCGGGCCCCGTAACACTTATACTTGTACCAACCCATATACCATGTATTCCCCTATACCATACATATATCGCGTAGTTCTCGGGCCTGTCGCTGTTTGTCATATGCGATTCGGCTGCTTGCCAAATATTGATTATGTGCCCTCAAACATGAATGGAAGCGCGCTTCGCTGACTCCGCTCAAGTGGTGGTAAAAATGGTAAAAATTCTGGGGGAATGGGATGTGGACTATGGATATGGTACAATCCGGAGGTCTAGAGTATAGAGTATAGAAAAAAGGGGCAAGATAAGCCCGAACTTCGACGTATGCACGTCATCAGGCCGAAAAAAGCACATCCGGGATAAGTAATGTGCAGGCGAAGCAAAAAAATGACTAAAACGGATGGATAGGGGATCCCTTGGTGGCCTCAAATCCAGTTAACCACTTTAATGGCCCAAATAAGCGATGCCACACTTGGCAAACTCTAATAAAAGCCTAATGGGCCATGAACATTAGCAAATACTTTCTCTGTTTTCTTTAATCATTATTCGGCTAAAATACCATGTGCTCAATGAGTTGACAAATCATTTAAAGCCACAACAAATGTAGAAATATATATTTTGCGAAAATGCCTTATGGAATTTTCATTCAGCGTCTACTTTTCTACATCTACTCCCTACTTTTGCCTCTTTCCTAGTGCTGAATAATTTGAAACTGCCATAAAAATGTCAGACTGCAACGGTCTGGTATTTATTTCGACAGCCAGTACAATTCATAGCTCTTAACTGGCAACTGTGCAAAGATAAATAAGTACAAACGCGCAGACTGAAGACTGAATTTATGGCGAACCTTCAGGACCAACTTTTGGCTGAATGGCAGCTGAAGATATTCGCAACTGGCAGTAAACTGGATTATTATAAAGCCAAACAAATACAGCGAAATATGCGGAAATAGCTTTCTGAGTTATATTTTAGTTTGCAAGCGTTTGTTTTTGACTTATCAGGGAATCTCTGTGGCTTATAACTCCATTAGATTTGCTTATGATTTTTGATGATCATAATAGATTTGAAGTGGTTTGTTTAGCCATCAGTTACGGGTTCCTATTCAAGCCCCACATTGGGCGCCAAAATAAAGGATCGTAGGCGTTTACTTTATTAAGGAGTCTATAAAGCATAAATCAAATTATGATTAAAGTTCAATAAAGTTTAAAAAATAGTTTTAAGAGGAGTAAAATATGCATATTAAATAAATAGAAAAAAATTATGAATTTCTCAAGAAATTGAAATGAATTTATTACGTTATGGGTGAACAACATGTTTACCTACTTCCAATTTAGTTCAAGCTGATTTATAGATTACAAAAGCGTGTTCGAGTGCACTTACTGATTTTTCCATATTTCTAACAGGCTTTTCCGCCCCACTCGCTCCCGACAATCCCGTCAATCCCTTTGGAAACCTTTCACTTTGGCCAAAATTGCTCTGGATGTGGATGCCACGCCTTCCGAACACGGAACCGAAAATTGGCAAGCCATTAAGAAGCGTGCACTGTTGTTGTTTACACATCCAAAGCAATTTTATCACCTGCGAACAATGTTTGGACTAAGTATATTTTATGGCCCCAGCCAGCCGAATTTCCACCTCCCCCCATAAATTTCCCCGAAAACTTTCGGCTGCAGGTGGGAAAAAGGGCGAAAACGCCGAGGTGGATAGCGCCGCCTTATCACAATATTTGCGGCACATCACTTGATTATTGGCTTGTCTGTCAACTAGCATGAGTATTATATTATTTTTATTCCTTATCTGGGTTGGGGGCGTGTTGGATCCCGCATAGGTGCCATTAAGGCCGTTTGACAACTTGGGAAATGTGTTTGCGCAGCTCGGGTAATTGTGGCCGATAAAAAACCACGCAGCTCGAATGCGAAAAGGGCTTCATGAAACTGTATGAAAAACCTGAGTAAGTAGCATGTCGAATTACAAACGCTAATTGACTCGTAAAGTTGCCAAAAGGGCGGCACGAGCCGAAATATCGATTGTATTAGCATAAATTCATAAAGGAAAGTACGCAGGAAATAGTGTAAAAGTAAGTTCATAATTTTCCATAATTAATTTAGGTAATTTGGTATTTAATTTAGATAGTTTAGGTTCTATTTTTAAAATATTATATATTTATTGTACTAACTTTACTCACCAACTAAAGAGTATTAACTTCACTTGCGTATTTTAGTATTAGTTTTAGGAGTTTTGTTTAAGCGTTGATTAAGTTTGTTGTTTTTGATTTTGTGTTTATTTTTTATAGCATAGGAATATATTTATTTTACATTTTCCGATTGTATTAGGGGGGAATTTTTTGTATTTATCTTTGGGAAAATATTTGTCACAGACACACGCGCTGGAAAAACAAAAGAGAACTCGTTATATTACACACTGTTTTGGGTTTTATTTGTATGCATTTAATTTTATAAGGGAAAACTTATTATGGTAATGTGGCCAGTAGTCCTAGTGCGGATTTTTCTTTTCCGCCAGCCTATCTGTCTGCCTTTCGGGCCTTTCCTTTCCGTTCCTTTTCCCCACTTTTTCCCCACTGTATTTGTATTCGTACTTTTTATGGGTGGTACCCGCCTTGCTTCACCGACAGGGAAAAGGAAAACACTTTTTCTTCACTCACAATTCAAATGAACTTCAATTCGGTATTATATTTTCTGTTGTTTTGTTTGCTGTTCCACTGTTTCGATTTTATGTGTGTGGTGTGGAAATTGCGGTGTGTAAAAGTGTGTGTACGGTGTTAAAAGGGCGGGGGGTGGAGTGACGGTTGGCTTTTCCGATTTTCCGCTGCTCACGCACACAGTTTTTCCCTAGCACAGCACGCTCCAAAGTCTAGCCACGAACTGAAAAGCGTCGGGGAAACTGAAACTGAAACTCCAAACTCGAGCAGGAAAAGCGGAAAGCCGAGAGGCTTCCAATGTCAATGCGAAGCCAATCCTTTGTACGAGGAATGTGTTATTTTGGAAGGCCGAAAACCCAAACGAAACGAAACCAAACCAAACCTCCTGGAAAAGCGTAGCTCTCTCTCCCGCGCTCTCTCTCTCGGAAAATTCCCTCTCTTACTTGGTATTTTTCTCTCTCTTCCTCTCTCTCCCGCTGGTTTGTTTTCCCCGAGCTGTGCGTGCGTTTTGACAACTACATTCCGCCCCAAAGAAAAGAAAGAAATGAGTTTTGAAGTTTTCAAAGTAGATTTCCACTTGCAAAGTTTAATTAATATGAATGTCTACACTACATATATGTGTTTTTATTTCTTCGACTTTTCTTTTTGGCTTTTCATTTTCTGGCCGTGCGGGCGTGCTTTTTTGTTAAAAATAGCCGAAATAGCCTCGCGATGCGTCGGCAGCCTCAGCGACAGCATCAAGTTCAGATGGGTTTTATTTTTTCTGTTTTTGTATCTTTTTGGAGACTGAAAAGCGACAACTTTTGACCTTAGTCAAGCGAAAAGTGTGCTGTGTGCCCACCTGTCTTTTGGTCTTTTGTTTTTGTGTGTGTTTTGTGTATATCTTGTATAGCTTTTAAGCGGCTAATTGGCCAAGCTGCGTTGTGGCTGCCAAATAATTCAGGCAACTGCAACTACTCGGCTAATTACGAGCCATGAATGAATAATCAGGGGGTGACTCTAACCCCCTAGAAAAAGAGCCCCTTCTAGAAACCCCCCACCCAAATTGCTGACACATGAATTTATGATTTCTTTGGGCCGTGTTTTGTTATTGCCTTTATGATTATTGCGACGCCGCGTCTGTTGTCTGGCTTTTCCCCATTTTCCGACTTTTCCCGCCTGACGCCAAACTAAGTAGCAACCCCCATTTTAACCATTGTCAATCATCTGACCCGGTTTTGCCTGCTTTTCGGGGCTTCCGTTCGCCAATTTGTTTCGTTACCCAGATAAACATATCTTGTTTTGTAGTTTTTGGCGATACTTAGGAAGCCTCCCCCCAAAAAAGCATGCTGCCTTGGCATTATTAATGTCCTGTGACCCCAAAAAAAAGAAGAGATACAAATATCTTGGAGTTTCCACTCCGTCCCAAAAGAAAGAAAAATCAATTGATTGACTGCGATGGCCACATTTTCTGCACTTTTAAACGCGTCACTAGAAATTTAGATTTCAGATTATACGTTTCGGTATTTGTGCTTTCTTTTTCGCTTTCTCTCGCTCCTCGGAAATCTCTCTCTTGTCACACTTGATTTATTTTCGAAATTTTTAATTTTTCCTTATTGACTTCTTAGCATTTTTTCACGAATTTCCGCGAGCACACACACTTTATATTATTTATTTCTCTTTTTTGGCCAGGAGTTGCATTTGGATTGGTAACAGTTGATGGCTAGCTGCCGACTAACTGGCCAACTGACCAAGTGACCAACCGACAGAGCGACAAACAGAAGGAAAAACACGACGGCCAACGAGGCGTCGAATGTTGGGATATCAAGTATACGACCGGAGGCACACCCACCACACACGTCCGTTCTCAGCTGTGGCCCAGCGCTTTTGAGAGCGTTCTCCGCCGTTCCGTTCCGCCGGAGCCACCGCAGCCGGATCCGTCGCTGCCGACGGCGGCGTCGTGGTGAGTTTGCGGCCAGCTGATGAGCAGGCGACTGAAAACGCCAGCAGGGGCGGAGGCAACGGGAACAGTGCGTACGCAAATGGGGGTTGAAAAGCGAAATTCTTTATATTTTATTTGAATTTTCAAGTGGTAAAAATACCCGAGGTGCTACACTGATATTGTATTTAATCATTAAATCTGTTAAATATTAATTCTATATTTATTTCAAATCTATTATGTCATTCATTTCATTTGGATTCATTTCATTATCATTAACTAATTTAAAATGGATTTAGGTTCGAAGGGACGCCACGTAAATGAAATATTCCGCATCTCTCATAAAACTCAACTTACTATAAACCGTTTGATAAAACGCTTAAAACGTTCGCGCCAAATTTGTTGTGGAATTTTCGGAAAATGTTTTGCATGACAGCCATTGAAACTTATTAAGTTCTCATTATTTATGGGCATTTAGTTTAAATGACAGGCGTAGACGAGGGAGAAAATGGCAGTTTATGGTGCTGAAATCCCAGACATATGCTTTTCTTTTGTGCTATTCTGTTTATCTGAAGGACATGTGGTGAAAAGTTCCTGCTGCCCTTTGTCTTTTCCCCCACCTTGGATTTTCTTTTAGCCGCCTTGACCAGTCATGAATATAAATTATGCCCTAAGTGACAGGAGGAGGCTGTTATGGCTAAACAATCATAAAGAACACCCGGCACGAATTGTTTTCAGATTTTTTCAGATTTTAGAGTGTGCTATGCGCAAAACGGAGAGGTAGGAGGAGCATAGCGTTTGCTCATAAACGAAAGCATAATTTTACATTATTTTATAAACTGTTAAAAGATATGGGTTGGGCCAATAAAATGCTAGAGATTTAAAATTTGGGTTTAAAATATGTTTAGAAATAAATTAAATGTATAAATTACATTTTAAAATGGTACAAGTTTTCTACGTTAAAAAACATGGTTTTTGAATGATTTTTTCATCGTGATTCTGTTTAAATGGGTGCCATAGAAAAAAGGTCGAATGTTTTGCACAGCTAATAACCTAAGCTAACGATCTACATCATCTGCGGCTAGATTTAGAAAAATAAATATTTTGCCAATTTTTGAATTTTTTATAAGGGTAACCATCACAATTTTTTGCAAAAAAGGGTCAAAAATTAAAGTTTGCAGGTTTGATTGTCAATCGATTGGGAATTTAATTACGAGCTCAACGAGGTATGACTTTCAATATTTGGACAATTTTTGCCTTTGTTTTGGAAAAAAAACTGATATTTTTTGAAAATAAATTAAAATTAAGGATTTCTAGCAAAAAAAAACATTTCTTGGCCATACAAAATCCAAATTGATCTTTTTTTAATATTTTAATAGTCATTTTTTATTTTTTTTCCAAGAATTTGTTCAAATTATTTCAGCTTTTGTCAGTCACTAATCGTAGATCACAACCAAACGGGCGTTTTGCGTGCGATTTGCTAGCGTTTTGCTAGCGATTTCGTAGCGACTTTGAAACGTTTCTTGTTTTTTTGGGAGGAGGAAACTCATAAAATAAGCCCAACTCCAAACCGGGTTAAAGCAGCTATTACAATTACGTCACGGGCAGCGGGTGGCGTTCGACGGGCTAGTGGGCTAGACAGAAATAATGCGACAGAGGTATGAAATGGTATGAAATTGGCCCGGGGCAAAAGCAGAAGACGATTTTAATGGAAGCCATTGGCCAACGAACCAATCGAAGATGATGATGATGGCATTGAGATGGCCAGACAGAGTCAGCCTCTAATTAACCCTTTCGCAATTGCAGCTAAGCCCCAAAACGGAGGTGGAGGCGGTGGGCCGTTTGGGGGAGTGGCCCTTACACATTTTGTTACGAATATATACGCGTTAGTTTTGTGTTTTATAAAATGAGTTTGGTCCCGATACCTTGGGCGCCGGAGTTTGATTAATGAGCGGCTTAAGTGAATCTCAAATCGAATCTGAGCCTGCTCGGCCGACCAGCCGGCAGACTGATGAAGTCACTAATTTGACTTAAAAACGCATTAAAAACCATTTTCGATAAGAGCTCGGGAGCTACCCAATACAAAATATCGTGATTTCGGCAAGGGTTTTCCCGTACTTTTCTGCCTCGCGGTCTAGGTTTCGACGTCTTGTGAAAGTTGTGCCAAAATAAAATCGAAGGCGAAAAAAAACCGAAAAAATTAAACCAACAAGGCGACGGATAAAATTCCAAAAACGCCTCGGAAGATTTGGGAGTGCAAATCTTTTGCTTTATGGGACATTGCCTATTGGCAATCAGCTGGTAACATAAATAATGTTTGAGATTTTGGGAGGTGAACTAAGAGATACTCTGTAAAAGAAGTATATTAATATAGTAGTAAATATCTGCTATAAAATATAAATAAATTTGATTTTTTATTTATAGACTTTCAAAGTCAGCTTATTAAATAATGTTAATAATAAGAAATGAAAAACATCTTATAAAAAATAATTAATAATATCAATTTTATTATGAAATACTTATAGATCTGTTTAAAAAAAGAAATGTATCTCTTTATAAATTTTAAATTCTTGTTAATATTTGATTAAAAAGACAAAAGTAGTGTTAAATTGTGTTCGACCTTTTTTATTTTAATCATACGTTTTATTTACTTTCTTTAATTACACGCTTTTTGTAGTTTCGTGAATACGGAATATTTTAAAATAAATTGAAAGAGAAAATATACATCGCTTTCTGATTTTTGTGAAACTAAGTAAATAATTGTTAATTCTGTAAACAGTTAAAAAATACGAAATACATTTTGCTCTCTTAAAATATTAAAATATTTAAATAAATCTAGCAAAAGTTCATACCCTTAAGCTAATATACCCCTTCTGCAATAATTCCCGCTTTTGGAAACGCACAAAAATTGATTTAAATGCCTTCGCCGAGACACAAAAACGTTGGTAACTCCTACAATTGTGCGTGGTCTTGGCCATTAAAAGCCTTTTCTTGCCAAACACTCAATGTCTGCGCCGGAGGCAGCGCCAAATCAAATCGAATCGAATCAAATGGAATCAACGGCAGCAGTCACCAATCTGCGACAGATAAAAGCTGTTAAATGACCTTCATTGGCCATAAAAATCCAAAATCATCGCCCCGCGAACAATGAATCGTTTCTATGGGCCAAAACCGGCGGCAGCAACAACAACAGCCAAACAACAATTGGCGAGCAGCGCGAAAAAAATTAACAATTTAAATAAATTCACTTTATTGCAGTTCGCATATTGGCGACAATGTAAAACAAACAATAAAAGTTGTCAATAAATAAAGACGGCGTCACATTGAATGGCCCGAACCGCTGGACTTCCGGTCTTGAATCGGGCCAAAAAAAAACCGCACATATCATAAAGCCAACGACATGAATCACGGGGCAAAAAGTTCAAAGTTGAGCGGGCTAAATTGAGAGATTAGCTTCGGGAGATCAGAGCCGGCTGGCTAATATAATTTTTTTTTTAGGTTTTTTTCTTTTTGAGCGCTGCTCTGACCCAAGCTCTGCTTTTCTCTGCCCTGAGTTCGCGGCTCTGGGCCGCTGTTAACTTGGCTAAGACCGCTCAGTTGGCTACGAGCTGCCGCCGTGAGCATTGGCAAACGCGTGAAACGGAAAAAAGCTGAGCACAAGAAAACGACAATCGAAAATCCGAAAACCAAAATCCAAAAGCCCAAAGCCGAAAAATACAAATGCTCTGCAGTACGTGCTAAGTTTTTTAATTAGTAGAATTTTCAAGTGAGTTCGCTGGCAAAAAGAGAAAATAATTCCCAACAAATACAACAAAAAGCCAAGCTTAGTGAAGTGAACAAAACAGAAAAAACTGTGAAGCAAAAAGACAAAAACAACAAAACAAAACAATAAAATCCGCACTAGGTGAGTAATTAATAAAGCGAATAATTTGAAGTCCCTGTCGTAAATTAATAAATTTAATTAAACTGTCATCGCAGCTCTGATTTATTACAACACTTTATTGTTTCTATTTTTTCTTGGTTTTTTTTTTGATTTTTCGTCCATATACTTACTTGTAACTTCAAATGTTAGGAAACCAGCAAACACACATTAAATCAAAGCGATCACAAAACAAAATCCACAAAAAATGCAGACAACACTTTGGGTAAATAAAAACAAAAAGAAATATAATCAAAGTGTGGAGAAAAAACCTTGAAAAGTCGTGCTTAATTTCTCAGCTAAATGCAGGCATAAAATATATGTTTAAAAAATTATAATGAAGCCCAGCTATTTGTCTGGCTCAAATCGAATCCATTGTTTTAGACCCTAAATTTGGATTAAATAAGGCAGCCTTATTGAGGCACCAAAAAATCGGGAAAAGAGTCGGAGGTCTTGCTAAGAAAAATGAACCAAACTTAAGTATGTCTTTTAAATTTATCTTAAAAAATTTCCTATAATTTTAAATAATGTACAAAAATAAAAATAAATTATTTTAAAATATTTATTTTTCTATTTAAGTTAGTTCAAAAATCATTTTAAACAGTTTAACAATTTAATTTATTTTAATTAAATATCCATTTATTTAATTAACAATATTTCAATTCATTCACCTTTTTTGTACCCCACTAATACTTCAATTAGTTGCCAACAAAATATCTAGACTCACCCCTCATCCCCTGAAAAAAGTGCCAATCGGGTGAATAAGTGAGAATGTCTGGGCGAGACAAAGATAAAGATCCGACAATCGATCATTACTCAGGCGGGCTGTAATATAATAATCAATTAAATATAGATAGATGATTTTGCGGCCAAATCATTCAAATAAATTGAATAGAGCCCAGCGAAATTGAGCACTCAATTTATGAAAATGGAGCCGCAGCCAATGGATTAGCCGCCAAAAGCTTGGCCCAAGATCTTTAACAATTTCATTAACTTTTGGCCCGTCGGCCTAATGATGTGCAAATGGCCCAAAACACACCATAAAACACACAGCCACTAAAGTTGGTAAGGGAGACAATGCCAACAGAAACAGAAACAGAGACCATGTCCAACTTCTTTTTGGCCGCTCCATGTGATTTATGAGGTGATCGCCTGGCGCAACTTTGGCATCGGGGAAATACCAGCCATACGTGGGTGTAGCCATGTGCAAGACTCCATTAGCAGATCGCAAACACCAAACAAAAAGCTGGTCCATGCACAGAGAAAAATAAATATAGTGTTAAGTACTGCAAAAAAAAAAATATTTGGGATAATAAGATTAAATTCTAAATTAACATGGCATAAAACAAAATTGGTATTTAATTAAAAATATTTAAAAATATGGAATAAAAATAAAGATCTTTAAAATACATTTTCCTAATAAATTAATAAATAACTTAAGAAAATAGTTTTTATATGATTATTTAAACACTTTAATATTGCCCTAAAAATACATTCTTGATTCTGATTACATTTTTATAGATCCACAATATGTTCTTTTATTTTCTGTGTACTTGGCCAGACACTTTGTCATTGGCGCTTGATTGTTGACTGATTTGTTTTGCTTGGCTTGTGCAAAAGAGCCTGTGATCCCGGAAATCCTATCACAGCTTGGTGGCAGGTGTTTTTGTATCGGTATAAATTCCTATTAATTCTTGAATGCCCACTGCTTTTACAGGCACCCCAATGACAGACAGGCTGTTAAAGAGAATTGTTATGGCTATTTTTTTCTATAAATAATTGTGGTACACATTTTTATTGAAACTAAAGCAGAGCTTGACACGAAATCCGGTTTTTAACATTGGTTGTGACAGCTTTTGATTTGATCACTCGTTGCCATGGCTTTAGAATAATTAAAATGTATTAGATACATTTTTGATTTATTTTTAACTTAATTACATGTATATTTTCTGCCATTCATAAAAAATGAACTTTTTCAGATTTTACAAATGTGATTATCTAGGGAATTTTTTCCTTCTAAATAATTTTATTAAACTGCTAATAGCTTCATGATATTAATAGTTCTCTTTTGGTTTCCGCAATTAAAAAGCCATTTAAATGTAGATTGGTCTTACTGGTAATTTTGTATTTTAATTAGTTTAAATTCCTTAGAACATTTCGATCTAGTCTTAAGTGGACCAAAAACATCCCATTTATTCTACATTTAAATACCGCCACTTTAAAACCCCTTCTAGAAGCGCTAATAAATCATTAGAGTTTATAAATATTGTCATTAGCCGACAGCTCGGTTTGCCAATTGAGAACGCCCCCACAATGGCTGTGGGCGTGACCAGTCCATTATCTCCGCGGCGTATACTTAATATACGTATACTTAATCTTGTTGTCTCGAGCGCCTGTCCGTCACTTTCACTTTTGGCAATTTATTTTCGCTATTTACGGGAGTTGTTCGAGTTGTTTGGGTGTTAGCCTGTTGTTTGCTTCAGAGGTTGTCTTTAGAGGTTGTCGGTTATGTAGTTCGTGTTTATGTTATTGTCTTAGTTGCTGATTGTTTGACTTAACAAAAAGCCCAAAGAGTGAACTCTGCACAAAACAAATAAGCACTTTTGAGACATTTCCGCTGCGGAAAAACCATCATCAGTTATTGTCTGCTTTTCGCGTGTCCCCATGGAAATGGTGTGAAAAATTGCACTGTATTTGCCCGTTTATTTTTTTTGCGTCTAATATTTGTCCAAATAATTCAACGGCAGTTTCTCTTTCGCTTCGATTTCAGACTTCAGACTTTAGGCGTTCGAAGACAGTTGCTGAATCGCAATCGAGTCAAATGCAAATGCAAGTCGACGGCGAATGAATTGACAATGACAAAGAGTATTAAACGTCCGCCCCCTTTTAGTTGTAACCGAGTTCTCCTTACCTATGTGGTGAGTAATCCTTATTGCTGCTGTTTGCTATATATTATTATATTTTAAACATATTTCTTTTACAGATATTAGCTTATACAGTCAACGCCCACAGCTCGCCCCCGCCATGCGGCCTTTATGGAGCGCCGCCTTGCCAATTCCTCCCAGCGCCACCTGGACAAACGCCCACCTGTGCCCGTCCAGGGAAAACGTACTGCGAACACGCCGATAACTACCCCACGTAAGTCAAAATAGTCCTGGGAACTGCTGGGAATTTAATGAGATTTTGTATACATCATCTTCCACTATAATTTATTTATATAAGGTTTTTAGAAGGTATTAGAAAGCAAAAGGCTCTAGATCTGGGATCACTATTTTGATTTTATGAATCAATTTGTTTATTTAAATTCTTAATTTACTTTATAATTCTTTTATAACTCTTTCTACCGTTTTCCTTGAATTCTGGTAAAATATAGACTTGGTTACTCGAATCTCTTTCTAAATCACAGAAGACTTACCTCTCCATGAGCAGCTTAAGGGTGTTGCGCTTTAGGATAAGCATCGTAAACACAATAGTTCAGAATCCGTAATTGACATATACGAGCGGTCTCAAAATAATGTTGTCAATGTCAAAAACATAAATGATGTCCAGTAACCAAATAACTCCCATGATGACAGAGATCCGCAAAAACATAAGGTAACTGAGAACGGAATTTGGATTACACATTATGCCTGTATTCAAAACTCTGAAGTAAATGAAAGTCATGCAGGATTTTGTCCTCTCCGCATCTCGTTTAAACTTTTTCAATTCACTCTTCGTTTTACGAATGTGAATCAACGTCAGAATAAACATAATCGCGTTAAAAATGCTAAGGATCAGTATTGGGCCATTTAGGTAGATCCGTAAGGAGGGTTCCCAAGCTGCGGACGAATGGAAATAAATAGTAAAGGAATAGATAAACAGATAAATTCTTTAAAACACACCTTTAACCGCGCATTCCGAGAATCCCACTAAGGGCAACCGGTTCCATTTGTGGAGATCCTTCTCCCAAACTTTGTTAACCATATAAATTACTCCTGTTGGAATAGCGGAAGTTGTGAAAACAAAGGCACTGTATTTTAGAAACTGATAACGAGGTTCCTCACGACTCATAGACGTCAATAGTTTCCATAAATGAAAGCTGATAACAGAATTCCAGAAACTAAACGCCATCTTGAAGAAATATGAACTGTAACCTGAAAAAATATAAGAATATCATCAGTAAATCATAAAAAAAAAAAATAAAATTTAGTTAGTTATATGAATCATCAAAAAAAATGTATATACACGAAGTATTTAGAGTTTTATATCATAATTATAATCAATCCCCTTTCAAATCTAACCTGTTAAAGAGCAAATATGGTTTAACCAATTAAATTTATCCAGTATTTCGAGAAGAGCGATCACGTTCCTGGCGAAAAAGCTACATATAAGGCACTTGCCCAGCACATTCCTGAGTTTCTTCTGAGTAAAGATGCACTAAAAATGTTAGGATATAGAAGATCAGGGATGTCACGGAGACTGGAAGTAAAGAAACGGATAGGAAAAAGTAACAACCGAATTTGTTAATTCATTTATTTACTGATAAATAAACTCCCTTACGCTCGAGGTACGCTGTCGGCCATAAACGCACACACTTGTGCCTAACAATCCATATTGACTTCGAAAACTTCAATTGAAACTGGGGATAAACGCAGTAGTCTTCTTTGGAAAATAACTTGCCGCTGTTGTAGTCGAATAAGGTTCCGTCCTAAGAGGTATATGTATTAGGAATTCAGAAGCATTTGGGAGTTCGAAAGGCAAACCTTGAACATCACGTAGTCATCTTCCTCCAGACTCATCACCTCATCGCACATATAAAACTGATCTCTTAGCACGAGAAAGTCGGTTAAATTTGACTGGGGCGCCCACATTAGATCCCAACTAGTTGGATAAATTGCCTTAGCCTCTGGCAACGTTAGGTCCGACATTCTTAGAGTAATATCCTCATTGAAGCCATCATTATTACACCTTCCATTGGCCAACATATTTTTACGGGGGCAGCAAATTCGAGCACAGGTCTTTAGTTCGCAAACACAGGCTCTTAAATTGGGTTTCACAGGCACTATGGGACCGCTTATTAACTTTTTATATTCATACACTCCCGTTCGATTAGCACTAATTTCGAGGTCATTGTATCTATAAGTATCGTTTACTTTTTCTAAGTCCGATACATCGACGGTATCAAAATAGTCACAGTCGGGAATGTCAGCCCTTGAATTCTTCACAAAGGCTAGAATAAGTATTGCCAAGAGTAATTCCAAGTTCAAAAACATTTTAGAAACCTTTTCTGTGGCAGTTTAGCTCAACTGAATCACAATTAAAATAGTTCGCAACTTAAATAGATTTTCCTCGACAAAAGAAATTGAGCCTAATTTCAAGGCCCCCATTAATCATCGGCATGGGAATAACATAAAAACATTCCCTGCAGAACCATTTAGAACCGAATAATGCAGTTTTCTCAGAACGTCAAGTTTTTTGACGCATTTTTTTGGTTTTACGCATGTTTAACGATAAGGCGAGAAATTAAATTATATTCTCAGGAGTTTTCAATTATGTTAAGGAAGTGACTTAATCATGGATTTATATTCTTGGAGGGGCGGGGGAAGGGGAATTTTCAAAAGAATAAGCCCCTTCGAAGAGTTCCTGCCAACGCCACTGCCTCCAATCAATATTCACTTCATTCAAATGCATTTCAAACAAATGTTTGGCCACGAGACAATTTCGGTTTCAATTTAATTCGCCATCGAAATGGAAACTTGTTGGCTGGCATCGCATTAGCATACGAGCATCGAGTGAGTATCTTTTGTGGCTGCTTCCGCGACAAGCTCTCAGATACTCGGATGCTCAGATACTCAGATACTCGAGCTGATGCCGCTTTTTTGGGTGCTTCTGCTCTCAGCCAGCTGGGGGAATTCCTTGACCCAATAAACTTGAATTGACAGTTCAAGACACTTTTTGTTTGGCTCCTACTAGTAAGTATATATATGTAGCTATATGTATATGTAGTATAACTTTGGCGACTATCCGACGACTGGCCGCGTGCTTCTCGAATATTTATGAATGCCTCCAATGAATAATCGTGTCTTCGGGGCATCATAAGTTGCTTAGACCGGCGATTTGGCGCGTGAGCCAGGGTATTTTGGGTGTGCTTTAGATTTTTTTTTCGGATTTTGGAGAACAACGTGATTTTATCGATGAATAAAACATTTTGGCTATCGAGTTATTGATCTTTTGGAAATATTTGTATTATACTTTATGTATATCGGATAAGACTTAGGGCATTTGAGGTCTTAACTAATTTATCTATAGATCCAAATAACTTACAATTGAGAGGAATAACTTGAAATATTTTAGGGATTAATAAATAATTAAAAAATTTTTAAACCAATGGTATTTTTTAAGAAATAGAAAATTTTGGCTGTTAAGTTGTTCTTATAAAAATATTTTTATGATATGACATTTATATAATTTACTAAAGTCCAATTATCTTAATACAAGGAGCAACTTAAACATTTTAGCGATTGATAAAGTTTTATGATAAATGATATATTATATTCCCAATAATTATTTTAGATCGTCTAATATTTTTATACCCTTGCAGAGGGTATTATGATTTCAGTCAGAAGTTTGCAACGCAGTGAAGGAGACGTTTCCGACCCCATAAAGTATATATATTCTTGATCAGCATCACTAGACGAGTCGATCTAGCCATGTCCGTCTGTCCGTCTGTCCGTCTGTCCGTCTGTCCGTCTGTCCGTCTGTCCGTCTGTCCGTCGGTCCGTCTGTCCGTCTGTCCGTCTGTCCGTCTGTTTCTACGCAAACTAGTCTCTCAGTTTTTAAGCTATCGGGATGAAACTTTCCCAAAAGTCTTCTTACTATTGCAGGTAGTATATAAGTCGGAACCGACCGGATCGGACAACTATATCCTATAGCTCCCATAGGAAGGATCGAAAAACAAGAAAGGAAGCTAGCTTCGGCAAGCCGAAGCTTATATACCCTTGCAGATCATTCTATTAATTTACAAAACGCAAAAATGTTAAATTTCCTATTATTTCACATTAATTTTTTGATCGTTCCTATGGCAGCTATATGATGTAGTAGTTCGATATTGATAAAATTAAAATCGAAATTCGAAAACATTAGAAAAGAGTCACATCCCAGAGTAGAAGAGAATACAATAAAAACCAACGAAGCAATAATTGATTTCCTATTATATTCCCATTAATTATTTTATCGTTCCTATGGCAGCTATATGATATAGTCGTCCGATTTTGATAAAAATTTATTCGAAATTCAGAATTAGATACAAAATGGTATTTCCAAAAGTAGGAGGTGATATGTTCAAAAACACCCAAGATATAATTTTTTTTACATTTTTTTCCCGACTATTTCTATGGGAGCTATATGATATAGTTGTCCGATCCGGCTCGTTCCGACTTATATACTACCTGCAATAGATATAAGACTTTTGGGAAAGTTTTAGCCCGATAGCTTTAAAACTGAGAGACTAGTTTGCGTAGAAACAGACGGACAGACGGACAGACGGACGGACAGACGGACAGACGGACAGACGGACATGGCTAGATCGACTCGTCTAGTGATGCTGATCAAGAATATATATACTTTATGGGGTCGGAAACGTCTCCTTCACTGCGTTGCAAACTTCTGACTGAAATCATAATACCCTCTGCAAGGGTATAAAAAACGGTAAAAAAAATTCTATCTTCGGTGTTTTTCGAAGTATTACCTTCTAATCTTGGGAATATTAGTTTTTAATTATTTCTGAATTTCGAATAAAATTTTATCAAAATCAGACGACTATATTATATAGCTGCCATAGGAACGATCGGAAAATTAATGGGAATATAATAGGAAATAAATTATTGCTTCGTTGGTTTTTATTGTATTCTCATCTACTCTGGGATATGTCTCTTTTTAAATATTTCCGAATTTCGATTTTAATTTTATCAAAATCGAACTACTATATCATATAGCTGCCATAGGAACGATCGGAAATAAGAGAAATAATAGGAAATTTAACATTTTTGCGATTTGTAAATTAATAGGAATGATCTGCAAGGGTATATAAGCTTCGGCTGGCCGAAGCTAGCTTCCTTTCTTGTTATAGATTAAAACTTATGTTTCCTATCCACAATCTTGTTGCCAACGAACACAAAACACACAAAATGAATACAAAATAGATTAAATAAATCTGAAAATCCTAAAAGAGCATCCATTATTCACCACTTGACCCCGCCGAGTGCATCTTTTGTCTTACGTGCTCCAAAGATGGCACTCGAATTTGTTGTTTTGTTTGTTTGTTTATCATACATTATCATCCGCCTTCGCTCGACTGGTTGGCCATGTTTGTGGTTTGCTGGGTCTATTTTTAGACCATTTCTTTGCCAGTCGGATTTAAATAATATGTGCGTTAGTTAGTCGGTAATGGTAATGCGAATGGCTTGATAAGCCCTCGGCGCCGACGCGGCAATTAAATAGGCATTTTTATTACAAACGCTTGCATTGGAATTTCTGTGAGTTGCATAATTCTCAAAAAAAAAGATATCATATGGGAAAGCCCCAAGCGGGTTTTTACTATATATATTTTTTTAATATAGGTGGGGTCTTTCCCTTAACCGCCCCTTAACCCCTACCTTTTCTTTCTCTGCCTGTTTTTGGCGGCACGTGACGAGCATGCGATGTTGTTGTTGATAAGGGAAGCACAAAATAAACATATTAAAAAAGCTGCTACACTGCCAATTTATTATTTACGATGTCTGCGCCTCCCCAAATATTTTTTTCTTCTTTCTTGCCCAGCGGCCGCATATTAATTATGATACTCATATTTGATTTGGCTTGGGCAACGCCGCAATTACCATTTCCATGGCAGTTTCTGGCACTTGTCAGTCAGTCGCTCTGTGACTTGCATAATGCGGAGGCTCCGACAAGTGGCTGATACTCAGATACTCCGAACCGATACTCTGGTACACGCTTTCCCAGCCCGTTAACCATCACAAGCAGCTTGCATCACTCATTGTTTCCCTCTTGCACGCAGGAAAACAAAAAATAAGGTCATTTTCCACTCGTTAACAAGAGCTACAAATGGTACACACTAACACAGAAAACAATGTCTTTGAGATACACAAAATTATGTAACAATTCAAGCATTTGAAATACAGTTAATTTATACTAAATATATTAAAAACGGAAAAATATTTACTTAAATATTTTATAAACTGGAACAATTGAATTATTATTAAATATTAAAATATTTTATTATTGGTATCTAATACTATTTAGTACAAGAAAATTGTATTAAAGATATTTAAAAAAAATCATTTAATTTTTACACACTTTTACTAAATATTTAAATCTTTAAATAAATATTGTAATCATTATTACACTAAAATTTTAGGACAAATTCTCCTTTTAATATATAAATTGATATTTAAATTAATTATTAATTCATTAATTATATTCAAAGCCTGTAAAAAAATCTTTAAAAATAAATATTTAATTGCTTAAAGGTATCTCATCAAGAGCCTCGTTCGCAAGTGGGGCTACGAGGCCAGCACTTTGCTGGTGGACGAAACCTGGGAGGATTTCGCGGCTGTGGCGTGGCACGATACCCCCGTCTTCTACGATCCCAAGTCCATCTTCCCGCCCCGCGATCCCAATGCCCAGGACTTCAATGGATACAGTTATCAGACGCCCTTCGGCGGTAATCCCCAGAGGGCCAGTGGGGGTGGCAACCCCCTCTTCGCCAGCAATCCCTCTACGGAAGCACCAACGTGAGTAAAACGAAAAATAATTCAAAAATACATATGAACAGCAATTTAAAGTCGACTGTTCCGGTAACTGATTTTCAAGGTCTTCATTAAGATTCGATTTGTTTATGGAACAACAGAAAAAAGAGAAAACTATAACGCAAACAGCACTTTATGTTTTGGCCTTCAAAGAAGAATTATTACAATGCACCCATAAATTGGAAATAATAATTATTATGCTATACAAGCATTATAGTTTTTAAATTAGCTTCGAAGCTAAGAATTATTACAATGCATTATGGCTGTCCTATAATTTTCAAATTAGCTTTTATTGGACCTTTTAAAACAAACTATTATTATAAAGTCATGATGTTCAAGCCTCGAGATTTGTAATTTTATTTAAAATTTCATTTAATTGTTGCTATTTTTACTCATTTAATGCCATTTATCTGTTTTATTAAATTAATCTATTTTAACATTTTTTCTGTGACTTATCATATATTCCTAAGGTATCTCCTGTACACCTCTTCTGGAGGAGGTCATCGTTCGGGTCAGCGCTACAATTCCCAGGGCGGTGGAACCTCAACCTCCGCCGGCGGTCACTTGTACTTCAACCAGGGCGGCAAGTCGACTCCCTACAATGCGACACTCTGGCTAAAGAGATTGGTCAGGGATCTCAGTCGGAAGCAGAGGCAAGCCGACGAGGAAGTGGAGGAGGAGGTGGTGGAGGAGGAGGACGAGCAGGCTGAGGAGGGTGAGGAGGAGGAGGAAGAGGAGGAGGAGGATGAGCCGCAGGAGGATCATCAGCAAAGCAAGCGCGATGTCTCACTTAACCTAGATCTCTTGGACATCGTGGGCGTGGATGCGCCCAGTCCGCTGAAGAAGCGTTCGAGGACAAAGCGCCAGAGTCCCGGGCGCTCCACCCTCTGCCAGACGACCTCGCAGTTCATCACCCCACAGGCGGCGCTCAATAGTCGCGGAAACTGGATGTTCGTGGTCAATGAGCAGAACACCGCTCGCCAGATGGTCAAGGCGGAACTTTGTGCGTAAGTACCAGTTTTGGGGATTTATGGGTAATCGAAAGGGGCTGTTTTTATTTGATTATACTGAAAGTCACATTGCCCGCAGATTAGAAAAATATTTCATATTATAATAATTACTATTAATATAAACTTAAAACATTTAAAACTAAAAAAACTTAATTTTACCCATTGTCCTATAAAATATATAAACTTAATGCCAAAATTATCCTAACTAAACTTTTTTTTAAATTTTTTCTTGTAGATTAACATCTTAAGAGTATACAAAAAAAGTTTTAAGTCAATCGGACAAAAACTTTAGAAGTTATGCTAAAACTAGTACCCTAACCTCTAAGACTTTAGGTACGTAAGTGCATCTTTAAGTGCGTTTTTCTCGAAACCACGTTTTGAAAGTCCGTGTTCATCGGCATTTCTAAACGGCTCAACCGATCGTTTTCAAATTTGTCGCATATTTTTCTGCATTAAAAAAACCCGCCCCCTGGGAAGCGTTTTTTTTTATTTTTTAACTTTAAATATTTTATTTTTAAGCCGAAAGTCAATTTTTTAGGTGAAAAACGCATTTTTGACTTTGGACTTTCGGAAAAAATTCTTAAAAATAAAAAATTAAAAAAAGGGCTTCCCAGGGGGCGGGGTTTTTTAATTCTTAAGCGAATTGTAAAAACAAAATGGAAATCCGATCATTTTTAGCGGAGGTACAGTGAGCACCGCAAAACGCCTTTTTTTAATAGTGTTCCAGCAATCGCTTTGCCACCGATATATTAGCCGATAGTATCGGCTATAAAAATTAGTGGATATTATTTAAATGACAATTAATAATATTCAAAAGGTTTGAATTAAATCCATCCAACCAGTTTTTAAAGAAAAAATCGCAAAGTTAGTCGATTTTTTGGTGCCAAAGACCCTACCCCCCCTTAAGCCTTAAACCACCGTACCAGCACTATTTGGTTTTTACATTAATTTTTTAAATATTAACGAAATTGAAAAATTATTTTAAAATTCAGGTAGTTTTAAAAGGAAGATACATTTACATTTTACCTTAAATAATTGATTCATGTGAAGATTGCACTGTGGTTTCGCCACACATTCAAACGCCAAAGGGTGGGGGCTTGGCCCTAAACGCTAGAAATGAAAACTCATTGCGGTATGAACTCTCCTGAGTACCGGTAATGGGTTTTTTTCGGTGCAACCAGCTCCATCAATTTGATGGCTGGAACATCCTCCGCCTTTTCCCACTTTCCATAATTGGGATTAAAAAAGGAGACGTAGTACAAGTCGCTTTTTGAGCATCCTTTGTACGATTTGGCCATGACCCAGTCGAGGGGCCGTGCGAATAGTTTCGAGCACTTATGGCGCCGCAAAGCTACGCGGGTCTTCGATCGCATCGGGCAGTCGTTGCAATTAAATTCAAAGTAATCCTCCTTCATGCACTCCGCTTCATGGGAGACGAGTGCAGTGTGGGTAACAAAACAGTGCCGGCATTGCATAGTTTTGTAGAGGACCCTGAAAGGGACCACGGCAATCGGGCTTTGTGCATCTGCTACTGCCGGCGGTTCCAACTCCTCAGGGAAAACTAAGGATCCTGCCGGCGGTTCCAAATTCTCAGGCGGTTCCAAATCCTCAGGGAAATCCAAGGGGATTTCATCTTCCAATTGAAGCTCCTGGACCACCGTAAAGGGCGTCGTAACGAACTCGGGTGGGAGTGAGCATGGTCCTGCCCATGGCAGCAGCTCCTCATACGCACTGGGAGCGCCCTGGCTCAACTCCCACTTATCGTCGAACGCCCACTGCCCCGTCTCCTTCGCGGTTCCTTTCTTTTTCTTGGGCGTTGAAGGCGCTACTGGAACTAGTCGAAAAAACCCTTTTTAGTGCCCGTTCCGGCGTTGACAACGAAAAACTCACCTGGCGAAGGCTGAACAAGCTAGCGATGTAGAATGTAGAAATTTTGGGAAAGATGTAGAGCGTGTAGAAAGGGTGTAGTCACTGCTGAGGAGCATTCTCTGGATTGGGATGTTGTCTTCACTAACTGCACAATGGGCCAAGTCGAATTTTTATACCCTTGCAGAGGGCACTATAATTTTGGTCAGAAGTTTGTAACGCAGTGAAGGAGACGTTTTCGACCCCATAAAGTATATATATTCTTGATCAGGGTCACTAGCCGAGTCGATATAGCCATGTCTGTCTGTCCGTCTGTCTGTCCGTCTGTCTGTCTGTCCGTATGAACGCTGAGATCTCGGAAACTATAAAAGCTAGAAGATTGGCATTTTGCATGAATATTCTAGGAGCTCCTACGCAGCGCAAGTTTGTTTCAAAAATGTGCCACGCCCCCTCTAACGCCCGCAAGCCCCCTCTAACGCCCACATTTTTGAAGCTATTATGAAAATAGTAACTCGCTTCGCTTCTTCAATACCTATCGATTGGCCAAGTAAAAAATTGCCACGCCCACTCTAACGCCCACAAACCCAATAAACGCTTAAACCTGGCCAGCGCCTACATTTCCGCCTTATTGATGTTATTTGTATTCAGTTGGATAATTAATTTTGTAGCATTAGGGGATAATAATGTGAGTGAAGTGACTTGTCCACCCAGGCGTCCTTGAAGTAGCCTTTGTCGCTCATTATTTCGAATCCTTCCCCCCGATCCCCTGATTCCACACCCCTTGCCGCTTTCATCACTTGTAATCAGTGGGAAAAAAGGTGTCATGCCAACCCCATTCCAAATGTTAATAATTCGCAGCGGGACGCCCAAGGTTTCCCCTTCTTTTTATCCATATTTTTTTGTAGAAACTAGGGGAAATCCCTCACTCTCTTTCTGCTTCTTTCGTTCTGGGCACGTGGTTAGTGCAGGTCCGTTTATACGGTGTCATAATTGCGGTTAAACGAATTATCACACCCCGAAAATACGAAGTTACGAGACAGAAATACCAAAGCAGGGCACATTCTACTTCTACCATTAGGCCATATCCTTGTCCCCTTTTTCATTCCCCTCTCATTGGTTCTTCCCCTTTTTATTTTGTTTTTTGTTTTTTTTTGGATGCGTGCGCTACTCGAAAACCTTTCCTCACTTTTGGTCCGGAAAAAGCGCAAACAAATGCCAGGAACTGAAATTCGGGGTGAGGTGGCTCTCTTCTGGTTCCTCATCGGTTGGGTTTGGGTCAACGCGTTGCCCTAATTGTTACCCGCTTGTCCCGCTCTTCCCAGTCTCTCGAATCCAGTCCCTTTTCCCATCTGGATTGAGGGGTTACGTGTTCCCCTACCCCCTTCTCAATGCCACTTGTTGTTAGCACTGAACCCGGTACTTGGCGCAATTTGTTTAACCAAATGGAGTACCTACGCAGGCGCGCATAAATCTTGGCCAAGGAACAGCTGGGAGCAGGGCTACACGCAGAGAAAATCCAACGTATTAGATGAGTCAATGTATCTAAAAAGCGGTATCTTCGGAAACTATCTAAGCCACTTAAATCAAAATAAAAAATGAAATTAAAAACACTAAAATTTATAAAAATGCCCTGAGTTTCATGAAAACTAAAATATTTATATTTCCTTTAAATATATTTTCAAGATCGCTTAAAAAATATTATTAATATAAATTCATTACTTAGATATACAAAAAAAATATTAAAAACGCACCTATGATATCCAAACATTTTCTTATATTTTAAAATTATCAACATCACATTGCGATGACTTTAATATATTCCATTATTTTATTTCCAAGAAGTTGCATCCCTTATTTTAAAGTTTTTCTAGCTTTCCTGTTTCTTAGAACCTTTAAAAACTCTAATAAAATATTTTATTGTATATGTGTTTGAAAATCCTTTATAAGAAACCCAGATATTCGATAATATTTCTTCACTGTGCAGGAATTGTACCGTTTTTCTGCTTCCGCTCGGACTGCGACTCCTTATCAATTACGTACGATTCCCGTTTTAACGAGTTCGTTAAACTTTCAACTCTGCGACTTGGGATCTGGGATCTCCTCTCCTTTTTTTTCTTTCTACTTTCGAAGGAGTCGCAGCCGGCGCTCTTTATTTATGCCCAGCAACCCACAACTAAATTCGCCGACAATTGTTGATTTTTAGCATTTGGTTTTCGGTTATTCGGGTATCTGCCATTCGATTCGCCACTTATTTCAGTTTATTTACGTTTATTCTCGTGTTTTTCGTATTTTTTCAGCTCGAACACCTGCTCGAATCTGTGCGAATTGCCCAACGGCTACAACTCGAGATGCGAGCAGAAGTTTGTGCAAAAGCGCCTAATTGCGCTCCAGGGCAATGGGCAGAATCTGTACCAGGACACGTTTTGGTTTCCCAGTTGCTGTGTATGCACGATAGCCGCCAATTAAATGGGTCTAAATGGGAGTCAAAGGAGCGAGAAGGACGAGGATGCAGGATGGAATATCCTTTGGCGGCAAATCATTTTGGCGAAATTCATATCTGATAACTAAATGATACGAAAACACACACATAACACAAAAAACACTCAATATATAAATCTCTCTCATGTAGTTACACAAACACACAATGTAGTTCTTAAAAATGTAATTTAAAATCGAAACATCGAGTGAGCCATGCAAAATTGGATTTATGCCCACACAATCCCTTTGAGTTTGGCATAGTAGCATTAGTCTTACCCTGTGAGCGATGATCTAAAGGATATCAAATAAACAAATATTCGAAGCGATGCTTTTTTCTAGTTAAAGAAGTGTTTTTGTTACTATGGGAAATAAAATAAATGGCAAGATTTACTTACCTTCATAAATTCGAGTAAACTCCACACTTTCAATCACAGCTCCCACAGAAATACACAAATGACACAGGATGATTTCCAGCAAACAATTTTATTAAGCCCTGGGCATAGTGCAAATCGGATTTTGTGGTTTTTAATTAATATAGTTATTCCTTTGTCGGAGCAAAGCCCCAAAGGATTCGCAACTTTTAATTGTGAAATGGCGAAATGGGAATTTCCGCAGCGGCAAAAACATGGGGAGCAACAACAACAGAAACAACACCTGCCATTGCTGCAAATGCAATTGCGTTCCATAAATCCAGAGACAATAATCGTAAAATAACATCAGGTGTCACGCGCACGAAACGGCGGCTCAACAAAAAAGGGGGGCCACTCATACATGGATTGTTTTCGGGGGGAAAGGAAGGATACGGATGAGGACTCGCGGTCTCTGAGGATATGAAATGGTATTGTATTGATGGTCGATATTATTACCCGATGATGTATGCCCCATGCATCCGTACATCTGTGACACCAAAAGTGCTCCAGATGTCCCCATTTGGTGACAGGATGGAAAGTATGGAAGGAAGCAGCTGAAGTTTAAGGATCCTGTTCCAATATATCATGGGTTTTTATAGAGATATTCTTACTATTAGAATTTTACTGTAAGTTTCTTTAAAAAAAACCTATTAGTTTTCATTTTATATTCAAGGTAAAGTGTTATAAATAATATTCTTTAAATTTCCCATTCAAGGTAAAGTGTTATAAATAATATTCTTTAAATTTCCCATAAAATATATTTACCTGCACTTACACAAAATTCTAGAATATAAGTACATATAAAAACCCCTTTTGGGTTTTCTCAAGTGCCATCCCAGGTGTCTGATAAATACCTAAATATAAACACACCTGAATAATCACTGATATTTGCCGCCAGTTGTGCAATATTTCGAGTTGCATAACCAATGGAAAATATGTATTTACTGATAAGTCAGAGTTCGAGTGTTTGCATGGCCGAAAATCTCAATTAAGCCAAAGGTGCAACAGCCTTTCGTCCTTCTGCAGCTTGAATTTTCTATGTTTTGTACCTGTTGTGGAATGGAAAACTCAACTCGAACAACCGACACACAGTGGGTATTTTCAACTGGCAACGATTCACAACTGGCACAGTGGGACGGAACCCACCCACCGAGCTCTATTGAGGCTCCTCTCACACCCCGTGACTCTGCCGAGGGTTAATTTGTCCTCTATAAGGATATACGTATGTGAGCGAGAGCAAAAATGCATAAAGAGCGAGGGAGAGAAAGAAGGAGAGAGGGAGATCCCTAGTTGTATTGTGCCGAGTTTTAGCAATGATTAGCATCACGAAATGGAAAACTATTGTTCCAATACGCAGTCGACAACCAGGTAAAAAGGCATTGACAAATCAGGTAAGGATAAGTCCACAAAACAAAAATATATCCAACTCGTCTGGGATGCAACGGTGAAATTGCTGCAATTACAGATTAGGAAAGGAGAAATAATTAAAAAAAGAGTAAAAACCAAGTGAGATTTGTCCTTTAATCATTGTCCTTTAATTATTAAACATTCAGCAATGATTTAATTTAGAAACTTCAAAGATGTAATTATATCGAAATGGAAATTTTATTTAAATAAATATATAAATCGTTACCATAATGAAATATTCTTCGCTAAAATATTTAATTTATATTTAAAAGAAAAAATAAATTAAAAAATAAATATGTAGGTACAATACTTTATACTTTATATTTATTACTTAATGCTTATCGTTACCTACCATTAAATCGAGATTTATTACGTAGAAAAAAAGTCTTTAAAAAAAGAATATTAAAGTATTATATAGGGGAGTGTAGGGTAAGGTGACGAACGATTCGACTTTTGAATGTAACTTTTCGAAAAATCAATATTTTTCAAAAATGTAAATGCAGAAAGTTGCTTACATCTTTAGAGCATATCTCTGTAAAATTTGGATTCGAAATTCTAACGGAGCTAAGTCCTACAGCGTTTAGAGTGAACCATCCTTTTTTTGCACTTTTAAAAATTGTAGGGTAATGTGACGAACGATTTTCTTTTTAATGTAACTTCCCCAAAAATCAATATTTTTTAAAAGTGTAAATGCAGAAAGTTGCTTACATCTTTTGATCATATTTCTGTAAAAGTACGATTCGAAAATCTAAGGGAGCCAAATCCTACAGCGTTTGGCGTGAATCATCCTTTTTTTGCACTTTCAAAAGTTGCCAGATAAGGCGACGAACTAATAAATACACACTAAAACTGTATGCAGATGTGCGAATTATTTTTTTTTTCAAGAATGGATGAAAAATTACAATAATATAATAAAAAGGTAATTTTAAATTTAACAAAAAAATATTAATATAAAAACTTACAGAATTTGAACCAATCTGAGAATAATTGTTTAAAAAGTTCAATACCACGTCGTCGGATTCCTTTGAAACATCAACACTGGCTTCGTTTACTTTTTTAATGTAACGTCTAAGAGTGGGTTCCGAAATTCCTTGTTCATTTGCAACCGAATTAGTCGACCTACCATGGAGCTTTACTAATTTTATTGCCTGCAACACTTTTTCGAGTTCATTTTTTTTAACAAACTTTGATTTAACTGACGACATATCTAAAACAATACGAAAAAGCAATAAAACTTCATCAGTTAATGTTATTCGGTATTATAATAGTTTTTTTTACACATAATCAACGATAACAATTCAAATTCTTGAATAAAAAAAGTTCGTCACCATACCCTACAAAAAGTTCGTCACAATACCCTACAAGCTAGACTTGGAGCAAAAACGGTGTCACTCTTAAACGGTGCAAACAAAACAAACGCCAAGTACCAAAAACTGTTGAGAAAGATCTCATTTATACGTGCATACACTTACCTGATTTTATTTTTCACTCCTCTTCGCTCTGGCCCTGCTGAAACACAAGTAAATTGAATAGATTTGCTAGTTTGCGCACCACCTTTTTAGAAAAAATTACGTCACGAACAAATTACGGGACTTCTTATTAATATTACTGTAAATACATTGTCGACACGATAAGGGGAGACGACTACATTTATTTCGAATTTTTGTCGTGACGTCATATGTGAGATTCGACGAGTTCGTCACATTACCCTACTCGTCACATTACCCTACACTCCCCTAATGATTTTTTTTAGAGATTCATTATGTTGAAAAAGTATTAAAAATAGGGGTACTCAAATATTTTATAATGATAAAACCATATATAGGTGCCAGCTGAAATTAAGAACCCTTTGTTCATATTTTCTTATAAGATTCGCTTGTCTGAAATTTGATTTTGCCAGTGAATATTTTTGAGCTGCAGGCTCCTTAAATGACGGTCAATATCCAGATCTCCTCTACCCCTCCCCTTGTTTTGGCAACCCCCTCCCCTCCCGCTTATCCCTTGAAAGACCAACAACAACAGAGAGCAGCTGAAGTTTCTGCCAGCAAAAGCGGTGCGAAAGAGAGGGCCACATTTGCGGCTGCCTGGCAACCGAGTGGAGAGCAAAAGAGATGGCTATCAACAACAACAGCCACAGTGCATCAAAAGCAACAACTACAACAACAACAGCCAGCAGCAGCAGTCGTTGTTGTTGTGCGTTGTGTATAAAAATTTAACATCTGCTCCTTTCATGATTTCAGTTTCGGAAAACTCAAAACTCGTACAACAGCGAGGCCTGTAATGGCACAAATAAAAAAATATATATACGTACAAACGCGTCTGTATGGGTGTGTGTATGCCCCTCTCTTTCACTCGACATATACCGCTCTCTTTCCAGCCGTTAATGCATTTGGCTTGCTTTACTCGTATTACGTGTGCATTTGCCACTCTGAGATACAAGAAAACGAAAAAAGACCGAATTGAGATACCCAGATACTCGGATGCTGAGATACTGAGATACTGAGATACTCGGCAAAGGCTCCTTTGGAGCTGCGAGATAAAATAAGACAAGCAGCGGCCAACTGGCGGATCTTGAATGGAATGAAATAAATTAAAACGTGGCGAGGATGCGCATCCACATATTCGTATCCACAGGATACTTTCGGCGTCCTGGCGGATGTGCCATGCATCTTCACGAAACAGATTTTCACTCTTCCTCTAGCGTTTGCCCTTGGAGAAGTTGAAGTGTAGTATGAATTTGGGATCTGAGAGCTGGCTACATTATAAGAAAATTGTATCAAAAATTATATAAACGCAATTGAAATATTTTTATTACATTTTATTTAAAGAAAATAAATATTTGTAATATTTTTCTAAGCGAAATAAATAATGTTTAGTTGAAACTCCGAACCCTTCTTTTAATCCATTAACAGATCAAGAGGTATTCATGTAATCCTATATTTAACGATTTCAAACTACTAAAATTATAAATAACAGAGATTTTAAATTCAAGGCAAGAGCACATCATACTTCTCATATAATGCATTTAAGGTATATTTTTATATTTTAATCATTTTCTTATTTACATCATTATTAGGATGAGATTTTTTTAAAAGAAAATTTTTTCTTTGTCCGAATCACCATTTTATTCTGAAAAATTCCTTAATAAATCTAGCTCACTTTGCAGTGCATTACATTTTTCATATTTAATAATGATTTGTATATTTCTCTGTTCTCATTTTTTGCGCACATTTTATTCATTTTTCAAATACTTTTTCAGCACCAACTGTCAGATACATTTCTAGTCTCCTTTGCCGTTCGTCTTTTTTTATTGTGGCTGCTTGCAGTGTGAATGTCCTTTGCTGTCCTCACAAAGGACACGCAGCAAGCAAATAAGAGCGAATAAAAATAAGAAAAAAAGTGCTGAGCAGAATGCACATGAGAGAAGAGAAAGAGAAACTTGCAGCAACTTTTGGGATGAGTAGAAGTAGAGAAATCCCAACTATGAAGAACTTGTCTGGGGATCGTGAACTTAGGAACTTAAGAACTATCTAAGAGAAAATTATGGCCCAAAAGCCGGCTGCATCTTGTTCTTGTTTGTGCAGATGTTTCTTGAAGGTTCCTCGTGGGATTGGGATTTTATGGGTATAGATGTTATGTGTATGGGACAGGTCAGTGTTCTGAAGGACTGGGACTCCGAAATTCGTATTCGGTTAAGGGTTGTGTGCCCCTAGGTTGAATGATTTTCCATTACGCAATGCAAATAGGCGAGAGCGTTCCGCGTTTTTCGTATTTCGTACCTCGCTTTGTATTGTTATTTTTTCTGTCAGCGCCAGGAAACAATGCAACTGTCAAGGTTTCCATTTTCCGACGTGGATTGCTCTCTCTCTCGTTCGGTGCATCAAAAGGCGAAAAAATGGCAGCTCCACTAATAGTTGGCATGAAACGAGGTTGCAAAAGGACCGCCAGAAAAAGCTAAAAAAAAAGTGAAATGAAATCAACTGACATATAGAGCCGCCCCCACGCTTTGCGCAAAAATAAAAAAAAAAATGGAAAAAAGCGGGCAAAACACAGAAGGCAAATTGTACCAAAATCCCGCAACGGCAGCCAGTGCAATGCCAGGATATATGGCACATGCCCACAAGGTCCTGCCTGCCTCCGTGTCCTGCGTCCAGCGCAGCACCAACAGCACCGCAGCAGCAGCAACATCAACAGCACCGCAGCAACAGAATAAAGTTAACTTTGTCAGGATGAAATTTAAATACCCTTCAACTTGTGGAAAAAATATTTCTGAAATTCATCCTACTCATGTGAAAAGATTAAAACTGCAAGCCTTCCTAAATTTGTATAATAACCCATATTATAATTGTACATTTAGATATATATTATTGAAATCAGCTTACGAGCTTATTATCCACAGCTAATAAGGATTGATTTTAAGGATTAATCATATAACCTCTACAAAAAACCCTTAGAAAAGCGAGCATTCTTTCTGGAAAGGGTAGCAAAATAAAAGCAGCAGAAAATATCTCGTAGTGCACATAGATTGCAAGTTCGCATTGTGAGCGCGAAACTAGGGAAAAAAATTTTTAATTGGAACAACAACTGTACAGCGGCGCAGCAGCAGCAGCAACAACAGCAGCAACAACAGCAACAACAACAGCAGCAACAACAGCAGCAAGAACAACAGCAGCAACAACAGCAACAACAAAAGCGCACTTCATGCTCGTATCCGTGTCTTGTTGCATGGGTGTGTGTATTTGTGTGTGTTAATAAAATATGATTGTATGTGTGTGCCAGGACATTCGAACCAATGTTGTAAACGCAACATCATACCTGTTGTTTGTTCGTAATTTTTGGGATATAATTTTTCAAAATGCGGAAATCTCAGAATTTCTTTAAACTTTCCATTTTGTAGGGCGCTTGTCGTTAACATTTTCAATTTTCAAAGTTCCCACCACAATTTAAAATTCCCGCCAGGATTTGAAGTTTCCGCCAGGAATTAAAATGGCAGAGTAAAATTAAATAAATTAACTTTGGTTGTTAAAAACTAACCGAAAAACAACTAACTTTGCGATCGCGATCTTTTCTATAAAAACTGGACAGATATATTTTTATATTAATTAATTAATCGCACTTTTCATTTTTTGTTTTAACTTGACATTTTTTTTAGCAGTTCAAATCCAAAAACTATTTTTTGTTGGACAATTTTTGACCGATTGACTAAAAAAAGAAATTTGGGTCCTATTTTTTTGAAATTCTTTATAATTCTAATTCCGAATTATTATTATAAATAATGTAATAAATATAAATTATGTAATAATTATTTATAATTAATAATTATAATTATATTTTATAAAATAATAATTACATTATAATTATTTCATTGAGTAAACCCAAATTATAATAATTTAATTTAAATGTATTTCATTTTATTTAATAATACATTTTTATTTATTTCATTTTCATTTTTTTTCCAGCAACATGTTGCGCAACATGGTTCGATGTTCGTTGCAACCTGGTTCGTGTCTCCGCTAAATGTATCTGTATCTGGTGGATGATTTTTCTTTTTCAAATTTTAGTTGCCAGAACACGACGTCCCGGAACGGTTGAAAAAGTCCTTCGGGTGAAAAGTTTCCTACAAACACGGAATGCGAGTGCGAGAGAGCCCGCTAACTAACTAATTTCGGGGAAATACTATCCTTTTCGGTGTGATCGAGTCCAAGGACTCGCCTAACTAACTTGTTCCAGTTTCGAAAAACGGGCAATCCGAAAATAAGTTGCCAATGTGGAAAGTGAAACAAAATATTTAGAAAACCATAACAAACATCGAAAACTCCGCGCAGATGCCGCATCTGCCGTTCTGAGTTTCAGTTTTCAGTTCAGTTTTTCACCTCTGAGTCGCCGGCTTTTCATCTGCAGCTCCAGTTTCGCGCTCGGTTCCCCTGGTTTTCCCTGCATTTTCTTTCTTTTGCGTACGTTCCTTCGTTCCGATTTTCGCGTCGCGGTTTGTTATTGTCAACTCTCGTTTTCGTGCGGTTTTTCGCGGCTTTTCTAACGGTCCAACAACGGGCGGCAAATGGATAGTGAAACTGGCATGGATTTCCAATAGCTTCAGAATACTCAGCATTTTCCGAAGGAAACCATTCGAGGAAGGCAAAGGAAATGGATTAACAACAAAGGTTTGTAAAAGCGGTTCTCTAAAGAGGATTTCTTATAGTGGATATAAGGAATTTTAAAACAAAAAAAAAGGAATATAAAGTTGGAAAGATTTCTAGAATTGTTTTATGTGAATTCTATTATGTTATAGAATTCTACAAATTGTTAAAAACTTTAAAATCTTCTAAAATCCACATAAATGAAAATTTAGTTGGGAAATATTTGGTGAAAAGTGTTAAAAATATATTTTTAATGGATTATGTTCCTAGAAATGGGATCTGAAAACCATGATATGTTATAACAAAAAAAGAATTGTAAACTGGTTCCGTTCTATTAATTAAATGCAACCTTCAAGCAAAAACACAAACATAATTAACTCTTTAAAAAGTTAAGCCAAGCAGCGATTCCAAGAAACAAAACAGCAATGCCATATCCCTTTCATAAAACCGACTCCAATTAATTAAGCCAATTGAGGAGATGTTTCTATAAAAACAGTGGAACTCCATTCAGATATTCAAGTGTAAGATGCAAAGCCCTTCTTTTGCCTAATCTCCCAATTAAACTCACCTCTCGACCGAAAGCCGAAGAAAAACAAATTGCCAATTGAAATTTGCATTTGGACCGCAGGAAATACTTTGGAAGCGTAAACAAGTAAACAAACAGATAACAATTGTTATTGGTCATCCGAGGATCAAATTACAATGAGTGCAGGTTCTCAAAGGGAGCCAAAAGAAAAATTTAAATCTAAATCACCTAAACAGGCAATTTTGGGGCAGCTAAGGAGCTTTATTTGTGCAAGTGAAATAAACAAAATAAATAAAAATAATAATAAAGTGGAGGCAGCAGAAGGCAGAAGTTTTTTACTTTTCGAAATGAGTAATGATTGTCAGAGAAGAAAAAACAAAAAAACTGTTGCTGAAAGATAGATACATTTGGCGTTTGTGTTTGCGCCCAACTTAAATTAAAAAGCAGCGGGCCTCTGAAGTTCTTCTGCTTCTGGTTGTGAAGAGTTGAAAACGTGCCAGAAAAGCCATACACAGAGATACAAAGAGGCGCACACAAAGATACAGATACTCGTAACTAACAGTAACGTGCGTACATCCTCAAGATACTTTTTTGGCGCGCTCAGAACAGAAGCGCCAAAAAACAAAAAAGAAAAGGGAACGAGAAGAACAACAGAAGGCGAAAAGCTAAAGATACAGCTGAAGATACTTGGGCTCCTACAAGATACAAATACAGATACAAGATACATTTTACCCAGGCAATAAAGAGAATTTAAAAGAAAGATAAATAATAAAAGCAAACAAATTGAGGCGCATGCCGCCTTCGCGAAAGAAGTTCAAGTTCAGCGAATGTATCTGTGCATCTGTAGATGTATCTGTATCTGTATCTGCTGGATGCAATTTGTCGGCCGCCTGCCAGTTTATGACTGCTGCTTACTTACCCCCAATGAATATTCCACAGATACTTTTGGCTATATTTAGCTTCTATATTTTGTTTACAATCTCGAACGGCCCCAACATTCATTCATAAAACACCAGAACCAACCCAAAAATAAAAGTTGGCAAGAGGACACGCAGGCAAATTAAGGCTTTGACCTAGAGAAAAATAAACAACAGCCAGGCAGGATATAAAAACCCCTCCCCCTTATCCTCCTCCCTCGTTAACGGTAACGTGCGTGACTTTGAAAGCATGCAAGGCAAATGACAAACTCGTAAATCTCAACACACTCACGGGAAGTGGGTGGTGTTGTTTTTGGGTGAATGCGAATGCGAGGCATAAGTGCCCTTACTCTTCATTCATATACGCCTAATACTCCGCCGCGTATGCCTGTCCATGAGCTCAGCTCCTTACATGGCTTCATTGGGCCGCACAGCACGTTTCATTTCATCCACACCTGCACCACCGCACCACCCGCACACCCACACCACCTTTCCTCACCCACCGCCAACCTTCGGCACAACTCAATTTGCACGTGACACACAGAGGAACGAGATGTGGAGCAGCTACTGCCAGGCGAATTAACTGAAAGAGAGGCATTTTAAAAAATATATTTCAGATGGGGCTATAACTCTAGAAAATATGTAAATTATAGTAAATTTAGGAAAAACATATTAGCTCATTCAACTTAATATTAATTCTACTGTTAATACCCGAAAAAGTCCTGATAAAGAATGTGTATTTGCTACATATTTAAGAAATATGACTTATAAATATTTGCAGTAACTAAAAAATATTTAAATGGTATTTTGAAAACTCTTATTAACATTTCTGGACATTTAAAATATATTTATTTGCTTAGTAAAGTCTTAGTTTAAAATATATCACTAAAGTGTACAAAACTGCTAGTCTAAGATATATTCTTTGACACAATAAAACCCTATAACATCTCCCTCACAAAAGTATTCACCATAATTTACCAACTTATCAGGTGTCTTGAAACACTTCCTTCCTTTCTTCCGCACAATATCAACTCGATCAAGTGCTCTTCCACCACCGTCGTAAGAAATGCAATTTCAGCCGTCTAGTTCGTATCATTAACATAAAATGAAATTATTTCCCTACCCCCTGGTTAGTAGGGCTTCTTGTAATGCTACCCATCCAAAAGTGATGGCACCACCCCACCGAAAACTGGAATTTTATTCATTAACTTGCTGCGTTGCACATTTGGCAATTGTATAACGTGCATATAAATATGCAAACTTATTATGCCCCCCGACAAAATAGTTCGCAGGATAGCCGAAATGCTGGGGAAAAATGTTAATAAATATTTAGACCAACTGCTTTCGAACAATCCTCATATGAGCAAAAGTTGTAAACAAGCGCCGAATGTTCGGATAACATATTAAAATATTACATTGAAGCGGATGAGCTGGGAAAGTGGTTATGTGGGGGTGGAAAGTGGGGGGTTTCGTTGAGGGAGAGGAGCACTTCATTTGCACAAATGGAGCGTCAGCTTGACTGAAAGACAGATAGACAGACAGACAGGAGAGATGAGGAGCAGTTCCTGCAGGGTTCTGCGATGGGAGATGCGAAACGTTGGAATGCACTTGTTATCAAAAGAGGTTGCTGTGGGAAAGGGGTATTCAGTTTCATGTGGCTAACTGGGATTCCTAGAATTCGGAATCAAAGTAAATATTAACACACTACACGAGTGTGTTAAATTAAATTTCATATTTGAGAAGTGTCTAGTTTCGTTGTGATAATTTTAGAATTTTCAAGTATTTATTTAGCCTTTCCGTTTCGATAATTAATATATTTTTAAGAAATTGGTCTTCCCAATAATTCTTATTCCTAAATAGTTTTTGATTGTATTTATAAGGAATGGAACTAAGCCTAAACCAGTGTACCCAAAAAATTAAACTTCCATATCACTTCAATCTCAAATTTCTTACTTAGGGTATCCTAAAGTCCACTTTCCCATTTCATATTCCCATCATATTTTCCACTTTTCTCTCCCTTTTCTGGTGCCCCAGCTCAGTTGAAACAAATGCAAAGTCAAACAGCGCCAGGTAGCACCGGTAGTTGGTAGATGGTTTCCCTCTGGAACTGAAAACACCTGAAACTCCAGATTCGGCTTCTGTTTTTCTGGTGCTGTTCCTGTTTTTCGTCCTGCGGCTTCTCACATGTAGCCTAGTTCTTCGTCCTGTGATCCTCCCTACACCCCTCTTCACATCATATTCGCATATATATTCGTACATACTGCCAAAAAACAGCCCTCGCAGTCACCTAGATTCTATGCCATTTTCACTCCACGACTCCGCAGTCGACTTTGTTTTTTAAATGACGCATTGTTCGCAGTCACATACACATACACATAAATACGCTTTGTGTGCGTCTGGTCTGCGTGTTTAATTTGCAAATTCAAAATGCGAGAAAAATAAAGAATGTTGTACGTACATTGTACATACATGTTGCAAAAATGTGCTGCATTAAGCCGCAAACAAGAAAATTTAAGTGAATTGCGCTCATTGTTTCTGCTTTCGTTTATTTTTCTCGATTTTTTTCTGAGCATATAAAAAATACTGCTTGAGTTGGAAATAGAAATCCCTGTTTATCCCTGTTTATATAGACCATCCCGTATATGCATAACATTGAAACTTGGCCTGGGAGCTTCCCAAGATAAGATTAGATAGGGGAGATAAGAAACTTTGAATTCCGATCGGGGATTGTTTAGGTGCCAGGAAGGGTTTGGCAAACACTTATAAGGTGTTAAATCACTCGGTGGTAACGGAAACGCCGAAAGAAATCCATTTTTCTTATCTTGAAATCGATTTTTTCTGATCCAAATTGCTTATCATACCTAAGTATTAATGCGGAATGATAAAAAATAATAAAATAATGATATATAGTTATTGATCACTATTATTAAATCATATATTACAAAGAAGCAAATCTTTAATGTAAGAAAAAGATTATATGAGAACTGTTATATGATAAAAAAAATTAGTTGAAAAATCCCAAAATATGAATTAAAAATTAGTATTTTATAGGCAGATATTAAATGTATGTAATTTCTCAATTTTTAATTTTGATGGGAACATTTTGTAATATTTTTTCATAAGAAGTCCTAGAAGAGATACAATACCCTTTAATTTCTCTGTGTAGACAGGATTTGGCTTGGGTCAAGGAAAAAGGAAGCGCTAATTGCAGGCATGGTGCATGATGCACATAAGCCATTTTCCCAACTCTTTGGCCCAATTTCGCCAAATCGCTTGATGGTTCGGGATCGCTGGGATCGGGATCTTTATCGCGCCATGTCGAGCGTAAGACTCGTAACTCTCCCAGGAAAAGGAGGACTCGGGGGGGTTTAAGGGGAAGAAGAGGAGGAGCAGGAGTCCGAAGTTACAGCTGCAGAACAGGACAGGATGAAAGGCCAGAAGTGGAAACGCGAAACGGAATCGCATAAAACGGAAAGTGCAGCAAATTGTGGCAGCTGCAACATTTTGTGTGTGTCTTGTTTTTTTCCTCTTTTTTCCTCGCTGCAGGTTCTCTTCTTTGCCTTTTTTCCTCCTTTTTTTGTATTTTGTTGGTTTGGTTTGCTTCGCTTGGCCGTTGGCCTTTTACCGTTTTTATTGAAAGCACACTGGCAACAAAGATAATGTGAGTGAGATGGCACGAGAAGGGGGAGGGAGCGATAGGGGCCGAGGGGGGGACAATTGCAGCACGCAAATTGCAGTCGACAAAATAATCAGACTTTAATTGTCGTTCTGCAACAATGTGCAGAAGAACTCAAGGCAGCCCAGAAGAACAGAACCCAAGGAACTCAAGGAACCCGATGAACCCGAATACGAAATTAAGGAGAAGCGAGAATAATGGGGCAAATGACTCTGACTCAGTTGTCAACCGAAATCAGGCGAAAAGTTTCGCAATTTCAAAACTTACGGGGGTGAAATGCGCATAAAGATGCGAAATGCATCATTTTTAGTGTCGGAAATCGCCTGGGAAATATCTTAGGTGCGTTGTAATTTTATATGACAATGTAACATAAGATAAAAACATTTCATATTGCTAGGGAAAATATGAGTGTAAACTGATTTATACTAAAAGTAAAAACTAATTGAATGGAATTTTGTTGGTTTCAAAAACAAAAATCTACAAAGTTTTGTATCCAAGGATTAACTTTTTTTGTAATGATGTATTTATAGGCCTCACAATGTTTCAAATAAATTAATTATTATTACTATTTGCCCCATCTTCCATTTCTAAAAATGTACTAATATTTAAAATTATATTAAAATGATGATAATAAATGTATATTTAAAAGTGTCACAAAACGTATTTAATTAAATTGGTCCAAATTAAAGAGAATTAAATTATATGGGTTCTGTTCTAAATAAATATTTAATTTCTCTAGAAATATATACTTTGAGAGCTTTGAAAACTATTTACCTAATTACCCCGAGTTAATTAATATCCCATTTGCACTCACTTAAACACCTCAAAGGCCCTGAATTTATGCATCTCTGTTCGCATTTACAAACTAGTGCAGCTTGAGGCGCATCCAGTGCATGCATAATAATCATCCTCACACATTACAATCCTCCTCATCATCATCATCTCCTTCGTGGTGATGAAAAAGCCCAGGTTCCGAGCCCAATGAACTTTCTGAAGCGCAACGAAATGTGCGCTGGCCGAAATGCAAAAAGCCAAAGGACGCGCACGGCAACAAAAAAGCAAAAAACGAAACCAAAAGTACACCTGTGCCGCAGAAAAAAATGGCGAAAAAAGGCAAGAAAATGACAACGGCGTTGAAGGCAACTGAAATACGCTTATGCGATGGTATAAGTGTGTGTTGTGTGTGTGTGTGAGAGGCTTTACAAAGCCAAAACCAACTTGGCAGCATAACTTACAAGCCAAAAAAACAGAGAAAATACAGAGAAAAAACAACAACAGCAGCAGCGGCAATAAAAAGCCAGAAGTGAGTGTCCTTTAGCTCATTTTTTTTCGCTGTTCGTTTTTTATTATATTTTTTTTCGCCGCTTCCTGCCTCGCTGACTTGGCCGCTCATTATATAGTCAAAGACCATAATTATGTGTTGAAGTTTGTAGATGTTTAAGGCCAGAAAGGAAAGAGAAGCAGAAAGAATACAAGAAAAGTGTAGCAGCAAGGATATTTTGATAAGAAACTCTTAAACACCTCCATCTAAAAACTTTACTAACTGAATCCAATTTTTCTTTCCATTTTTTACAGCTTTTAATCAAAGGATTTGAGAACAACGGCCACAACAACACATAAAATACTTTGGAAGATCTTTAAACTCATCAAATAAAAAACCAACCTTTTCGGCCCACAAATCAAAATCAAAAAGCAACATGAATTAAGCTAAAGAAAACACACAACTTATATGAAATATAAAATATTATTACTATTAAAGCCAATAACAAATAACGCGCTAATGTTTAATTAATTGTTAAGACCACAAAACCCAAACAAACAAACAAACGGAAGACAAAGATTTTTAAGCCTACGCATTAAGTACAATTTACTAGATATAAACACTTAAATTATTTTTATATCCGACGACATATTCAACAAAAAGCAAAAATTCAATTGAAAAACGAAGCAAAAACCAGAGTACAAAAACTTAATCAATTTACAACAAACAAACAAGCAAGCATTAAATATTATCAACAAAACAGCAAAGTAATTAATAAAGTAAATACAACAACAACAACGCATACAAAATACAAATTTTACAAATTACAAATTTACAAAGATTTTTAAAGAAAAGAAAAGTAACCAAGTCTGCTAAAAAATAAAAATCAAATATCAAAATACAAATTTTTGCCTAGCTGCCGTTTTTACAAAACCAACAAAAGAATAAAGTACAAAACAACCAACAAACAAATCTTAAACAATTTTTAAACAACAATTTAATAAAAAGCACTTTACAAAAGAAGAAGAAGAACACCATTAAGAAATAAATAAAATATTCAACACGCAAAACCAGTGAGTTCAAAAATAAACGAAATACAAATCTTGGAGTAGCTTCAACTTATATATGATATAGTATACAAATATAATCAGAGTGTTTTACACTAGCCAACAAGCAAACAAACAAATACGAAACGAAACCAGTCAGAAACATTTTTAAAAAAAAGAAGAACTACCTCAGAAAGCAGAGAAAAGTGAACCGAAAAGTGTACAAAAATCGAAATCGAATCTTTTGAAAAAATCAGTACAAAGCCCCGCAGTTTTCAAAGACAACTGCATAGCCATGCCAGTGTTTGAGCTTAAATGGCGTCTTCAATTTTAGCCCAGAGCAGCACAGGCGCTACCGTCGACAGCAGCAATTTGGGAGCAACATCTGCAGCAGCAGCAGCAGTAGCAGCAGCAACATCCGTGGAGGCCACTGTGTCCAGTCTGCACAACACCCATCTCAATCAGCTGAGCAGCCTCAGCCAGCACTACACAGCGCCCTACCATCATCCAGTGCATCCTCATCACTACCAGCAGCACCATCACTATCCGCAGCAGCAGCAGCAACATCTCCAGCAGCAGCAGCAACACCAGCAGCAACAGCAACAGCAGCAGCACTGGGACTACTATGCCAGGCAGCAGCAGCAACATCAACAGCAGCAGCAACAGCAACAGTCAGCGGCCGCCACCAACGGCAACAGCAACAGCAGCAACACCTGCAACAGCAACACCAGCAACAGCAGCAACACTACGGTCCCAGCTCCCCTGGGCAGCAGCAACAGCAGTAGCAATCATGCTAATGTTGCAACTGGCGGCAGCAACACTGGCCAGCGGCACGGCGATGCCAATGCCAATGCCATTTCCGCCGCCTCCGCCGCAGTAGGAAATCCGGGGAATCAAGGAAATCCCAGTGCCAACTCGAATTCGAACTCCAATTCCAATTCGAACGGCAGCTACACGCGTCCCTGGGAAATGGAGTCCAAGGATAATGGTCCACAATCCCAGCCCCAACAGCAACAGCAGCAGCAACAACCTCATCATCTGCAGTTAAAGAGCGGCTTTGAACCCTTCTCCAAGCTGCCCTCCTTTCAGAGCCAGTTCCATGGCTTCAATGAGCAACTTCTGCCGGATGGAACACCAATGCCAGTGCCCGTGGGAGCAGCAGTAGGAGCAACAGCGCCACCTGGCGGAGGATCTGTAGTAGTACCACCTCCGGCCGCTCCACCCACTGGAGGCTCCCTGCAAACGGTGGCCATGTCGCCCGCCAGCATCTCAGTTAGTTCACCCGGGATGATGAGTGTGGGCTCGCCTTTGACCCAGCTATCGGGAATGCAGACCAGCATTACTCCACCCTCGGCTCAGGTGGGCAGTTTCCCGGCTCCACCGCCGCCGAATGCCTTTGCCCATCATCATGCTTTGAATCCGCATCATCATCATAGAGGTGGAGTAGGAGTAGCTAGTGGATATCCCACTCCCTATGCCGAACTACCACTCTATCCGGGATTCACCCCCCTGAGTGTGAAGAAGGAGCCGAGCAGCAGCGACTTTGAGATGCTGCTCAAGAAGGAGGACTTTGATCTCAGCAACAGCGGTGGACAAATACACCATCCACATCTGCAACATCCCATTCCGATGGGCATGCACACCCCCACTTCGTACGATGGCAACAATAGCAACAACAGCTATCCACAGGCAGCGGGTGGCAATGGAAATGGAAGTGGCAACCATACACCGCACACCACCACCCAATCGAATACCCAACTACCCACGCCCACCACAACCACACCGGTGAAGGTCGAGAAGCTCCTCCAATCGCCGATAGCTCGACTGGAGGCCAGGAAGAAGGAGCGCCGGAAACAGCGGCCCAATTCGCTGGAGTCCAGTGCCGAGAGCGAGGCCAGCGGCATGGACGTAGACCCCAGCAATCCTGGCCAGGTGGACGCCGTCTCCAGCACGGCCAACTTCAAGAGTCCGCTGAGTGCTTTGGGAATGGGGGATAGCAACGATGCCAATGCCAGCGGATGCGACAAGCAGGTAAGTGATCGATCGGTGGGTGGGGTTGTTGAAATAAAAGGAATGTGTCGAAAATATCGATAAGTTTATGATGATGCATTTGATTAATATTTAAAGTAACAATTGATCGATATTTATCGGCAGAAAATGTTAAATCAGCATCGCCGACCGTTCAGTTCGTTTTAAGCAAATTGATGTATCGATAAACAATAATATTTCCAATTAAAACAAAATATTAAAAGCAATTGATCATTAAATTAATCATTATTAAATGAAAGAGATAAACGAATTTCCAGCTGATACATTTAAGCAATAGATAATTATTTAAAGTGAAAATATCTCCCATCGATACTTGTCGATAAAACCGATATATTCCGATTTCTGTTCAACAACCCTGCCGCTTAACGAGCGAAACGGGGCGAACTGGCAACCGCTGCGATTAACAGGACTACGGTCGTCGCCACCATCTTCCGCCACCCACACTGCCACGACCCCCAAACACCCACACACCCACCACCCACAACCATCACCCACAACCACACCATAACCACAACCACAACCACTCCAACGACAACAACTCCTCTTCCTGCTCTCTTTTCCAGTCGAAGAAGAAGCGCAAGCGGTGCGGCGAGTGCGTGGGATGCCAGCGGAAGGACAATTGTGGGGAGTGCGCCCCCTGCCGAAACGACAAGAGCCACCAGATCTGCAAGCAGCGCCGCTGCGAGAAGCTCACCGAGAAGAAGGTGAGTGCAAGTCCATTCTCAGATCCTAACTCACCGAATCGAAAGACGAAATACGAAAGCGGTGTGGAGTATCACAGCACAGATTCATTCACGGACAGCGCAAAAGTTACTCAATGAAATTGGCGGGGCACAGTGGGTTTTGGGGGATAGTAGATATAGAGGAAGGGAATTCTTTAAGATAAGATAAGTTGATTACCACAGATATGGAAGAATGGATGATGATTTTAGGTATATTTTGATTTCCATTAAAAAATCATTCACTGAGATCTCTTCTAAACCTTTAAGATAGAAACGAAATCGAGTTCTAAAGATGGTATTATATAAGAACTATTAACCAAGATTGACTTTATAATATAATAGTTTTTTTTGTAAAATTTTTATTTTTGATGTATTAGCATATAATAGTAAATTCAGAGTCCTTAAACTATTATTATATATTAAATTTAAACCCATAAACTCCCAATTCCGAACCACTGTGCCCAAACGGGCAGCTGGGAATCGGTTGAAACTGGTTTTGGTCCTCAAAAGAGAGCCGGCGGCGGCCAAGTCGCATCCACATGAACATTCGCATACAAGATATTCGCGGTCTTTCGCACCAGCGGTCAGTCACTCAGGATTTATGTCAGCGCAACAGATGTTCCCTGGCCAAGTGCCTCGTCCCGTCTCTCTCTTCGGCCCCTCCGGCAGTTGTCCCCGTCTCTTTCCCTGTCTCTTTCTCCAGCTGCCTCGATTTAAGATTTAACTAGTAACCTACAATGAGGCGAGGAGAGTGTGTATGTGCCCAAGTGGCTGCTTGCGTACGAGGTGCACTCGAGTATCTCGAATGAGTGATCCGACATCCGCGCATCCTCCAGATACTTTGGGCCCAGCTTCCCAGCTCCTTCTCCTTTTCGAAATCACTTAAGATGCCGCAGGCAGAAGAGCGTGTCCTTTGAGCGGTCGGAAATCAGGTTGCACATGTGTGTGCGCGAGATCTCAAATTGCGCTGCATGTCGTCACTAGAATTTTGTTTTTGGATTGGTTTGGGTAGTATTCGAGGATTCGAGGTGAAGTGGAAGCAGCTCGGGAACAAGTTCAATGGCCCAAGGACCACTAAGGAGTTTCAAGTGATCCGTTGCCAAGGATATGTATGTCTGCATCTCAATTTTCTACACATAGCGTTTGAAGATTTCAAGAAGGAGAAGAAGAATTGGGAATGAGTCAGGAAGGTTTTTCGGGATTCATAGGGTACTGTAATGGGATTCAAGCCACTTAGAGGGTTTACAAGTTATGAATGAATTTAGGAAATACTTATAAAAGGTTTATATCTGAAAGTAATATATATTAAAGTAATTCGAAGGAAGGTTACTATAACTATACCAAAATTCTAACATGTTTTTTCCAAGAAAACTATCCTATCTTTCAATTTAATTACCCCAATAAAATGATTAGACAATTCAAAGAATTTCTGTCGTTTGTCAGTTGTCCAAGGTCTTGTTCCGAATTCCCATTTCCCCAAACCATTTGCCAAAACTCAAAGTAATCATGGTATTTGGAGTATTTCCACTATTGACAGACGCTTCCATATTGCGGCGTTATTTTCTCGGGGCCTCGGGAATACAAATACAGACGTCCAAGAACAACATATATATAAAATAAGAACAACAATAAAAATAACGATAATAACGAAACGAGGCAACGAAAACAACAATAAAAGGAAAGGAAAGGAGCAGATGTTCACAAGTTACAAACGCGGCTTTTGATCGCACTCACTCACACTAGCACACTGATAGAGATACACACACACACTGGCAAACAAAGCGGCACACACAGATACACGCAGACAGACAGGGATAAATAAATAAGCGAGTGCGCAGCGTTTTGTCTCTCAGTCGCGATCAGCGGACTGCAAACAGGAAACAAAAAAAAAAACTATGTGAGAGTGTGCGAAAGAGAGGGGAATACACGGCAAGAAAGAGACGGCATCAATGGACAATTAAGGTTGACAGGAGCGAGGAGATCGGGCGCTATACAAAAGGCCGTCAAACGAGAAAATGGCACGCAGAGATCTCTACTATAGACCCCTATATAAGCCACCCCCCTCTTTATAAAGACCCCTCTACGTAAACCCCCTCTCTCTTTTCGACGACACACATAGATAAAGTTGTAAATTTCGCAGTTTCACCCGAGGAAAAAGAGCAACAGTTGACATGTCAATATGGACAGGGTATTTTCAAGATGCGCAACGCGATAGTGCAACGCCAATTTGGTTCTTCCTCTTCCCCCCACTTCCTCCTCCTCCTCCTCCTCCTGCTCCTCCTCCTTCGCCTGGACAATTGACGCTTTAGTTTTATATCTTCCTTTGCTTTATTATCGCCATCCGCAACATCATTATCAGGGTTTTCATTGTCCAACTGCCTCACATGTTGTCGGCTGAGCTACTGGAACACTATGTCACTGGGTTGGGGTTTGTCGAAAGTGAAAAGAAAGTGTAGCAAGTCCTTAGGAATAAAAAGAATTTGTTACCTAAATGACAACACAAAGACTTTAATATTGTTTAATTTTTTAAGGAAAACTAAATATCTCCATACTTCTCATAAAGGAAACTATGGAAATAAAAAAAAGAGAAAGACGTTTTATTTTATAAGCTTTAAAAAATTAGCTTTCTTTATATAAATGAAGTGATTAAAATACTAGGTAATAATGTTTATAATAAAAAATCATTTTATATTTACTTTTTACAAAAATAGTAAAATATTTTAGAAATTTTTGTTAATCCTTCTTAGCAATAAATTTGAGAGACAGGCGATTCAAATAATTCTTTAATAATTTCCAGCTTTTCCATGTAGCTCAGTGTATGTTGAAATTACTCATGTGCTCATATATTTATGCCTTTGTCCATGGACTTTATAATGACAAGGTTTTCGCGGTTTTTTTTCCTCCGCCTGAAAGTTCTCAGCTAAAACTCACAGCTGGTCCCGTCTGTCGAGCTTCTTCGGTCCGGTTTTCATTCTTAATGGCGATAAATTTTGAACGTGAATTATTTCATTCTTCAGTTTCCCATCGAAGATCAATGCACTTTTCGGTTTTTTCTTCAGTATTTCCTTTACAAATAACTCAGACTTTAAGATGAAATCCCAGGCTGTCCCTTTCCGGCCAGCTTTCCCTCGTCGGAGTTTTCGTTTAATATTTTTTGTAATTTCTTTTTTTACTTTCCCAAATCAGTTGAAAAGACCTTCGGGCTTAGTCATTAACTTGGCTATTTGAATTGCTCAGCGAACTCACTCCCACCTCGGTTTTCCCCCTAAAAAAGAAATCTCTGGACAGGCCTATCTAAGAGGATATTTCCTGTGTCGCTCAATTTGTCTGGGGCATTTTTTTTCTTCTTTAAATATGCAGTTTTTCTTAGGAATTTTCTCATTAAAATTTGAACATTTTTTCTACCTCCTTATTTTTTTTTCTGCGGCATCCACAAATAAAAGAAAATCAACAACAAGACGATGCAAATATTGAAAGTGTCTGAGTGAAAGGAAAGTTGGAAAGGAAGTTGGTGAAAGCCAAAGGAATCAACCCCGAAAGTCCATTTGGTTGGTCCATCTGGTTGGGGGTTTGAGTGATTGACTTCATTGGGCTGTCCAAGGATGCTTTTCCAGGTTTTCCTCCTAAGAACTGCTCCCTTTTCCTTGCCGGGCTCTTATTTTCAATTCACGTTTCGCAACGCAACTTCATTGAGGCAAATGCACTGGAGTCACTAAAAACCAACAAACAGCCATATCAACTTAAAGGTTTCGCTTCATGCATACGAAATGCTCGGAAACATGCATATGAACACTCTGGCGAGTATCCTTATCCTTAGTCCTTCTTTGGGCCAGGACGAGTGCATTGCTCCTACTTGAGGCCACACAGAAACACACCGACGCACCAACACACATCAACACTCCCCGTTCGTGACATACTCTCAGCAAACACATACTAACAGACAGAGAGAGTGGGCGAAAAAGGAGAGCACTTGCCAAGGTGCCTCGTGCACTGAGGGAAAAAGTAGTCGGTGAAGAATAAAAATGTATTTATGAGAATTTACAAAAAAAACATACTACATAAAAAATATTTTTTAAATTTAAAGTATGAGAGCAAGAACATTCATTAAAAAGTTTTTATCTTTAATAATTCAAAGATAATATCTAGAAAATTATTTAGAAGGGGAAATGGTTTTTATCCATAATATATGATATAGAAAAATTAGATAGATCCTTTACAAGTTTAAAGTTTATAATATAAATATAACACTCTATTTTCCAAACATTTTTAAGTTAACAATAATAAAATGACATATTATAAATGGCTTAGAATTTATACAACATTTCTCTTATATTTTTGTAAAGTTATAGTTCTAAATCTTTACCTAAAATTTAAATTTCCTTGGGAACTTTGGGATATTTTTTTATCAGTGCCCGAGTTTTTGGCACGTTGGCTTGCCAGCTCCTGGAAAACAGGATAATACCCATACACAACTGCAACGCATGGTGGTGGTGGTGATGATGATGGTGATGATTATGACGGTGACGTTGAATGTGCTTCATTATGAGCATGTTGTGCAATCTGATACTCGGTCGTGGTCGTGCTCCTCGGATATCCAGTTGCACTTGGGCATCCTCTTTCATCCTGCCCAGCTATCAGCTATCTCTCCCAGTGGATAATACTTGGCCCTGGCTGACTCAGCTTTATGGCCGAAAAATCGAAAAATGGAAAAATATGTTGGGCAAAAATCTGTTGTTGTCTTCTTCGGTTAATTGTCGCTTGTGGCCAATGGCCAGGCACACGACTCTCCGTTCTTGTCGTCCGCCAGTGATTCAATCATTCAATCTATTGGCAGCAATATGTGCGTTTGTCATTCGATAAGTCCCAAAAGATGCTGCCAGGCATGTCTTCCATTTACTCCCCGAAATTCGGGTTTGAGTTTCGGTTTTTCAGTTTTCGGCTTGAGTTCAATGCTCTGAACTCAGCTGGCAGATAAAGTTTTGTTTTAGATTTGAGTTCAGTTGCACGTTGGAAAATTAGGGAACATTTTTAATTAAATCAAAATAATCTTAAATTTATATAATATAAATGTATAAAGAATATTTTGGTATGCTTATTGACTTGAAATTATTTTTTGAATTTGATTTTGGTATAATACATCACCAAAAAAAATATTTAATGCTATCTATTCATTTTTAAAAATTGTTTAAATAGTATTTTAGTTTAAATGTCATGAAATTGTATTTTTTATTTTAATTAACCATTATTGATTAGATAAATCTTTAAAAAATCTCATTTTTCTGTGTAAATCAGCTCGTGTCCTGGGGCCGCCTGGCCACAAAATCCTATTGAAAATTCCAGGCAGCTTCCGTTGTTTTATATCCTTCTCGAAGGATTGCATATTCATCTGTTGCAGGGAGCACACACTATTATTCGTAGACCGACCATCTGCAGAACAACGCTCGCCAGCACATCTGTTCGCATTGTATGGAATATGGAATAGGAATTGGAATAGGAATCGGAATTAGAATCGGAATCCTAAGCCAGAAGAGAGTCCTAAGAGCAGAACTTAAGCCCCATGCCATTGAAACACACATGCACGCACGTCCATTAAAATGGCATTGATGAATGATGATTTTTCTGTTCTGTATATTATGTTTTATTTTAAGCAGCTTAGGCTTTGCGGGGATTTATGTGTGCGTCTTTTAATTGCCAAAATTTAAACCATAACTTTGAGAAGCATAATTTTAAATTTGCATTGTTTTTTCTGTGCATTTGCCTGTTTTCATTTTAATGGCTTCTCATTGGTGAGGTTGTTTCGGGCACCCAAATTGCCGCCATGACAGCCAATTAGTGGGCTTATATTCTTTCTGATAGCCGCGACAGTCGGTCTATATACTTTCGCACACATATAGGGTTTTATTTTCCAGCATTGAGTAATTTTTGACCCCTCGCGCACAGAGATTTATTTAATTTATAATTATTGCTAATTATTTTATGCATCACAGCTTATTTGTATTTACAGTTGATTTATTTTCATTTTCTATCTTTTTTTTCGTTTCAGGAACCCAAAGCCAAAACCGTACGTATACATTTACACATTTTCATGTAATTATATTTGCACTCGCAGGGGCATTAAGTAATTATTATTTAATAATTATGGGTGCACTGAATTATTAATATGATTTAATCCTGGAAATAATAGGGGGTTCTTAAATGAAGAGCGGAGGGTTTTGTAAAGGCTTTCTATTAGGGTATTGTGGGTCTTTATTTTCTGTTGAGATTAAATTTAAATTGAAGGAAAATATTTTTTTATTTTTTTTTGCAATTATTTATTATATTTTCTGCTTGTTGGCATATTTTACTTGCAGAACTTCTATTGTTAACCCTGCAGATACAAATGTATCTTTTCATCTATGTTCAGGGAACTTTTTGTGTGGTAGTTTTGGTGCTCTTTTTTTACCAGCACATTTTTTGTGTTGCTGTTCTGTTGTCTCCGCATAAATTAAATAATAAAATGCTTGACTCTGTCTGTGTGTGAGTGTTTGGCAGTCTGCGCAATTGAATGCTTTTGTTGCTGTATTTATGGAACAGATTTACCGCTCATGTGGATGATGATGAGGATGATGGGATAGGATGGTTGGGTTGATCTGATGGTTCTGATTCTCATTCTGATTCTGGTGGTGGTTTTGCTACTGATTCTGCCTGATGACAATCAGTCGACTTGGACTGCACACAGCACACAGATTTATATAAATCTGCGCGCTGATCGTAAAGCGTGGTTAATTTTTAATAAATAAATGTTCACATCCTTGTTAAGTTGCCAGCAGGGCGAACATTTGCATTGATTGCACTAGCACAGAACTCAGAATAAAACAGACAAGAACTGAAAGCGAGAAATGCAAATTAATGTTATATAATTACGCATGGCAAGGAACACGCTGCGTATACTTGATGGCAATTTGCATAAGGGCAAGGCTGAGAAAAAAAAGAAGGGACAGGAAGGAAGGAAGGGACTTTGTGTGTACTTATCCTTGTAATAGTTAAAGGACAAAAGTGCCGCATTGCTCCTTCGGTAATGAGTGCAAAATCAGTTACCTTCTCTGTCTCCCTTTCTCCGTCTTCTTTTAATGAGCGACACAAAATATTATCCATTCCGTAATGAGGTCCTTGGCTGTTGAAGCATTAAGCTCAGATCCTTGGCTATGGGCAGGTGCAATCCAGCAATTAAGCAATTTGTTGGCTGTTATTGTTTATTAATAAACAAACAACAAAGCGAAACACCGAACTCTCTGGCGCTAATTGCCACAGCAACCCGGTTACAGAAAAGGTTCAGCGGTACAGAGAATGCAGTCAGTTAGAGCTCAAATAGATCAAGGATACACGTATATATCCCGGCACATGCAGAGTCCTAGAAGCCGCGGAACCCACCGAACCCTTTTTTTTCTATTTTTGAAGTGCATTCTACGCGGTGCCGGCCCCCTCAGAACTTTTCACTGCCCGCTGGCTCAATTTAAATATCAGCGATGCATGGCCAAAAAGGGGTTAAAGTTGCACAGCGAGAAAGAAAATAATTATAGAAATACAAAATAAATATTTGAAATGTTTTGGTTATACCAAACTTAAATGCAAATAATTAAAATATTTTTTAATAAACAAAAATCTTATAAATATTTCTGTAGTAAAAGAAGATTTATTAATTCATATTCTACAAATGTTAGAAATATTATTTATTGACAGATCAAAATGTTAAGAAAAATTCAAGAAATATATTTTCACAGATCCTATATTTTTTTCACTTTTTTAAATATTTTTTAAAAATTTAATTTATATAAGAGAATTAAGAGAAATATTTTTTTAAGTACTCCCACTTTTCTCCCAGTGCACCATTTGCTGTGCATGTGTATCTATGTGTGCAAGGTGCAATTGCAGTGCATTTTTCAGCTTGACCGACTCGTCGTCGTCGTTGGCGGACCCTTTTCACAGCTTATATTCCTAACTGCGCGACAAACTAAGCAAATTCGCACCCCAGCTGAAGGCAAAGCGAAAAAAATAAAAGTGGCAGGAAAATGAAGGAAAATGCGGGGCGGAGTCGGAGGAAACGGTTGTCATTTAGTCCAGTTTCCGAGTTTCTGACTTTCCGAGGGGTTAAATGCAGCCATAGGCTAACAGATACAGATACATACACACGCCTATTTGAACGAGAATACTTAACTGTAATGGCTCAGAGGGTCAGCAGGTTACAAAACTTACTAATTGCTGTCGGCCTTTGGCACCGAATGGAAAAGTCAACTAAATGGGGCACTAAACGTGGCCAGAAGTTTTTGACGGGTGGGTGGGTGTGAGGAGGATTTAAATATAATTACATAATTAAGGGTGCAATTACACCAGCTATTTATCGAATTTTAATTGGTCTAACAAGTTAATGATTTTTAGCATGTGTCAGGAAGGAAGTTAAATTTTTAAAGAAATTTTAGAAAGCAAAATATATATGCTTATATGCTCAAAGTATTTTTTTGAGTATTCATATGAAATACAACTTTTTTATGACCCCATTAATTAATTTTGTTTTATATAATTAACTAAAATATAATTCAAATGGATTTATAAAGCTCTTACATTTTTTTAGTAATTTTTAGAGAACATATAAATTTTTTGAAAATAAATATTTGCAATTTTATTGAAAAACATACAATAACGTTTTCTATGATCCCTTTTCCTTTATTTTTTTCTCATTTCAATATGTAACATTTCCTGTGTTGCCTGCCAATTTTCCGTTTCCTGCTTTTCCTTTTGTCCAAATCCGTTTAAGTCAAGTGAATCAAACGAAAATCACAGAATTTATAAAACGTAAGGCCAACGAACGTCGCCTTACAATTTCAATTTCCAAATGTTTCCCGGAGAAAGTTGTTGCTTGTTTTCCTTTTATTTTCCCGTACAATTTTTGTTGTGCTTTGCTTACAAAGTGCCTATCAAGCTGTAACAACAACAGCAAGAAAAAACGAAATGATTGCATTTTGACAACAAATGGGAAATGGAAAATTCTGGCATATTGTTACAACAAAAACAAGGAGCAAGAGAAAAAAGAGAAAAAGGAGGCGAAAACGGGGACGCACTTTCCAAATCGATTTTTGATTATTTTTGCTTATCATTCTGTTTGCTCCTTCCTCAGTTCCTTTTTTTTTGAGTGCCTCCTCCTTGGAAAAACAACAAGGAACCGCCGTAAATTCAATTTAATTTTCTTTAAATATTATTTGAGACAATTGTCAACAGCATTACATTTTTTCGTCGCTCTCTTCAGAGTTTATTTTATCATGTTTACTTTCAATAACTTTCATATATATCCCCCATTCCGCGCATAAACCTGGCAAACACAACAGCAAAAAAGAGGAAAACAAATTTCAGTTCGTTTGCTATTTATTTTATTTATAGCGGAGAGCCTTTTTTGCATTTGGCGGACTTTTGTTTGTCGGCGCAAATTGAAAAATATAATTGAAACAATAAATTGTTATGTTGTCGAGCATCGAGTACTGAAAGAGTTGCCTTGCCGGGGATTATGTGTATTTGTTTGCTTTCGCTCGACTTGCTTTTCTGTTCCTGTTCGAAAAAGAGAACGCAAAAAAATCAATTTAATTTCAGGTTTTTTTCTGCCCGGCTAACAACTAAAAGTTGGTCTCAGTTCGCAGTTCTCTGACCAAAGTCAAGTCATTTGCCAAAGTACGAAAGTACGAAAGTCCTGCCGCGCATAAACATCCCCTAACTGGTGACGTGGGGGTGGTTTGCAGTCAAGACACCAAGCGAACGAAAGAAACGCAAAAAGAAAGAATTAAAGAAAAGTTTTTCAAACAACAAAAAAAAATATATATAAAATAAAGTAAAAAACTCCACAGAATCAGCAGGATACAGCAACAACAATGAGCCGTACGTGCAACATGAATGCGCTGAAAAAATTTCACAGCACGTAGCTGGCAGTTGTAAAGTACACAGAAAGAAGTTGGGAGGCATTTTGAAAGGAACATTATTTTTTACTGATTCAGAGAATATAACTTTAATAATCCTTAATTAATCTCATATGATAATACTCACTTAGGATCGATTGTTTATTTGAATGTCAAAAGTATAGATCCCAACAAGATCTTTATAAGGAAAATTTAGGAAAATTAAAAAAATAAGTCTACTTTAAATTTAACTTGTGGTCGAGAAAACGGCCCTAAACTATTTATTCAAGTAAATATGATACATTTTATTTGGAAATTATTATTCCTAGATATTATTATTCTTTTCCAATATTGTTGTCCCAAAATAGTCCTCAATTTTTTCCCTCTGCAGGACCAAAACTTCCGAGCAGGACTTTGCACTTAGCATTTCGCAGTGTGCGAATGTTCGTGTGATATCAAACAATTTAGCGCATTGCATTACAAGTTGTTGGCGCTGAAAAAAAGCGAAAAAAGTTGCGATGCAAGTTTTCTAATTGCAATGGCGCCCCCTGAAGGATATTAGGAGTGCAGATAAGAGGGAGTGCAAAAGCGGGGCTTAACCGGGGGCTAGGCAGGGGTTAAACGGGGGTAGATCTACGGGGAAATGGGGCTGGCACGCACTCATAAAGTGTTCTTGTTGCTGTTGCTGCTGGCACATCATCAGCTATGCAAACAAATACGCATAAATATGCACGCACACACCCAACCACCCACAACGGCTTTATGCAAAAAGCTGAAAACATGGGAAAAAAATGAGTGGAGGGGGATAAATAAGAGGAAGCTCGAGAAGAGGGAAAATAACAAACTCAACACGCACACAGCAGCTAGAAAGAACGGTACATGTGCAAATACAGGCGCACATACATCACCTCGCCCATTCTCCACTTTCTTCTTTCTTCCAAACCATCCTCCTTTCAAGCTTTCTCCTTACGCACATTGCGTATACAACAACAACAACAGCAACACTAACTAGAAGAGGGCAGCAAAAAAAAAGAAATATGGAAGAAAAGAACGCACTGCAATGGCTTCTTGGCTGAACTCCCTGAACTTCTTACCTTTCCTAACCTCCTTTGGATCTTCAGCAAATAACCCTATCGGTATTACAGTGAAAGGGTGATAAGGAGAACTGAAACTCAGATATTAAAAGGATTAGGGATATAAATAGTGTTTAACTGGAGGTTAGTGGCAAAAGTGCATCATTATATATCCATTCGTTCCTTATCATATGTATTATTTCCAAAGTATGATATTGGGTTAAGTTATCTAGTTAAATTTTGAACAACAAAGCAATTTGATTGTTTTTATAAATATTTTTAATTAGAGGTTAGTTTAAAAAGGGAATAACTAAATAACTAAGTATTCTATCGATTAAAGTTATTTAAAAGGGATCTTTGGGTTCAAGGACCTCACCCTTTACATTTGCATTGTACTCCCTTAGTTAATCCACTCTTAAAACACGAACATCAAACGCACATCAAAGCGGTGTGAACCCTTTTATTCAGCCAGCTAATTTAAGCCTACATCCTTTTTCTGCCCTTTTCGATTCACATTCAGCGAAGTGTCAAGAAAGCAAATTGCACTTAATTGATATTCACTGTGGCCCAGGATGACGCACTTTTGCGCGTGAGGCACTTCATACCATTTTCCCCAGCGTTTTTCAAGTAGTTGGGTATAAATATTTGCATTTCACAGGCCGCCTCGCAGAGGGCAAAAGAAAAATAGGGGAAAAACCAGAAGTCTTGCTTCGACTGGCACCCTAAAAGGAAAAATCTGCCAGGAAAAAGCGAGGGAAAAGAAGAAAAATATAGAGAAATTACCATAGCCTTCTTGCCTTGGCATCTTGCCCCATCTGATAAACAGCCGATGTTTGCCATGTTTGAGATGCTGCGATGCATCTGCATCTGCTGTGCTACTTTGTCGCTGTTAATTATAAAAATGTTCCATTTTCCCTCGTTTTAGCCCGGCAAGTGGAGGAAATTTTCTAAGCGAGCGCTCAAAAGCATGCTACAATTTTCCCCCCTTTGCGGCAGCTTTTATATTATATACTATATACTACATACATTTATACATATATATATTTTTAGACTTGTTTGAGCAAATTGCAAGCTGGCAGTTTGTGAGCGGGAGCGGCAGAGGGAGGGGGATTTTCACAACAAAAGTTTAAGAAAAAGAAAACTGTGCAAATAAAACTTTTTGCTTTCGCTGGCTCTTTGGCTTTCCACCCGCTGCAAAAGTCCTTGCCAAGGGTAAATGCAAAGTTCGCACACACTCTCACACATTGGGAAAGTGGGAAAAAACCAACAAAAAATAGAGGGGGAAAATGCGTGTTGGCCAAAAGGATGTTGCAGGGAAAAAAGTACAGAAAAAGAGAGAAAACGTTAAGAAAAAGAAAAAGTGAAGAAAATGCCAAATAAAATGGAGGAAGCTGGGCTTTGATTTCATCTCGGAGGAGCGGGAAAAGCGAAGGTTTGCAGTTGGCAAAACGCTTCACTGCACTTGACTATTATTGAAGTTGGAGCCAAGAGGACCAAGGACCAAGGACCGAGGACCTCGAGCCCCCAACACACCAAGTTTGTCCTTGCAAATAGAGCTGCTGCTTCTGCTGCTGGGAAAACTGGGAAACTTTTGCCTTGGGGCCTGCGAAAAGCAAAGGCAACATCTTTGGCACTGCCATCCTGGCATTCTGGCATCCTACTCATCTCGTCCGTTTCCCTTTCCTTTTTTTTCTGTTTTTTTCCAGCATCCTTTGCATATTTTAGCGCGCGATTCGTGCCTTCGCGTTGCATTTTTTATGTGTTGGTAGGTCATTGCACGTACAAAAGCCACTTTTACTGCAGCTGCCACTGCCACTGAATTTTCTACTCCTACATTCTACTTCTGCTGCAAATGCTGCTTCGAAACTTTGCTGCTGCTGCTGCTGCCAAATTAAACAACATTTCTGCTGCCAAAGCGCGCTGTTGAATTTTATTTTCAATTTTGTATGCCCTGAACAGAGTCCATAAATTCCATCATCAGGCATCGGGGGAAAAATTAATTAATTATGCAGCCGGAGGTGCGAATAGATAATTGCGATTTATTAGTAAATACAAAAAGGGGGTTTCTGTATTTCTAAAATCACCTAAGGTCTTGTTGAATCTTAATATCTTTATTTTCTGAAATTTTTAAAAGCTCTAACATATTTTTCAGAGTTGGTATATTTCTTTTTTTTGATTTTCTTTACGTTCTTATATTTTTTTTAAGATTAAAATTTGTTTAAAATATTTTTCTCCTTGAATTCCCTAATATAATTAAATTATTTATTTTTGCGCTTTAATTTTAAGCCTCATAAATGTGTATTACCTACTATTTATTGTCAGTAATATTACAAATATAAATTAAACTGAGGTAAATTTTGTATTGTGACTTTAGAAAGGAAGTATTTTGTTATTCAGAACATTCTTTTAATCTTTCTTAACTTAATAAAATTTTAAAAAAATATATAAAATCTTAAAAATTGTTGATATTTTATTTAATATCCTAAAATATAAAAATTGCTGAAACTCTCTTCAAAAATCCACGTAATTAAGATATTTAAAACCCCTTCCACAAAGAGTATTTAAATTTTCGGAACTTAAAAAACGGTTCCTTTCCCATTTAATGCATTTAAAATGGTCATTCTTGGGGAGTGGTGGTTAGGAGAAGCACGAATGGAGTTTTTGCGGCTCTATCAAATGCAATTTGAAGCGCTGTGCCACGCCCCCTCATCGGCCAACGCCCCCTTCCTCCCACTTGGACTCGGTTCTGTCAACTCGAGCGCATTATTTGCATTTCTTGTTTTGGTCCACAGTGGGTGCAAAAAGTTTCTAGCCCGCATTTTATTTTTCATTTGCTGCTATTTGAATATGCAACTGGAATGGCTTTTTAATTTGCGATTCGAGCTGGACATAAATCATTTTTGGCTTCCATGCGACGAATTAAAAATTAATGCGATATCACAGAGGCTACTGAAAAATGCAATCAGCAGAAGGATAGAGCATAGATGGGTATATATTCCCATATATCCTTTATTTCGAGGATAGCGCATGAATTTGCTGTTTTGCACACACAGGCACCGGCACATTTTTATCGATTTTCCTCTTGCAATGCAGGCGATGAAATTTTTGCAACCCCAAAAACGAGTCTGAATTTTTTTCCTATTTTTTTCACCCCCTCTCCCTTTTTTCTGTCGATGGACCACGCACTTTTAGAAAATACCAGAAACGATGGGAAAACTGAGAAAAAATAAATAAAAGGAAAACACGAGAATAGAGAGTAAAATGGAAGGAGTGAAGAAGAGTGTGGGAGGAGGAGTGTGGGATGATAGTGCGTGCGTGTGTGCGTGGAACATCGCAAAAGGGAGACAGGCAAAGGAACGGAAAAAAATTCGCAATGAGGGTTGAAAATAAATTGCTTTTAATTTGATTTCAACTCAATTAAATCTACGAAATGGAATTTCAAATTAATTCTTTTTGCTCACTTTCAGTGGGAGTATTAGCCCCGCGGCAATTGCCAGCACTTTCTATAGCATCCAGTCCATTATCCTTGGTTTGTCCTGGCAGCAAGTCCAACTCCAAGTCCCAGTGCTAATGCACTTTCATTAGCACGCATCTGCAATCCCAACCGAGCCAAATATAACTAATTAAGTTCCGTTCTTTTGTCCCTTTTGTTCTCCTGGGACTTTTGGTAAATGGCACAGCTGTCCTTGATTATTGGCCAAAAAGGTGCTTAGCTTAATTGGGAAAATTTTTAATTTTAATAATAAAGGCAATTCGGATTAATCGGGGATTTTCAATTCTATAGTTCTCTAGTCTATAACGTATAAGGAGTTCATTTAGAATTTATTTCTTCATTTATCATTTCCTAAAAATGATACTTTAATTTTTTCGGATCAGTTAACACTTAGTTTTAAAGGCAGGTTATGTCTTTCATTCCGTTTTAGATATTAAAGAATATCAACTATTTAAAGAAATCAAAAATGAAACAACATATGGCGCCCAACGTGGGGCATTCAGTTTAAAATTGTGTGTGCCCTTATGACGCTCTTTGCTAAAACTTGTTCTATCTTTTAACAGTTTGCATACATAAAATTCCTTTTAATATATATATTTTTCCAATAACAAAGTCAGAAAATCAACTTGTAACTCAAAATCAAGTCACAAATCCCGTTTCCCTTATCCCCTTGCACCAGTAATCCTGAGAAACCTTTGAATCCCCGCCTTTCCTTCGGCAATTGTTTCCCTTTTCAATTGTTTTGCAATCCCATAAAGCCGCTCAATTAACACCGAGATGCCGATGCTGCTGCCGTTTCCCCCATCTTGACGGTAATAATAAATCCCTAACCCAAACCAATCCAAAGCCAGACCCTCGAATTGTGTCACAAGGCAACCAAATGCCCTTTGTTGTGCTTCACTTTACCCCTTTTTATCACTCATTTGGTGGCCTGTGACTTTCGCCGATGCTTTTTCCGCTTTTACCGCTACCTCAACAAACAATAAAACGCTCCTGCTCTCCCCCTTCGGTGAACTTGACCTTGATAAATTTGTGAAGTGAGCTTTTTAGCACATATCAAAACGGTTACATCTCAAGGGGGCAAACCGAACCGAACCGAAAAACGGGGGAGAGATTGACATTGAAAATTCTCGCATCTAAATTACGTGTAACAAATCGTCGGATGACGCATCTCTACACTCTCTCGCCCCCCGAAAGAGAAAGCAGATATATGTATTCGTATCCCTCGGATATATAACACATATAGGGGTGGCTGCAATTACAATGCCAAATGAAACGAAACTCACCCTCGTGTCTAAATGTATACGGCTATATGGTTATATATAGAGGAAGTCAACCCCCAAAAAGCGAGAGGAGAAAGAGAAAAGTCTGACAGCCGCAATCAAAATGGGATATAAGCCATAAAATAAAAAGCAAATCCAACAGGCCTTGGCCCTGGTGAATCACCATCATCATCATCTTCGTCTGCCTCGTCCAGACGCAATTTTCGGCAACCTTCAAGGACGTTGGGGGCTAATCAGGAAGCTCTCTCCTCTCCGCCCCCCACGAAAGTGATAATCAAAATAAACAGGGCTCAAGGTGGCGTATCTTAGGGGGTTTTCGTTACGGGTACGACAACCTTGAAATGTTTTGCCTACGAAAATCGATTTCACTTCCTGGAGGCTGGCGTTGCCCACAAAAAAGGGTTGTCCTTGATGTGGAAGTAATTAAGGCTTTATTTTGGCTTTTGGCACAGGTCAAGGTTGTTGTCCTTGGCAACTTGGTACTCTGTTCTATTCTCACCTTTGCAGTGACTCTAAATATTCCAGTACGCTCTGGTGAATGAAAATAACGCACTGGAAACACCATTTAATATTTTAAAATATCAGAGATAATTTACACAAGTACTGAACTTATCATTGAAAAAAAAGGATAAACAAATTTATATAAAAGTACTTTACTTATCATTAAAAAAGGCAGGGTAACAATGTTTAAGAACTATATTCTTAATTAGAATTTAGGTAAAATTAAAACAAACATAATCTAAAAGTTTAGGTGGATCCCAAAATATGTCTTTTATAAGATAAAGTTGCTTTAAAATTACGCAGGATTATTTTTAAAAATCCAAATGATAATATTGCTCAATCTTTGATCCCTTAGAAATATATGATATGAGAAATAATAGTTGTTAAATTAAATAAGGTTATTAAAACTGAAGAGGATATTCCATATTTATTGTTCAATATCTCTATCTCGATTAAAGTTAAAGTGAACACAGTCGAGGAGAACAGGTTCTTCTCCTAAAAATGTATGTTTAATGAAAGATATAAGAGATAGGAAGTTATATAAAGAAATACTCCCCCTGATAGTTATTAAATCTAAGGAAAGTCAAATATATATTATATGATTTAAACTCCCACTTTCCCGCAGTGTCTGCTGCAAAGTGGAACTGTTTTGGGGGTTTTCCAATGTAGGGGCTTTATAATTCATCAGCCTCGACAAGGGTTGCCCAAAAACTCTGGGGCACACACATAAAGCAAACTTTTTATGGCTCATTAGGAGGGGTAGGAAATGATGTCGAGGGGTTGTTGTTGTGGTTATTCTCCAGTGGCCTCCCCCAAATTGTGTCATAAAAAGCGAGAACCCTCCCCGCTGGCTTTTCCTTTCTACACAACGTTGGGATCCTACCACAAAGCCAATTGGCCTAGGTCAGTGCTCGGCTTTTGGCCCATTTGAGTGTTGTGTGTGCGTGTGGCCTTTCTGCCAACCGCAAGCTCAGACTCAAATTCGAATTGGGGGCTACCTGTTGCTCTCTGGACTCTTAAATCGACTCCCGTTGTTACGAGAACCCCTGGAAAACAAGTGAAACGCCGGCGGGCTTTTTGAACAGCTCATTATGAAACTGAAGCTTCGCAGGAGCAGCTGCCACCTGCCTTTGCCTTCGTTTTTAATAAAAACTAATAGCCCCAATTAAGTCGACATGCGTTTTGTGCTCTTTGCATTGTTGGCGCTAATAAAGTCAGCTAAAAAAAAACACAGGCTGCAGTTAATGGAAAAAATGGAACCTTTCAACAGGAAGCTACGAAAAAATTGATTTAAAGAAGGTTTCGTTGCGAGGCTCATAAACTGTCATCGATTTTTTATTCGGCAAGGAAATGACGAAGCTTTCATCGCAGGATTTTATTTTATGCATGTGTCTGCAGGGTTGTTTTTCTGTTTTTTTTCTTCCTTATTCCTTTTTGTCTGCTTTGTGCGCTTTCTGGGTTGCCTACTTTTGGCCCTATTTTTATAGGTCGTTGGCCTGGTTTTTACGGCTTTTTGGGTGGCTTCTTAAAGTCGATTGTCTGGGTTTCTTTTCCTTTAGCTTTGGTGGGATTTTATTAGTCTGATGAGTCTTGGAATGTTTATTTGATTAGGGAATGTGGTGGTGTTATTGTATTGTATTATTTTATTAATAAATACTTAATTTTATGGCAGTAACATACATAATATATATTTTTTAATTGATTTCATAAAATAATTAAATAAAATAAAATAATTAAAATAGTAAAAAGGGAATTAAAATATAAAAATCATAATTTTTAATTTATTGTTTGTTTTAAGAAATTCTATTAAATAATTTTATTTTAGTGCTTTTCCTTCTCTTTACTTTATTTAACGGTAAACTTATTTTCCACTCAATTAAATCAATTAAGATTTAGCAAAATGATAAATTAACCAATTTATATACAAAAACTCCCATAATAAAATACTCTACCCGTATAATTAATCTGTGAAACCAAAGAAATCATTCTATACTTCAAATTCTTTAAGTAATTGATTTCTTCTTTGTTCACTAAAACCCTTAAGAACAATCAAGATGTAAGAAATCTTGAACCAAATTGCTTTCCAACTTAAAACTCCATCCACAGTCACCTTTAAAATATTTCCTCCCAATTCACACTCAAAATACTTCTCCAACCGAACACAACTGTACCCATTCCGCACTCGCTACGTGACTTTGTCGTATCGGTTTCACCCGAAAACACCTCAAGAACTTCCGAAGGCTGGAAACTAAATTTAGACGCCACCGAGAGCAACCCCAACTCGCAGTAATCCCAAGATTCAAGATCCCAAGATCAAGATCCCCAGACTCCAGGCCCAGTGACATCGTCTCCATCTTCCATTTTCCATCTTGTGGCAGTCTTTTCATCATTGGGTGGCTGCAACTGCCTCTTCTAGCACAACTGGCACGCTCTCAACTGCGACTGTGAAAATGCAACTGTGTGACTTTTACTTTGGCTCTGCATTAAAATAATTGCTTCCGAAATGACAACTGCTGCTAAAACTGAAAAGTGCCCTGTACGCAGACGCATTTTGTTCCCAGTTTCCCCGGTCTCCCCGATTCCCGGACTCCCAGTTCCCTCCAGATCCCCTGATCCCAGTGATCGCCCCCAAAAGGTTGACGTTCTGGCAACATGTGTGCGCGCCTGCGCGTGCCAAAAATGTAAATGCAGCTTGGCGATGGAGATGGAGATGCTGATGGTGTGTATACCGTATGGGGTTGATTTGGGGAGAAATACCGGGCACTGAGAAAAAATGGTAGCAATTTAGTGAATTTAACTAGATAGATAGATATTAAAAAAACTGCCTTAAAAACATATTTTACATCATTTAATGTCCTTATATTTAAACGTAATATAATAATAAAAGATTAAAGATACAAGAATCTTTAAAAAAAATCCTATAAAACCACTAAAGTGTTTCTAAGAATGGTCCATAAAACACACATTTTTTTTTAAGAACCTAAACATTCTATATGATATTCAGTTCCATATTTTACTTTACAAATTCATATTTAAATTTTGTTGAGACCATTCTTTGTTAAGTTTTTGTCCTTTAGCTTTTCCCAGTGTCTATGATGGCGTCGCTTATTTACCGTTAAGATGCAGCGGCTGTCAATCAGCCACCGAAAAGACTGAGAGACTCAGACAAGGGCATTCCACAGGCACTCCTGCGAAGCTGTCTGGATCCGATTTGGATCCATATGTCGTCCCTTTAGCCCCTCTTCCTCTTCTTCACTCGATTCTGAGATCTATTTTTAAACAACTGTGGAGCTGAGGGCACGCCTGCGCACACACCATAATGTACTTATACATACATCCATAATTTCCATTTTCAATTTTAGTTCTCCAACTTTACCGTTGGTTTCGCCTCGATTTCCCAGCACTTTGCCTAATGGTTCTTTTGAGACTCGATCTCAGGCTCAGGCTCTTTTTTCCAGGCTCTGATATTTATGACCCTGCGCCGGAAATAGATTTGGAATTTTGAATTTGGTCCAACAGGCTGTTTGCCTTCTTCATGCTTATTGGAATTATCTATGGTTTCGATATCCATATGTTCTTCAGAACATTCCAGTAATTTAATATGGCAGCCTGTTTCCTCCCAGGTTAAATCTCATTATTCAACTGCATGGTTTTGAGCCTGTGAGAGCGGAAAATTAATTTTGGGGCATCAGGATGGTAGTTTCTGTTTTGAATCATTCAAAGGAAAATAACCTTTGATTTGTTGGGCGTGGGAGAACTATTACGTAAACTTTGTATTTAAAAATAGCATGACAATTTTGGATCATTATTTCTGTATCGGTTTAAATACTGATTTCTTTCTTTCTTGAAAATAAGGATCTGTATTTTAAGTGAAAATGCAAGTTTATCTGCAAGAAATTGGTCAAAAATTGTCCCAGATCGAAGATATATACTGTTTTGAACAGCTAACAATCTGATAAATTAAACTCCGGCTGATTTAGAAAAACTATATTTTGTTCGAAAAATGGCCAAAAAAGTTGAATGATATAGTGCCAAATGATTTGAAATTCTATAAGGAATTTCATAGGGCATATCGAGTTTTTTTTGCAAAAAACAACAAATTTCTTGGCTTCGTATGGGAGCCTTAAGATATAGTGGTCCGATCCGGCTCGCTCCGACATATGTACTACCTGCAATAGAAAGAAAACTTTTGAGAAAGTTTCATCGCGATAGCTTTAAAACTGAGAGACTAGTTCGCATAGAAACGGGCAGACGGACAGACGGACAGACGGACATGGCTAGATGGACTCGGCTATTGGTGCTGATCAAGAATATATATACTTTATGTGGTCGGAAACGTCTCCTTCACTGCGTTACAATATCTGACTGAAATTATAATACCCTCTGCAAGGGTATAAAAATTCGACTTGGCCCATTGTGCAGTTAGTGAAGACAACATCCCAATCCAGAGAATGCTCCTCAGCAGTGACTACACCCTTTCTACACCACTTCGTTAACCGTAGCTAGGACTCGAACCGACTTTATCTGGGTTCGGTGAACAAACGCAACACAGCGCCACTGTGCCCTCTAGTCCTTGATATGCGCCATCTAGCGGATTGCGTAAACAACTACAGCAGTTCTCAGGTTGGCCGCTAGACCGACTTATTCTACATACGTTTTCTACATAAATGTTTTAAAAAATCATTGCTTAGCGCCACCTGGCGTCTGTATTCTTAACGAAAGTTGGAATGTAAATGTAAAATGTTAAATTTTACATTTTACGGGGGCCGCGAACGATCAATCGGAAATCGGGAAAAATCGATTAAATCAAGCGCAAAATTTAAATTTATATTTAAAAAAATTAATTATTTTTAAGTGCGACCGCAAAAGTTAATAAACATTTTAACTTACTTAACTTAACTGACTGAATGGGCAGGCCCAAATTCTTCAGGATTTTCAGGAAAATATTGTAATTTTGTGATTTTTCAAAAAATCTTTTATTAGAATTTTTAGACTATGTTTTTCTAAAATCTGGGACGAATAAATCATGTTTTTTAAGGAAAAAAGTTTCCAGTCGGAGCGCGGAACTTGGTTCATACTTATTATAATATTAATATTAATCCATCTTCTATATCCTTTCAGATCGTCTTCGGAGCCGATGGTCAGCCCGTTCGACCCGATTCGAAACGCGGCCGGGGCAAGGGAAAGTCGTCTGGTTCCGGCAATGGATCGGTTAACGCCACAGGTATCGCCGCCGGCAATGGAACACCAACAACTGGGGTAAGTGACGTCAACGCGGCTTTATTGCCCAACCGAAAAAGCCCAAGCCCACCTACCTCACCACATTTTATTCATGGGAACTAATTAAGTCACGCGACGACACTCTGCAGACAGACTGTCTGCGGTCGAGGGATTGCCCAGGCCGTTTCCCATACTCCATACTCGAAGCCAGACCCACAATCCCCAATCCCCAATCCCCAGATTCCTGATACCCAGACCCCTTCACGGACCACCAGTCTTTTTTCGCGGCATGCCACAGCAACGTTTTCCACGTCATCACGCCCGTCGCCACTTGCTTTGTTTGTTCAGGCCAATGCACTGCGAGAAATTGATTGCCTTTACAGTATGTCCTTAAATCGAATTTTTTGCAATTCATATTTAAGCCATGATTTAAGATACATATTTTATTTTGCAAGGACTTCTTATACAAATTGAGGAAAAACGTATCCTATAGTTCTAAATAAAAATTTTAAGAAAGGGTTGAATTTAAAAATGTAATTCATCTATTTTTATCTACTAAAAATATCATTACACTTTAATTTTACCTAAAAAATTGGCAATTCTTCTGCACCAAATATCAAAATTATTCCAATTACTTATTATTTTTTAAGAAATATTATTAAAACATGGGAAGGACAACTTTACATTTTGTTTTAAAATGGATAAAAGTTGTCATTTATTTTTCAAATCATATTACAATTTTTTTTGCATTAAACTACAAGACATTTTTTAAAGGAATTCAAAATTTTTTTAAATAATATTTTAAACTTTTGTTTAGAATTAAATTACAAGAAATTTTTTTTTCTAAAAGGTGTTTCTCAGATATAAAATATATCTGCTTTTACAAGATAAAAGATATCACTTATTCTTTAAATAATACTAAATCAATTAAGTAATATTAACTTAAATATCAAAGGTAAAATGGCACGATATCAAATATTTTCACTTACTAAATTAGTTTTATAAGGTGTGATATTTTAAGTAGCATTTATAAGATGATGTCTCATGACAAAGTGCGACTTATTGTTCTCTGTGCAGATCGTAGTCATGGCAGCCAGATGGGTCGGCTTCCCCGAAAGGCAATCCCTGTCCCTGATTCCAGAGTCCCAGACCCAGAGTCAAAGTCGCGCTTCCCGCAGACATCCCAGATCCCAGACAGCCCGAGGCAGCCAACCGCACGTAGCTGGGGGTCACCACCATAAAAACCTGCCGGCAAAATGGAGATGGAGAAAAAAAGCAGACAAAGTTGGGCCTTATGTTGACTTGCTCAAAGGCGAGCTTGTGCTGTGCCACTTGTTCTGCGGATTGTGGATGTGGATGTGGCAGCCACAAGCCGCACGTAGCAGCCAAAACCAGAGGCAAAAGACCCGGGAGCCAAGAGCCCAGAGCCCAGAGGATGGCTACCCAGCTACTTATTGTTGCCATGGGTCTGGGTCTCTTTTTCCTCATCCATCGTCGCTCTGGGAACCTCACTTTGCCTTTGCCTTTGCCTTTGCCTTTCTTCGTGGGGAAACCCGGAAAAGCGCCAGTGACTTTGACCTTTGATGGAGCGACGGGATCGGCCGGGGGATTTCCCTTTCAGCAGCTCACGCAACAGTCCTCTCGTCCTCCGTCCTCCGTTGCGATTTCAAGGTCGGCAGTGTCGTAAAAACATGACACAAGCTAATACGGTGCATGAATGTTACACAATACAGTGAATGCCAGTCACAGGGGTCTTGGGTCTTGGGTTTCGGTGACAACGGCATTTAAATGGGGGATATCTTTATTGGAAGTCCCAAATAAAAATGTTGAACATTTTTTCCATAGAAAGATGTAAGATAAGATTGTTTTTATAATAAAAAGAAAAGATTTTTTAAAGAAAATCCTAAAATGATTCCTAATAATCTTACGGAAAATATTCCCTTTTTAATTTTTAGATATATTTTTACCCGTAAGCACATATATATAAGATTCTAAAATTTCCACCACATACTTATGATATTAAGTATTATGATTTAATGATGATGATCTATACAAATAAAAAAGAGTGAACACTTTTTCGCAGAAAATCATGGATTTAATAAAAGAAAATCCTGCTCAAATTTTGTAACATTTTTAAAGAAAATATTGCTTAATTGTAATAAATAAATGAATGCAACTAAATGGTATTTTTATCGCATATTTTTTTACTGACTGATATAATCTCTTAAGTTTAGAAGTACGTTTCTAAAAAATTGTACACATTTTTCAAATGGCTCTTCTATATTTAATGAAGTACTTTATTACGACACCCTCCCAGTTTTGAAGCTTGATTAATTTCATTCATGATGAAACCTCCTTCCCCACACCCAGTTATTCCTGTAGCTCGTCTATCCGGCTCATCACTCAAGTCACTTTATGCGGATGCGGAGTTACTCCACTCCACTCAGTGGAGTGCCTTCCCCCTGCCATCAGTCTAAGCCAGCGGTTTGTTTGGCAAGTGGCAAGTGGTTGGTGGCAACAGCTGCGTCTGGAGGCGACTTCCCTCCTCCAATGGAGCGTTGATTATGTCGTCACAGCGACTGAGACTTGGAGACTCCCCGTGGTGACGAACACACACTCATGGAAACATAGAAGTAGAAGCCCATAAAAAGACCAAGCAGACATCCTCATCCAGCTGGGGAATCTGAATCTGAATCACGTGTGGCTCCCGTGGCCATAAAATCAGCTAGAAGGCAACAGGTTGTCCTGGTCCTCGTCCTTTGGCTGCGGTTTTCTCTGCCGGGGGAAAACCACTAGAAAATTTCCTCAAGTTTTCCTCTTCATTTCCCCCCGCTGAGTGCAACACTTGCAAAGTTTTCCTTTGGCAAACGGGGGAAAGTAAAGTGAAGTTTTTGGTGGCCCAGTGACACGGACACAGAAACAGAAACACGGCTACTACTTCATTTTTTTCTGCCACTGCCACCGAATTCAGGTCGCGTTGCATTTGCCAGGAAAACTCCCACTTTTCCCCCTCGGCGACCTTTCAACGTGCACACGATGGGACAAAAAAAAAGCAGGGAAAAAAGAGAGTAATAGAGGAGCCGGCAACGGCAAAGGCAAATCCATTGGCAGCACACGGGGCATTGGGATTTGGCCAAGGACGAAAGTCCGGAAAGCTGCAACATTTCCATTTCCACGGTCAGGGGCATTGGCCCCCGGTGCCCGGTGCCCGGTGAAGAGCCCACTCCTACTGCCCAGGTCGAAACTCCTCTGGCGGCACGCTTGACGCCTGCAACGCGGACCTGGGCATCGCATCCTACACTGCAACAAATTCTAGGCCCTTAAAAAACCCAGGAACAATAAAATTCGGTGAAAAATATATTATTTTAAGCTTAAAACCAGAAAAAGAAGTAAAGTTTACACTACAGTTTTTAAATTTTTACTGATATTTAAAATCTTTCTTAAATATTAAATAACAAAATGTGTGAATAGTGATTTTGTTATCTATAAAAATTAGTTTGACTGATTTAAACAGTGTATTCGTAAAAATCCTTATATCTTTCTAGATATTATATAAATATAATTGATATAAAAAAATACTATTACATTTCCCCAATAGAATTCGGTTAAAATAAGTAAAAGATATTTACAACATTTTTAAGTTAATAAACTTAAGACAGAATGTTGCATATTATCTAAAACCATTTACGTTTGATTTTCTATCTAATAACAATTAATTGATATTTCCCAATAATTCCTTTTTTCCCGTGCACCTTTTGGCCTTCATGTTCATGTTTGCATGCAGTTACCAACATTTTTGGCCAGCCAGTCAGCCAGTCGGTTGCCCAGTCAGCCAGTTAGCCATTGTTCAGTCCAGCCGGGTCGCGGATTGGGTCGCCATTGGGTTGAAATGAAGCCGCGCCGAGTTGAGTCGGGTTTTTGGTTTTTGGCTTTGATGGCCTCGATAGTCCAGCTATCCAGCTCCGCCAGCCGGGCAATTCAGGGTCGCCATGTCGGCTCTGTCCTTTTGGCCAACGGCAAAATCAGCGACAGCGACTTGTTGCACTTCCCCCCCTCGAAACTCCCCGTTCACTTTTTTAACCGGGTCTTTATCCTCCTCCATCTGGCTGCGAATCTGAATCTGCATATACATGGGCTTATGCGGAATGCGGCTGGAGTTTGGAGTTTGTAGCTTGGAGATTGTCATCCCGCCAATGGGGACAACACTGTGCCGCAGGAAATGGGTTTCTCTTTTGAAAATATGACTCATTCTTAAGAAGATTTATGGCGAAGAATATGGGAATAAAATAATATTTAATGGCTTTCTAAGAAATACGAAATATTCAGGTAGATAAAAGACAAAAAATATAAGAAATATGTGTTTATTTTGTGTTTAAAAATATTTGAAAAAAATAAAACATTTGGGAAATACATGTAGTGCGTTTTAAAAAAAATGCCAAATAAATATTTTCAGATTTTGAAAGGAAGTTAATGTAGGAATTTCCTACTAGGAAATGTTGAAAAAATAAAAAAGTTATCTTAACAAATATATAAGTCTCTCCTAAAAAAACGGGAGGTTGAAATAATCACCCAGAACGGCTTGACATAAAAATGTAAAAAATAAACATAAATTCGGAAATAATATTATATAATATTAGGATGCCAAACTTTTTTTAAAGATATCAAAAAAGGAAATTTTAAAAATACTAAAATATTTATTCTGAAATATGTTATTTTAAGGGTTTAATCATTTTCCGAACTACATCAAATAAAAACCAACTTTGTAGCTGTGTGTTCTGCATATTTGCGCCCCTTTACTCCCCTTTACAACCCACTACCACCCACCATTCTTGTTGTGAGTGGTGTTTCTGTTTGTTTTTTTTATTGCGTTGGCGTTTTTCTAGCTGGGAATGAGGCCATGCCACATCCCAGCTACTGAATGCGGACTACCGACTACCAAAGACCACCGGCCAGTGCCTCTGGCAATTAGTCAACACATAGCAGGCGATGCAATCAGGCTGTCACAATGTTTGGACATGGACATGGCACGCAAGGGGGTCTTTCTGCTTTTAAAGCGAGGAGAGGAGGGGCCACTTCAATTGGCGAGCCGACTGGCAGTGCACTTAACGTCTAATTAGGCGGCGCCTGCTGAAAAGCCTACTGAAAAGCTAAAAAGCCGCTCAACGGGTTGGCAATGTCAAAGCGAAGGCTTTTTAAGACTTTGGCCACACCTTGGCCATCACTCAAAAAATAAGGAGAAAAAAACAGAAAAAAAAACAAGAAAACAAACAGAAGTTGCAGTCTGTGGGCCAGACATAATCGTAAATGCCAACATGTCGGCGCCAAGTTGGCTAGCAAGGCTTTGGCTACCTCAGTGGCACAGTACCACCAACCGTGACAGCAGCAACATCTACGGCAGCAACACTAACAGCAGCAACAGCAGCAACATGGGCAACAGCAACAGCAACATGAAACACCAAGGGGACTCCTACGTGCGATGGCGATACAAGAGCTTACAAACAGCTCGTAAAAAACAGAAAAACAGACCCACGGCCCGTGGCATCAGCTTCAGATTCAAAAGTAGCAGCAACAGCAACAGCAGGCGGCAGGCAGACAATTTGTCGTCCAACTGTCCGCATTGGAGGCACACCGGCAACACCAGGGAGAGCAACAGCTACCCGGCAGCAACACTTGCTGCACAGAGCGAAAAATTGGGGGACATTGCATAGGGGATACTTTAAAAGAAGATAATAATATCAAACGATATATGGAAAATTAATGAAGAAGTACAAATAAATTGTAAACCATTTTCTAAGTGGAAAAGTATATAACAAAATATATAGATAATTAGGAGAAAATATCAAAATAAAAGGAATAATAATAATTGTTTTAAATAAAACATACCTCATTTTGAATTTTGCATTATCTAAATATGAAGATTAAAATATTTAAACATAAAATAATGACAAATCATAAGGAGATTAGTTGACTGAAAATTATTCAATAGACAGAAAAACAAAAAGGGAAATGTTTAAAATTTCACAAACCAAAACAATTACTCAAAATTTAAAAGATGTCAATTAGGTAAATAAACAAATTCATAACAACAAAGTCTTTACTCATTTATTCCTTATTTTAAAATTAAAAAAAGATATTTTAGAAAATCGGGTAATTTTTCTCTTAATTTTAGTTGTGAATATAATATTATTATTAAAGAATATAAAAAATTCGTAGATATTTTATTTAATAAGCAGGGCTTTTTAAATATTTATTGGAATATTTTTCCTTGATAGTTCTTATACTCCCAAGTATTTCTCGCAGTGCCTTGGCTGGTGTCCCAAACTGTAAGAGGAGACGGGCGACAGAGCGACTTTTGGCACACGCAGCACGTGAGCCGGGCAACCTGTCTGCGTCTGCGGTGGCTTCTGTCCTCCGGTCCTTCTGGCCTGGCACATCCACTTCCCAGTCCCCTTCCCCTTCCCCCTCCTTTCGTTGGTCCCCTTGGTTTTTCCGTTTATGAAAGACCAAAAGGACGGACGGACGGCGATCCCGTGTGGGTCTTAAGTCGAACAATGAAAGCGCTGAAAGCGGCCACGCAACAGTTGCTGGGTTCTGTTGCTGTTGCTGCAAACGGGACACGCCTGCGGCACCTTCATTGAAATCCAAGCCAAGAGGGCTGGAGAAAAGGCCAAAATGAAATAAATAAAAAAAACAGAGCAGGGAAAGCAGAGGCAGACCGAATGATCCAATGTCAAGGCTACCGGCGTTTTTGTTGTGGGTCAAGGTCGTCGAAAGGCCCTTAAAAAGCGGAATCGCACGCCTTCGTCTAATAATAAAAAGGGCAATGAGCTTAATTTAACCCTTTTCCGGGTTGATGTCCTTTCGCCGAGGCTTCGTCCTTCGTCCCTTTGCCACGCGCCCGGGCACTTGACCCTTTTTCGACTGGCGACGGCGACTGTTGCTCAAACATCCTTGAGAGTCAAAGTCAGTCAACCCAAAAAAAAGGACGAAATAAAATAAAAGGTCCTTGGTGTCGTCAACCTTTTGTGAGCCGCTGACTCGTAACTTTCTGCTTTCTCTGGAGTGCTTTTTTTTTCTGTTCTCCATCTGTTTTTGTGCGTTTCGCCAGCTACTTTATCAACTGTTGCTTGGGGCGGCATTTGCATGTCCTTTTGCTGCCGGCATATCCTTTTTTTTTGGCCTCAACCAGACAAGTCTGCCGGTCGTCTGCTCCAAAAAGGTTTCCTCTTTTCGGCCAAACAAGTTGATTGACCTTCTTCAAAGGATTTCTACTTGTGCATTTCCCTTTTATTCTCTTTTTCGTCTCCCCTTTTTAATTATTTAAGGACATTCCTGATTTTGTGTGCTTGTGACATTTGGCAAATGAAAACTTCAATTCAATTTCCAGTTTTCAATTTTCGCTTTAATTTTTTCTGCCTTCTGTTTGACTTCTCCTTTTGCTTAATTAATTTTCTTGGCTGCTACAATGAAATTTACAACTTTTAACGCACACACACACTTACTAACACACAAAAAGGACGAGCACTTCCGTTTCCTGCTTACAAACACCACTCACACACAAGAGACTTACACAGAGGCTAAATTGCTGCAATAAATTTGAAATTCAATTTAAAATGAACATAAATTGCTTCAACTTTCGAAGCTTGTCATTTTTAAAAAACATTTTTCAACTAACACACACAAACACCCGGCACGAACACACACATAAATCGCATTAAGCGCTTTAAGGCACAAAATACTGCCATAAAAATCGTTTGCTCGTTAATTTCTTGTGTATTTGTGTGCGTGTTTTATTTTTTTTTGTTGTTTACTGCCTTGTCTTACGCGCCAACCCAGCCACCCACAGCCACCCCCCTGCCACCCCCATTTTCCCCACCATTTCCCTGGCTTTCCACCGTACATAATGGCAGCCAGCGCTACAGCTACAGCTTCCTTCTATATACACTTGATAAATGTGCATGGCAGCGACCCATACATACAAAGCACCACACACACACTAAAGGCTATACATATACACAGAAATATATATAGATATCTATATGTATATATGTATACCTATAGCTATATTGGACAAAAAGTAAGCGAAGAAAATTAAGGCAAAACACTGGCAAGAAAATTGAACTCAATTGATACCCAGCTGAGTTTTTTGGGCAAAGAATGCGATGGGTTTTTCAGATTGGAAAATCGGAAAAAATATTATTATAGTAGTTTTTAGGTAGATTATAATGGGTATATAGGTAGAAAAATAAATATACAATTAATAAAAGTTTATAAACCTGAGTTTTTAGAATTTTTTAGAATTTTTAAATTAATACAACATATTTTTAATAGCTTAAGGTTGTTTTTGTAAAATCTTAGGAACCTTGAACATGACTTTTATTCACTGGAACTATTTTTTAAGAGCTCTAAAATAATATAATAATCTTTTTATATAAGTAATGAAAATCATAAAATATTTAAAATAATATTGAGGTATAAAAATGACCTATCTAAGACTTAAATTCATAAAAGATTTTAGTATGGGAAAAGCAAGAGCTATGTCTTAATACTTAATATATAAAATGAAAAGAAAAATCTCGGCATACCCCTCTTAAGCACAAGAGGTATTCCGCAAGTTGTAGATGGAAATGGAGGTGGCGATGGCGATGGCGATGACGATGGCAGCAGTAAAGCTTTTCAATTGCCACCCCCACACAAATGCGCGTCTATAATGCCTTATATAAACCAACTCTCTGCCACTCATATGTTTGTGTGTGTGTTTGTATCTGTGTGTGTCTGTCTGAGTGCTCAGAGTTCAGTGGTGTTGAGGTTGGGTGGTTTTTGGCGAGGGGTTGGGGCCTCTCGCTTTAATTTTGGCATGCATTAAGTGCGCTCCTGGGGGTTGTTTCCCGTTATTACTCCATAGATATTTTCCTTTTTTGCTTGTAATGTTTATTTGCCTTGAAGTTGCAGTGTAGGACTTTAAATTTTTCATTGCCTACTTACGCGGGCATTTTGGCTAATTGATGTTGGCCAACCCCTCTCCCGCTCTCCCACCCTCTCTTTCAGTCTTGCTGTCTATATCTGTATAGGAGAACATATATCCTTCTACTCACATGTGAAGTCTGCCAGACAGACTCACACACACATACACCATACACCCACACAACGACTGGCTTTTGTCTGCGATTAGTTGCAACCCTTAAAATGCCTGCATTGCTCATACGACCCGTTGAACGCTTTTTGCCGGCCATTCTGCTTTGTTTTGCCCGTCTGCGTCTTGTGGAGTCAACTTTTTGCCACGTACCTACACTACTGCAACTAATTTTCTTTGTTTTTCAATATTCCCGGCGAACTCTCTTTGTCTGGCCACCCGCTTTCGCTATATATATATAGAAGATATAGGGGTAAATTGTATATAGATCTTACCCCCGAAATTCAACGAAACTGTCGAAACATAATCGAAAATTCAGGGGGTAAAACGGGTGAAAATCTGTCTGGTCTTTGGAGCTGTCTCGTCTGTCTAATGCACATTTGATGGCATTCGCTAATTGCTTGATTAGCAATGCGGTTCCCACGCCACCCACTCTCCCAAAAGCACCACCTCCCCTGCAAACTTCAAACGATTCAGCGATAATTCCGAACAGAGTTCAACATAAATTATAATTAATATAGGCAACACGCAAGAACGCGGAGATGAGGATAAAGGCTACACTCCCCGAGATCACGACCGAAAAAAGGGCGTGACAGCGTAAAAAATGAATATATAAAAGCAAAAGCAAAAGCAATATGCGAAAGGGTTAAGCCGAAGCCAAGAAATAAATTAAACATCAAGGGCAATATCTGTGTGATCTGCAAAAAAGGGAAAAGCTTTAAAATTAAAATCAATTACTGGGGGGCCATTAAAAAATCAATAAAAAAATACAGCAAAAAATTACGATTTTAAATAGGAAATAATTAAGGAAGTTAGGCAAGAAAACAAAAAATACATACAAATAAAAAGGAATATTTTTAAAAATATTTAATATATATTTAAATCTTGGGAAAAATAAAATAAATTAAAAAGAAAATCTTTGAAAAATGTTTCAATATATTTAATAATAATAGATTTTATGAAAAATAACAGACAAAGAAAAGAGAAAAAATAGTTAAAAAAGTATTAACAAACAATTATAAAAATAGCAGAAAACTCAGAAGACTTCAAGACTTCAAGCAAAAAGTATTCCCAATATTTGCGCTGCATTAAGTTTCATTTTACTTCAGCTGCATCGTTTCTTGCACTTTTTGTAGTCTTTTCTTCCACACAAAAAGCTGCAAAAAGAAAACCAAACATTCAGGGCAACAAAAAAAGGGAAGAGGAAAAAGCTGAGAAGTGAACACATAAATTACAGACAAGCAACAACAAGAAAAGCTGCAACAAAAAAACCGAGAAGTTGAGGAAGATGAAAAAAGCCAACAACATGGAAAAATGAAAATGATAAATTGCAAACTGCACATAATTATGCAATTAAAGTTCGACGTTGTAGTATGTTGTACATTCCCCGTTGTAGTTGTTATTATTATTATTGCCTGGGTTGGGCCAACTTGGTACTGGTGCTACAAAAACCAAGCCAAAACCAACAGCTGAAGGAAAACAGTCTGCAATAAAAAAACATGAAAAATTCGCATAAATAAAGGAGCTGCAAATAAATGCAGCAGCGAAACTTACTGGACTTTTGCCGATTGTTTGGCCCTGATTGTTGCCACTGATGGCTTTGTTTTTGCGGTTGCACCAAATGTAAATAGGAAAATAAAGAAATAATAAAACTTTACAAAGGCCACAAGATAATATCTAAATAAAAAAAAATTGAAATTAAATTGTTTATAAATATTGTAGTACATTTTCTAGAAATCTAATAAATTATTTTTAAAAAGAAAATGGTTTCTAGACAAAAAAAAAACATTTTACAATTTAACAAATGACCCTCATTGCATTCAGAATTAATAACAATATTTTAAAATAATATTTTAAAAACCCCAAACATTTTTTACAATTTCTTGAAAGCTTTTTATAAAAGTTTTATTTTTATTTCCAATGGTCAATAATACTATTTATTCAACGCCTGTAATTCTTGAGAATTTAATTACAGTCAGTCCAAATAGTCACCATCCCGGGCAATGCAGGCCAAAAGTAAAGGCCTGCCGGCGAAATCGCATTAATCGGTAAAACACCACAGAAATTCATTTAATGCAGAATTATTTCTACTTTTATCCGCCATTTGCTTGCCCTGCACACGCACACAGAGAAAAGCAGGAAAAGTGTGTGATTGTGTGGGTGGGTGAAAATGGAAAGAAAACTACGAATATTTTTCGTATGCACGCCCAATTTAAAATTAATTGCCAGACACAAAAGAACACTGGCGAAATGATGATGACAAGGCGGGAAAAGTGGGGGAAATGGTGAAAAGCGGGGCAGAGAAAAAGGGGTGTGGAAAATGCGAGCAAGTTTTGCGAGGGCGTTGCTATAGTGTGGGTGTGTATTTCCGTGTGTGTGAATGTCCTGGCTGTGCACTGAAGTATGCATGCAGAAAATTAAAATTAATAATTTATATATTTAAAGCACACCAGCAGAATGCCAAGGGAGAAAATCGCCGACAAGACGTCGATGCGGGAAAACAAATAAAAATAAAAATAAATATAATGCCACAACAAATAAAATGGCAAGAGTAAATTCATTAAATGAAAATCCCATTTTACTGCACGCTGTCTGCAAGCATCACTAAAAATAAACAAAAACGAAAAAGGGCCGCATGAAAACAGAAAACAAACAAATTAAAAAATTATTTTTCATAATTGAGCAGCGGCAACGAAAAAGAGGAAGAGAGGCGAAGGCAGCTGTCCCGTTCTGTCCAAACAGTGGGCGTGGCAAGAAAACGTTCAGCAAATTGCAGTAAATTACAGGGCGATGGCCAAAAGGGGCGTGGCAGGGGTGAGGCCCACAGTCGAGTCCCCAGATTGACAAGTTCTTTAAGTCGAAACCGACCGAGGGGTGTGAACCTAGGACAATCGTTACTAAATCAAAGGGTTTGCGCGGTTTTAATTCCCCTTTTTAATGAAGAAATTACAGGGTTTTTTCCATTTTTATAGCTTAATCGAAAGTTTAATTGGTTGTATTGGAAAAGTCATTAAACTTCTTTAATTGGTTTTTCCTGGAAGGTTATTTTTAAGTCGACTTTAACCTCTAAATTTATAAAAATATTTTCTGCGGTTTCTACTCCTATTCTACTTATATTTTATGATCCCAATTTTATTTTCTCAAAGAAGGTACAACATTCCCAAGTTTTTAATATGGAAAAACTTTTTTTATTACATCTAAAAGGAAATTCCCTAAGTTCCCTTTTGCTTTCATTTATTCTCTTGAAATTTTATATTCGATTTAAATAAATTGGATTTAAAATGCATAACAAATATTTTAAAAATTTACCTGAAACAACTTATCAAGTAATTTAAATTTCTATAAGTATTCACTTCCTCTTCAGATTTTCCCCTCATAAATATTGAAAGTTTGCCAGCGAATTCCGCCCATTTAAAATGCTTTAATACATGACTGAATTCAAATTCGAATTCTCGGTAACGATTCTAATCACTTTCCTTATGGAGGGTGAACCGCAGTTATTCCTTCCTGCCTTCCTGAATAAACAAATGTTTTTTTTTTGTTTTTGGTTGCCCTGCCATGAGAAACCAACTCCCATTTTCCATTTCCCATTTAACATTTTAGAAAAAGAACCCTTCGAACAACAACCCTTTTAGCCAAGCGCCACCCCAAATGCCGCACTCATTTCATTTGCTTAAAATTCCAATTCACTTGAAAAACGAAAATTTGAATATTTTGCATATTTTATGTGTGTGTTTGTGTGTGTGTAATATTTTTTTAGATGCCTGTTTAGCTTTTTTTGTTGTATTTTGCATTAAAGAAAATTGCTGGAGAAAAAAAACCGGCCACTTTTTGTGCCAGAAATTCCAGCAGCTAATAATAAAAAATATAAAAAGCAAATAATGCTGTTTGGCGGCCATAAAAATTGTTGCTTATGTGGATGGAAGGATGGGGGTTTTTCTCAGGCTTATAAATAATTCATACGAATTGCGCGTACAAGAAATTAAAAAAATGGAAAAAAGGCGAAGAGAAGACAAATGAAAACTTCGAGGAAGTTTATTGATTTTCTTACGTGTCTGTATATATGTTTTTTATATATGTATATATGGCCAACCCCCTTTTAAAGGCCTCGCCTCGACTTGGCCCAATAAAAATGTAAAAATAAAGGCAATTTTTATTGCAATTTGCATGAATAAACTATAAAATAAACATATAAATATAAATAATGTGTGTGTTGCCACAGTTACAACAAAAACCAGAATAATAATAATAAACCACAACAACAACAGAAACAAAAACAATTGAGGAAACTTCACAACAAAATAAACAAAAAGGAAAATAATCGAAGCAAAGCTTCACAGAGGAAAAGCAAGAAAAACAATAAGAAGTAGGGAAAAACAAAAATAAACAAGAGAGAACGCTATAGTCGGGTGCCCCGACAATCAGATACCCGTTACTCAGGTAAAGGGAGTGCGAGGGAGATCGAGATAGAAACTTTGAACACGCATAACTTTTTAACGAATGGTCCGATTTGAAAAATTTCTTCTACATTTCGATAGGTATTGATAAACACAATAAAACTGCATTTTTACTTTTCCGAAATATTGAAATTTTTAAAATCGTATATAAGCGATTGTGGGCGTTAGAGGGGGCGTGGCACCTTTTTGAAACAAACTTGCGCTGCGTAGGAACTCCTAGAATCTGTGTGCAAAATGCCAATCTTCTAGCTTTTATAGTTTCCGAGATCTCAGCGTTCATACGGACAGACGGACAGACAGACAGACAGACAGACAGACAGACAGACGGACAGACGGACAGACGGACATGGCTAGATCGACTCGGCTAGTGATCCTGATCAAGAATATATATACTTTATGGGGTCGGAAACGCTTCCTTCTAGCTGTTACATACTTTTGCACGAATACAATATACCCTTTTACTCTACGAGTAACGGGTATAATAAGCGAATATGGTTTCTACTTCTCTTAACCCTCCATATCCCCACCTTAACCCCCTTTTACCATCTTGAAATCAAGAAAAATAACAAGAAAAAAGGAAGGAAAATTTGTGCTGGAAAACGAACCGAAGAGAAAATAAAATAAATTGCATCATAAAAACGGGCCGAAAGTAGGAGCCATAAGACAGAGCGAGATGGCAGGAAAAATAAATAGCCAGAAGAGGAAGAAAAATAAGCAGTAGAAGAAGAAGAAGAAGCAGTGGCAACAGCAGCAGTTAAATTAGAATTTTATGCAAATGAGATGTATTTATAGACGAGAGATAAGACTGAAAAACATCAGGAGGAAAAGCAGACTTGGCCAGTGGAAAATGCGAAAAATGCAATCGAAGTTGAGGAAATCGAGTAACTAATTATGGCCATTCAAACATGCAAAAAAATCGAAAAATATAACTAAATATAGGGTTTCTAATATTACATAAATAAATATTAAATTGCTTACTTTACGTTTAAATATAAAATAAAGTTCCTTTTCCAATCAACATTTTTTACACCGACAACCTAAGTTTTCTACTTCAAAAGTATTTAGAAAATATCTTTGTTTAAAAAACAAAAATTCGAATATTTTGAAAATGTTTTCAAATATAACCAAGAAAAGTTTAAAATAAAATAATACATTTTTTACTTTAGTTCGAGCTAAAAAGTTTATTTTTCAATCAACATTTTCAACCCCAAACAGGCAACTTCAATTTCCTGTCCCAAAACTATTCCCAAAAGCTAATTCCCAAAAACTTTTCTTCGACCAAAGAAAAATATCCATAAAAGCGGCAAAGAAAATAGAGAAAAGGTCAGAACTCTGGGCCATAAAAAAACGAGGGGAATATGAAACATGTGATATAAGTTAAGTGATATATGTGCTACAGAGTGCACTCAACCCCTCAGCCCCCTCCACCCGAAAAACCCTTTAGATCTCCGGCTGTAGGTGCATTAAAACTTTGATAATTACATAACTTTTATGTATATGAAATCTCGCAAAATGTTTGGCTGCACATTTTTGCCGCAGGCTGCAGTCCAAAAAGGGGGCGTGATGTCATACAGCAGAAGAAGCATGGGCGGGGGTACAAAGGGGGCACCGAAAAGGGGGGCCATAATAAATAAACGTAAATTTTGCATGTGGCGAGTTAATGCAAACACAGACTCACACACAAGATATACACAGATACAACCTTTCGGATGGGTTTTTCAGGGGGGCTGGGGGTTCGAGGAGGGGGCAATGTTGGTCCAGGAAAATGTAAAATTAATGCATAAAGTTTACAACAATAATAGCAGTAGCAGCAGTAGCAGCTACAACAACAATGTCCACAACGACAGCCACAAAACTAACAAAAGTCGCTCCAAATAGAGCCAGAAAGAGAGGCAAAATGGCCAGGAGAAAGATATTACGAGTAAATAATGTTTGCCCCAGCAACGTTGATAAAAACTGGCATACTTTATGTTTATTTAGGTTTTCCCCGCACTTTGCTTACATTTTTCCAGGGCAATTTTCAGTTGCAATTATCAGTGGGCAGAGCGAGATAGATGATAAAAACCGGATGCCGGAAGTTGTCAAATAATCATGCTAAATGATTACTGGCTTTTCTGTCGATTTTAAGCTTTTCGGGGGAAGTAAATCAGAGAAAAGCTAATTTAAAATGATATTTTTGGTTTGAAAGACAGAAGAAATGATTTAAGAGGTTTCTTGAATAAATATACTTATAACTGCTTTAATATAGAATCTATAGATGTTCAAAAATATACTTAGTACTCACCAAAGTTCTTAGGATTCAGTTTCAGGACTTAAAAAGAAAGCTCTTAATTTGGAACTATAACTTATCCTCACACTGAAATAAAATTAATATTATTAATATTAAAAATAAATATTACTTTACAAAAAATTTTTACAAAATGTTCAATAAATAGTAAAAAAAATATTACGCATTCTTCTAAGGCTTAATAAAAGCCCAGAAAATAGATGGGATAGACAACATGCGGAAATATTAAAATTCTTAGAAAAAACGCGAATTCTTTATGAAATTAAAGTTCTTAGAATCGCTTCAACTTCTAATTTAATTACCAGAAAAGCCATAATTTTCCCAGCCCTAACCCACAATGCAAACCGCTTAGACTTTCCATTAGACGGGCCATAACCATCAGCAGTATTTCAGGTTCCTCCTTTGTTGTTGCCCCGAGGCACACAGACAATTAACCATCAAGTGGAATATTAACGTTTTTGTATCTCTCTCGGCAAATGCAACATCTTGTTGCACAAAACGTGGAAGGCAAACAAGCGCAAACAGATATAAACAGTTTTCGCTTTTAATTTCAAAGTTTCGTCGAGCTGTGCAACATTTTGTGGGTTCTGCGTGGGCGGCTTTATAGCGGGGGTTCTATAGAGGGGGTTTCATAGAAGGGGTTATATGAGGGGGTGGGCAGTTAAGCAGCCAGCACAAGCTGCTTTTAATGTTCCATTAAAACGTGGCAACGTTGCTGGTTGATATTGTTGTTGTTGCTGGTGTTGCTGCTGGGTCAGAGGCAACACCAGCAACAACAGCAACGTCTGGAAGCGAAACTAAAGCCATAAAAGCGACAGCAACAACAGCAACCCAGAATATATTGCCTTCTGAAGCTGAAGAGCAAAGAGAAAAATCACAAACAAAATGGTACAAAAAAAGGCGAATGCCAAACAAACTGCACATTGCCCGCCATTTTATATTATTATTATTTTTGTGTATTTTCTGAGAAGGAAACAGAGAAAAATATTTAAAAGAATTATATTGCTAACTTCTCCATATTCGCAATTTGTTTTTAAATATTAAATATAAGTCAAGATTGTCTGAAAAATATCCTAAAAGTTTTCAATATTAGATTTTCTTGGAAGACCAGATTTCATAAAAATATTCTATAAGATCTTTAATTAAATTGAATATAAATATTTCCTTTAGTTTATGGGTTTGTTATTATAAATCTTCCAGGGGATCTTCCAAAAAATCATGTTCACATTTTATTAAATTAAAAAACATTTAAGAACATTGCATTATAATCCTTTTTTCTCACTGCACCCACATAGCCAGCAACATTTTTAATATTGCCAACTGCTTGTGTCTGTGTGTTGTTTGTTTTTCGCTGCGAATGTTGCTTTACTCACCTCCCACCCATTGAATATTTTCTTCTCCCAGTTTTTTTGCCTTCGAATTGTCGGTTGTTTTTATGCTTTTCAATATGTAGAGTGTACACACTCGTACATCGTATAATTCAATGTCGAGTGTCGGGGTTCCATTATGATGCAGCTTCAGCTTCGCCTTAAAGCCATTGCAGTTCAAGTGTCGCAAAAGGGCCAAAATGCAGAAGAATCCGAAGAAGATGAGGCGAAAAACAAAGTTCCAGATAATTGCCAAACACGAAACACGAAGGGACACTCCCCCGAATAAAAAGGAGGAACTGGGCGCGGCCACACCTACGCCCACATATATAGATACACCCTCTGTGGCTTTTGTTGTTTTTGCTCTTCTTTCTCGACTGCTTGCAATTTTCATATCATTTAATTAAAATCGCAAAATTTCGTACACGTTTCCATTTTCGTTTTCGTTTTCCTTTTGCTTTTCGTTCGTTTTCGCTCGTTCGAGTTTAAGTTTTATTTTTATGATTTTTATGGCCCGGTAAAAACGCTGAGAAAAGTGCAAAAGGCAGAAAATTAAAAATACTTCTTCTCCGATGCAAAGAAACCAGCGAAAAATAATAAAAATAAAATAAAGGGGGGAACAAACACGAAATGGAAAAAACGTGAAGAAGACCCCCGGTTTCTTCGGCCAGCGAATTCAATTGAAATGGATCGGAGGAGTTTAAATAAAAATATATATGTTCTCCATCTTCTCGTGGCCCCAAAAGGAAGCGGGCGTAACGTCATTAAAAAAGAGAATGAGAGCGAAAAATACAAAAAAAACAAGAGAGAACGCTATAGTCGGGTTGGTGTCCCGACTATCTAATACCCGTCACTCAGCTAAAGGGAGTGCGAACGCTGTACTCGGGTTGGTGTCCCGACTATCTATTGGGGCTAAAGGGAGTGCGAGGGAGATAGATATATAAACAATTTTGATTGCGTATAACTTTTTAATGAATGGTCCGATTTGAAAAATGTCTTCTACATTTCGATAGGTATTAATAAACACTATAAAATGGCGTTTATATATTTTTAAAATCTTAAAAGATGTGGCCTCCAGACACATTTGAAAATCGTTTATGGCGATTGTGGGCGTTAGGGGGGCGTGGCACCTCGATGAAACAAACTTGCGCTGCGTAGGAAGCCCAAGAATATGTGTGTGAAATCTCAACCTTCTAGCTTTTATAGTTTCCGAGATCTCAGCGTTCATACAGACAGACAGACGGACAGACAGACAGACAGACAGACAGACAGACGGACAGACAGACGGACAGACGGACATGGCTAGATCGACTCGGCTAGTGATCCTGATCAAGAATATATATACTTTATGGGGTCGGAAACGCTTCCTTCTCCCTGTTACATACTTTTGCACGAATACAATATACCCTTTTACTCTACGAGTAACGGGTATAAATATATATAAAAATGAAAACCGAATGCGGTTTCTTCTACCTTTCGCTACCCGCTGTGCCGAAGCCCTTTTTATATCCCAGCTTGATTTATTTCCCCGCCGCCAAGTTTTATTTGCCAAAACACAATTTCCAAATGCAATCAACTCTTGCAATCAAATTATTCAATAAGCAAACACAAGGCGAAATCGAAAACAAAGGCAAACAAAAAGAACAACTTGGAGTCTTGAGTCGAATAAAACGAGTAAGCCAACAAACAAACAAACAAAACAAACTGAGACTCTTTTGCATTCCTTTTGTTGTCACCCAAAAAAGGAAACAATTTCTGTTGTCCTTAATTTAACCGATAAGGTTTCGATTTTAAAATATGGGCTCAACAAAAAAGGTTTAAAAAAAGATAAATTTCTTGTTTGAAATTTAAATTGTTTTATAAAAATTTAAATATTATCTTTTACCTTTAACTGAAGTTGCCTAATATCAAATTAAAAAATCCAAAATTCAATTTAATTTTATATTTTTCTTTGATTTTATAATGTTTATAATGTTATAAAAATATTTATCTTAAAATGCAGGCTCAAAGTAAATTTAAATTATTTTTCAAATATTGCCATATTTGCCTTTTTGGAAATATTTTTTTATCCGAAAAATATATTTATTTAATTAAAAATTTAAGGAACAATTAAACCTTTAATTTGTAGCATTTGTTATGTTTACTTGATTTTACTGAATTACTTATATTTCTTTAACTTCAAATTCAAGTCAAAGGAAAACATAATTTATTTACCCAAATATTCGTAGCATTTCCTCTATGAATATGTTTTTGCCCTCCTGAATAGCGTTAAATATATTTATTTACATTTACCCAAATAAATGGAAATGGAAATGAAACTCAAGCAGAGTGGCCAACATAATAATTCTGTGAAAATTCATCACAATTTATTTCCTTCACAGAATGTTGTAAATTTTCCTCAACTCTGTTTTCTTTGGGCGAAGCGTCTTTTTTAATTTCATTTTACTTTTAAATCAAAAGCTTGCTGGCAGCTCCTTCGTCGTCTGCTTTTCCTTACGCTTTTCAGTTTTTACTTTTGTTTTCCCCGCCCTCCACTTTCTTCTATGTGTGTGTGTGTGTGCGTGGGGGGGAGATGCAAAAAGCAAACTAATCAAAAAATTCAATTTCCTTGGAAAATTTAATTTTGCTCAGGGAAAATTCAATTTGCTTGCCTTCGCTGGCGTTTCTTTTATTTTTTTCAAGTTCTTTTCGTCGTTTTTTTTTTTGAGAGCTTTTCATGGGTGGGGAAAGCTGAACTGTTCGCTTTTGTGTGTGGATTTTCCAAACGATTTTCCTTTGCCGATTTCCCTCTTTTATGTGTGTGCGTGTGAGAAAGATAAACACATTTTAAATGCTATTACTAGTGTTTTTTGATCATTAGGCGCCACAAAGTATGCAGCTTTTCGCTGGATTATCATTTAATTAATATTTATGCGCGTTTTAATGAAGCTGGCAGCCAAAGGCAGCAAAAGGTCACGGCCAAAATGTAAGCGAGCCAAGTTCTGACAAAACCAGCTAAGAGCAACAACAAGTTGGCCAGCTGCAACTCGCAACTCGCCTTGAAACTGGCAACAATGCCACAGCAGCAACAGCAACAAACTAAAAACGAGTTTTTGATCTGCCCCCCAAAGTCCCCCGCCAAATGTTCCTGGCCTTTTCAGCTCTCTTTTCGTTTTTTTTCTGCTGCCTTTTTGGCTCTGGGCGCGATTTAAACATATTTTTAGCCTTATACACAGACAGACAACAATTGCATGCATATTAAATAAAGGAAAAAGAATGCGCCTTGGGGTTGCAGTCTCGGCCGCAGACTCATGAGATATGCTGACCCCCAGCACTCGAATCTCGTTTGACTGGTCTTCTGGGTCGAACTTGAGGTTGAAACTTGAGGGGGGAAAGTGCAAAATACTCGGGGATCCAAGGATCGATAGACGAAGAGCTTTGTGCAGATTTTCGGGGCGTAAATGAACGCGGCTGGGGATGAGGGTAAATATTTATAAGCGATTCTTAATTCTGAAGTTTAACTTAGGTACCAGAAATTAAATTTAGAGGGTTGGATCTCTAAAAAGATTTATTAGGAATATTCTTAAATACAAATATGTATTTTTTCTTGATTTTTTTATAATAATTTAATAATATTTTTGATTTAATTCCTGAAAATATCATTAAACTTTGGCAAAATAATCTATGTAGTATAGTATCGTTTGGTAATACTTATCTACAAATAATCTGATTTTATTTTCACTGTGCCCAGTTTATTAAAGCGACTATCGGGAAATATTAAAAGTGAAAATGCAATTTATGTGTCCATTGTCTCCTTGCAGAAAAAGAAACAGTAACAACAAGCTTAACGCCTTTTTGTCGTAAATTTTTACACACGTTCTTTCTGTATTTTGCGACGCGGAACAGTGGTTAAAAAAAGATAATAAATACAAAAATATAAAGTTTATAGATAATTTCTTAAATTTATTTACTAAACTACAATGAACTATATAGAATTTTTAAATTAAATGTAAAATTTTACCATTAAAAATCTTCAATAATTTTTATTAGATACTGCAACACCTCAAAAAATATTTATTTTAAACGTATTATATTATTTGTTTAAAGTTCCCATTTTCACTACTATTTCGCCACTGTGCATTCCCTTGTTTTTTCAATATTTCGCACATTTCTTAGCTTCTGCCTGGTTGTTGGTGTTGTTGCATGCCCTTTTTGAGCTTTTATGTCCTTTCTGCTGTTCGCTGTAAAATGCACTTAAGCTCCAGAGGCAAAAAGATGCTGCATCCCCACTCCCCTTTATTCTCCACTCCCCCCTTTTCCACTCCTCCATCCTCTTTGCTCTTGTATTCCCTTTGTTTTTTGCCCAGCCAGCTCAATTTTGTTGCCTTTTTTGTTGCGGCTCTGTTGTTGCCTCCTTGTACCTTTTAAATATTCGCAGGCATCCATAAATCATTCGAGGTTATGTTGAATTTTTAGACAATTTTTGTTGTTGCCGACCGTCTGGTAAAGAGAGAACCCCCCTTCCATTTCCTCCTCCTCCACCACCGCCACTGCCTTTTCTTGGCATGATTTGTAGTTTATGGCCGCATTTTGCCTCGTTTTTGTTGCCATTTTTCGTTTCCTTTTTGCATTTTGAGGCATATAAATAAAATAGTGGCAAAAGTTGTGCGACTCTTACTCTTCGTCTCTTGGCCTCCCGAACCAACAAAGATTCCCATCTCATCTGAATTTGAGTCGGTGTCAGAAACGAAATGGAAAATTAGTTTCTTTTTATGTCTTTGATATGAAAATGATTGCAGAAACTCAGCCGAGACAGGCAATTAAAGAATCGGTTGACAGAAGGAGTTGGAGAAGGCAGTTATATTAGCCTTGGCTTAATGATACTTACGCAGTAAGAGAAAATATAAATCAAGTTGATATAAAAATCATAGGATTTTAGAAAGAAAAAAAATAACTTTTTAAAAAGATAGTAATATTTTATTTGTAGTCAAATAAATTTAAAGGAAATAGGTAGATTTTTTTCGGAGCATTCAGAAAAAAAATTAAAAGACTCATAGTCTTCTTCAAAATGTTAGAAACTACAAAAAAAAATTTAAAAAAATATTTAGATTTATTTTTATGATTTTATTAGGAAATTATTTCCGTTCAATTCTATTTTTTCAAATAATATAAAAATATTATTAATAATCAGAAGATTAGTAAACCAAAGAATATTAATAAACACATGCTTTATTTCTTGGAGCAGTCTAATAACTTCAAAGCCTCCAGTTTCCCTCCAAAATATTGATAATTTCCCATTTCAACCGCCCATGAACCACGTGCAAATTTTGTTACCAATTTAGTGTCCTTTTTGGCCGAAACTGTCTGGCCATAGTAACCACCAGTACTTCACATTTTCCGCCTCCGCATCTCTCGCCCGGCATTTAAATGGATGAAAGCGAAAGGATTTTGCCAAAGTCCAAAATCAAACAGCAAAACATTTTTAGCGACGCGGCAATGCGAAAACAAGAGGGGCAAAAAAAAGGGAGGGAGTTATATGGCCAACATCCAGACAGACGGCTCTCTGTTATTGCTGTTGCCTTTTTTCCAGTTGACCAGGCTCGCGGCCAAAAAAAAACCAATAAAAAAAGGCTAAAAGCGCGAATAGGGTAGGGAATAAATGGGAAAAAGAGTCTGGTGTGTGTGGACTCCTGCTGAAAGTCTGATATTTGTGCGGCGCGGTTTTATTTTTTTATGGATATGCGAGTGTTTTTAATTAAGTGCAAAATAATGAAATTTTTTCCTGCGCCACAAGCAAAGGAAAGTGAATTTGGTCACTTTCTGGCACGAAACTAAGCTTTTAAGTGGTGGTGGAAATGTGTGTGTAATTTCCACCATGAAAATGCTGGTGAGGCTGCATTTAAACTCTTTTTGTGTTTTTCTGTTGCCCCAAAATGATGGCAACTGACTTAATGCAATTTCCCGCTTTTCGCTCTCACAGATCGCGCCATGAATTTTCATTACTAGCGAGAATTTTCGCCATCGTCCACAATACACACACACACATGCAGTCACACATTTACACCCACTGGGAAAATCCCCGCCCCGCCCCCTTTGAACCCACCCATCTTGGCCCATGGCACGTAATTCAATTTCGAACTGAAGTTAAAATTCAATTAAAATGAGTCAACTTGAGCGTAATGCAATTTCGCCAGCCAATGCCATTAGTGAAATATTAACGCAGAGCAAAAAACAGAAAAAGAGCAACACGATAAAAATAAAGAACGCAAACGCGATGAGAAATGTTCAGCAAATATCCAGACGATAGCAAAAAAGCTGATGGATAAATTATGATTTAAACAGGGGGATCTGCAATAAAAAATTGAGAGCCTTTGTAAAATGCAGAACAAATTATTGGGGGTCTTAAATGGGAAAATATATTTATTGATTCATTTTCTTAGTTATGGAAATAAACATTAAATATTAAAATATTTCACTTGAATTCTTGAGAACTTTATTTTAATTATGTACGTTGTTTTTAATATCAAGTATTCGTTTTTCCTTTTACCATTAAAACTGATGGCTTGCTATTAACAACTTAAACAACATTATTACATTTTGGGGGGCCAAACAAAAAGATAATCATACCAAAAATTCCTTTCAGAGGATAACAAAAGAAAAATTACTTTAAAATATCATCATACCAAAAATGCCTTTGAAGAAAATTATCAAGAAACCTTGGCATTTAAAATTCCAAGCAGATTCCAATTTAAATATGAAGCTTTTAAAGCAATTCTGGATAGCTCCATTACGTTAATGGGATCTACCAACTTTCTTCGGACGCTTTTCTCGCAGCCAGAAGGCAACCAATTTTTCCCATTTCCACCGCACAGTTTTCCCCCCATTTTCCGACTTACTTGTTCGCTGTTTCTCTGCTCTCACATATTTTTTTTGGCCTTTCTTTCTCTATTTCCGCTTGGCTCGTTATGTAAGCCATAAAAGCTGAAATAATGCCTGCGCACACGCCTAAAAGTATGCTATAATTCAGTCCACACACACATACAGACACACACTAACGCACACGAAGACAAGTCGATTGGGGGCCATGTGTGTGACTATAAAAAATGAAATTATTAAATTTTATGTAGCGTAAATTCTTTATGGCAGCACACAAAAAATAATAACCAACAATTTCCTTACACATGAGCTATTTGAAAAGGATTTTTTGGGTTACATGTGCGCGGCATGTAAATATGTAACTATATAGATTTTCTGGGTTCTTATGTAACAAAAGCTGACCCTAAAATAAAAAATGTTCAAGTAATCAGCGGAGCAATGAAAACCTTTTCGTCTGACATTGAAAAATGCGCGGTCACGTTTTTTCGCATTTTTTTTTTTTTTGTATTTATTTTTTAGTTGGCGTTTGGTTTGATTTCGTTTCGTTTTATTTTTAGAGCGCATAATTTTTGTTGTTCCCCTTTTCGGGCCAACTTCGCAGACGAAATTGTTTTTTCCCGGGCTCTGGCAAAATGTTTATTTATTTATTTATTTGCCTTTTATCCTTTTTTTCTGCCGCTGCTGCCTCTTCTGCCGACGGCATCGCCATTGTTGAAGCTCGTGACTTGCTTGTTTTTTTCTTTATTTTTTTCGTTTTTTTCCTGCTTTTTCTGGCCATTAAAACGACGCAGCATAATGGCAGGGAACAGCGGACGAGACAAAAAGCGAAAATGCAGCAGGAAAAAATAAAAGAAGAAGTAGAAAAAGGAGTGGGATCACATCGAGCATTCACATAAATTAAACTACCTGTCGCTCTGGAGCTGTTTTCCCTCTCTATCTGATCATCCGAACCCGAAACCCCCCTCGAAATTAGTTTCATCTACTTCAATATCTCACATTTGACTAATCATTATCTTAATTGCTTCTTCTCATTCCAGGTAAGTCGCCTTTCCTTTCCTTTCCTTGGATGCTAATTGAAGTTGTAGAGCAGTAAGTAATATAAATCCATTTGACTTTGATTTATAAAATGAGATTATTTATTAATCACATACAAGAATTTAAAGAAAATATGAACAGAAATTATTTGAGGTTTTTAAATCACTTAAAAACATGTCAAAAAGTATGCAACAAAATACTTCGAAAGCTAAAATCATATTTTACTGCATACTTTTGGACACATTTATAAGCGATTTCATTTTAATACTTGTAATATCCTTTAAGAACCATACAAATATCACTCTTCCCGCCTTTAAAAAACCTTTAACATTTAAAGTAAGCAAGGATATTGCATGCAATTTGCAATGCATTTTCCTACATGCAATCCTCGCCGCTCCTTTCTCCTTTTGCGAAAACTTGCCGCAGGATATTCTGCGCATCCTTAACATTGGAGAGCACACAATCAGGCAAGAGAGATGGCAAGTGAAAGAGAGAGAAAATGCTCACTCAAATATGCAAATAAGCTGGAAAATGCATTTACCGATTTCTGAACATCGAACAGTGTTGCAAATTGCAATATGTGTATGAAAATTGTAAAGAAAAATGGCAAAGGGAAAGAAATAACTTGATGGCAATAAGAGATGGGCTTTTATCGTAATTGACAGTAATATTGGTAAAGTGAGCTATTTGCTTTATGAAATACAACAAAATTATTGAATGACAGAAGGCAATCAAGGAAAGTTGAACAGGGTTGGAAACTATTAAATCAATTAAATTATAGTGTTGTAAAGAACGGAAAATTGCGGAATAATTAGTTTCTAAAATTCAATAATTTAAATTTAAATCATCTAGAACCTCAAGCAATTATTTATAATCCCAATCAGAAAACCGAGGCCTTTCCTTTCGACTTCTCAACTGGAGCACATTGAGCTCCCCAAGTCCCCATCCAATTACCGGGGCCGAAAAACTCTATAGTTTTCTAGCCCGGCACACTCATCAAAACCGACTCAACTCAACTCAAAGCCAGCAAAACAAATAAATTTTCGAAAGCAGCAAAAACGTAGGAAAACAAAGCTAAGCCACGAGGAAAAAAATGAGTTATTAATGGCAATCAATCAAAAGCTGGCAAAACGCTCAAGCTAAACAACAGAGCGGCCAGGACAACAACACAAAAGAGAAGGAGAGAGAAATAGCGAGACGGGGGAGTGAAATAAAAAACCGCGAGGAATACATAAATTGATTGATTGATTTAATGAATGATTGATTAATTCATTTCAGTTGCAAATTCCCCCATGCAGAATGCAGCAGCACCGGCAGCAGCCACATGAAGCTGATGCTGTGAAGTTGGCAATGCACTTGAAAATGTTTTAAATAAATTGTTCTCTAACTAATGTTGATAGTAAACAATTTTAAGTAATTCTTATAAACATTTTATATATATTTTTTTGCTACACTGCTCTTTGACTTTCGAGCATATTTTTTAACGTTTTTAAATAGAATAAATGTTGAATAATACAAAAAAGGTTTAAAGTTTATTTATTTTTAATTTATTTAATGGTAATAGATTTATTAAAATTTTGAAGATTTATTAGAGTTTATAGTTCGAATAGATTTTATTTAAAAAAGATGAAAACGTTCTTGAACTTGACTAATAAATAGAGAAAAAATTCAAAAATATTTAAAAAATAAATTTTAGGCAGAAAATATAGTATTATGAAACTTGATATGAGCAGATTAAAATGGTTAAATAAAAAACATTTTTATTTTGAACATTAAACATATTTTTATATCTGTTAGGAAATATATTTGTTTTTGGGCTGATAGCTCGTTAAAAATTTAAAAACTACGTTTTTCTAAATACTTTTATATTTAATAATATTTTTTTTCCGTGTACAACTGAAGTTGGAGTGTGCAGAATGCGGCCTTCAGTGGCAGCCTTTAGCTGGCAGCTTGCAGCCTTCGGCTCCGCTCCTCTCGAGTGCCAGACAGGCGGGCGGGGAAAGGGGAAGGGGAAAAGGGGAAAGGGGGCGTGGCACAGTGGGCGGCGGGTGGCGGGAGTGGTCCGGGCCAATGGCAATTATGGCAGAAGGAAGCTGAGAGCTCCGTTTGGCCGTGGCATTGTCGGAGTGCCTGGGATTCAGGAGAGCGTAAGGAGCGGCAGGAGTGGAAGGAGCTGCAGTCGCCCGGCAACTGCTTTAAAATGCATTTTCAATTAGGCATAATTTCAGACAGCTCCGCATACATTTAGCCTCCCCCCATTTCAACTTGCCCCTTTTAAATCCCCAATCCACCCATCCAATGATGTGTGAAAACATATCCATTTGAACGTGATGTGCGCAGAGGCCAAGGGCTTTGATTCGGCTCATTTCGGAATTAGTTAAGGCCAATCCCATCCATATTGTGTTCGAAGAGTGATTGGAATATTTTCCGTAATTGACTTGGGTATTTTCGGTAATCAATTGTGAAATATTGAATTTCACTTTACATGGCTGTGATTTGGTTGCATTCAAGTGATTTCGATTGAATTTATTAAACAAAGGAATTAATCTTGAAAATATCTTTAATTTCTTTTCAAATATTATAAAGAAGAAAATATTATAATTAAAGAAAATTCATAGAAAAATATTAAAGGGTTTTGAAAACACCTAAAAATATGCCTAAAAGCAGGCAACAAAATATTTCAAGAGCGAAAATCATATTTTACTGCAAACTTTATAGCCAATTTAAAAATCAAAGTGAGTTTGCAAGTTTCAATACTATTAAATATAAATAAACCACATAAAAGTTATAGAATCCTAAGGAATTCAGGTCTTTTAAGGTATTCCCCACCAATTTAAATCCATTACTTAGGAAATTCCTCAACTCAGCTCAATTTCCTAATCGCTGAAACTTTAATGCGAATGCATATAAAAATGCTCCCCGCAAGCGAAACAAATTAGTGAGCACAAAACGCCAAAGCCGCAAGATGGGGAGGGGAGGGGGCGAAAAGATCGGAAAGGTCCTGGCCATATTCTACCCATCCTGCAATATAATATTGTACCAAAAACAAAGACAACACCACACAACACAGCAGAGGAGAAAGAGAATGAGAAAAAAAAAAAGAGAAAGGAAAACTTGCACAAGGTTTTTAATAACGTGGAAAACACAAGGAAAAAGCAAATATTGATGCAAGCCGCAAATTTCAATTAAGAACAGGAAGAAGAAGCAGACAGGACACAGCGACGGCCGACGCTGGCAGCGACGCCGACGGAGGCAGCGACGGCGACGGCGGCAGCGAGAGAGAGAGCAGCGAGCTGAGAAAAGCCAGGCGAACTAAGAGAGAGCGAGGCGAAAGGAAAGGCGAGAAGAGCGGCGAAGTGGCAGTAAAACATTTGATGTAATAAAATAACGTATACGCCGGGGTGGCAGCGGCGAAGGACGAAAACCGAACAATAAGAGCAATTTAAGCCGCAGGAATGTACGTGTGTGTGTGTGTGTGTGCGTGGGGAAAGGCCGGAAGAGGAAGAGGAAGCAGGAGGGGGAGATCCCTGAACCGGAAGAGGAAGCGCCATAAAAGGGACCCCAGATAAAAACAAAACCAGAAAACTTCACCCCCTAGAAATCCACACCCCCCAAAAATAATTACCACGAAAATCAATGGGCAAAAAATTGGCAACGAACGGAACCAAAAGAGACAGCGTAAGACGGAAAAGTAGCGAAAATTGAGCGCAAACTCAAAAGGAAAAGCGGAAGAGAACGCCAAAGCGGAAGTAACGCCAAAATGCGGAGACGAGGAGAAAGCAGGAGAAGGCGGAGAAAGCGAAGTGCCAAAAAGGGACGATGACATGACGAGGCAGCCGAGAGTGTGTGTGTGTGAGTTTGCACAACATTTTGCTACCCTTGCTGGCTGACAACCCCCAACTTTCCACATTTTCCACGCGGCGGCTGCTGTCTATGTCTGAGGCATATCGATTTTTTCCGCCTTCCACGGGCTTTTCCGACGCTATTTTCCTCCTTTTTTTCTATTTTTTTTTTTCGATTTTTCCTTGGGCGCGTCTCCCCGGGAAACACGCTTTTCATTCGTGGCGAAAAGTTGACTTGTTTTGATTTCTATTTATAGCGAAGGGGCGAAGGATGTCAATGAACCTGAATGATTGCATTTACTTAATCAGCTGAGCTTAATTAATGACCAGCTTTAATGTAAAATGCTGAAAGGGAATATTTCTAATTAGGGGAATGCAGAAAAAAATGCAGATAAATGGAGAACAGACATGAGTAGTTAGTAAAAGCAATTTGTTAATTAGTGGAGTTTTATTTTTAAATAATAAACAAGAATATTGAATAAAATTAATAAACAAAAACAAATAAAAAATATAGAAAAAATTTATAAAGATGTTTTCAATAGGAAATAAATATAAAATACACAAAAAGCTTAAAAATCATAGAATCAAAAAAATATATTAGAAGAAAATAATAATAAAAGCACTAAGAAAGAACTTGAAACATTAGCAAACAAAGTGGTCAAACAATAATAAAGAAATTAGAGAAAAAGAGTTAATGAAGAAAGTAAGAAAAGTTGAAAAGCTTAAACAACAACAAAAAGTAGTACGTGGCCACTTTTGTCTTTAAGTGGCAGCTTCCGTGGTAGACAAGAAGTTTCCATTTTGTCGCCCCAAAGAAATTGCATAACAAAGGGCGAGCTGGGGAAAATTCAGGGCAGAACGAGTACCAGGAACCAGAGGCAGAAAGCAATTGTTGCGAACGCCAAGGAGGAAAAAAAGTTGCTCATCAAGCAAGAGGACGAGGTTCTCCTCGCAGCAGGAGTAGATTTTCCCCCGGCCAGGATGTAGATGCAACGTCATGGCAGCGCGTGCGAAAGTAAAAACCGGGGAACCCCCCGCCGACGGGCACAAAGGAATGGAATCCGGGAATCTCGTGTCTGGGACTTCGGGGACCGGGACCTCAAACCTGCCAGCTAAACGCTTTCGCGCTGTCTGTGCTAGCCGCTTTTCCCCCCGGTGCGAATGTGTGTGTGCGCCTGTGAAGGTTGACATTATGAACTTGAAAGTTGTACATACATAAAAAAGCGACAGCGGCAGCGTGGAAATTGTTATGAATGAATGCATGTGGGTGGCAGGGGTAAAAAAAGAACACCTGCATTGCCATGCCAACCGCCAAGTATTTATTGTTTGTTTTTGGCCCGAGCATATAAACAAATGTCAGCTGGTCAGCCGGCCATCAATTACGCATGCAATCGCAATCGCGGGTTGAAACGAGGTCAAAACTATCGGCAAACACAAAAACCCGCGAGGGAAAAGCCAAGGGGGGTGGAAAATCGGTGGAAAATTCACAAAACAAAGCACCTGCCGATTGAGCGATGAATGAACCACACATACACCTACGCACATGGAACGCACACATGTGCAGCAGCCTGCAATGCCACAGATTCATTCACACAAGCACACACACAGCATCCATTTAGCATCGCTCATACGCCGCGTGGTGCAGCAGCAGCAGCCATAAAAAAGAAGTTTCGGCCATCGAAAGAGAAACGTTTTTTGGGCCAAACGCGAAAGGACCTCTCTTTTTTTTCGATGGGAATGCAACTCCCTGACCTGCTGGTACTGCTACTCCTGGTAGCTCTGGTCGTCCTGTTGGTCCTGCCACTCCTGCACTCCCGCCATTCCATTCCGCTAAAAACCTTGTTCAATTCCCCCGACTGGCGAGGACATTTGCACTTTTATTTTCAGTCAGGGCCAGTCAGCAGCAATGCGTTTCTGAAGGGTTGCCAAACCGAAGGGTCGACTGGCAATGGCATAGAAAATGCAACCACTATTTGGGATTTAAGTTAACTACAGGGTGGTTTCGGTGGAATTTTATATTTTTGAAAAATCTATTCTATATTCGGAATTGATATCTTTATGATTTTTGTACTTATAATCATCTAAGACTGATTTTTTTGAAGTCTTGCATATCATTTTGGAAAAAAATATCATCATAAAATATTGAAATTTAAATGTCTCAAAGAAATCTCCTAAAGAAATACAAAAAAAAATAATTATAACATTCAGAAGGTGTATTTAAATAAAATTTTCAATAAATATCTTAATATTTGGGCCAATATTTTATTTTTTCTGGATATTAAATACAGAATAAAATTTACAATAATTAGGAGAATTATTTTAGTTTTTAAAGTTTGTCTACAAAATAATGACTATAAAAATCTGGAGAGGTTTTAAAAATTGTTTTCCAATAAAAGTAGAATAATCTTAGGGCACTAATAATATTTTTCCTGGGTATTACCTAGTCGACTATTGAAATACCTTGGCTCATTGTTGCTTTGGCTTTGGCCAGACGCGAAATTTGAATTTTTATGCAGCGGCAGCAACAAGAGCAGCAACAAGGAGCGTGCCACAAAAGTTTGTCGACCTATATAAGCGATGTGGATGCCTGGCAGCCTGACTGCCTGACTGGCTGACTGCCGACACCCTCGCTGGAATTCCATGGTCCCTGTCCCGCCTGGACCCTGAATTCGGGATCCCCTGAATTCCCCTCCATCATCCCGGTTCTTCGGCGGATACGTGTAATGCAAGTTCAAAGCAACAGCAGCAGCAGAGGCAGCTGCAGAAACTCCAACTATTTGGGGCGTCACGTATTCGAAATGCAACAACCTGTTGTGGGAAAAATCCAATGCCAGACTTTTGGCCAGAAATGCGTGGCGGCGGAGGGGATGGGGCATTGGCAGAGCAAAACTTCTCTCGCTGTGAATTCTTGTTATCCTGGACTTCCTGAATATCCTTGAGCATTTTGCCAAAGCAGTGAAAGTCGATTCGTTGAGACACGGCCCGAGAACTTTTCTAATTGCAGGACAATCAATATCGTATTCGGCGAGGGAGTGGTGGGAAGTCACCGTCTCCCTCTGGAGGATTGAAGAGCCTCACCCCATTTCGGTTGCCCCCAACCACCCACCTAACCACACTCCCTTTCCACATCACTTTTCACCCTCCATCCAATTTTCTCTATTCTTTTGTACAATCACGTGTGCAGAGGGAAAAAGTTGTAGACTTTAGGACATAGGAAGTTAACCTTTCCAAATATTATAATAAGGATTACTCTAGAATTACATGAGTTATTAAGATATTTATACTATATTTCAGGGTTTAATGGCTTTAAAGAATTATTAAAATTGTATTATAAGGTCTTATTGATTTGCTAAAAAAATTAAGACGAAACGAAGAACTAAAAAAGACTTTTGTGTCCCTTAATGACGTAAAAGACGTAAAAGAAAATTTTCTGTAAGTTCCTTAAAGTCTGGCAATGTAATTTATCAGAACTTTTTAAAACAATTTTTTAAGTGAAGGTTTTTTAGGGAACCTTAGATTTTCTCTTATGAACTTCTCAGAAAATTCCCAGATAATATCTACTTTTGAGTTTATTTATTTTCCCTGTGTACTCATCCCCATTTTCAGCGAAAAGAAGGTGCGGCCCAGGTTAGGAATTTTTCAAAGAATGTCTGGGGGTGGCAAGGTGCACACACACACACACACACACACCCATCCGCTAATACAACCACCCACCCCCAGCACTCACCCCTCCCACTTTTGAACCACCTCCCCCCACCCAAAGGGGGTGAAAATTTCGGGTGGCGCTTTTAACAAACGATAGCAATTTAGAAGATGCCAGAGGTATGCAAATTTATTGCCGGAAATGTAATTTACAAAATACGCTGCAGGCAAATGGAAAACAGCGACGTCGACAGCGACGCGGGCAGAGCGACTGCAAGCTGTTTTTGCATTTTTTCTTTGCCTGCTGCTTCTCTTTAAACATTTTATTTTTGTCATTTTGGGGGAAATAAAAGTTGAGGTTGGCCGAAAACAAAAAAAAGATAGTAAGGGGGAATAAGAAGAAGAGAATGAGAGCCTTGAAATGCGGAAAAGCAAGGATCGCTGGGAAACACAAAAAGGGGGCGGGGCAGGCGGAGGGCGGAAGGCGGCTTACAACGCTTTTACATTTCACAAACAATCAAATGCAACGCATGCGCCGAAGAGAGCGCGAAAGAGAGGGCCGAAATGGAGGGGGAGGTGGCTGAAAGAGAGAGAGAGAGAGCAGCTGCATATTAACTCTTCTTCGCCACGAAGAAAGTGGGAGGAGAAGGCCAAGAAAGGGGGGAAAGGGACGGGGAATGCAACAACAAATCTAAAATAAGCACAAAACGAAATTAACAAAATAAGAAAATTGGCAAGGCATAAAAGCTACGAAAGTAAGGAAAAACAAAGGGGAGAAAATGGAGATGCTGCTTATGCAAAATGCGCAGCAAAGGGCTAAAACCCAAACAACAACAACCAAAAGCAGACGAGACAACAAAGAAGACCAACAGAGACAACAACAACGGTAGGAGGGGAAGGGGAGGGGGGAAGAGATGGGGAGCCGGAGGAGCAGCGCAGCGCATGTGAAGGAAAAGCCAAAAGGCAAAGCGCAAAAAGAACGCCAAAATGCAGCGACTGCGATGGCGGCAGCGCAGCAGCAGAAGGAAAAGGAGAAGCAGGAGGAGAAGAAGCCAAAGCAGCTGCTCGGCGACAGTGCACATTGGGGTCAAAAATTCGAAAGAATATACAAAAATTAAAAAATATTCTTTTAAATTACAAATTTGTATACAATTGCTTCATTTCAATTAAGATATTTGAACTTAAAACAAAAATTAAAGTAGTTATACTTGTAAAGTTAATAAAAATGAGCTTAAGTCTAATTGAAACTTTGTATATTCAGTTACTTAAGAACTAAATTTTACATACTTGATTGATTAAAATATAGAATACCATTCTACGCGTTAACATTCTACGAAAACCACGCTAACTTTTGGGGTTATTTCGCGACGCGTGGGTGTGTTTATTGAAACACTGGATAAGAAGAACTAATTAAGCCTAGCTTAGATGATAAGCTTCAGAGCGAAGTGGAGACTAGGGGGGAGTTGGAGAGGGAGAGCGGAAGACGAAGAGGAAGAGTCACTTCAGTTAAAGCTGTAAAAGTTACAGTCGACCTTTTTTAAGAAGAACCCAATCCTTGAGATTTGGTTTAAAGTGAAGAATTGCGTTAGTATTTTTTATATTTTTTATGTCTTATTGAATTTAGTCTTATTGTCATACATCTTAGAGGTTTTCAAAAATATGTCCAAATTATTGTAAATATATGTAGTTTTTGCAGTATTCATTACTTTATCAAGTATACGTATAGTATTCTGTTTGTGTTATATTTTCACTATCCTTTGAGATCTATAACTACCACTCACTTGATCACTTGACCCACTGTGCAGGTTAAGAAAGTGCAAGAGCACGAGGTGCATTGGTGTAAGTGTTGGCTGTTGTGGCGTCTCTGTGTGTGTGTGTGATGGCGCGTTGCTGGCGCAGGAGGCACATTGTTGTTGTTTCTGTCGCTGATGTTGCTGTTGCTCTGTTGCTGTGTTGCCCCTTCTCCCCCGCTACCACCCCCAAAAAAAACCCAATGCCTTGCTGCCTGTACTTTTTGCTTTTGGCATTTTGCGGCGATATTCGCGAAATACGCGCAGCACTCACACACACACACACACACGGACACATGCAGGGGCAGACAAAAGACGAAACAAAGTGCAAGACGCACACGGGAATAATTGAATTTTATTACATTGTTTGGAGAGGCACAACAACAAGAGCTGCAAGAGCGAAAGAGAAGGTGGGCGACAAGGGGGAGCGGTGTGGAAGAGAGACGGAGAGAGTCTCCCCAAATGCACAAGTGTGCGTGTGCAACCACCAAGGCTACACACACATGTATATTGCAGCGACGCGACTCGAAGAGAATAATGACCCCAAAGGCTTGTCGATTGTTGTTGCTTTTCCTGCTTTTATTGACTGCTATTTTCGCTCTCCCGCTCTGCGACACTGTGTGTGTGTGTGTGTGTGTGTGCGAGAGTGTTGCAGTTTTTGTTGTTGCTTTCGCTGGCAGAAGAGCAAGCAGCAGCAGAAGAAGAAGCAGAAGAAGCCGGCATATGCTGCCCCAAGCCCAAAAACACAACGCCCCACCGCCCCCTAAAACACACCCACTCCCCCTCATTTGGCAAGCCCCTCCCCCTCCCCACGCCCCTGAAAAGCCCCCCTTGCAGCTGCGGAAAAGAGGTCGATGATGGTGACTGCACTGCGGGAAATAATCATAAAATCGAACTAGTTACTTTAAATTCATTAGGGATTTCTTGGAGTTTTTGAAAGAAATATTTATTTCGACCTAAAGTATGCAACGAAGTTTTCAATTTACAAAACATACATTTTCTTTATTCTGTACTGATGTAAACACTTTTAGAGATTTGAAATCACTTACAAAGGTGTCCTAAAGTATGCTACAATGTATTTATAATATGGAATATATTCAGGAAAAGCCAGATGACATTATGAATAGATCCTTTTAAATATTTATTTTTATTTTTACTAAGTTCTTAAAGTTTTTCTGCTTAAAAATATATGTTCTTAAAACTTTTCAAAGATATTTCACATTTTGTAAGCAATGAAAACCGTGCAAAAACTTATTTAGCTTTGTTCTTAAGTATTTAAGATAATTAAGTAATTTTTTCTCAGTGATAAGGCTAGAACTTTCGGCTCTTGAAAGGCGTAGACACAGGCAAAAACGAGGAGTTGGTCCATAACGAGGGGGGTGGCGAATACGAGGGGGCGGTGAGGCTAGAACGCTGCGCAGCTAAAATGGAAAGATGCAAAAAAAGAGGAAAAGAAAATACTTATGAGGCAGCCAGCGAAGACAACAAAGGCGAAAATCGAACAAAAAATAAACAACAAAAAATGCCACAGCGAGCAGAAAATAAAGGAAAATGCTAGAGACAGTAAAGGAAAAAGAAAAGCCAAATCAAAATAAATAAATGCAAGACAACAGCTGCCTTTTGCAAGCTTTCTGTTTTTCTCTGTGTGTTTGTGTTTTGTGGAAATTATAAAGGCATTTGCCTGGGCCTCAAACTTTGCAAAATATAATAATAATAATAAAAAAGTAAATGGCAAAAGGCCAAGGAAAATAATAATAAAACAAAATTGAAATTTGTAATGAAGCCACTTTTTCGCTCCCCACAATCACACACACACACAGACACAGGCGCACACGCATTTGTATCTGTGTGAGGGGGCGGAAATTGCCTGCAGAAAAGGGAGGGGGGAGGAGGGAGTTGTGGGTGGCTATATAGCTATAGCTTAATGGGTGGCATGAAATATTGCCGGCTAAAGTTTTTTTCGAAAATGAGTTGCGTGGCAAAAGAGCAAAAGCAAAACAAAAAGCGAGATAGAAATGGGCGAAAAACAGAGGAAGTTGAAGTTGCAAACTGTTTTTGGGGAAAGGGGGGAATGGCAATTCAAGGAAACCAATTTAAATTGAGTTTGATCATCGTCCCAGCTGCCATAACGATATGCGTATATATCGTATATCGTATCGTAAAGCCCACCCAAAATCAATATAAATGGCCCAATATAAAGTTGCCTCCTTTGGAGTTCCGGCGTTAATTCAAACTCACTCGATCTTGATTCTGGGATACGACAATGGCAATTAGAATATACCACAGTAGACGTTTATTTCAATGAAATTGGATTACTTCCTGGAACTCTCTATTTCTGATTCGATTTGTCTCAATTTATTGCATGTTAGTTAGTAATTCTTAACTTTCTTAAATTTTGTCTCATTTGTACTAATATAAAAATTAAAAAGATTGAAAAATTGAGGAAAATATTTTTGAAAATAAATTAGGTTTCATGTTGTTTTAAAATTGTCTTTTAAGTACCTACTACAGTTTATTTTGATACATGAAAAGTAATATTTTTCAGTTCCTTCCAGTTTAGTGAACTTAATTCCAAGGCAATTCGTTTTCCCCAAAGCAATCACCATCGAAGGAATTTGCTAGCCTATCTAGATTTAAATTGCCCCCTTCTATTTTCCTGTGCTTCCCCATTTTACCTTATTCTTGTTATCTAATCGATCTTTTCTTCTCTCTCTCTCTCGTTTCAGGTAAGTAACTGCTTATCAAGATGCCAGGCTATTCGGCCTAGGATTTTGTTGTGGGGAGTGAAATCAGAACAATTTCTTTAATTTTTTACCGGAGGAGGGGTATCCGCGTATCCGCGCATGTTCTGAAATGATTTAAGCATTTTAAGAGATTTGAAATCCCTTAGAAAAGTGTCCTAAAGTATGCTACAATACATTTTAAATCTATAAAATATTCCGTAAGTAGCCTAAAAATATGCAACAACAAAGCTGGAGATCGGTTATCGGGGAAGTAAAGCCAATTCCCAAGACTTTGCACATTTCAGTGTCAGAAATGGCTGAAGAAATTGAAAAGAACTCAAGAACGGAGAATTTCGGGGGCTCTTAAGGGGTTTTTCAGGCGGGTTTTCCAGGGGGTTAGTGGGTGGTTCAGGTTCCCCCGATTTCGATTTCAGTTTTTGTTTTCTTTTCGGTCGTTCCCCGCCTTTCCTTTTAATTTTTTTTGTGCCTTTTTCGGTTTACCGCAGTTATTTTTTACTACCTTTTTGCCGTAGCAACCGCACACGCACACAGATACAAAACGCCGACGTCGGCAGCGCAGTCGGCGAATGCCGGCGAGAGAGCAGCCATTCCCGCTCTCTCTCTCCTCTCTCTCTCTCTCTCTCGCGGGGCCACTCACCACAATGGCGGCAAACACGTTTCTTCGGAAAAGAGAGAGAGAGAGAGAGAGCGCAGCACTCACACACACACGCACACAGCGAAAGACAAACGGCGCTGCCGAAGTCGTCGCCGTTGTATCTGTATCTTTTACGCTGCTTACACTCCACGTTCAGATTCAGATTCATTCTGTAAACGCGATTCCTCGAGGACGTAACGTGAAACGTCGGCCGATCAGCCCGGTTTTTGAGCAGCCCCAGCTATTCAACGGTTACGCGCCCACCACCCACTCACACTCACTGGCAAAAGCAACGCCAAAAGGAAAAGAAAAAGAAAAACACCCCCCACCCCCGCGAGCTCTTGTGCATCTCAAAGATACAAAAGTAATTCAAAGATAAATAAGCGGGGAAATTATTCAAAAAAATTAAAAGAAAGAGAAGAGAGAAATACGAATTGTGTGGAGTGTATCGCTGATTGTATTTACTGGTGTGCCTGCGTAAATTCTTCAACTAAAATTGATTGTTTATTTCCGCTGCAGCAGCAGCAGCACGAGCAAAAAGATAACAAACACAAGCAACTAATGAAATTTGGGCCAGTTGCCAATTGAAAAATGTGATTTCCTTATCAACCAACCAGCACACCAACTAACACACACGTCGAATAAATATATAATATATTTACTAGGCCAGCGAGTAAATAGAAATTAATTTACGCGCGCTTCGAAATCAAATTCAAAATGTCATTCCAAGTGCACAGCGAAAGAAAAACATCAACAGCAACGCCGTCGTTAAGTAAATAAATTAAACGAAAACAAAAATAAAAACAAACGAAAATAATTGTTCAACAACTAACGCGTAATTGTGTAAATAGTATCCAGCATAAACAATTTAATTGTTTAATTGTGTTGTGCAGCAAAATTATATTTAATTATCTATAATAATAAATATTCAATGAATACGTAGTAGGATAATAATAATAATAATACAGAAAAATAATCTGATAATTCCGTGCAATCTATTTCTAAAATAACAACACATCAACCAACAACCATCACAGCCATAAAAGTATATTAATAACTCAAGAACCAAACCCGATAAGAGCCAGAATCAAATTGAATAATAAGCAGCGTTAAAACGCAAAACTCAAAAGCGTGCATCTTGAAAATAACAAAGAAAATCGCAATACGAAATCGTAAAATCCAACCTAGACTTGCCATATAGCGACTGAAAGATACTGAATATCCCCAGCAGCTTTAAATCGTGATAAAAAGTAAGTGATCTCCCGTCGATAATCGAACGATATTAAAAACCCATTTAAATCGGACACTCCCAGCGCAAATGAAAAGACATCAATCATGGCAGGATTTTCTTTGGTTTTTTATTCCACGTTCACCTCGGCGACTTAAGTGAACTTATGTAGATTATTATTGATCGAATTTCCCACCCCAAAAGGGCGGCGTATAAAATAACGCGATTGAAGGGGACAAACAACCCTTGAAAATAGCTAAGAAATTCGAGTAATTGGGATGGTATAAAAGTAAGGAATTTATTATAGGCTTTTTAAAGTACCTAAAGTTTTCCTGAGAGTTATCCCTTGAAAGTTGTTGAGAAATATGAGTATTTTAAAAGATTTTATTTTAAACTTTTAAAATCAACCCATTGTATTTTCTAAGTGGGGTTTCTATAAAGAGAAATCTTTAATCTTGGAAAATTTTAAAAATATTCTTTTAATTAAAATCGTAATCATTTATCAAAAAAAAAATAAATTGGAATTACTCTCCTGAAAAAAGAGAATACCAAAAGTCATGGCAGGTCGTGACAATGGTTTTTTACCCAATCGAATCCCCAAAAATAAAATCCGCTTCGGGATGTCGAAGGTTATGACTCCGAAATCTCCCAAAACCCCAGAGATGCTGACTAAGCTGACTAACCCAGGCGAGAAATCACATTCTGTCTGTCATCGCAGACTCGGTCGATGGAACTTCAATCACTCAGAGACGATATAATCAATAAATGTACTCGAAAGTCCGCAGAGTTGGAGAACAAACAAATCAAAGAAATAAGACAACAACAGCTTTTTTGCATTAAAATCAAAGCGTATCGAATCGAAATGGAATTGAAGACAAGATAAATGAAAGAAGCAAATAAATAAAAATAAAAAGAAGCTCTCTGGCATTGATTACACTTGCAAAAATCGCACAAAAGCGCTGCTCGACATCCGGGAGAACCTTTTTATGAATAAGTAGATACAGATATCAGCTCAGCCCTGTAGCTCTTTTTTTTCTATTAATAATTCATTTTCTTAAAGCGAGCAAAGCATGCAATTCCTACATTTTTAATGAATTAATTAAGTTGGAAAACGGCGACTGGCCAAAAAATAGCCCAGAGATCCGCCAGATACTCGTACTTTGTGTTACTTTGTATCTGCACATTGCATGACGTCGATGAGGCGTGCACCGCGCGAAAAACCTGTGTGCCTGCAACACTTCGCCGCAGCGGAGCGAAAAATTGGATTTTCTTCTTCGAGTTGGGCAATTTGGGAATGAATGGTTGGGAAATCGTGCAAGGTATAGACATTACTTGGGAATTTAGGTGGATCTTTTTAATTACTCAACGAATTTTGTACAGGGAGTGTTATTAAAAATTATAAAAATAGAAAATAATATATGAGTGTGAATATTTCTTTCCTTTAATTACATAATTGACAGAAGAATATGATTTCTCGCCTCTATTTTATCATCATCATTAATTTAATTGGCATTCAATACTTCACATGATTGATAGCCCTGGGTTATAGGTCTTTATAAGGTTTTTATTATATGGGAAACAAAAGTTTATAATGCCATATTTAAATACTTTTATTGAGCTATAAATAATGATGAAAAGGGCTAGAGTTTTTGTATCTTAATCTTTATTACAGAAAGCTATTCGAAGTTTACTATGGAAAGTTTTTGGCAAATTTATTTGCAAGGGGTTTCTGGGGTTTCGCTAAGAAAATTCTCCTGATCTCCAAGGAATTCTGAGAAATTCCTTAACTGAACTCTTGTTGTTGAAGATCAGATCGGGAGGAATAGATTTCCCGAATGGGAAAAGGAAATCTAATGAAGAGAAAATGCAACTTTTTATTTTGGCCCCCCCAATCGAAAATGCAAAATGGCGGGCCGCATAAATTTTGAGTGTGTGTGTCAAAGGAAAGGCCCAAAAAGGAGGCAGAAGAAAGAGTGGGATAAACGTAAAAGAAAAGGAATATTTTGCCCAGAGATGGGAGAATTATTGTTGTTTCTCCAGGCGAAGGAAGCACTCAGAATGGCAAACATGTGGTCCGTTTCTTCTCAGTTTTTTCCAGATGTCTTCCTCTCTTTTCGCGAAACTATCTGCAAATGTGTGGGGTGTGTGCGAGTGTATGGGTGTATCTGTGTGTGTGAGAGCGAAGCGCAGACAATTAGTTTTATTATGCTTTGTTGCCAAGCTTCGCTGAAATGGCACGACATAAAAAACAGTAAAAAAAACCATACACTCACTCACCAAAAAAAAATAAAGGAAAGAAAAACAAGCTATATAAAATACGCCGCACAATAACGAGATCGTGTGTGTATATATAGATTTATATACATGATGTGCATCTTGAAGATACACTTACTAAAACTAAAACAACCAATGCACTAATTTTCCCAATGGCCAAGAGCCAAATGTGTGCAAAAGTAACACAAAATAAATAAGAAGGAAATGCGAAATACGAAATACAGAAATACCGAAATAAATACGCGAGTTAGGGGAGTTGAGCGCAAAAAGGGGGGCAGCTGGAAAGCCAGAATTACAATTATGCAGGGCAGGCAACCATAAATATTAATTTATTAGCGTTGCGCAAATTTATCTGCGCAATTTAATTTTTTTCTTTTGCGCTACACTCACACCATCACACGTGCCCATAACGCACGCACACTAGCAGAAAAGCAGGAAGAAAGTAAAGATATGTGTAGTCTGAAGTCGACTTCAAAATGCCCTGCTTGGTTGCACTGCTTGCTTTGAACTTCCGTTTCCTTTTGAAATATTAAAAAGATTGTTTTTTCATTGAATATTGTATTTTTTTAATATTATAGAGAAACTATTTATATGTTCTGCTGTCAGTTATTATATATGACAAATACTTTTAGCATGGTTTTCTTTATGTCTTCTAATTCACCATTGCCAAATAGTCTACATTTAAATAGTCAAGAATAGTAAGGTGTTTCTCTACCTAGATAATAATATTTATATTATGTCACCTGTTCACAAAAACATACAATTGTGTTGAAAAAATTCTAAGTACATGTTTCTAAATCTTATTTAACCTTTAAATATTATAAATATTTTATTTCTGATCTTTATTTTGGCCAACTTTCGAATGTTTAAATTTTTTATACATTAAAAAAGTGTTGTTAAATGAAACATTCGCCGCTTATATTTATATTTAAATATATAAATATTTAAATATTTTATATATTATAAATGATTTTTAAATTTTTAATTTTAGTTTGCTACATTTTAGATCATTTTTTCCCCACCCCGAAAATCCTAACAAATATACCCTGTATACGTCGCTCTTAAATAGACTCGAATTTATGCGTGGTGGCATTTTGGCCGCGACTCAAGTTGCGAACAAAAGCAAAGGATAACTCATAGTGTGTCTGTGTTAGCTGGGGATATATCTATGTATGTGTATATACCATACATGTGTGTGTGAGTGCGAGCGAGCGGCATAACCAAGATTAATGACCAGGCAAGGGCTGCAGCCGCTCCGCTTTGGCTCATCGCACACAACAAAAGGCAATAAAAACATAATAAATTACCATATCAAGTATACGCCCGGTGAACCCCCTGCCCTCTACCCCCTCCGCTTCGTTATAACCCCTGCATTTCCGCATGTCTCTGTGAATTTATCTGTGTGGCAATAGGCGCTACCTTGAGATCTCTACGCTTTCCACTCCATCTGCATCCTCCCGAAGAACAAAACTTTTCCCCACATGATTTATGCAATTCAATTCATGAAAGTTGCTCTCTCTTTCTCATTTCTCAGTTTCTTTTATTTTTTCTCAACTACGCATTTGTACTTGCTGCCACGCCTTCGAATCCTCCTTCTTTTGTCATTTTTTAAGTAATTTTTGTTCTTCTCTTCTTTAGCAGCAATAACAACAAAAAATGAACAAAAAACTTTTCCCAAACTGTCATAAATTTTTTTCCAATGCTGCACAAAACTTTGAGTCGCCTGGGAAAAAGTTTTCCCAGCTTATAAATCCATGTAAAAGTTTTGCATACACAGGCAATTTCTCAACTTTTGCTCTTCTTCTTCCATCTACACACGAAAAGTACATGGCAACAAACAATTATGAGAGCAAAAACAAATTTGGCAATCAAGTTCACATGTCTTCATAAGAATCCCCTTCTCTTCTTCTTTTTCTCTTGGCAAAAACTCATTAAATTCTGTTTTTTTTTTATTTCTGCTTAAGAAATTTTTCAAAAAGGGGCAAAAAGTTATCTAACCCTTCGGGCAGAGTTGTTTTCAGGTTCTAATCGAAAATTCCTTATCAACCCTTTTTTTTACCCACTGTCTTCTTTGTGCCCCTACCCTCATTAATCTCAGGTATTGCAGCTGCTTCTCCTTCCAGGGGAAATTCCCCCTACATCTATTCGGTTTTACCTTGGGCTAAGGTCCATAAATCCAGCTGAGTGCTAGTCGGGATGTGTAATCTTAATTGATTGGCTCAGGGTTACTGATTTGGGAATAGCTGTGTTCTCATTTCTTAATCACTTCAGAACTTTATATTATAAAGTACTTTCCATTTATAAGTAGACCCAAAAAAGTATAGGTACATTTTGATATTTTAACATAATTTTTCATATACTTTTTTTAGGTTAAAGCACTAAAGAAACTTTTGATCTATAAATACCAAAATACTATAAATTGAATATTACAAAAAGTGAAAAGTCACAATGAATGGATATTTACCAACTTAAAATTGATCAAACAAATATGAAATCAGACCTAAAGAAAATTACATAAAATAGAAAAGTAAGGGAAACAATCAATAAACAGCAAAAGAAAACTTAAGCAATTGAAAATGACTGCCTGACATTTGGGCAAAAGTTTTCAGCGCCTCTGCCTTTCCCTCCTATTATTTATTTTTGCTTGTTGCCAAATTTTCATTACAAAATAGCCAAGCAAATTTTTCATGCTCATTTTCCGGCATTAAATTAAATTTATACATAAATTAAAGTTTTACTTCGTGCAGATCATTAGAGGCACTACAAGAAAAATACAAAAAATAAAAACACCGAAACATCCATGTGAGAAAGTCAGCTGTGGCAGCTGCATGTTGCAAGTTAGCTAACAACCAAAAATGTTGTTGCATGACTGGGAGAAAGAAAATTCAGGAAATCGATGGAATTTTGTAAATACATAATTTCGAAAAATTGCAGAGATAAGCGCTAAAAAAGAAAAGATGATTAATTTAATGAAAATGGAGTAGACAAAATTTAAATAAATATTTTAAAAATATTTGAGAAGACAAAGATCTTTAAAAATTATGAACAACAAATATAAAAATAGTACGAAAATATTAATAAGCAGCTAATAATATATAAAAATAAAAAATAGAGTGGCAATTATTTAAATAAATATATAAAATATATTCGAAAAGACAAAGAACTTTCAAAATAATTATAAAAAAATAGTACGAAAATATTCAAAGGAAATAGCCAGACAGCTGACCAAAAGCATTTAGCCTCTAATAATGCTCATTAGGCCATTATGCCCGACCATGGCGAACTCAATTAGCATTCGCAAGCAATTCCAACAATGTTGTAGGCAAAACTACTCGCTGCTCTAAATGAAAATTGAAAATTCTGTCTGAAGAAATTGTTGCATTTCAGCATTATAAATTGGCCTGTAAAATGTATTTCTTGGCAATTTTCCTAGACTAATTTTAGAAAGGGGAAATTTGATAAAAATAAAAATATCTATATGCTAGCCTATGGGTTAACACAGCATTTACAACTTTCACAATAGCATTTATCTAATGCCCAATATAAATCATTGTAATGAGCTGATACGAGAGACGAGCGAAAGAGCCACAAACAAACTCATAAATAATGCGATAGTTGAACCCCCAACTTCTCTGTATATAAAGCAAGGTTCTGTTAGATAAACCCACATACAAACATACATACATAGAAAAATGTACTCACCAGAGGCAGTAAATCAACTGCTTAACTTCCCAAGACATAATAGAAACTTTATATACGGTTTTTGAGAAACGAAACCAGGTTGGCATAGTTTAGATCAAATATTTAGGTTTAGTTTTGCATTTAATTTTTTCCTATTTTTGTTGCTTTTTTGCTTTTTTTACGAAAAGCAAACACGCTCTCAAGGAAGCCGTCAGATGTATCTAAGTATCTATAGAAAGTTGTCGCAACCAGTTTGCCAGTTTGTTTTGCAAAGAGACGACGAGGGTTTTAGGGGCAAACTGTCATGGCATAGATTTATGCTACACGTTTATTATATTTATATATTTACATTTAATTTAACTCTTTCGGAAAAGAGGCCTTTAAATTACTGTGACAAATGTCTGTAAACGTATAACTATAAATATATATCTCTATTTGTGGCACAACTGTAATCGAAAGAAAACAATTTTCATGTAATCTAGGACATCATCATAAATTACAGCAATTTCGAGAGCCATTTTCGTGTTTCTTCCTCTTCGCCGTCGCTTTAGACCAACCATTATGGGCCAACTACGTTCCATACAGATACAAACAAACCAAGCAATATGTATACGTATGCGATGATTCATGTATAAGTAACAGCCAACGACCAAGTAAGCCTTAATAGGTAATTATTTAAAATTTATTACGCTGCCTTTTGGTTATTATGGCCAACAATTTGGCCCAGTGGACCTTATAGAGAGAGAGCTTTAGTCCACTAAAGGCTATATTTTCATTAAAAATTATGTCACTGAAAAAAGTTATATGAATTTAATTACCTTAAAAATACTAAATAAGTTAAGAAAGTACCATTAAATATAATGACTATTTTAATAACCTTGGTTTACCTTCTAAAACCTTTAATCAAACTTTCGTAATCTTTAATCGGCCTTAAGCCGATAAGAAAAAGTTATATATTTTTTAAGATATTCAATTTCATCATAACCCTGCTTATAACGTGGGTCTATAAAAAAACTTTCGTAATTCCCACTCTAAAACGTGAAGAACCCATAAATCAGATAACAAAGTGTTCTTATCTCCAACCAGATACCAAAGCCGATAAACTAGTCTTTATAAAGAAATAAAAATAAAAAGGGAATAAAATTACCCACAATTGCCTTGAGTCATCCATCATCGAAAACAACTCATTGAAAGTCCGAAATTTATGACAAACCAATTGAAATATTCCCGCTAACCATGAGTTCGTAGAAAAACTACTCGAAATTAACCATATTATTGGACTGCTTTAAATTAAATTAAATTCTCCTTTTTTTCGCTGGAAGTTCTTCTTCTTTGTATCCCTTTGACTTTTTTGTGGCCAGAGTTCACTTGGGTTTAAGTGCATTTTTCCATCTTTATTTGCACTTTGGTATTTGTTTTGTTTGTTGTGTTGTTGCCAGTCAGTATATCTTAGACTTTTGCCATTATACACCGACACTTTTTCATATCCTGTCTGGCTCTGCGGAGCCCTTCCACATAGAAACTATAGTCTGAGTGGGGAAAACCCCCTTCTGAGATCCCCACTTTTGATGTGAGAAATGCGGCTCCATGACTTTGCTAAAAACCGAAAAAGCGTGCAAAGCAAAAAATCCAAGTATGCAGAGGGAGAAGAGGGAGAAGAAGTGGAGAAAAAGGAATGGTTTGGGCCAGAATAGTGCACAAACAATGCCAAAAGCGCTAACAAGCACTTGCAGGCTCTTTCTCTATCTCCATCTCTATTTCAGCCGACTATCTCTCTCTTTCTTTTCGGCCCCGGGCTGAAGTACAATTTGTCATCGGTTGTGACCATGAATCGGGTCAGGTGTCAATATGCCTAAAAAGGCTAAAAAGACTGAGAAGAAAAATCCAGAGGAAAACTGGCTTTCCAGATACATTTGTATCTATGCATCTGCCAGCTACTTTAATGCACTTTCAGCGCTCAACGTCAATATGTCAAATTGATAAAGCAACGAGAGAGATGGGTTGCACGAAAAAAAATGGTGAAAAAATTATAGTTAAGTGTTTTGCATGGCAAAGGAGGCGGGCGATTCAAGTGCCCTTTTCTTGGCCCGAAGAGCGTTTGCCAAAGCCATTCTCTACACCCAAAAAAAAACATAGTTATTTTAAGTATAAATACTCATTAATTCTAGAAGCATACTAGATATACAAGATTTAATACTAAATAATATAAAGTCCGTATACTGTTAAATATACTAGATCTACTGGACTTAATACTAAATATGCAGTATTAATTTCATACTTAATACTAAAAAGTTTATATTTTTGGTTAAAATTCCATAAAAAAGTTTCATTTTTGAAAATGTATAGACTCGAATAAATATTCAAATGCCTAAATTTTTTTCGGTGTACCTTTTCCATTTTTCGCGATTTTTTCTACTTTTTAGCTGTCTTGTAGTGCCAAAACCCATGATAACTGCTAACGATTATCGAGTGCCGTGAGTTTTTCGGGGGAGGGGGAAAAGTGAGGTAGAAAAGATACAAAACTGGCAAACGTCGAGTGTTTCCCCGTAGAGATACACATATCGATAAGTACAGCTGTAGGGTATAAAGATGGAGATGGGTTTTTCGGGCTTATCAGTATCTTGGCTCAGGTGTTCGCTGGGTGATTGCCTTGTAATCTATACACACGGCCATGTTTGCTCCTTGTCACCTCCTCCTTTCCCTCGAAGATACAAAGATACATAGATACATCGATTTGGAAACACAACTGCTTGGCATTTGTTTGCTTATTTGCTCAAGGTAGATTATCAGGAATAGTTTCTGCCCGATTGCAGAACAATTTACCTGAAATTGGATTCCCAATTTCCCCCTCATTTGCAAATAAGTTACAGGCAATGGCTTCTGATGCTAGGAATTAATTCACAGATATTTTGAGAAAATTTTAGCTAGTTTATTATATTTATTGGCAACAATTCAAAGCAATTATTGGCTACTAGAAAAAATATTTGAATTAAATGTTTCAAATTTCCTTATCTAAAGAAAAGCTAGAAAATCCTATTATCTATTTTATTGCCTCAATTTAACACCTACTTCATAGAACATAGAAATTTAAAACATACAGCCATCAAAATTCGTTTGGCTCCCATTTTTGCTTGGCTTATCGATTCCAAACACCTGTGACGACAGCAATTGCATTTCAATTGCAGATTAATTGAATTGCCCAACTGGGCAGTTAGAAAAAATATACAAAATTTAAGCAAACACCAAGGAGACATGGGAAATTCTGACTTTTGGTATTCGTATACTATCCGTATAACCCCCATTTTCCGTCCGCTTTTCCTCCGCTTTCACTCGACAACTACAATTGCGGAGCCCAACTTTGTATTTTCTGCTTTATGTTGGGCAAATATTGACATTCGTTTATTAAAATTCCTGCCGGAGAGCCGAAGATTCAGTCGGCATGGGGTGAAAACTCAAGGGAAGACTGAGAAAAGGGGGGCCACATTTTATGTCATGTTTGCATATGTAAATGTGTCTTCCACTCTCCTCCTCCTCCTCTTCTTCTTCTTCTTGGGGCCCGGCAATATTTGCTTTTAATTTTTGCTTTGTTTAAACTGCAGTTTAATTTTATTTTCCACAAATATGGCCAAAAGAAATGCAAATTGCTTGAGCAGAAAACCGAAGAAAAAATTAAAGAGAGTGGCTAAGACGAAGATACATCCACTAGATACTTTGTAGTCAATTGCCAACTGCTGTTGGACTTCAAATTTAATTGACACATTCCTTTGGCCATTTCCTACATTCGTTTTTTTTTCTTGCTAAAATAGTTTTCCACATGAGCAACAATTTTCACATACTCGAGTTGGCGAAATAAATTTTCATTTAATGCCAAGGGGACCACAAGACCGCAGCAGCCAAGTCGAAAAAATAACAAATGCCTGCCATAGAAATCCAACAACGAAAATGCAGTAACAACACTAAACAATTCAAGTGACAATCACAAAATTGCAATAACAATGCAAATAAACTTTCAACTTTATGGTTTCTGCATTTGCATTCATTTTAATTAAATTCAAGTGCCAACGAAAATGGAGTGGAGGCTGTGAATATACCTCTTAAGGTTATAAAAAAAAAATAATAATAAAACATGCATATTTAAATACCTTGAAATTAAGTATTAAATATTTTTATACCCGTTACTCGTAGAGTAAAAGGGTATATTGTATTCGTGCAAAAGTATGTAACAGCTAGAAGGAAGCGTTTCCGACCCCATAAAGTATATATATTCTTGATCAGGATCACTAGCCGAGTCGATCTAGCCATGTCCGTCTGTCCGTCTGTCCGTCTGTCTGTCCGTCTGTCTGTCTGTCTGTATGAACGCTGAGATCTCGGAAACTATAAAAGCTAGAAGATTGGCATTTTGCATGCAGATTCTAGGAGTTCCTACGCAGCGCAAGTTTGTTTCAAAAAGGTGCCACGCCCCCTCTAACGCCCACAATCGCTTATATACGATTTTAAAAATTTCAATATTTCGGAAAAGTAAAAATGCAGTTTTATTGTGTTTATCAATACCTATCGAAATGTAGAAGAAATTTTTCAAATCGGACCATTCGTTAAAAAGTTATGCGTGTTCAAAGTTTCTATCTCGATCTCCCTCGCACTCCCTTTACCTGAGTAACGGGTATCTGATTGTCGGGGCACCCGACTATAGCGTTCTCTCTTGTTTTTATACAAATGATGCAATCAAATTAATGACAGTCATAACAAATTATGATTTCTTGCTTAAATTAGTCATAAAGTATGGAATATCTAACTAAGAGAAACCCAAAAAAACCCCCAAAAAGTTATAATAATTTTATTGGCTACTTTTTTGCCTATTTTGCATACTTGATTTGTGTGCTGTTCGTATTTCAAAACAGTTTTGTGTGTGACATTCGTATAAATATAAATACTTTAATGCTGGTCACATTTACTATTTACATTTATTTATATTTATTTTTCCCTTTTTCTCTTTATCATCGAACTAGACTGTGTTTTGATTAACATTTTCCTCTTGTATCTTTGTATCTTTTCTCGTTCGGCTGATTGATTTTTCTTTGTTGCCGACGAGAGTAAGTCAACACACAGGAAATGGGATATAAAAAAGCGCAAACTCTAATTAAGCCTTAAAAAACGAGGGGTGTGTGTGCTGGGTGGAAATGGAAAAATACGAAAGGCCCTCTTAAATTAAATTGAATAAAAGTGCAGGGAAAAAGTACAAGTCATCGCTTGATTGGCAACTAAATCGTAACAGGAAATGCCATTAGCCAAAGTGCATTATAATTTAGGTAAATATTTTTAAAATAATTAGGAAATATTGGAGACTTAATAAATAATTTTTATTGTATTTTTAAAATATTTTTAAAACAATTAGGAAATGAGTCATTTTTATAGGGATCCCAAAGTAAACCCCCTAAAAACTCCATAAAAACACCTGAGATATCTCTGTGAAAATTTCCCTGTCACTCTGCCGAAACCTTCCGTCATATTTCAACAATTCTCCTTGGAACTCGGCCATATCATACATCATATTACCAAATAGAGCAGGCTTATCAGTCCCCGAAATTGCCTTCAACTGAATGTTTTTATGGCACCCCCAAACCCCTTATCATTTTTCGGTTTGTTTTTGTTTGGTTCTGGTATTCGGGGGAAAAATCTAGGGCAATTAATGTTTCACTCAATTAGTTGTTCAATGTCGATTTGAGAAGACATTTCATTAATTCCGCCCTGCACAGCGGAAGTTGCCAATTACAATGAGTCAGAATCTCTATAAACATAGACCATTTACTGCACAGGTTCTATTTCTGTAGGCATCGGGGATCGCAAGGCATTCTCGATTAATTAGATTTACTTTTATGTATGTCTGGCAGGGCTTAAGTTCTCCCTTGGGACGTTGAAAATGCAAAGAGATTGGGAATACTTTGACTTCGTCGAGGGCCATAAATAACGATAATGCCTATAATTGCCAACAATTCATTATTATGGTAAGATAATTTGATATAAATGGGGTCTACGTGACCCCGACACAGCCTCGAAAGCCCCACGTAAGCCCCCCAGTCTTAACCTCTACGAAAACCTGGGAATGCACAAGAAGAAGAGGAAGAAGAAGGTGTCGGACAGCCTGGCCCAAAACACTTGGCCACTTTTATGGCCACATTCGATGCGGCCGATGAGCGAATCAATTATTCCTGCATTTTTAAAATGCACTTTTTGCCAGGGATTCCTGAGTTGAAGTTCCTGGGAATCGTTTGCAGTTTTTATTGATTTTTTTGTTAACTGCTGAATTAATTATTTTACAGTTAAAAATTTTGGAATATTTAAAGTTTCTTTTTTTATATTTATAAGATTTAGTGAATGCCTTCATAATTTAAAAATCAATATTTTGAGGTTGTATCAAGTGTTTTATTCAAAAAATATTTATTAAACCTATTAGGTGCATCATCATTTAAGATCATTTAAAATGAAATATTTTAAGGTTGTATCCAATGTTTTTATATTTTCCAAAAATATTTATAACATTTAGTAAGAGCACTGAACCTTAAAAATAAAATATTTTGAGGTTATATTAAGTGTTTTTATATTTAAAAAAAATGTCTATTATATTTGGTTATAGCATTTATTATTATCAATATTATTTAAAATAAATTATTTAAAGGTTGTATCAACTGTTTAAATATTTTCTATAGTTCCCTTAATAAACTAGACAAAGATGTCATAATGTTCTTAATGTTTCCGGAAATATTTTTAGCTTTTGTACAACCTGCGGGCCAGAGATAAATTACCTAATTAGTGTTAAGGTCCCCGGGCTAAAGACACTAAATGGATTCAATTACAATATTTCCTTCTTCTTAAAAGGGAAGTCGTTAATATAAATATGAATTGGTTTTAAATATGTCTTTACGACTCCATTGATTGCATCTGCTGTGGACTAAACAGAAAAAAAAGAAAGAACCATTCGTTTGAAAGGTGGAAATACAGAACCTCTCGATGATTTATGATCCCTCGTTAAAGTCAGCCAAAAACGGAAATAGAACTCGTTTAATAAAAAACACTTTGCATTTTGGCAGACACTCGAGGGCAAATGAAGAGGGCCACACGAGAATAAAATAAGAATTAAAACGAAAAAAAAAGCCGAACATTTAATTGCGGGGAAACAAAGGTAAAATGAGACCGAAAAAAAATCAAAAGAAATTCCACATAAAATAGGGTTTAAAAGAGGACAATAAAAAAAGTAAAACTAAGGAACAGGCAAATGTCGAATTAAAATTAATGTCGAGTTAATCGAGTTTTGTTGTTGCTGCTCAGTCTCTTTCTCTTTGTTTTCCGTTTTTTGTCTTCTTTTTGTGTTCTTTTTTCCAGCGAACAAAGAGCAGAAGGAGGAGAAGAAAAGAATCTGATTCTCAATCTGAAAGCAGTTTGTCTTCTTCCCATTTTTTAATGTGCACTCGCCCTCTCTTTCTGGAGCCTGTTTATGCTGCCTCCCTCTCTCGTGCCCTCTCTTTCTGCCCGCCTCTCGCCCTCTCTCTCGCACCCGTGCGACCTTATGACTGTCTGTTTACCTTGGCAGCGCGCAGTCGCAGCCGACGCCGCAGCCTCCGCCGAAGAGCAGGCATTGTACTATTTCAAGGATAACCACTAACCCGAGGTTCTCCTTTGTCCCATCCAAAACTGGCCTTCGGATCTGTGGAGTATTCTCCTATAAATTGCAATCGATTGATATAATTGCGGGGGGCCCATAACCCCCGAGCCAAATCTGCACGGGGAGAAACTAAGGAATGGGAAATTAAAACGTACTTATAGAATAAATAAATATCTTTAAAATCATTTAAAAATACTTTTAAAATAGTGTGTTCAAATAAAAAAGTTAATATTTTAGAGTAATATGTCATACATAATTTTAAAAGATTGAATATTTGAGGGATATGAAGGATAGTAAAATAGATCCTTGCAAAAATATAATTTCAAGATATCATAAAAATAAAAACTTTAAAATATTTGCTTTGTTATTTATTACTATTTTATAAAATACATTTGAAAAAAAGAAGTGCTATTATAAAATTGGAATATATCGAATATATAATATTACGAATTAAAATGTAATTTATAAAACTAGAATAAAGGAATAGCGACCTACTTTTGATGGGGAACTCTTCCCAAAAACGGTTGACAAACATTTTACATAAATATTATTTTAATTTCATATCATTTATAAGACAATTTCTTTTAAATACTTCTATATTTTTTTCTCTCTGCTGCAATTGCAGCTAAGTATCCATATTTAATAAGCACTTTTTATTGATTTCACTTGGCCAGCAGACGACTTTTACTAATTAACACTTCTTTTTTTCTCGCTTTCCCTTGCAGGTAAGTTCTGGACATTTGCGTTGTGCTTAACCCAAATCGAATCGGTTGGTAAGAAAGGAGTGGGGAAATGGAAGCCGAATCGGAATCGGAATTGGAATCGAAATCGGGCTAACAAGACAAGTCACTTAATGTCTGTCGCCAATTTATTCGCATTTTTTGTGCGCCGTCTCTTTGTTTTTGGGGCCAATTAGCGAAACGAGTTTCTGGTGTAAACGCCGAGGAAAGGAAAACATTTCCGCAAAATAAATAAAGTAAAGTAAAGTTGAAGAAAGAGGGAGAGGGAGCTGAAGAGAGAAGGCCAAAACCAGCTGGCCGAAACGGAGGTATGAGTGATTCATGCGAGTACGAATGAGTATCTCTTAATACGCTCCAACTCACATCGGGTTCCCCATTCCCAATACCCAGATACCAAATACCAGATCCCAGATCCACTTTACTCTCCAGCAAACCCGACGAGATAATGAGCCGGGGCCGTAAGGAAATTAAATACAGTGATTAAGTAACTTAATGACGTGGGATAAGCCACGAAATGAGCAGGCTTTCGTTTGTAATCCCAAAAAGTTACTAGATAAATCCAGGATTTGTGGCCCCACGCCACCACTTCAATTGTAGGCCTCTTCATTAGGATCCCAAGTTGACCCGCCTCTTAACTTCGAAACTTCAAGACCTTTTTATTCTTGAGAGCCTCACTTATTTCGGCGGTCACTGAACCTCCGACTTTCAGCCACCACTTCTTCCTCATTTGCATTTCATAGCATACCAAAAAACCAACAAGAACCATTTTAATTGTGTTTAATTAGACTCTCGGCTAACCGAAATAATTATGCATAATTAAAAGCTATTTTGCATTTTTTTTAAAGCGAATTTAAGGCATTAACCTGAAGGCAAATAAATTATGCATATCACGCGTGGCATTTAATTTGTAGAAAATATCATTTAGATTTATTATATCTCCTCATCTCGCTTGTCTCATAAACCAAAATTATAATTGAATCGAATTGAATTAAATCGAAATGATGATGATATCACTGTAAATTCCCCGCTAAAAATATATGCAACATTTTATTAGGTCATAAATTTCAATTATAAATTATTCATTAATATTTTTCGGGAAAGTTTCTAATTTAGCCGCAGTTCAATGAACCAAAGGTAGGCAATAGATTAAATATACTTTCGAGCAAAAGAAACGTCAACTGGCGAATAATGCAAAGCAATTTTAGCGTTTTCTCCGCTTTTTAGAATAAATTGTTCAATGATTTTTGGGTGTGGCAAGTGGATTGGTTATTATTATTGGCTTTTGCTGTCATTTGCATAGACTTGGAGTTAATGAAATTTTTCAAATATCCATTCAGTGGATTTGTATGTGGGTGGCGGTGTGACATGCATATTAAACAGGATTGAAGTGCTAGAGTTCTTATATCTATGTAAATCCAATTGAAATGGGGGGGAAATTGTAGCTTAAAGATATTACATTGGGATATTAATTTGGGGAAGTAGACAAAATGTTACCCTGTTTTTTAGGATTAACAAACTAGATAAATATAAATATTTATAAAAAACAGTAAAGAAAAAAATATTTAGAACTTTGTCTAAAATTTGACCATTTTTATACCCCTTATTTAGTACATTTTTTTAAGTCAACCTATTTCTACAATTTTTAATTCTCAAATAAAATTATAAAACTCGAAAAAACTACTATAAAATATTTAAAAAATTTTTAGAATATCACATATCAAAATCAATATCACCAATAAATTTTTATAACCCTTTCTTTTACTTTATTTACATTTAGTATTTGAATATCTGAAACACTTCTACAAAATATTTTAAAATTTCTATTATATATCAAGGGAAATTCCCTTGCCCCATTAACCCTTTTTATACCCTTTTTTCTGGTCTTTTACCAGGCACATATCACTGCTCACATACTTGCGCATATCAGTTTGTATGTTAAACACTTTAAACGTGTTTTCATTTTGACTTGTTTGCTTTGCTCTTTACCTTCTTTTTTAAACTTCTTACTACACAAACTACATGGCAACTGCGACCCTTTTTTTCATTTGACTTCGTTTTCGTTGTCGTTGTTGTTTTTGTGTTTATTTTTTGCCTTTCGTAGCTCGTACAAAATTATATTTATTTTTGCATTAAGCACGAGGTCAATTAACCTCATGCCGCGTCGCGAGTTCAATAAACGCAAAACACACACAGCGCGCCAAATACAAAATGCGAAATACAAGCAAAACTTTAAACTACACACTGCACACTGCAAAAATTTAACATTCACATAAAAAGCGAGGGAAAAAATGCAAAAAAAATTGCAAAAAACTGTGTTGTGACGTCGTTGTTGTCGTTGACATTTTGCACATTTTACAAAAGCAACGCGGTTTATTTTTTCACAACTCTTTTTTTTTGCAATTTTTTCTTTTACAATTGTAAATTGAGTCATTTGGTTGTAGTTGCCAGTTGTCGTTGTTTTTTCACCCTTTTTTTATGTTATTGTTATTTTTGTTATGCACTTGACAACGACAACATATGAACAACAGCAGCAGCAACAGCAACACCACAGCAGCAATATCAACCTAAAACTCATTCATCAACACTTTCAAAGCTCTTTTTTTAACCTTCTTGGGATTTTTTTTTTAGCCTAAGGCCACTGGTTTTTGAGAGGGGGGCTTGGGGGGCCCTAGAGCCCCTCTGACCATTGATACACCGACTCGCGTGCCGCTCTTGTTTTTTTTTCCGAGCTCGTTCCCCCATTTTTTTGTTGTATAAATTTTTATATATATTTGCTTAAGTTTTTTTTGGGTTCTGTCATTTTTTTGCCCATACAAATTAATTGTAGTCTTTTTTGTGGATTTTTTTTCCCAAACGTTCTCGCGTTGCCAGGCAAAAAAAAGCGAGGGAAAAAAGTTTATTTTGATTTGGCTGTTTATTTTGTATTTTTTCCCCTTTTTTTCTGGCCCAGCTTGGTAACCGATGACGTTGCCAATCGAGGGTGGCGGCACTCACAGGTGTGCAAAATGAATGTTGAGTGGGGTAAAAGCGAATGTAAATCAATAATCGAGCCGAGGGAAGTGCAAAAATGTTAAATAAATGAAGACAAATTGGGTAAAATTTGTTTAAACAGTTTATTACTGGCAAATTTCGTTGGCAGTGTGGCAGCTATAAAAACGAATGAGGAAATGGCTGGGAAAGTATATAAATAAAACTGGAACCATAAAAAAATACAAAACAAGACGGCTAGTTAGCACAGAAATATAGTAGCCATTAAAATGGATAAATGGGAATAAAGCATTCAAGTTTCAAATAGAAAATAACACATTGTTACTATTATTTCTAGGTACAAATTTAAAGTCCAGTAATTAAACACTTTTACGATATATTTACTATAAAAAACATATTGCTAAAATTTACCCTACAAAATCTGAAAAATGCACAAACAAATTAAAGATTTATTTTAACCAATAAATTATAGATTTCTACGAAATTTTTACCATTAAAGGCAAATTGCAAAACTTAATTTAAAAAATGTATGTAGAACTTGTTTAATGACTTGTTTAAAAATTATATTATAAATGTTTTCAATAAAAAGCTATGTCGAAATGTAATTTAAAAAATCTATAAAACTCACAAACAAATTAAAGAGTTATTTATAAAAAATCTAGAACAACTTTATGACTTGTAAACAATTTTCAATCGTTAAGAACATACAAATTATGTTGTTTAGCCTGGCCAACTTAAATTGATTAAAATATGCAAATTGCTCGATTCATTAGAAAAACACTCAATTTGACTTCCAATTGATGTGCGCAGCAATTAACTCATTAAATGACTAAACGCTCGCAGCTCATCAAAAAATATATGAATGCCATTCGCCGAAGGCAGTAAAAAATAGATATACGCAAGATACATAAACAAATCAGATAAAAGTGATTCATGGTGTCGAATTGCTCAGCAGTCGGGGTATAAAATAAAATTTTAGTTACCTCTAAAGAAGCGTTCACATGCCATTTTGGCATTTCCGTTCGAAGAAAAGTAACCAATGAGCTAAAAGCTTCCCCATTCATGACTCACAACAAGTATATCTTGGCTTACATATATCTTATACATACAATATATCTTTATATGCCGGCAATTAGCCAAGTTGATCTAATAACCCAAGTGGGAAATCTGCGGGGAAAACTGTTGCAAATACTTACATTTCCACTTGGCTAAATCGCGGCCAGGCCACAAAACTAGTTTACTGACAGACAAAAAAACACAGAAAAATACAGAAAAACTAACACAAACTAGTATTATAATAATGACTTCAATTTTCAGGCCGACCAGCCAAAGAGATTGTTGTAAAAAATAATAATAATAACGAAAGCAGAGTAGAGCAGCTAGCGAAAAAAAGATTGTATTTGGCAACTTTAGCAACGAGATTCTTTGACGTGAATTTATGGCAATTGAAGACAAGTTTTTAATTATGTTTTTGCCGTCGTTGTTGTTGCTGTCGCTTTTGTTGTTGTTGTGTCTGTTATGGCCTGGCATAATAATAATTTAAATATGGCCAGGACAGCCTGAAAATGAAGTGGCACACGGCATTAAATCATCGCGTGCAGCTAAAAAGGATAAATAAGCGAAAGAGGAAAAACAGCAACTGCTGCTGCCGTTGCCTTCAATTTACTTTTTCCAATCACAGGAATTGAATCAATTTTTCATTCGGGTTACTTATCGCAGACAATACTCGATTAAAATGGTTTATCTGGAAAATGCAAGGGCACATGAGAAAAAAGGGTAAATAAGGAAAAATGCTTATAAATGGATTTTATTAAAATTACGATGCTAAAATAATTTTTTCTTTTAACTAAGATTTATTAGAAAATGTTTTTTAAAACATGTAGACAATTTTTTTGGTTTTTTTTTCAAGACATAAAATGATAAATTAATTATTTCTGGTAAATAAGATTTTAAAGAAAATGAACTAAAAATCTAGGCAATTATTTGGATATATTTTTAAGGCCTAAATTAACTATTTCTGGTAAATTCAATTTATTTGAAAACTTCCCAAAAATCTTCAGCATTTTTTTGGATATATTTTTAATGCATAAAATAATTTTTTCTGGTTAATAAGATTAATTAGAACATTTACTAAAAATCTACAAAATATTGGGATATATTTTAAATGCATTAAATTATTGCTCTTCGTTCTTAAATATTTTTAAACATGCATTGAAGTTTTCTTTATTTTCCACCTATAATTTTCCACTTCTAACAAGCATATTTACTACATTTTTTAAATACACACTTCAGGCACATAACGATGGTTTCTCAGTGCCCAATTAAATCCATAAAAATATGGTTTAAAAATGCCAATAATAATGCAAATATAAAGTGGAGAAACAACGGGCCAGACGGGAAATATTTTCGCTTTAGTGTTGCGGCCTGCGAAAAATCTTCTCCTTCTGCTTGTAATTATGCGAGACTTGTTCTGCATTGTGGCTGCTGTTTTTGCAGCTTTTTGTTGCTGCTGCTTCTTCGTCGTCTACATTGCAATTTGTATGCAAATGCAATCGACAATACAGGCAACAAACACACAACACACACATATACTCATACAGCATAAACAACGTGATTAGCATAACAGTCGACGAGGCCGTAAATATTGCATTTTAGCATAATTGTTTATACTTGGCAGCAGCTGCCAAACGAAAGCAACGCCTCTTCGCAGTTCGGCTACTTTGTATTTAGTAAGCCAAGTAATTAAGCCAACAGCATTTCGGCATATGTAAATTGTAATATTCCACTCGAGACTCTCACAAGAGCACACTTAATGAGTTTTCTATTCAAACAAAATGCCTAATAACTGGCAATTCCAATTTGCCATTAAGTCTGTGGAGTCAAGGCGGCATTTGCATTAATTTTGGCAGCCGAAAATATATTTTAGTAAATTGAGCAGTGGACATGAATTCTAATTTAAGAAGGTGGAATATAAATAATTGAACAAAATTTGTTGCTTTCAAATGTGTGTAAGTCAGAGAGAAAATCCCTATTATTTTGTTTCTCTTTGTTAAAAATATCTTGAAATGTTTTTGAAATATTTAAATAATTTTTGAAAATATTTCAATAATTTTCTAAATTGTCATTTGTAAGTCAGAGAAATATTCCTTAAATGTTCTTACTTCCCGCTCCTACAAATATCTTTGAAAATATTTCTCTAAGAAGAATAATAGCTATGCAATAAAATACCTATAACACCCTTTAATTGTTTAAATTGTTATCGTTTTTTCACACTTTTCTCTCTATTTTTTAAGCATTTTCCCCCAACCTTTGCTGCTATTTTAACTGCATTTTACACTGCATCATGACAAATTTCTCACACTAGTGTCAACTGCCGACATCTGCGATCGCTTTCGACGGCTTTCGGCTGTCGGATGTACACAATCTTCCCTGCGAATCCAACAAGTAGAGTGGAGTCCCCGTTCCCATTGCCATTCCCATTCCCATTCCCAAAACCCATTTTCCATTTCCCATTCCTGCCTTTAAAGTCGAGTTTCAACGAGCTGTGCTAACTTTCTATTGTACAATGCGATCCAGTCACTTGTTTTTCTGTCCGAATGACGGAGTGTGTGTGCGTGTGTGCCAATTGCCGACCATGTGTGTCTGTGTGTGTGATGTATCCACAATGCCTAACTGCCTGTGACGTTGTTGGTGTTGGGAATTCTCTGGTATAACACTAAGAAAAAATCCTAAGCCTTCAATGTAGCCATAAAGATTTATTTACGCCCCACGTTGGGCGCCAAAAATAAATATAAGCCCAATGCACTATCTTTTAAATTATTTTAACATATTACAAGATAAGTTAGTGTAACAAATTTCTCTCCCTGCACCAATGGATAAGTATCGTTTCCAATGTGTTGCTGTTGCAGTTGCAATTTCTGTTGCAGTGTTGCCTGTGTGCTGCATGCTATCCCCGTTTTGGGGGCTCTCCGCTTTGTTCGTGTTCATTTGGCAGTTTCCGCGCTGCAAACTTTGTAATTAACTTTTGTCACGACGATGCCAAAGTCTTTCGAGGACTCTCGACCGAATGTGAAATAAATACAAATGAAGGAAACTGCATTCTGTGCGAGGTGAACATGCATAAGTAATTATTTATTTGCGAGATGACAGCAAATATTTCTTAAATATGCCACAATTAGCGACGCCAGCTTAAAAACCGATTAAAGCCGGCGAACAGAAATTAAAGCCAAATGGAGAACAATAGAAGTTTCATGGCGTGCCAAAAAAAAACAAGAAGAATAAAAATAAAAATAAAGGAGAGAAAAGGAAAAGAAGAGAGCAAAAAAGAATTGCCAAGGAATTCGTTAACGACTCGACATGCCAAAATTAATGGCATGCCTGGCAATAATTAAAACAAAAACAAGGCAGCACGAAGCTGACGCTGCAGAAAAAAGAGCAGACAGAGATAGATGGAGGAAAAAAGAAAGAGACAGGGACAGAGCATCCAAACAAATTTTTCTGACAAAAAATAAAAGCGGGGGCGGAGTGAAACGAAATGCATTATATAACAGGCAATTCCATCCATTTCCAAATGACTTTCCGAAATGTGAAGTCTGCTCACCTGCTTTTTCGGGTGCGATTTGCAAATATTTGCTCTATTGATTACCAGCGACTAATTTTTTATGAACAGGGATGGAAAGTATTCGTATTAAAATACCTTTACTTAGTAAAAATAAAATACATAATACTACGAATTAAGTTTCTAAGGGTTTATCAACAAACCCATATCTCAAATCACTGTTTAATATGTAACAAGTACCTTACCTAGTTAAGTTAGTTTGTACATATTTACCTTGTACCCTACATGGGCCAAAAATAAACAGTACCTTTTCAATCACTGATTGTAAAATGCCCGCCCAACTCAAAGCCCTTCGGTAAATGTGCATTTCCACCGCCCTTTTCCAATTTAATTTATCGCAAATATGCAATCAAAATGATGATGTGAGTGGAAGTGAATGCAATCAATGATGGCTTGATGAAAGGCCCTCTGGTTTGACTAACTGAAACTTTAATAATTCAGAAGGCGTAAATTGAATTAGTCAGGCATTTCTTCTTCTCCTGGAGGGCAAATGTCATGTCAGTGGATTATTTCGATTTTAGTTAAGCTGCCGCAGAAGCGAGCTGCTTAAGAATGCAACTGTCCGTGCGATGGACGAACAATTGCAGCCTAATTGAAAGCTAAATTGAATAAAACACACACACAGACACGAGGACAAGCCCTCGACACACACAGACACATGCTAGCAAGACAGCAGTAAAAAAAGAGAAAAAAATGTAGCCTGCTCAACGGCGCACACTCGACACGTACAATTACTGTACAGTACACACACACATATGCAGTTGCAATTACTTATACGACGGTGTGTGTGTGAGAGGAGATAGCCAGACGGTCCGCAAGAATCTCAAGAGCCTGAAACTGTGTAACACTAAGAGAAATTGCCCATAAATAGGTTAAAATGATGAATTTTAAAACTTATTACAAAAGGTGTCTAAAAGTATGCAACAAAATAAAACGTTATGTTTTTGACTGCATACTTTAAGATACCTTTATAAGTGATATTAAGTTTCGGTTTTTGTTCAATTTAAAAATAAAAATATATTTCGTTTGTCCCACGTTGGGCGCCAAAAAAAGTTTTGTGCCCAATGTACTATTTTTTAAAAATAGTTCAAAAAATTCTCATTGGAATAGAAAATAGAAAGACCATTTATTCTCTCTCTGCACCAGCATAGCCATTCCAAAATGCTGCAGGATAATGGAATGGAATAAAACAGGACATGGAGAAGAGAGAACGGCGGACGGGAGAAGTAGAAACACATTCTGTGCACATAAAAAGGGGGCCAAGGAGATGGAGGGAGGTGGAAGCAGTGGGCGGGCAGAAAATTGTGGAAAATGCAAAATTAGCATGAATACGAAATACAAGTTAAATATTTGAGCAGCCCAAAGGTGTTTCAAGCGCAAAAAGAGAGACGAAACGAGCATAAGAATGGAGCATTAAGAGCGGTGCAAAAACCGAAAAACCAGAGCCAGAGCCAGGAAAATGGAAACTGGAAAATGCAGGCGAGCACCGGAGATTCCGGGGATGCAATCATAGAAATTGCATTTGCCGTTTGAGCAAATGGTGCTTGCGAGTCCAAAATGAAGTATTCTGCCGCATAAGCAGAATGTGCCCGATAAAGATTTGCTTTAATTGCTAGCCATTATTCCAAAATGGGATATGTGTATCCGGAGGTCCTGAACTCCTCCTGAATTGTAAACATTTAATCAGTTTCTCAGTCAGTAGAAAGTAATGGGAAAACTTCTTTACATTTCCTTTAAATTTTTTCTTTTCTTCTTTTTTTTTAATTTAAATTCAAATCTTCCCGTAGTTATTTTCTTTATTTATTTTTCCATTTTCCAATAATACGACCAACATGACAGTAGATAAATAAAGTGCTGATAAAATTAATAATAAATAAGAGCGCACACCAGCGCTCGAGATAACTAATATTTGATTTATTTACAATTTACCCGATGCATTTGTACTTTTTCGCTGTCTTCCACCTTGTTTTCTTTTCTTTCCATGGCTTGTTGATTTGCTTTTTATTCCTCTCCCTCCTCCGTACGCCTTATCAGCAGACTTTGACTTTGGGGACATGTAAATAATTTATATTGTATACCCTGTTATGTGTGTAATTTATGACCGCCGGACTGGCACACTATAAAAAACAAAGAGCGCGAGAGAGGTGTTATATGGTTCTTATCAGCGTGAATGTGGGACGGGTGAACGGGGAGCTAGTAAAATAGTTTGTGCCTGGCAACAATATCAGGCTGGATTATAAAGCGGAATTAGCATATATAAAATGAAGGGTTGAAATTAAATAAATAAGTTTTTTTATTTAACAACAATTTAATCAGAAAAGAAGTTCAAAATATTTTAAAATTAATTTTTAGGAATTAAAATCTGTTAAATACTAAATTTAAAAAATATTAAAACTAAAACATTTTTTTTTAGATTTCAAATCGTTGAAAAGTAGGCTTAAAAGTATGCAATGAAATGTTGTATTTTGAAAATCATTTTAAAATTATTTAGAAAAAATTGTGTAGAGTATTTTGAGACTGTCTCAGCAATGCTTTTACCTTTACTTAACCTTATTTCGCTGCGTTTCGTTTGCTGCTTATCAAGGCGATGTAACGCACACAAGCATAAAAAACACACACATTAAAAAACACACACACACGGGGAGATAAACGCACACAGGGACACAACTAATTGCTGTTTACTCAGCGCGCAATTTTCTTTTCAACACTCAGAGAAAAAGTTGGTGGGCTAAACGAACACAGAACGCTGAGGGCCATTGCCCGCGGTGCTCGTTGCTTTTGTTGTAGCTGTGTCAACTGCAACTCACTAATCTCTCACTATCTCACAAACACACAGATACTCACTCATACACATAAACTTCCTATATCTCTATGGCGGTGCCATCTTTCTTTAACGTTTTATTTATTTTACCAAGAAACAAATAGTTGCCGCGATGCAAACGGGCGATCATAAAAATTTAATTAACTTTTATGAACTGGGTAAATAGTGGCGAAGAGAAAATGCATTAAACGCAGCGCAGAAAAAACTAGAAAAACATTTACCCAAGACCTCGGGTCTGAAAATACATTTTATTTACTTTCTTTACGATGATTTTTCATTTGCCCCATGTTTGTTTATTTGTTTGCCGATGTCTAAGCAAATGTTATTTTTCGCCCAGTGTTTGCAAAAGTTTAATTAATACTTCAATGCTAATATTGATGAGGACCTAATATACAGCGTAGGTTAGAAAAATAGTAGAATTAGAAATGCAAATATGGAATTGTTAATTTTTATTTTCTGCTGACAATATTATCTAATTAAATACTTTTTAGAAGTTTAGAGTTTTTAGGAAAAATATTTTAAAATACTTTTGTTTTTGATATCCTTAAAATCAAAAAATGCATTTTCAAGAAAAATCAGATTTTATTTTATTTATTTAAAAATATTAAAAAATGTTAATGGGCCTAAAAACTTAAAAAAAAACCTTTCTTATCGATTACATTCACCATAAATTTTACAATGGCCCTATTACTTTGCACCCATCTGTAGCCATATTTATTTTTGGATTGTTTGCTCTTAAAATGCTAAAAAAAAAAGGGAAATGTAAGCAAAAATAATTGGCAATTTTCAATTGGAAATTGCGTGCAAATTTATTTTAATTTTGCACCTGCGTTCGCCGGCAGCCCCATCGATGTTTGCAATGCAAATATTTTTAGAAAGCAAAAAAGGAAAACCCTCCGCCCCCTAACTCACCTTTTTTCCAGGCCGAATGTTTGTTCAAGTTATTTGGCTGCTTCGTTTGCCACCTGGTCCCAGAGATAAGGAGAGGAATTCGAATTTACCAGCTCGCATTGTTGGATTTATTTGCATAGCATTATGCGACACATACCACACATACTACATATGTATAGATATCCCCTGCCAAGGTGGCAAATATTATTTCACACATGTGTAAAATATAAATCACTTTATTGCAGCCAATTTGCACAAACGATTTGCTTTGACTGCCATTTTGTGTGTTGGCCATGTATGCAAATTGTGTTTATTGTCTGCACTCTGCACAAAACTCCCTGCCACATAAGCCACATTAATTGGATGCTGCTGCTGCTGCTGCTGCTGCCTTTTTTGGGCCATTTTTGATTTGTGCCTTTCGCAATTAGCAGGAAATATTTCGAGAAATATTTGTTTGCCATTTGGACCCGAAGAAGTTTTGTTGATTTATTGCAAGAAATTTACGACAGACACAATGTTTATTTATACGGCTTCCTCTTCCTTTGGATTTATTTCCCTTTTCATCAGCCTGTTCGAAAAAAGAACGATAAAAGTTGGTCTTTCGTTGTGTAAATTCATGTTTGCAGAGCCAGCATTTTAAATATTTGGAGAGCAATGCTTCATTAATTGGGTGAATAAGGGTTTTGAGGCGATAAATTGATTTATTTCATAACTTAAAAATAAAGTACAGAAGGTTAAGTCTAAAAATAAATAATAAATCATTTTTGAAAAAATATATAGACATTTTTTATAAGCTAATTGAAAAAAAATGAATTGCCTATATTATTTTTCAAAAGTTTTAAATGATTATTTATTTATTTAATAATTTAAAAGAATGTCCAGAAGTTTAAATCTTAAAATAAATTATTCATAATTTTTTAATCAATATAAAGACATTTTACATAAACTAATACAAATTAAAATGACTTCCTTATAATATATACAAAAAAAAAAGTCGCCGGGTTTTCTTACCACAAAAGAAAACTCTCTAGCATTATGCAAAAATATCTGACCTGACATTATCGATTGACCTGCCAAGAGCAGCGGAAAACCATTTTTGCCTTTTCCATTAGACTTTGCATCCCTTCGCCACACAACAAAAAAAACAGAAAAATAAAACTAATAAACGACGAGAAGAAACGACGGCAACTCTTTTATGAACATAAATTTTGAAAGCCTTTAATGGCGAGCGGCCACGACAACAACAAATGGCAACCGCAGCTGTTGCTACGAATTTTTGCAACATTTTTCCTCTGTTTTTGGATTTGGCTGCACAAATAAATTGCGCATAAATCGTGGGCAACATAAATTTTACATGTTTGCCCCGGCGTTTGCAGACTGAAAACAAGTTGAACAAAATTATGTGAACGACGAAGCGGGCATAATTTATGCGATCGGATGGGGAGGCAATTAAAATATTTGTGCCAACTAACAAATTTCCTTAATTAAAAAATATTTTAAACTATGCAATTACGAGTTGAAGAGAAGTGAAATCAGCAAAAAGTGTACAGCTTTTAATAAACGAGCAATACAAGAGTGGGCCAATATTTATCGGTGTTTAACCAATAAAGTTCTAAAGACACTTATCTTGTAAAGTTAAACCACCAATAACAATAAAAAACGTTATGAATAATTATAATTTACAATAAATATAAAGCCATATAATAACATATAACATCTAGAATTAATCTAATACTATAAAAGAAGGCCTATTTAAAATGGGAGGTTGAACCGACAGAAAAAGGTGTTTGTCTTAGAAATCTAAAATTAAAAACCGAAATTCGTTTTAAGATTAAGCAGGAAAATAATCAAAGTTTCGCAACAAAATATCATAAAATCAAGCCAGGAAAAGCAAAACTGCATATGATTTATTTGCCAGGCTAAGCTTGTAATTTACTATGCTAATCCAGCTTATCAAAAGTTTACACTTTGTTTTGTCAATAAACCCTAAACTAACTGGATATTCCTTTTTTACTTCTTCCCTGTTTTTCCAGCAGTCACGCGCCCGCAAAAACTCCACCAAAGCAAACAAACTGAATGCAGCCGCTGCATCAGCAACATCGCCTCGTCTAAGTCCAGTGCCGGCAGCAACACTGTTGCCGCAGCAATCGCCAAATACCACAACAGCAACAGGCAACCTGCAGCAGCAACAGCAGCAGCAGCAATACCAGCAGCATCAGCAACTTTTGTCGCAGCAGCAACTCCTGTCGCAGCAGCAACAGCAATACCAGCAGCCGCAGCAGCAACAGCAGCACTTCCAGCAGCAACAGCACTTGCAGCAGCAGCAGCAGCACGCACAGCAGCAACATTTGCCACAGCAGCAGCATCAGATAACCGCACAAATCCAAACCATGAAGGATCAACCGCAGCAGCCCATGGTGAGTAGTCAATCGGTTTCGATTTTCCCCCTTGAATGCCATTGACCTTTTCGATTTTTCCCCCTTTTCCCACCCCCTGCTATTCAATCAGCTTTGTTTTTCATTTCATTTGCCGTTTCAAGGCAGCCCCAATTGCAAAATGAAAATACAAAATACAAAACACAGCACAAAAACCCATAAATCCGCATGGCCATATTGCGTATACGTCACGTGGCCCCGGGCCCAATCAATTGCAGCTGTGCAAACACACACACACACTCACACTAGAGCCAGACATCATCACACACACTATATATGTATATATAGATATAGTCCCCCATTCATTCATAAAGATTTTGTCGATTTTTATCAATGATTGCTAAATGCTTTTGAAAACAAAACCACACACCACGCACACACGTGAGCCAGGTGCAGATAAATTCCAGATACAGGAAGCCAGCTGCCTGGCAACACAACTCGACTACACTGGGAAAATATTAGATTTCAGGGGGTGCACTTTACTGAAATGAAATGTGCAAGACAAAAAGGTCATAGGATTTTTAGAAACAAATTTTTTTTGTAGGTTGCGATAAAAATTTTTTTTAATATCGTTAGAATTATTTTCTAAATTTCATTATGCTAGGAAGAAAGAAAATGTCGACAAGAATAAAAAAGGTTTCAAAAAAACATAACACCGATTGGGTTTGAACGCAGGACCCTTTTGATTTTTTTTTTTTATAAGTGTAATAAAAATGGTTAGTGTTTTAACTTTAACATTTTATTTGGGTTTTATTGTAGCCCCCTCCCCATTCCATCGCTCCTCACTTTCACTTTCATAACTTTTTCTGCGGGCTCGTAAAAATGCAAATGAAAACGGGTTGAGTTTTTGGGTCTGGCCAACAGTCTGGCTTTGTTTTTTCTGCCATGTTTTCGCATTTTATTTTCCATTTTATTTCTTTTCATTGGGGTTTCCTGTTTATTCGGGGAACAAAAAGTGTAGCATAATTTGAGGCGCGTTAATTAACAGTGGTGTTTTGTGTAAACACAACCGCCACCGCGGAAGTTGTAACTCAGGGCGAAAAGGAAATTTCTGTTTCTGGGTTCTGGGTTCTGGGGTCTGGAGTCCGCCACCAATTAGACTGAGCCTAATTAGGGCACACAAAATATGATTTATGACTGCTGGCCAATTCAGCCCCAGCTTTGGGTACATAATTCATGTCAGTATTTTTTGAAATGTTTTTATGACCAAAATGCTTATTTATGAATGGTGTTTGGAAAGGAGTGGAGGAGGTAATGGCATTGAGTTTGGGTTTGGGAGAGAGTCTAGACCTAAAATTAAGGGAAGGATATGGTGCTTAATAAGGTAGTCAAAAGGAAAGAGTTGATATAGGTTTGAGTAAAAGGAGTATAAATTACCTGGATAATAAATGACTATTTAACAGAAAATTATAATGTTTTCGGAACTAATTATATCATTAGGACTTTTAGTTTTGTATTATACATCTTTTAATACAGTTTTCACAAAAGGAAAAATTAAGAAGGATAATTTATAAAATTAAATTGTATTAAGGGTTTTAACTAATCTGATTTCCTAATAATTTCTAAATAAATTTAAAATACATCGAACATTTTATAATCACCTTTAGATATGATAGTTATTATATAAAACATTGTACTTATATTTGAGTTTTAAAAATTCCTGAAAAAAATCTATAATATATGCTTAAATCTGGTTTCATCTTATCTTCTTATAACTAAAATTTTCCAAATACTAATTTATGTTTTCTCCTCTATTTTTCCAGGCACCCATGGCCTTCTACCCCACATGGCAGGCGGATCCGTCGCAGGGCTGGCAGAACCAGTTCATACAGCAGATACCACAGAACACACCGGCCATAACGTCCCTGAACTCGCTGGACTTCCAGACGCAGTCGTATGCGTATCCCTCGAACGGCTACGTGCAGTCGGGCCTGGGATTTGATCCGAACTACGGGCGATCTCCGTATGCAGCGCCAGTGCAGCGATACGACTTCCAGAGCCAGCAGTTGTCCACGGCTCCGTCGGCCATCAACCAGGTGGGATTTGCACCCACCTACGCGGGCCAAGTGTCCGCCGCCCCAGTGCCGCCGTCGCAGCAGCAGCAGCAGCAGCAACAACAGCAGCAGCAGCAACAGCAGCAGCAGCAACATTTGGGAGCGGAACTGAACAAGACGATGTCGTCGGGAAACGACACGCCTGGATATCCGCGGGTGAGCAGCGTGCCGCCGCGCTCACTCAATTGTAACGGGTATTCAGGCGATTACAGCGGTTCCCCAACCAGCCAGAACAACAGCAGTAGCAGCAACAGCAACACCACCAGCAACAACACCAACAGCAATCCCACCACCGTGGTTAGTGGTGGCACCACCACACCAGCACCACCACAGCAACCACCCACTGTGGTGGCCCAGCCCGCCTCCTCGCCCATGCAGCCACCCATCCAGGCGGTGCCCCAATCGCCCACGCGCAACAGCAACATGTTGCAGCAACAGCAGCAACATCAGTCGCCCACGGGCAACGGGCTGCAGCCCTACGTTGCGCCACAGCAGCAACATCTTGCCACCTCGCCACCCATGCAGGATTGGAACTGGCAGCAGCAGCAGCAACAGCAGCAACAACAGCAGCAGCAGCAACAGCAATCCTTGGCTGCCGAGGGTTATGCCTCGCAGGGTGAGCGACTGCATCTAAACACCCGCATCAAGTCGATGATCATGCGTAAGAGCGATCCAAAGGACCCGCCGCCGGACTTGCAGCAGCAACCTGTGCAGGTGCAACAGCAACAGCAGCAACAGTCGGCGGTGCAACAACAACAGACCGGTCATTTTTTATCGTATAGCCACCATCTCCGGCCCGAAGCGGCGCTGAGCGCCAACGGACCGAGCAGTGCCACGCCCACCCACCCCATGCAGCAACAAGTGCAACAGCAACAACAGCAGCAGGTGCAGCAGCAACAGCAGCAGCAACAGCAGGCTGTGGGTGGTTCAGTGGCTGCCGAGCCGATCGGAGGTGGTGGCGATCACATCTGGAAGCCACACCATGCCAACTCGTTCAAGAAACCCAGCGTGGTTAGTGGCTATCCAGGAGTAGTAGGAGGAGCAACGGCAGATGCCCAATTGCAGCTGCAGTTGCAGCAACACCAGCCAGGACAGCACACGACCATCAGCCATTCGGCGGAGCCGCCATCGGCGGTGGTGGTGCCACCACAGCAGCAACAGCAACAACATCCACTTCCTCATCCGCCAGTTGCAACCGCTCAACCTAAGAAATCGAGGAGTCGCAGCAAAGCCAGCAGAGCAGCGGCAGCGGCAGCAGCAGCAGCCGAGGCAGCGGCGGAGATAGACAGAGATCGAAACTCCACGGATCCAGGAGGCGGTGGGTTGAAGCCCTTAAGTGCTCACTATCCCCCGCATCCACACGGAGGACCAGGACCTGGAGGACCTCCTGGCCAGGATTACCATTCCCAGTACATCAAAACGGAACCCGGTCTTCTGGGACCTCCACAACCCAACAAAATGGAGGGTTATGAGCGCAACTACCAGAACTTCATACAATATGCGGATTTCTGTCAAAATGATGGTCAGGGGCAACCGGTGCAGCAGCACCATGGTCATGGGCAGCAGGATTACGCCGGCTATCATCACAATTCCGCTTATTACGGGGCGGGAGCAAGTAGCTTTCAGCAGAATTTCCAACAGAATTTTGTACCGGGATACCAACACTCCACCTACGGGGGAAGAGGTAAACCGCCGGGCAGCCAACCCACCCATCAGATCCACGGACATGGTCAGAGTTTAATGGAACTGGATCGAAAACCGGATACGAATAGCATTATACCACTGCCCACGAACTATGAGAAGGATATACCCGCCTATCCCATTCCGCCACATCGATATGCGTTGGGTCATGGGGCGCCACCCCATCTAAGTCACCACGGGATGCTGGAACCGAAGATCGAGGACATGGGAATGCTGGGACATGGTGGGGGATACGCTTATCTGGGCAGCGAGGGAAAACCCTTGAATAATGGATTCTCCTGCTGTCGACAGGGTGGCACAAGGCCACCCACCGCCGAGCATCTTAAAGACGGAACCTGCCTGGGATTGGGTATTCAACCGAAAGAGGAACTCATCGACGAGGATGAACTGATCGATGCCCATGGGAATGGTCTGAAACCCATAGTGGGAGTGGGCAAGGCAAAGGGAAAACAGAAACCGGATGAAATCCCAGAGATCGTCGTGAAGCACGAGAAGATCAACCCACTGTTCGATACCACGGATCGTTTGGAGAAGGGCAACAAGACCGAGATTCCCGAGTGCGAGTGCTTCCAGTCCGACAAGAATCCTCCGGAACCGGGCACTTACTACACGCATCTAGGTGAGTTCATCCTTATAAGTAAAAAGTAACTAACTAATATTTAAAAAAACTTAAATCTAAAAAACTAAAGAATAATAATCAGTATTTACACGAATTTTTATATATTTTATGGTTATATTATCATTAAAAATTGTAAAGAGTTAAGAATGATAGTTTAAACTTATACAAAATTTTTATTTGTTTCCCAATATAAAATCTCCTAATTATATTTAAATAAACTAATTAATATCAATTTAATATCAATGCTTTGAAAAATCTATAAACTAAAAACGGACCATAGGATTTTATAAAAACTATATAATTACCAATGAAATCACCTTATTAAAAATCCTATACATTTTTAGGAACGGCCTCCTCTTTAATGGAATTACGAAGGGAATTCGAGGAGCGTTGCAACCTCACGGGTCGCCAGTTGAGGATCGAGAAGATTGTCTACACGGGCAAGGAGGGCAAGACCTCGCAAGGATGTCCCGTGGCCAAGTGGGTAATCCGAAGAGCTGATCTCGAAGAGAAGATTCTGGTGGTGGTCAAGAAACGACCGGGTCACAGGTGAGTTTTCATTATTATTGTTTCTGATATTCATGGTTTTTAATAATTTTTTATCGTATTTTACAGATGCATAGCTGCTTATATTGTGGTCTGCATGGTGGCCTGGGATGGAATGCCTCGCTTGGAGGCGGACAATGCCTACAAGAATCTGATCCCGAAGCTCAACAAGTACGGCCTGCCCACCACGCGAAGATGTGCCACCAATGAAAATCGTACATGTGCCTGTCAAGGTATATACAAAATTATTCAACACATTTTAAAATATTTAATAAATATTTTGTATACTTTTTTACCAGGACTCGATCCGGAATCGTCGGGCGCCTCGTACTCCTTCGGCTGCTCCTGGTCGATGTACTACAACGGCTGCAAGTACGCCCGCTCCAAGACGGTGCGAAAGTTCCGGTTGTCGGTGAAAAGCGAGGAGGCGGCCATCGAGGATCACATGAACCTGATTGCCACTCTGTTGGCGCCGGTCTTCAAGCAGGTGTGTCCGCGATCCTACGACAATCAGACGAAGTACGAGCACGAGGCCAGCGACTGTCGCTTGGGTCTGGAGCCGGGCAAGCCCTTCTCCGGAGTCACCGCCTGCCTGGACTTTTGCGCCCACTCGCACCGGGATCTCCACAACATGCAGGATGGCTGCACGGTGCATGTGGCTCTGCTGAAGCCCGGCAATCGCGATACCCGCCTACCAGACGACGAGCAGTTCCACGTCCTGCCGCTCTACACGATGGACGGCACGGACGAGTTCGAGAGCGTCGAGGGTCAGAGGGACAAGCACCGCACCGGGGCGGTGCAAATGCTGGACAAGTGAGTGTACCGTTGAGTTTTGAGCAGCAGCTCCCAGGCACTTGGAATGAATATCGAACTTAAAATGGGGGAAATTGTGGTTAACTAGGGATCGAAAAAAACAGTAACATCTTTAGAAAATTAAAAAACATTTATAATTCCTTAAGTTCTTAATGTTATATTAAGAAAACAAAATAATAGAAAAACCAACAACCCGATTTTCGAAGCACTTAGCGGATGACTACTGTACCTACCTAAACTCAGTTTGCAGTTTTGAATTATTATCTAATTTCGGTTTTCTGTTTTAGATTTTTAAGTCAACCCGATAGGGCTGCAGTTTTTACCTTCCGTTTTAAAAAGGCGTATTTTTATAGTATTAGATGATCAATGCTCTTATACACTTTTTTTGCTGGCATACAGAGCTATTATTTTTTAACGATAACCCTTATTTTACCTCGATTTCTGTTCCGAGTGTATTTAATAACGAACTATGCTAATACATACCCTATAACCCTATAGATTCCCCTGCGAAGTACGCGTTCGATCGACACCTTTGATACCCTGCAGAAGACATGGCAAAAAGCGAAAGGATGGCGACGAAACGGCGCCACCGGATGGCGATCAGGATGCAGTGGGCGATGCGAATAGCCAGAGCAGCTCCTCCAACGGAGCCCAATCCCAAACGCAGGCCAACAACCAGCAGAGTAGTCCACCCGCCCTGGGAGCACCGCACATCAAGAAGGAGAATGGAGCTGGAGGAGTGGCTGCCAATGGAGCGACGACCGGAGGCAAATCAAAGGGCAAAGGAAAGTCGAATCAGTCCAATAACTCCAGTGCTTCCACGCCGGGATCAGCGCCTCCATCGACGCCCTCGCCAAGGTGTCAAACTCCCGTCACGAATAATCCCAGTCCCGCGGGCAGTGCTTTCAGTACGCCACCAGTCCATGGTTCCAATCCCAGCCAGAATTCCCAGAGCAACGGCAATCCAACGGGTCAACAACAACAACAGCAACCCGGTGGCCAACTGATGAGCTCCAACTCCAGCCTCATGAACATGGCCACCATGATCGACACCTTCACGGATGCCCAACTCCAGTCGAATCAGATCTCAAGCACGGTCCTGGATTCCCCGTACTCCTATGACTATCAAACGGGCTCTTATATAGATTCAAGGAACTACTATGGCCAGTGGCCAACGCCGCATGCTCCCATGGGTGCCATGCAGGTGGGAGGAGGACCGGGAGCGGGAGCGGGAGCACCAGGAGGAGTTCCTGGAGGAGCACCTGGAGGAGGTGTGCCCCCGCTAACGCCCACCACGCCCACAGCTCAACCACAATTGGGTGTCCCTCCAGTGACTTCTGTTCCCGGAGGGGGAACCTCTACTGGAGCCGGTCCCTCACCTCTGCCCCCCACAGCTCCTCCTTCTGCGATTACGCCCAACACCCAACTGGAACCGAGCAATGGCTACGGCAGCGGAAGCTATCAAACGCTGGTCAGCAATCCCGGCCTGAATCCCACAAATCCCACGGAAGTACAGCAGCAGCATCAGCAAAGTCAACAGCAACAGCAGGCGGGTTTGACGGGAGGTTCCGGGCTACCCAGTAATCTGCCTGTAGGAGCGCCGGGTGACCATTTGGTCAAGAGTCGTCTGATAAGCGAGGAGAATCCCGATTCCACCACCCTGGTGAATCACCATCATCATCATCACAACCTAGCGGCGGAATCGAAACTGACCGCCTTGACGGCCATGCAACCGATGACACAGCTAGCACCTCTAACCACCGCCTCGCATCATCCGCATCCTCATCCGCAGGAGGGATTCGTGAAACCGAAGCCACCGCCCAGTGATTACACGGCCCAGTACACGGCTCAGTATCCGAATAACTACCAGATGTACCCGCCTCCACCACCACCTCCTCATTCCGCTTACTCCGCCTACGATGCCTATCAGAATATGAACTATAACTATGGTTATCATCATCAGGCGTACTCTCCGTATGGCATGTATCCCCAGCAGACGCCTCCGCCAACGCCTCCACCTCCCTCGCCCAACTGGAATATGTATGGTCATCATCAAGGGGGTTCTGTTAATTCCGGGTATGGTGGCAACCCCGGAAATCCTAGTGCCGGAGCGGGTTCCCTGATAGCCACCCATGGTGGTGGCGTAACCCCAGCGGGAGTGGGCCTCCAGAAGCCCATGGTTCCGATGCCGGGACCACTGCATCATCAGCAGGTGCAACAGGTGCAACTGCAACAACAACAGCAGGTGCAACAACAGGAGGCGCCACAAACGATACTACCCGAACTGAGCAACTCCGAAACCATAGCCACGCCTACCCCCACTGGGGAATCCCCGAGTAACGATGGAGGATCTGGCCAACCAGGTGGAGGAAACCAAACACCCACGGAAGTAGCTCCACCACCTCCTCCAGCTGCCTCGCCAGGAAGCACAAACTCCAGCAAAATCGAGCCCATTGGCGAGGTGGCCGAGATCAACGAGAACATCGAGGCCTTTGCGGATCCCCAAATGGGTGGAGTGGCCATAGCCCTGAATCATGGAAGTGTGCTGATTGAGTGTGCCAAGCATGAGATGCATGCCACGACGGCGGTGCGAAGACCAGATCGCCATCATCCCACGCGAATGACCCTGATCTTCTATCAGCACCGCAATCTCAATCGATGTCGTCACGGGATCGATGAGTGGGAGGAGAAGATGCGGGTGAAGAAGATCAACACCGATCTGGATAACAAAGCCAAAGAGGAGCGCGAGCGGCTGATCAAAAAGGCGGCTGGCGAGGATCTGGATGAGCTGGATGAGGATGCCCTGATGGATGAGCCACCGGCGGTCATCAAAAAGGAGGCCAATGGTGGGCAGCTGAAGAACGGAGCCAGTGGCAGTAAGAAGAAGAAGAGCAACAGTAGTGAGACGAAGAAGAACCAATCAAGCGAGCAGTCAAAAAACGAGAAGGTTGCCCTCCACGCACCAACAACCACACTGACGACCACGTCGTGGACGACCCTGTTCCCCATGCATCCGTGCGTGGTTTCGGGGAAATATCCGGAGGGCAATAGCAGTCCAACTTCGTCCACGAACAACCCAGCTACCAACGGTGGGCAGCAGCAGCTGCCCGGTCCTCCGCCTCTTCCGCCTGGCAGTGGATTAATCCATCCACCGCCCACTGGCACCGCAGCTCCACCGCCGCCCACTCCGCAGCAGCAGCAGCAGCAGACCTGAATCTCTTCAGGCTGAGGGGCTACTACTGGTAACCAGAAGGCCCTCATCTTAAGCATCCACACAAATCAGCCCTGTTCGGGATTTTAAAAACGTTGATTTCGAAAATATTTAAAATAGGTTTTTGAGTACAAGAATAAACTAAAAAGGGTTGAAGTTTCAAAAGCAAGAAATTTTTTAAAATTCTTAAATTTGATTTTAAAACCAAAAAGCTAGATTTTAAACCAAAAAATTTGAAAACTTTTTCAAAAGGAAGCTATATTTCGAAATTAACAGTTTCTAAAAATTAAACCACCTTTTTTTAGTAATATCTTGAACCCAATCCATTTAAATAGTTCGCTCAAAACGCCAAAAAACACAAATCGAATTGAAATCAAAGAACAGGGTTGTATGACTGAAAATTCACTCAAAGCAAAGAAAAGAAAAACGGAGACAGAAGAATTAATTATTTTTGTAAATGCGTTTGATTTCGTGTGCCATAGGAGAGGAGAGTACGAAAAGTCCCCGGAAAAGGAGTTGCAGTTAGAGAAAATCAAGTACAGTTGACGCTGCCAGGCCAGAGTTGTCACCATTCCACAAAAAACTGAAAAACACCCAGATACATCCACACACTTTTCACTCAGCAAAAAATCACACACACAAAAATAACAAGTTTCTAAACTGATCAAATGCAGTTAGTTTAAAATCAACTATTAACTTTAGTTTCTTAAGAGCCAGCAACAAAACGATTTCTGTTAAATGAGTTATTTTTTAAAGACAAGCAAAATGCAGACTACAGAACAACCACAAAAAACGAATACTACTAAAAAACAAAAACTAAAAGAAAGAAAAAAGTCATATTAAGAGTTAGTGGAAGTTACAAAAAAGAAAGATCATTGCCAAAAGTACAAATAAACCATTTTTTAACAAGCAATCTAGAAAAACGTAAAGAATTTCGCAAGACAACAAAAGAAAATAGTTGGTAACAGAGGAAAAAACAGTTTTTACAAGAGAACTACACTACACTACAAGAGTTTTAAATTTAGTTAAATACCCAATTTTTCCAACAATTTGACTATCCTTTGGGATTGACTCCGAAAATTGAGTGGCAGTGCCAAACGAATTTAAATTGTACGAAAGGAACAAATGGGGAATTTATCTCATTTACACTGAAAGAAATTCCCCATATGCTCAGCTGATTTACCGTTAAACCAGACCACAAGCAAAACAGTTGAAAATGGTGCGAGCAGGACAACTAGAACTACAACTAGAGATGAATTGAATATTTTTGCGCAAGTGAGAAAGAGACAAACAGAGCGGCACACGCTCGGCGAGAAAGAGACCGGGAGAACCGATGGAAATGTAAGGCAGCAAGACATTTTTTAAACTTTAATCATAATTTAAACTAAGTTTAAGCAACACACACACGAAAATACACATGCAACACAAAACGAAAGTTAAATATATTTATTTATGCGCAAATCGACGGCAAATAAGGGGTTAATTCTAGTTATTATTATTTCTGCAAGATTTAGTTTGAAAAACCCAAAAAGACTCGAAACCAATCAAGTATTAAGCACTAAACAACCAACAACTAATACTAAACTTATTTGCCTAACCATTTGTAATTGTTGTATAAAACTCAATTAATAATTTGCATCCATCCAAAAGGTAAAATATTAAAAAATTAACGATTAACGATTAGAATGCAAACGTGGCAGCGCAACTGAATTTCAAATCAAATTAGTCTACATATAAATATATTTTGCACAAAATAAAAACAAATGAAATGAAAGGATAAGCAAAAACGGTTATTAAAAATACGATTTTTAGTTTGACGAACGGACATATAGATCGTATGAAAAACTGTACGTAATGTAATGTAAATGTAAGGCAGCGAAGAAGACTTTTGAGCAACAAGAAAAAACATGTTTTGATAAATATTTAAATGTTTATATAAAAATATATATATATATTAATATAACTTATGATAATTGATTAACTGATTACGCAAGCCAACAACTATTATAGTTTGTAAATGCTTTTTTTATCATTTTCAAATAAAAGCAAATCCTTTGCCATCATTAAGTTACACAAAAAAACAAAAAACCCCAAAACCGACTTTTCAGTTTCGCGGGGCGCCCGGCGTGCACCTTATACATATATAAACTATACGTATTGGCATATGATAGAGCAGCAACAAAAACCAATTAACACTGAGCAGCAGCATAAGTAATAAGCGGAAATCAGAAATCAGAAATTAGAAATCAGAAAAGAGAACAAAGATAACGCACCTGATTAACGCGACTTTCAGGTGCGCGAAATCAGCGAGAGATACGATATTGCGATGATACATACATATTGTAAGACGATACACACAAAACCGAGAACGTATATACAGATTGTGAAGCACGAAGGTCGATGGATGAGAATAAAAACAAAAAACAAAAACATAAATTATATTTATTTAAAGTACGCGCATGGAAAGCAAACAGATATTAATATTAAATAAAACGAAAACAAAGTTAAAATCGCTATTCTGCATTTTTCTTTAAAAAAAGGGGTTAAAAGGGGGTTTTTATCCTTTGGAACTTAAAATTTTCGATGCATAAAACAAAAACGATTAGCTTCGCTGGCGCAAAATTTGTTCACAAACAGCTTAATTTTGAAAGTTTTAAGCTTAGAGGATATAGACGTCCGATCGGGGCGCTTTTCAAACTTGATCTGCGTACACATCTTTTTTGACGACTGTGATAGTTTCTGTAATATTGCTAAAACGAATACGTTGATCCACACCCAAAGGTGAAAATGCAATTTTCAGTTTTCCGGTTTTAATTCTCGGGGTTTAATAATAATTTACAAATTATTATCTGTTCCTCAAGGACAAAAATAACACCATCTGTAAAGTGAGATAAACCTAATCTTTATTCATTTCAAAATGATATGAAGTACGATGCCAGGATGCCAAGAGACGGCTCTGGGTTGCTTGCGGAGCACCAACAGGAGCAGCTACCCGCATTGGTGCAGGCAGTAAGGCCAATACAATTCTTTTGGAGTACAAAGTCATTTTGCAGGGCTTGCGCTCACTTTGAATTTTAATAATAATAATAATCATATATTTCGAATTTTGTTTAAAACCAAACAAAACTCCAAAACAATTGGAATTACTTTGAGATGGACTATTTATAAAGATACACGGCTACTGCTTAATGGAAATGTGCGCTTGAGTCGGGGTAAATTGTAAATGGGCCGTAAACAGCCGTACAACCTAACTAGCCTAGTTATTTACATCGAAGTTCTTTAAGTACATGGCAAGTGTTACTATCGTTAAAGGTTAAAGGCTGAGGACGAGGTCCTGCGAGTAGTTGTCCAGCGCCGTTTGATTGTAGGAGCCAAAGTTCCAGTGCTGGAATCGATTCTCCGGATCGCATTTGTTGGCCACCACCTCCTGTGAGAAGGGCAGCAGCTCCAGGCACCTCCTGCCCTCCGTTCCGTGCTTCAGCAGCTTCTGGTGGTAGTCGTAGTACCAGTACTGATTGCCACCCTGCATATGACAGTCCCACAGCCAGACGGGCGCATTGGCATCCCAGATCTGAATGTCCAGGCACTCCTTCTTTCGCCTCAGCCGCAAGTCTCGCTTCCAGCTCAGCTCCCAGAACTGCGTTTTCTGCGGTATCTTTATATCGTTGGCACATTGATACATCCCCATCTTGTTGTGCTTCTTCCGACCCATCGTGTCCAGGCAAAGGTTCGTATTTGCCACACTCTGTATGGCGCCCAAAGCATAGGCAGGCGGATCTATGGGCGGATAGGTCTTCATCAGATCAAAGGCCACCTCCTCCATGAACCACTTGAAAGACTTGCACTTCAGCTTGGTGCGAATGGTCTTCTGGGCGGTCAGATCTCCAGGATCCACACTCTCGTACAGTCCATCGCCGTGACTGTACAGGTAGTTCTTGTACTCGTCCATCCAAACCTCCGCCACGCGTTTGTAGTTCTGCGAAATAAGAAGGTTATAGGGTTATTCATAAGAAATAATGATTATTCTGAAGATTAACTAAGGAAACATATTGGTGGATATGTTAAAAAAAATTAAAGCATTTTGTATGAATAGAGAATATTTTCATCTTATTTTACATTATTTGTTAAAAAAATAGTAAATGTAGTACATCAAATGATATGATAAAATATGATAAGGTAGAATTTACCTTATTTCATATCGATTTTTTTCTGTGTAAAAGAGTTCAGCTTTGTTGGGATCTTTCTGCATTGCTTAAAATAACTTTTAACAACCAAGTGTCAAGTTCATCGCCCTCTTCATAAGTTAACATAACTAACAAATAAAGATATCCCACCAAGATTATATTGGCGTAAATATCTGCATTTATATTTAGCAGCAACATGCCAAATTTGCTGGTTAAAAATGTTTTAGATCTTGCAAGTTAAACTGACTAGATTTCAGTGAAGCTATCAACTTAACCAGATTTACAAGTAAAAGAAATTTAATAGAGTTCTTTGTAAATCGAAAAAACTAGTTTCTCTGGCCAAAGTTGAACTTAAGGGCGTGTCTCTCGAAGCTGATTATAAATATATTGCTCATTTACAATAACGAGTTTTTTTATCTTTTATTTTTTTATTCCCTATCTATACACTCACCTTGTGCAGATAGTCGCCCTTTCTGGGACTCGGCTGATGGTTGCGGGGCCCGCGATATATATGACCAATGCGAGAGCAGGGAGCATCGTACATCTCTCCGCCGCACATCCAGATCTTGAAGCTCAGCTCGTACTGCTCGCCGCCCCAGATGTCCAGACCCTCGTCGTAGCCGCCCAGTTCCCAGAAGAACTCGGTGGAAATGGCAAACAGACCGCCGGCCATGACTGGACTCTTGAAGGGCTCGGCCGGATGCTTTAGATCCTCCTCTAGCAAGGGCAGCCGCTTGTAGAAGAACTCCCAGTCGAAGGCGCCGCGGGCTCCCTCATCCTGCGCCCGGTAGTTAAAGTTTTTGTGATCTATTACATCGATAAAGGGACACACGGCCGTGCGTTTGTTCAAGGCAATCGGTTCCAGCAGCGGTGGCAACCAGTTGTAGTTGGCCTCCACGTGGGAGTCCAGGAAGATGAGCACCTCGGCCGTGGCATTCCTGGCTCCCGCCGCTCGGGCGCCAATCAAACCCGTGCGCTTTGGCAACCGCACCACGCGAACCCACTTGAAGTGTTCCGCTATGTAGGCCTCCAGGTCGTGACCCAAATACTCCCTATCGCTGTGATCGTCCACCAGGATTATTTCCTTCAGCAGCTCCGGCGGCGAGCGGTTGATCAGGCTGTGAACCGAGCGCATCAGCACGCTCAGGTATTCGTTGTAGAAAATGATGATCACACTGACAGTGGGCAACTTGGTCACGTACTCCTTCTTGCGGCAGCTGGAAAAATAGTTGAAAAAATAATTAGGCATTTTTGAAAAATAGGTTTTTGTGTGAGTAATAAATGAAAACATTTTTTAGACGATTTCGATAGGCTAAAAAATAGCAAAAGAAAACTTTTTAAATATATTTCTTGCGAAATGCAGCTCAAAATAAATTTGTTTTGATTTTTTAACTGGCAAAAATAAAATTTAATTAAAAAAAAAACAATATTTAAAAATCAGATTGATAAGTAATTAGGTTTTTTTAAAAACGTTTTTGTTAAATTAATGGGAACATTTTATGATCTCTAAAATGTCAGAACAATAGTCTGTTTTATAATTTCTTATATGACATCCCGCACTATAAAAACTATTTTTAGATCTCTTTAATAAACATTTAAATAACAGAAAACAACCTTTTTATCGCATTATTATCACAATAAACGTGATGTGGAGCATGCTTGATGGCAGAGTGATAAGCTTTTCTCCACATAACAAGAAAACTACATTCATGGATATAGATTTCGGAACCCCAGGCCTTATCATAGCCACTGAGTTCCCCAAAAAGATGTGCTTTATCGAGTAAAACTCACAGAGGATGACGGATGTCGGGCAGCGAACGGTTGACCGATATGGAATCCGAGAGCAGGGCATTGAAGCCGTTGTCCAGCGACATTCGTTTCTCCAGATCCCGCTGCGATTCATCGTCCAGCGTGGCGGCCTTGCCCTTCTCGCCCAGGCCCACTCGCTTGGCATCCTTCTCCATGGCCGTGTAGTCGTGCCAGTCCTTCTTCACCGACTCATCGGCTGGCGGAGCCATCTGCAGCTCCTCCTGGGGCTGCTGTCCGGGCTCATCGTCCGCTGGACGTGGATTATGGACCTCTCCGTCGCCTGGTTCCGGTTCGTCCACCTTTTGCAGCTCGGGATCCTCTTCAAAGTCCGGTTCTGGCTCCTTTTTAACCTCTGGCTGCCTTATAGCTGGCAACCTGGGCTGCACATCGCCGGAGAGGCCAGCATTTTCGGGCATTGGCTCCACGCCGCCATGATGCACGGGCTTGTTGGTGTACGGACTGGAGGAGATCCAGCTGGTGATCACGATGAAGAGGGTCAGGGAGATCAGCAGCAGCAGCGAGGCCTTCACTATCCACTTGAGATTGGGTCGCCGCATCTTGGCCGGATATCCGTGGCTACGTGGTCGCTGTAGAAGTCGCTATGTGAACCATTAATACAGGTGATATTGGATTGTTAGCTCAGGTGTTTCCCGTGTTTGTCTCTCTTTATCTTTGTCACTGCAACGTGGTTTTTCCTCAAGAACTGGAAGTACATTAAAGAAAAAAGTAGAAACGTAGGCACATATGTACATATGTATATCTTTTTCGAGTGGCACACATTAAAAAAAGAACGAAAAGATAAGGAGACATTTCCCCTGAACTCAAAGTTGAGATAAAATAAATGGTATGGCACTTCCGCTGTATGTTTTACCTTATCTCGCAAGCCCATATGTTATTTATTATATTAAAAGGAATTTCTTTGAAATACAGCCTTTAAATAACCGGCAAATCCACTTTATTTGTTTATAATTCCCGATTCTATGACTTTTCCCTTTAGCCCCAATAGATAGTCGGGACACCAACCCGAGTACAGCGTTCGCACTCCCTTTAGCTGAGTGACGGGTATTAGATAGTCGGGACACCAACCCGACTATAGCGTTCTCTCTTGTTTCTAATCAGGTGAAACGTCATCATCAGCAGGTGAGTTCTGTTCTTATCATGGATTTTCATCGGCTTTTGGCCAGCTTATATTCATTCTCACCTGATCAAAAGTATGCTCCACTCAAGCGACCATCCGATCTGGGTTAAGTAAATTAATAACTTCTAATTAGCATAGCAAAACAAAAGGTTGCTTCCACGTCCACGGAAATTCGGACTTTTTTTGGCTCTGTTCTTGGCGCTGTTCTAATGCCGTTCGCCCGGAGACGCCTCCATCAGCCGCAAAAAACAGCTGTTCGGACATTCTCCTGGAAAGAGGGGCGCCGGTTAAAGGGGTTCAAAGTATATTTTCAAAATTAAATATGTTGTAGAAATTTAATATTTCTATCAATAAGTCTTTTTTAAAAATATCTCAATATTTTATGGAATTTAATTATTTTACAAATATTTTTTATAATATATAGGTTAGTTAAAAGTATTTGAATATCATTTTTAAGTACTGAAAACGAATCCTAATTAAATATTGGAAACATTTATCCTATTGATAAAAACCTTTTTCTTGATAAAAGCACCACTTTTGTGACTTTCAAGCAAATAACGTCCAACCCACTTAAAAACCCACATGCTCTATCAATAACTTTTCTTTTTATTAAAGTTTAAAGTTAAAACAACAGTTCCTTAGGCAATGTTCAACAATTTCTTGACCTCCTCCTTGTATTTGCCCAGGTTATACTCGTTTTCGCCCTCGTTAATCAGTTGCTCCACACAGCTGGCATACGATTTACTCGGAGCCACCTTGGGCGCACCCTCCTTGGCGTTCCAGTTGAGGATTCCCTCGGCGGAGAGCTTCGACTGGTTGCTATCGAACAGATAGACCTCCATGTCGGCCTCCGATTTGCTGGCCTCCCAGGGTTCGGTGACAAAGGATTCGTGGTAGCAAGCGGTGAGTAAATACAGAGCATAATCGTAGTTCTGCTTCTTTTGCGGACACCGATCAGTGACAAAGGTGAGGATGTCCGTCTCCTTGTTGTAACGATCGCCCACGAGACGCAGGAACTTGTCCCTGGCATGCGAATCGAACTTAAGATCGGAGAGTTTTAGCGTGATGGTGACCTTCCTGGCCTCCGGATTCCGGATCGTGGGCAAACTGTGACAAAAGTCCGTGGTGGTGACCTCGACGGGGAAGTGACGCTGCCACTTGGCCTCCGTTTCCAGCCCCTTGGGCCACGGCGTGCAGAATCTCTTGATGGCTTCGCACTGCTGCCGAATGGCCGGCGGTGTCAAATGCAAGAAGTTGGGTATCTTCATCAGCTCCGCATTGGCGAATTTCGATGGCGCCGCCGCTCCGCGTTCCGTGAAGCCCTGGCGAAGTGGCAAGGGGACACTGGCCGGATGGAAGGAGCGCGGTCCTGGCCAAACGGCCGTCCAATCCTGATCCACCGCCATGCGTCCGGTGCGCGGCGGTGTGATGGGATCCCTGCGCACCTGCTGGCGCCGCTGGAACTGCTGCTTCACCGTCCGCAGACTGAGCACTCGGAATTCTGTAAGACATGTCCATTAATGACTGTATATTCCCATTCCCTGTAAAAACACCTTTGTTTACCTTCATCGTCGTCAACTTCTGACTGCTGCTGGTGCTCCTGGTTGGAAAAAACACGGATACTGCTCTGCGCCGCATGTTTTTTGAGTGGCAGGCGCTCCCACAAGCGAGTCAAACCAGCCGACATGGTTTTCTACTTTAACTTCTATTTAGAAATATAGTTTTTTATTGAAAAATCAAGCAATTTATGCGGCTTTTACGTAAACCATGCGCCTAAAACAGCAGTTCGCCCCGAACAGCAAACGTGATCAGCTGTTCGCAGGGAAATGCCATTCACACCGGTTATGTGGAAAACCCGTTAAAAAATAACGGCTTAAAATAAATCAACCGTTAAAAACATAGAATTTTAATATTTATTTTGTAGCGAGATAAGGAAATTCCTTACTACCTAGGTTTTATTAAACATTATATGAAAATTTGTCAAAACAATAATTAATGAAACTAGAGTACGCCTCAAACTCAGAACTACCATTTGTTTTCAATGATTAATTTATTAGTCCATAATTTAATCCTTAACCGCAGATATCTGCGACATGGGACATCTTGCAGCTTTTATAGTTTCTGAGATCTCAGCGTTCAGACGGCCAGACGGCCTGATCATGAATATACATACTTTATAGGGTCGAAAACGCTTCCTTCTACCTGTTACATACTTTTACTCTACGAGTAACGGGTTCAAATATAAAACCCTTTTCAAAAAAGAGACCATCTTTCTTTTATATACACTTTTATTCAGGTAAAATAATAAAAAATATAACTTTGATGTACTGTATAATATGGCTAAAAAGGATAAAATGAATCACACCCAATGCGAAATCACCGTTCGGGACCCCGAATTCCGAATCCCTCGTCTCTGTCTCGTCTCCTTGTGCCTCCTGTGCTCCTCAGTGCTCCACTTATGTACATTGTTTATTATTAGTAAAACAATAGAAAACATTACGGTTACGCGTTCGTAAGCCCCGTGAACTAAAGCTACCGTAAACCTAGTCGATATTGGTTATCCTTTCCCTTAGTGGATCTCCTGCTTCCACTTGTCGCGCGCCTCCAGCTTGGCCTCCGGCACCAGCGAGCTCTTGGCGCCTCCGAGGATGTTGGTGGTGGCCTGGGTGGCCAGCACCGCGGGACAGACGACGAGCTGCGGTATCTGGCGCACCACCGCGCCCACCGCCCCACTGTAGCCCTTCTGGTCGTGCTCCGTGATGGCCGCTTCGATGAGTGTGTTGGCCGATTCGTTGATGCCCTCCCTCACAATGGTATAGGCATTGGCCACGCCCTCGCGCAGATCCTTGGGACGCCCCTGTCGCCGTCGCCTCTTGCCCTGCCGGCCGCCCTTTCGCTTCTTCATCGACGGACCCGCCGACAGCATATCGAAAGTGGTCTCCGCCGTGAACTGCAGCAGGTGTATGATCCTGGACGTGATCTCCAGCGCAGCCAGTGCCGTGCGGGCCGTGAAACTCTGTGCTCCCAGCTGGAATCCCCGGATAATCCGTCCATCCTTGTTGTACTGCTCGATGGGCAGCCGGAACAGATCGTAGACGCCCTGGAAAAGCTGCAGCACCGCATTCGTGGGTCCAATGCCGCTCAGGATATTGGGCAGTTGATTGCGCTTGATGTCCTTCAGCCACTCCTTGGCCAGAAACTCGCAGAGCTTATTCCATCCCAGGATGCCGCGGCGATTGACGATTTCCCTTAGATTAATCCCGGATCCCTGCAGCTGGGCGAGACCCATGATCAAGCCCGTGACTGGGCCACGCGAAAGCTCAATCCGCCGGCCATGATAGTCGAAACAAATGGGCAGCGCCGGACTGAAGATCACCTCGCGGAAGAACACAGGTGGAGCTGTGGCCGGATCCTCCTCCAGCTCGATCTCCAAGCTGTTGTTCTCTTCGATCAGCACATTCAGATTCCGCTCCACCATCTCCTTGACCTCCGAATCGGGCAGATGATCCTCCTCCTCCTCTGGCAGCTTGCTTACCGACATCACCGGCATATCCGCGGCGGCGGAGGAGCCGCTGCCCTCCGCTTTGGTGCCACCACCAGCAGCAGCAGCACTCGCGGAATTGCGGAACATGCCCGAAAAGAAGTCCTCCAGGAAGAGCAGAGTATCCTGGTCAATGTTAAGTTTTATGGGCAGAATGGAGACCCTCAGGGAGCACTCCTCGGCGGAGCTCTTCTGCGGATTGGGGCGCACATTCAGAGCCTTCACTATCACCATGTTCTCGTCCGGTTTGTGGGACAAATTGTTGCCCGTCGGGTGGTACAGAAACTTGTTGATGTCCGAGGAGCGCAGTCGGTCCCTGATTTCGATCTCCGACACGAGGAGCACCTGGCGCGACGAGTACATGGAGGTCAGCGGGTAGGTTTCGTAGGAGAACCGAATCTTGGACAGCTGAATCTCGACCAGAACCTCCAGATTGCGCTTGGAACCCTTGGGCTGCTTGGCCAGACTCTTCTTGGTGACCTTGTTATCCTGCTCCTGCGGCTGCGACACTCCATACTTGTAAGTATCCGACATGCCAAAGCCACTGGTAGTTGAAGAGGCCGATTTCTTGAGCGGTTCATCGGGGAAATCACTACCACCATAGAGATGCCAAGTGAAGGTCATCTCGCAGAGGGTGTAGCTGCTCTCGGCGAGTGGAAAATTGGCTGGGGGCCTCAGCAGATCCACCTTCTCGTGCGGCAGCTCAAAGTGGTTGTCGACAATCTGCAGGGGATCGTCGGAGATGTAGATCTGCTTGATGCCAAACTTGTCCATGCGCGATATCTCCTCATCGTGAATGATGTCAAAGTCGCGCTCCTCCATTGCGACTCCTCCCAGCGAGCCCAGCTCCTGCTGCACCTGGGAGCCCAGCGACGTTTGCGGTTGCACTTGACTCTGGTGGTAGTAGGACTGTAGGATCACGTTCGATTCAAAGTCCAGGATGTCGCCAATCACCGAGGAGCTTTCAACCATTAGAGATTTGCTTTGCAGCTTCACTGGCGTGGATTTCCTCTTCTCCTTCGGCTCATCCGGAAAGTAGAAGATCTCGATGCCCTCCTCTCGGCTTCCTGGCGACTTGGTAGCCTTGGGTGGTGAGCACTTAACATCCATCACCGCATCGGCCATCAGTTTGCTCACATGGTTCTGCGTGTGATCGCTCACCTCCTGCTCTTCGCTAGCCTTGGGTTCTGCCTGCTTGGTTTCCTCATTTAGCACAGGCTCCTCCGGCGTAGACAAATCCCGGTCGTTGGCCACATAGGCTATCAGTTGGGCCAGCGCTGCGGCCGAATCGTAGCAGGTCTTCAGGTGCATATCGTGAATGGAGGAGCGCAAATCCACGCGCGGCTGTCCGCTACCCTCGGCATTCAGCCTAAAGGATATATTCAGCAGTCCCAGATTCAAAACAGGTATCAAAGCATCATTCGATTCATTAACCAAGCCCAGCTGGAGCACACAATCCTCGGACAAGCAGGCGCAGAGTGCAGCCGCTCATGGAGGAGATGATGTTGCTGCTCAGCGTGCAGTAGCCCAGATCGAGAAAAGCGCGCTGGGGGAAGAACTTGGGACGATAGTCGATCCCGGCATTCCACACATGCAGCTGCAGCTCGGAAACCAAAGCGAAGGGCTCGTACTCCTCGATGGGAAAGTCAGCGACATCCATAAAGTCCATCAGTTGATTCAGCCACGTGTGCTCCGAATGGCAGGAGTGATGCTGCAGGACGGCGCCACTGATCCCAAAGGACATCTTCATCCGCTTGATGCGCTGCTCCGGTTGCTTCTTGATCTCCGCCACCAGGGACAGAACCTCAGCTCTCTTCCTCTCCGACTGCTGCAGCTGTTGATCACTTGGGAAGTTATAGATGGTGGGCAGCAGGTTCTCATCCCGCGCATCACTCCAGGCCAGCTCCAGGTCCTGAATGGTATTCCCACAATGCAAAGCCTCAATTTCGCCCAGTTGAATGCAGAAGAAACTCCGGTTCGCATCGTTATCCAAGCCATTCACCGTAAACAAACGCAGCTCCTTCACATTCACCTGGAACTTGCCGCATTCCTGGGTGCGCAAATTGGTCTCGGGATCGAGCAGGTGGGAGAAGAGTATCAGGTTGCCCTGCTCCACGAACAGCTCAAAGGAGAAGGCTTCATTGCGAACGGGTGGCGATGTTGGCGCGGCCGAAACCGCTGGCTCCGCCATGGAAAAGTAGATGCTGCTCTCCATGGCACTCGTGCTGAGCAGCAGATTCCTCCTGAACTCCTCCAACTGCGGCTCTGCATCCAGGTTCTTTGCACTCTCCAGCTTCCTCCTCCGGATTCTGTTCATAGTGCGGCGAACGTGGCTCCCACATGAAGAGATCTCCATTCAGCCGATTGTATATCAGTTCATACATGCTCTTCGATTCCAGCACAACCTTTACGAGTGGTATGAAGACAAAGACTTTCAGCTTGGAGGACTGGGTGCAACTATCGCAGAATTCATTGATTTCCTCCGTTTCACCCGGGAGCAGGGAATCCGTTTTGTCCACACTCCCATCGAGTCCCTCCACATGGGAAGTGTAGCCAAAGGTACATTTTGAGCTAAAGGGCGATTTCCTTAGCGGTTTCTTCTGGCTGGAGTCACTGGTTTCCTTCAACTGGAGTATATCAATTTGGATTTTCTTCTGGTTCGGCTGCATCCGCTGCTGGCACTTCAACAGATGCACAGCACTCTGTTTATCGGCATCACAGTAAAACGCATCAAGTTCATCCGAAACGATGCTGATCTGGGAACGGCAGGTGATGCCAGGCAGCGAAACTCCAGGGCCAAGAAATCGCGTCGCACATTCTTCTGCCACCAGGGAATCTTCTGCGGATCATTGGCCGCCCGGCCATCCACGACGGGAAAGCGCAGATGGAGCCGCAGATTCTCGCACTTGACACTGAACTCCGTTTGGCTGGGATCTTCGGGAAAGGAGGCGGAGTTCGTAGAGTCCCTAGAAAAGGGTGAACAGCCGAAGAGAGCTCCCAGTCGATCATAAATAGATATATCCAACTCGGCAGTGCATTCATCCAGACTGCATTCTATCTTGTTAGTGCAACGATTGTGATTCTGCTTGAACATAAACGAGGAGCTCTGGGTGATGACGATTTCCGGCCGGATGTGATAGCCATCCGGGCAGTTTCGCTGCCGATCGAACTGCAGCAGGTGCTCCATGGAGTTGTCCAGCACCTCGCACAGATCCACCGCCGTGGCGGATAGCGTAGTCCTCGAGGTGAGCTCCTGGAAGTAGCGCTGCTGGCTTCCGCCAACAATTATAGGGGCTGCACGCAGCAGGAGGTACTGCTGCTGCTGCAGGGGCATGTGATTATCGAGCATGGTGCCCAGAAAGAAACCACTGGCAGTGTCCGAGTAGCGAAGGTAACTGGCGTGATCGAAGACAGTGCTGCAGCTGTCGATATTCGCTGTATTCTGAATGAGGATATCCTGGTGCAGGGCCACACCATAGATCTTGGAGATCTGCACCTTGAACTTGAGTATCTCGCCGGATTTCTCTGTGTAGCCCAGCTCCTGCTGCAGCGTATTGGTGCAGGAGGTGAGCATGCTGTTGGTGGACTCACTCATCTTGCGACTGCGTGAGTAAACGCTTCTCGGGGCGCCTCCATAGCCGGAATATTCGGAGGGCTCTGGCTCCGACAGCCCAGTGCACCAATCCGTTGCATTCTGGCCTAAAATACCCGTCATCCTGGTCGGCTGCTGCTGATACTCGCTGGCTGCGGCCGACTTCAAGCTCCTGCCCTTCTTGGGTCGCTCCTGCTGGCCGCCGCCGCCACCTCCTCCGCTATTGAAGCCCTTGGAGAGCTCGATGAGCAGGTGTATCTGCCGTGGCGTGATCATGAAGTAGATGTCATCCAGACTCAGTTCCAGGTTGACTTTCGGACCCACTATATTCTCCGTCTGCTTGATATTGATCTGTATATTCTGTGCGCCCTTGAGCTCGACAATCTTGCAGAGCTGCTCGTAGGGCGTGGGTCCGTACCGATGGTCCATCACATCCAGCACCTCGGAGGTGTGCAAGCTGAGTCCTTCGATCACCAGATTGTGCTTGGCTATCATGGGCAGGGCATTGAAGCTGCCATTGGGGTCTTCCTCCGTTTCGGCTTCGTTTTCCTGGTCCTGCGACATGGACGACATCATTTCGTAGCCCGTCTTGTTCTTGTACTCCACATGGCTGGCCTGGAAGGAGAGCACCAGTTTCCTGTCCGATCGCGGCAGCAGATACTCTATATTCAAGGTGGTATTGGTCAACTTGGCCTTGATGCGATTCAGCACATTGTCAATGGTCTCGGCAAACTTCTCCAGGCCAATCAAAGCGTTATTGTGATTGAGGAAGGGCACATCATCGTCCACCTGCTTCATGCACTCCTCGGCCATTTGCATGGAACTGCTGACGGAGGACCACATGGACTCCAGCATGGTGGTGCCGCTCTGAAAGCGAGTAACTGGCCGCAGGGTGATCGTAAGATTGTGAATCTCCAAACTGCTGTCGTTGGTCATCAGCGCATTCCAGGGCACCACGACGGTGAGACGACCTATGTGGCCGGAGACCACCTCGAAGGCCCAGCCCTGATCCTCGAAGAGATCATTGAAGGCATTAACCTTCAGGAATATATCCTCCACCACCGCCTTGCCATTGTAGAGATCCACTTTGAGCTGCTCCAAATTCAAGTTATTCTCGAAAAACTGGCCCAAATATCGCTGCAGCAGGTAGCGACACATTTTCGTCTTCAGCCCATCCCAGGGATTAAACCACGACATCTTGGCGGTTTTTCCCAAAAATATGTGTATTTTCCTTTGTGCGTTTTAAAATTTTTCCTCGGAATTTCTATTTTTTCCAGCGCAGCAGCAGCGACAGCAACAACAACAATAACAGACCTTTGTTATTGTTTTCTGGGTGGGCGAAACGCAAAACGAAACAAGGAAACGGAAGAGAATTGAGAATTGGGGGCTAAAATCGGTTGATAAGACTCCGGGGAAAATGCTTACCACTCACATTTTTCGATTGGCGGGGGCGGAGGGCGGCTGTGGGCGGGCGTATATGTGCATTATTTTAGTAAAATTAATGAATTAATAAAGCGCAGTTGGGTGACCATCAAGTTGGCCCTTGTTCTTCTTCTTCTCGTTTTGGTTGCTCTGCGTAGTGTGACCGTGTGTCGAAATACCGCGTGTTTAGGGCATTGCGGGGGAGGTGTGAAAGAAGTGAGTGGTAAACTAAAAAATAATTCGATTAAATATATTTAAAGATTCGAATGATTTAAAAAGTTTTAAAGAACACGTAACATAACTTCGTAATTGTTTTAAATAATAAAATTCAGGTTTTAAAAAGTATTTAAAAATACACCACTTCTACAGCTATTTGCTATATTTTATAACTTCTATTTAAATCTAAAAAAGAAATGTGCCTAATTTTAAATCATTCTTAACTTAAAGATTGAACTAGACATTTTTTCCATATCCTTGTAGCTTTAAAAACCAACCTGTTGATATTCAAAACTAATTTCAAGTTATTTTTCTTACCTATTTTAAGTACACTTTTCTTTAGAACAACACTCCATATTAATTATTAATTTAAAAACATATAATTAATAGCATTTAGAGAACATAAATATAATGCCCTCAAAATCAAAACCACCTGTTGCTACCCTGTTTAAAAATAAGGTCATACTTAGTGCAGTGTTGGAAAACGCAACTCCACAGCTGTTTGCAAAGTTCTTAATTATATTTTTTGATTTGCTTGTTTTTCTCTTTTGTTTTCCTTATTATTATCAGTTATTATGTTTATTTGGCAATTTTTCACACTTTTGTGCATTGTTTTCGCCACCAACGAGGCGAAATCCATCAAGAAATCGCATGTTAACCTCTTGGAGCCAACTTTTGAGCTGGATGATGAAAAGCTGGTGAAGATGGGGATTTCCCCGCTGGACATTTCCAACGAAGTGCAACGTGTGCAGGTGCCATTGAGTGATCCACCACCCGGAAAAGATGACTGGACGGGCAAGTGGTTTCCCCATCTACCAGGAGAACACCAGGAATCGAAGGAAGAAGGAACCACGGAGAAAGTTCCCCCACTGGAATCCACAACCAAGGATAATTGGCGGGGAAAGTGGTTTCCCCAAGCCCCAGGGGAACCCCATCTGGTCATGATGTCACCCAAGGACCAGAATCAATCGACCAACTCCACAACGAAAGATAATTGGCAGGGCAAATGGTTTCCCCAAGCACCGGGAGAAACCCACTTGATAAGAAAGAAGCCGTTGGTTGAGAAGAATCCAGAGGAAACTAAGGATAATAAGATACCACAGGATGATTGGCAGGGAAAGTGGTTTCCCCAGGATCCCAATGAACCACACACAACTAAACAAAGCATTTGCGATGATGGCAAGGTGAGTTTATTCCCCAATCCCGATAAAAATAGGTATTCCCCTAAAATATCTAATTTGCTTTTCCATTTTTTCAGAGCAACCTAGCCGTGGATTTCGATCCAACCGACATTCGTGATAGCCTCAATTACCTGTGCATTAGCAGCAATCGCAGCCTGTATCAGCCGAACCTGACCAGGGAGGCCATTCTAACGGAGCACTTCCTGCCCAGCGCCTATTTGCCGCCAGCCAAGTGCCTCAACGAGCCCATCAGTTACTCCCACCTGCCAGCCACCAAGTAGGGAATATCATATCATTATTTCCTGCTAGTTTATTAACTTAAACCTTAATTTTTAGTGGTCCCTATCGTCCGATGCCCGCTGAATATGGATCCTACACCTATCTGCCACCTCAGCGATATCTTCGCAACCTGGCAGAGGGAGCCATTGTGATGCTCTATCATCCCTGCGCTTCTCCTGGCCAAGTGAAGCAGCTGCAGGACCTCGTGGGCGGTTGCCTGTATCGCCACTTGATCTCACCCTCGCAGGCTCTCAGTCCGGAGCGTCCCTTGGCCCTGCTCGCCTGGAGTCGCAGCCTGGCGATGTCCGTCGTGGATCGCCGACTGGCGGCCGACTTCATCCAGAAGCACGCCAAGCGGGGACCCCTTGCTCCGGAGGAAATGTCGCGGGTGGTGGACAAAAGGCAGACCTACAAGGAGGGACTGCTCACGGAAGCCCACTTGGTCACCACGGCGGATGACTACGAGGTGTGCGGTTACCTACAGGAGGAAATGTAGGGTTAACATGTTAACTATTTGTTTTTAATAAAACTCGAATAATTTTGCCAATTTTGTTGTTTTTAATCATAACCTATTGATTGTTTGACTTTAACCTTGTAGAGTAATATTTTGATACTTCTATTACATATTAAGAAACTTATCCGTATCCCTTTTTAATCAAGTTTCTTATATGCGATGAAGTATCTTATGTGGAAATAAGTTGAAGAACAATTTAAGTTTTCTTATATATAGAAAAAGGAGAAGTTATTCCAATTAAAACAACAATTTCCATATTTTCTTTAATAAGATCTCATTTTTTGCTACTTTCTACAGTTGAATGTTGCTTATAAAGAAAGTTTACTGTATTTTTAATAATTTTTTTCTAATCTCAAGATTATGTACTGCAAAGGGAATAATTCACGAGTTTTGGCGTGTGCGGAATATCATCTGGTTTATCTTGGGTCCCAAGAGAGTTTGTTATAAATTAATATATGTGTTGGGGCGGGGGTGGCTTGATTGAAGGTGCTGCTGAGTCCCAGGAAAAACGGTGGAAACCCGCGTAGAAATTATAATCGAAAACACGGGTAGAACTTTCGGGGTTTTGCGCGACGTGCGGCTGTTTATTGGTGCACTTGGAAATATGAACTAACTACATGAATCTAAGCTTAGTGGCTCCAGAGCGGAGCGGAGAGTTGGAGAGGGAGAGCGAAGGGCAGTGCGAGCGAGCGAGATGTGGAGATCTGGAGAAAACTGCCGCTCGACACTGCCTCCAGAAATTAAACGCCTTTTTGGCGTGAACATTCTCCCCCCCCTTGCGAGGACCTCCGTAGCAAGAACCTAAGGATAGTAGGCTCAGGTACATGATTGAAGCGAAGATCGGTGGTCCATGTGTAGCAGCGTGTGGTGGTCCTTTCCACACTTGTGGCAGTGGTCATCACTGCGGCATGAGTCCTCGGAATGATCGTGGGCCAAGCAATTGGAGCAGTACTTGTGGATACGTACTTCCTGGAGCCGTTTCTCAGCACTAAGCCGCAGAAAACGATGGCATTTCCGTAGCGGATGGATCTTATGGCAGACTCGGCATTGGTAGGATTTAATACCTCGGGAACGTCTGCCATCCAAGGCGGGATATGGAACCCAATAGTCGGAATTCTTTGTAGGAAGGACCCTTATAATCGGGTCCGGATCGGAAATTCTATTAGTCCCACACGCGTTGGAAACACGCGCTGAGAAGGACGAAATTCTGTATGGGATTGAGGCGGACACTGGCCCTGGAGGTTTGGATGGAATCGAAGTCAATGGAGAATTGTTGCTTGGATGCAACAGCGTATGATGCCGACTTTGGCAAGTGAAACAATTTTGGACGCTTGTGCAATCCTGGAACTGGTGGTTGCTCGCAAAGCAATTGGAGCACAACTGTTTTTTTGGATATAGTCTGAACGATCATCCACCGTTAATTGTAGGAAGCGTGGACATATACGCACGGGATGGTTCTTCTTGGAACATAGATCGCAAACATTGGGTATCGGAACTACCCTTGTAGTGAAGGACTTTATTTTTGGAAGTTCTGCCAATCGAGCTGTGGCTTTGGACGGAACTTGGAGTGAACTAGCAGACCGGATGCTATCGACGGCCTCTAGGGTTCGGTGGCGTTCAGTCAAGAAAGAATCAAGCTCTCGCCAAGTTGGAAGCTCGGCTTTATTTTTAATGGATTGCTCCCATAATGAGAGCGTGAGCTTTGGTAGCTTCGTTGAGCACATGTAGACGAGGATAGGGTCCCAATTCTCAATATTTATGCCGGATACTTGTAAGGACGTTAGGCAAGCTTGAACGGTGTTTTGAAGTTCCTTCAAGGCATCTCCAGATTCTTGTGCTATAGACTGCACATTGAAAAGAGTTTTCAGGTTGCTGTTCACCTGGAATCGCTTATTTTCGAAACGCTCAGTTAGATTTGTCCAAGCTGAGCGGAAGCCATCATTGGTGAGTGGGGATTTTGAAACTATGGAATTAGCTTCGCCACTTGTTTTTGAATTTAAATGAAATAATTTTTCAACGGGCGTTAGACTCGGATTGTCTATATATATCGCCGTGAAAAGGTCCCGGAAAGTAGGCCAGCGAAGGTAGTCGCCCGAAAAAACCTCTGTGTCGATAGGAGGGAGTCGACAGCCATAAGATAATACACTTTGGGACGGAGTTACTGGAGCTTGAGATTTTTGGGAGGAGCCCTGTTGGATTTCGATTTGCCCGAGGATCTGAGCGGCGACCCTTTCGTATACATCGTACGTTATATTGTATTTCGCCTTGAGCATAGATTTCGTATCTGCGGCACTATCGCCTGCAGCCAAAATGCAATCGGAGCATATGTCATATGATTCCTTGACCTTTTGCCACAAGGAACTGACATGCTCCCTACGGATTTTGAGGACCGATAAGGTAGGGGTGGATGCACCCGGTACAGTAATGATAGCTTCAAAATGGATCAGAGTGTCAGCTGTGACAATAAATTTATTTAAAGCGGATTTTGCTTGGGATGCCATGTCAAATAATAACTATTTATAGAGGTGGGTAAAAAATTAATAAACAATTTGGAATTTAGGAACCAATTGAAAAGTCCGTAAGGATATACGGTCACACTGGAGTGTACTGTGGAGGTTTTATGGAACCGTAATATAAATTTTTAGAAATAATTTCGACAGAAAATATTTAAGGTGGGCGCAAAAATATTAATTAAAATATTTAATGGAGACCAGACTAGTATAATATGGTCACACTGACACTCGTGGAAGCGTATATTAATTTTGGAACTTTATTAGTAATTTTGAATTTTTGGTTAAATATATTTGAAAAAATAATATATTTTAATTTTCTGAATACCCTTGAACCACGGTGCGGTTCGGAATGTGTGTAAGTACGTTATGTCTATACGTGTGTATGTATGTACGAACAGCGGGACAGGGTAAGGGCACCGATTGCGGGAGTTTTGGAGACGAATAACGGAATGGCGTTGAAAAGCAATTGCGGGAATTTCTCAAAATTGAAACAATTAGCTCAAAAATATATGCACGCAGCAGGAAACACAGTAAAAACACAAAAGCTGCCAATTTTGGCGGATCACTTTTATTTTGAAATATTCACTGTGGCTGGATTATATATTTTTTACACAAGGAAAAATTTAGTTTATAGACCACGAATATATATTTTAAAAAATAGGATATATGTATTGTGTTTGTGTTATTAGGGTCTTGGAATTTATGTAGCAGTGCAGAGTAGTAGAATTGGACTTTACTGGAATATTTATGTAAAAATATATACACGCAGCTGGAACACAGTAAAAACACAGAGTGCAATTTTTGCGGAACAATTTGAAAAATAGGAAACTTTTACTGCGGCTGGGTTATATTTTTACACACACTTGGAGTTTTTAGGAATATTATTATTTATAATTGAAATAATTTGGCACTACGGACTTGCAACTTTGCACGGAATTTTTTGAAGTGTACGAAATTTTTGGCATAAAGGAATGGAAAAAATGCCGCACTTACAAAAGGAATTGAATAATATATTAAATGCCGTTGCGTCGGATTAAATCGCTTTTCGATTTAGACAAGAAATCATACAACAAATTGAACGAAATGGGGTTCGAACAACTGGCTGTATGACCGGCAAATAATAACAATTGGAAATGGAACTTAGCTGAAGCGGTTCAAGCCACCGTAGGCGCTGGAGATAATCCTCGGAAAAATCCAGGAGTGGAAGTCCAAAGATCCGGCTCGAAGGACCAAATGTTGGGGCGGGGGTGGCTTGATTGAAGGTGCTGCTGAGTCCCAGGAAAAACGGTGGAAACCCGCGTAGAAATTATAATCGAAAACACGGGTAGAACTTTCGGGGTTTTGCGCGACGTGCGGCTGTTTATTGGTGCACTTGGAAATATGAACTAACTACATGAATCTAAGCTTAGTGGCTCCAGAGCGGAGCGGAGAGTTGGAGAGGGAGAGCGAAGGGCAGTGCGAGCGAGCGAGATGTGGAGATCTGGAGAAAACTGCCGCTCGACACTGCCTCCAGAAATTAAACGCCTTTTTGGCGTGAACAATATGTACATAGGATTTATTTTATGTACTTGTTATCAAACAACTTGCGAATGCCAATAATCGAGATTGTTTCTGCTGTTTTAAAATTAAATAGTGTTCGGGAATAGGCTTTATAAGCAGAACTTTTTGTTTTTTGGGAGTCAGTCGAGTTTTTCTCACCGTGTTGAAAGTTTCTTTTTAAAAATGTCTCCGTATATCACATTTTTTGTTTCAACTTTAATAATTACTGTTGTTAGAGATTCAACAGCTGATATTCCCAACTGTGCTTATTCTGATACCGTTAATATTTCGGATTGGGAAAGAGTTAACGATACTTATATATATAATGGCATCGAAATTAACGCAACTCGAACGGGGGAGTACAATTATAGGAAGTTAGTAGATGGATCCAAAGAGCCTGTGACAAATCACTTAAGAGCCTGTGTTTGTGAACTGATTCCCTGTGTCCCGATCTGCTGTCCCCGCAAAAATATGTTGCACAATGGAAACTGCAACGATGGCTTTAATGAGAAGTTTAGTTTAAATATGTATAAATTAATTAAAAAGAGACCTTTTCCCTATAATGGCGACTGGCTCATCCGAAGAGATCCGTTCCCAATGTGCGATGGGATGGTCCGCCTAAGGGAAGGCGAATACATCATGTTTACGGTTTGTCTTTCGGTCTACAAAATGTTTCTGCATTTCTAATGAAAACTCTTCAGGACGGAACCTTAATAATCGTTAACCCCATCAATGCATTTTTGAAAGGACAGTACTGCCTCTACCCACAGTTTGATCCGGACTATCCCAAAACAATATGGGTTGATAAGCATTGTTGCGATACCAAAGTTCAGCGAAATTACATCGAAAGTAAGTCTAAGTTTAAGTTTACTAACACAGCGGAAAATATAAACGCAGTTTTGTTTTCAAAACCTGATTTTTCTGATTCATCAAAACTATTCTTCTGGCTTAGCTCGCGTTTGGATATTAAAGCAATTTAAAAATTTCGTGTATTCAATTTATTTAATACAGTGAAAATAAAAATGTAGACACAAAAATGTAAATAAAACATACCATTTGAAATACAGCCAGTTCTTGATTGAAATTTTTAAATCGCTATAATACCCAACCGCGAGCTAAGCCAGAAAAACGCCATATGGCCACCTACATTTACATTTCAAAACCATAAAAATGTTGCACATTGTAACTTATAAATATTACCTTCCGTTGTTATGTTTTCTTAACCGTTTTTAAACTTTCAGAGTTGCCATCCCTAATGGGCTGTATCCTCACATTACTGGTGTATCTTTACGTTAAGAAACTCCGAAATGTCCTCGGCAAGTGCATTATCAGCTGCATCATCTGCAGGCTCTTAACGGTTTTCGAAGACTTCAAATTGAATTGGTTTAACCCAATTTGCTTATTAACAGGTTAGATGTTAAAATTAAATTCCGGGTTATGATATCCAATGTTGTATGGTAATGTTATATTTATAAAACATTCGTTAATTTTTCTCAGGTTATAGCAGTTACTTCGTGAACATGGCTTCTTTTCTCTGGTTCTCTGCCATCAGCTTCCATTTATGGAAACTATTCACGTCTATGCGTCGTGAGGAACCTCGTTATCAGTTTCTTAAGTACAGTGCCTTTGTGTGGGGCACATCTGCCCTTTTGACAGGAATAATTTATGTAATGAATCTAGTTTGGGAGAAAGATCTAAATAAATGGAACTGGATGCCCTTAGTGGGCTATGCTGAATGCACTGTGAAAGGTTTACATTAAAGATATATTTACATTCGTTTTCAGTATATATGTACATAAATCCCGCCCTCTACAGTTTCGCGTCTGTCTATATGGATTTACGTTTTGGCACCACATCTGATCCTAACCACTTTTAATATGATCATGTTTATTCTGACGATTATTCACATTAGAAAAACCAAGAGGGAACTGCAAAGATTTAAACAAAATAGGGAAAATACAATCACCTGCTTGAGTTTTGACTACGAGACGTAAGAAATAGATTCTTTGGAATTTTCGAAGAAATAAACTTTCCAAATTTCGATCTTAGTTACCTAATGTTTTTGCGGCTCTCTGTCATCATGGGCGCGGCTTTTATCCTGGATTTCGCTGTTTTGGTCAAAGACAGTTTTATGGAGCCAGTTTATGTGGTTACCTCAGTTTTCAATAATCACTTTGGAGTGTTTATTTTCGTTCTGCTTATCCTAAAACGCAGCACCCTAAAACTGCTTATAGAGCGGTAAGTCTTTTGTGATTAAGACGATGATCGAATAACCAGTTTCCTTTTCCAAAAGATTCCGGGCTGGACGGTAGGAGCAGGCTCCCAGGAGTAATGAAGCTGGATTGTTTCTTAACTTTTCAAATAAAAGTTGTTTATAGATAAATTAAAGATCATTTCTAAATATAAACAAAATAATAATTAAACATTTCCAATAAATCGTTTTTTAAAAGTACCTCTATTCTCAAGAATTTTCAAATCTTCTAAATAATCGCCATGTTTATACAAACTAAGGACCATATTGGGCTAACCTAAAGTGAAGCCAGACGTTTTCAAAAATAAAATATACATTCTTGTTCAGGATCACTTTCTTATGTAGAAATAAGATGTATAAGTTGTGTATATAGAAAAAAGGGAGCACTTATTACAATTAAAATAAATACTTTATTGGAACTCGTAACAATGATGCTTAATTTGTTTAATAAGATCTCATTATTTGCTACTTTATACTCTTGAATGTTGCTTATAAAGATAATTCACTGTATAATTTTTCTAGTCTCAAGATTATGTGCTGCAAAGGAAATAATGTCCGAACTTTGGCGTATGCGGGATATCATCTGGTTGATCTTGGGTCCCAAGAGAGTTTTTCAGATATTATTATACATAGGATTTATTTTATGTACTTGTTATCAAAGACCCTGGGGAATGCCAATGGTTGAGAATGATTTTTGGGTACTACGAATAGGGGTTAAGTTTTCAAGGAAAATACTTAGTCTATTGAAAGTGTTTCGTGCAGAAAGTTTATACATAAAATATGTATCTACATTTTAAATTGTTCGTTGCAATAGTGATTTTAAATATTGTTAGGAATTCTACAGCTGTTATTCCCATCTGTGACTATTTCGACACTGTTGATATTTCGGATTTGAAAAGAGTCAACAATACTTATCTCTATAATGGCATCGAAATTAGCGCTAATCGAACGGGGGAGTACAATTATAGGAAGTTATTTGATGGATCCATGGAGCCTGTGAAAAATCACTTGAGAGCCTGTGTCTGTGAACTGAAGACCTGTTTTAGGATCTGCTGCCCCCGAAAGAACATATTGGCAAATGGAGAATGTAACGATGGTTATAATGAGGAGATTAGCTTATCAATGTTAAATATAACGCCACTGTCCAATTTTACCGATATGATCGTTATAAAAGATCAGTTCCAAAGTTGCGATGAGATGGACAGTTTGAGTGAAGATGACTACCGTATAATAAAGGTTTGTCATGCGATCTGAAGAATGTACATATCTCCGTTTCTAATTCAAGCTCTTTAGGATGGATCCCAAAGTATATACAACACTTTCGATATGTGGCCCAAAGAACTATACTGCCTCTATCCCCAGAATTATTCGGACTTTCTACAGCCCATTTGGGTTGTTCATCAAATTTGCACTCATGGTTTGCCGCCGGGGAACTTCGGGAGTAATAAAATGTCTTTATTTTGAGAAATCTTCTGTTATCTTCATTTCTCTATTTCCAGTCTTGTTAATATTCCTAATATGCTACATCCTCACATTGTCAGTGTATCTCTGCGTTAAGAAGCTTCGGAATGTCCTCGGCAAATGTCTTATTTGTGCCTTGTTCTGCTCGCTGTTTAATATTCTTATCTACATGCTGGATGAATTGAATTTATTAAACCGATTTTGCCTATTAGTAGGTTAGTTTTTAGTATTTAATTCAGATTACTACTAACGTTTCTTGGATTTCTACCAGGTTACAGCAGATACTTCTCCAGGATGGCCTACAATCTCTGGTTGTGTGTTATCAGCTTCCATTTGTGGAAATTTTTGACGTCTCACAGTGGGGCGAAAAAGCCAAAAGTCTGCCTTAAATCAGCAGAGCCCTATAGCGAATATCTTTTGATGGGGTATTGTTAAAGGCAATAAAATATGTAAAAAAACATCATAAGGTGAATTTTTTTAGTGAAATTTTTTAGTTGTAGGAAATTTTTAAGAAAAAAAAATGTTTTTTTTAAGAAAAAAAATATAAATAAATTATTTTAAGGGTTCTAAGTTCCCCAGTATTTTTTTTTTAATTACACTTGATTTTTGAAAAAAAAAAATTATTCAAATCGGTCAACTATATCTTATAGATGCCATATAAACGGTTATTACAAAGGGGAATATCTCGGTTCTATTTGAATATTGGTTCATATAAATCATTATTTATCAATTTAACTCTATGCTTACCATTTTTTTTAAATTGGTCAATGATATCTTATAGGTGTCATAGAATCAATCAAGGAAATATAGCATATTTTCAGAAAAATCTGGTACAAATCGGTATTTATTTCATATCTATATTTTTAGTAAAATAACATAATTTTAAATTTAAAACCTACATTTTTTTATTAATTTATCATTATCTTCATCAATACCTTCACATAAGTAGAATATCTGCATGATGTTAGGGCGCACGGATGAACCAGGGCTGACGATATTTCAAATTATGACCATTTCTTGCTAACTTAAACTGCGGTTTTCTCAGAAGAGGCACAAAAGGGCAGGCTAGTTTTTTCAGAATTTGTAGTTAAATATCTAAGCTTTTTTTTTAAAAAAGAATTAAACGGGGATCTAGGGTGTAACACTACTTTACGTCCACAAATATCAAAAAAAAAATAAAATTTTTTGAACCACTTTTAAAAAATTTAAAAAATATAGTAATTAAGCACTAACAATTTTTATTTTTTTTTTTAAATTCTAAGAATTGGTTGCTCTTAAATTTTCAATCGTTACATATACAACTTAAGCCCTAAGGCGCTTTCAGAAAAATTTCAAATATGTATAAAAATACTTTTTTTTCTTATTGGCTACAATTCTATTTCGAAAAATCCACTTTAAAAATCTTTAGTAGGAGAACTATTCATCACAGATCACTTTTTCTTTTGGATTTATATAGAGAATTCAGTTGTTTTTAAAGTTGCATTGCCACATTTTGGAAAATCTTAAAAAAAAAAAACCATTTTGGCAGGCTTTTTGTTCTAGGCGCCCCACAGTGCGTCTGTGGATAAGAATGAACCTTCTTTGTTTGTTACCTACAATGCTATTGCTTGGGGCATGGCTGCTTTTCCAACAGGAGTTATTTATGTAGTGAACCAAGTTTGGGAGGAAGAATGGAACTGGATGCCCCATATGGGTAATTTTGGATGCATGGTGAAAGGTCTGAATTCAGTAAACATTTATCTAAACTTTTACCATTTATTGTCTTCCTTCCACAGTTTTTGTGCACTCTTTTTGGATACACTCATATGGACCAGTACTCACTCTAACCATTTTTAAAGTGATCATGTTTATTCTGACAGTCATTCACATTTGGAAAGTTAAGAGCAAACTGAAGAAGTTTAAACAAGATGACAAGAGTACAGCAACCTTCTTCAATCTTGACACTGAGACGTAAGAACTAATCCTTTTCAAAACTTTGTAAGCTGTCATTAATATCCATTCCAAATTCCTTTCTCAGTTATCTAATGTTTTTGCGCTTCTCTGTTATCATGGGCTCTATTTGGATCGTGGATTTCGCCCTTTTTCTAAAAAGCTACAAATTTTTTGAGCAAGTCTCTTATTGTATCGCTTATATGGAACGTAGTTTTGGAATTACCGTTTTTATAGTGCTTATCCTGAGGCGCAGCATCCTAAAAATGCTCATGGAGAGGTAAGTCCACTGTAAATAATCTAATGATCGAATAACCCGTTCCCTGTTTTGACAGAATTCAGTGCAGACGGTAACAGCTGACTTTCGAGGACTAATACAGCTGGATGGTTTTTAAAACTTTCAAATCAACTGCAAATATTTTACTTTCAGTTTATCATGTATCTTTTTCAATATTTAATAACTTATATGCAAAATTATACTTAAACATATCGGAACATATGTAAGGTATAGTTAGAATCTAAGTAAAATCAGTGAAAAACCTTTTTATTCTCGAAAAATTGTGGGAATAGTCGGTAAATTTTTTGGAATAAATTAAAAACTTTAATAGCAAACATACACACTTTGATAACATTATCTTATTCCCATGTCGCTAAATATCGGAAAAACGCAGATTGGCTCGAATAACTTCTTTATTATTGGAGAAAACTACAATAAATTATTGTATTTCATCGCCGTGATGAAAAATGGGTGTACAGGGAATTGGGCGATTTTTGTGGCGTGTTCGGAATTTCAGCTGGTTGCTATTAGGTCCCAAAAACAATCTTTATATTCGATAAATCCCAAATTTTTTATATTTCTATTCCCATGCGAATGTCAATGATCGAGATTGTTTCTGCTGTTTTAAAAGTAAATTGTTTTCGGGGCTAGGCTTTATAAGCAGAACATTTTTGGGAGTCAGTTGAGTTTTCCTCTCCGTGTTGAAAGTTTCTTTTTAAAAATGTCTATGTATATTAAATATTTTGTTTTAATTTTATTAATTGCTATTGTTAGAAATTCGTCAGCCGATATTCCCAACTGTGACTATATCGATACCGTTGATATTTCGGACTTGAAGAGAGTAAACGATACTTATACATATAATGGCTATGAAATTAGCGCTAATCGAACCGGGGAATACAATTATAGGGAGTTAAATGATGGATCCAAAGTGTCAGTGAAAAATCATTTAAGAGCCTGTGTTTGTGATCTGATTCCCTGTGTCCCGATCTGCTGCCCCAAAAAGAATATGTTAGCAAACGGAAAATGTATCGATGGTTTTAGTGAGGAAATTAGTTTAAGAATGTTAAATCTAACTTTAAATGACACAGTTTATTTGTATCGAACTTTTGAGAAGGTAAGAATGGCGCCACAGTCCAATTTTACCGAGCTCATTGTTATAAGAGATCAGTTCCAAATGTGCGATAAGATGGTCAGTCTGAGGGAAGATGAGTACCGGATACTAAAGGTTTTTTATGCGATCTGAAAACAGGTTAGACGTTTTTAATACATGCTCTTTAGGACGGATCCATAGTAATGTACTTACCTAAAGAAATCTGGCCAAAAGAACTATACTGTCTGTATCCCCGGATTCATTCGGACTTTCCCAATTCCATTTGGGTTGTTAACCACACATGCATTGAAAATTTGATACCAGCGGAAATCGAAAGTAATAAAATAAATTAATATATGACATCCGCTGTTACCTTAATTTCTCTCTTTCTGTACTTGCAGTTAAAATGATATCCGAAATATGCTACATCCTCACATTGTTTGTGTATTTGTACGTTAAGGAGCTTCGAAATGTCCTCGGCAAGTGTCTTATTTCTACCTTATTCTGCTTTCTCATTTGGAATCTTTTATTCATACTGGAAAAAATAAATTTATTAAACCGCATTTGCCTATTAGCAGGTTAGTTGTTTATACCTAATATGTATGTCAATAATAGGACAAACTAGTTCGTGGTTTTCTATTAGCTTACAGTCAATACTTCTTCGGAATAGCTTCCTATCTCTGGATCTCTGTTATTAGCTTTTATTTGTGGAAACTATTGACAAATAGAAGTGATACTTCTTCGTTTGCTACCTACAGTGCTATTGCTTGGATCATGGCTGCTATTCCAACAGGAGTTATTTATGCAATGAATCAAATTTGGGAGGAGGATCTCCATAAATGGAACTGGTTGCCCTTAGTTGGCTATGGGGAGTGCAGGTTAAAAGGTCAGAATTAATTAATCATTTATAGGAGCTTTTATCATATACTTCCTTTCCTCTACAGGTTGGGGGCCCTCTTGTTGGATATACTTAAATGGACCAATACTGACTCTAACCATTTTTAATGTGGTTATGTTTGTTCTAACGGTCATTCACATTTGGAAAGTTAAGAACGAACTGAGAAAGTTTAAACGAGATGAAGAGAGGACTATACAATGCTTCAATTTTGACACTCAGACGTAAGAACTAATCATTTTCAGAATTTTCTAAGCAGTCTAATAAATATTTTATATTTCGTTCTCAGATATTTAATGTTTTTGCGACTCTCTGTTATAATGGGCGCGGTTTGGATCTTGGTTTTTTCGGAATTATTGCAACGCTACAGTTTTTTTAAGCAGATCTGTTTTTTTGCCGCATATATGGATCGCAGTTTTGGAATTATCATTTTTATGCTGCTTATCCTTAAGCGTAGCACCCTAAAAATGCTCATGGAGAGGTAAGTCCTCTGTGATCAGTATGATGATGAAATGACAAGTTCCTTGTTTCAACAGAATTCGGGGTAAACGGTAGAAGCAGGCTTATAGGACTAATGGATCTGGATTGTTTTTTAAATTTTCCATATAAGTTTTTAATAGATTTAAATCATAACACAAATGAAATTAAAATAGATGTATAATTGTGTAAACATCTAGTTAATATTAGCTTTAAGTGTGAATTGTGTATATAAGTATAATCGATAAATGATGTGATAAATGGTCACACATAAATGTCACTTTTAGGATTTAAGAGGAAATAAGAGAACGGTCACTTTTTTGGACCGGCTTGGGTAAAAAGAACACGCTTTGCAGAGCGGAAAACTAATTAAATAAAACGAAGCCCATCCTAGTGGCTTTTTAAAAAACAAATAAATAAAGGCGATTACAAATCAGGTGTGGGGTTTGCCCCAGATCTTATTGGGATGAAATACTCTGACATATTGATCCTGACAAAGGATGAACTAATGAGCGTGCTAATTGCAAAAAATGTACCAGTGACCGGCACAGAGGCCATACAGCAGCTGCGGGCGATGGTAAAAGCCTTACAGCCAACATCTACCTTGGAGTTGGACAATATTATTGAGCAATCGGATGACGATGCCGGTAATGTACCTGAGAGTGTGCCAGGAGGGGACGACCGCAATCCCGACGAAATGGACGAAATGGCCGAAATTCTGAACCGGATGACCCTGTACAGAGCCCGGAAAGAGCTTGCCGAGTTGAAGGTGCAAGTGGCTGCTTTGGAGAGCAGCACCGTGGACCGAAAGCCCACCATTGACATTAAGGATATAGAATCAACCTTGCGAAATTTCTCTGGAGATGATCACGTGGGCGTTCATGCATGGATCCGTGAGGTGGACTTGGCTGCTGCTACACACGGTTTGAGCGACTCCCAGCGTTGGCTACTGGGTAATCGCAAGCTGCAGGGGTCGGCCCGTTCATACACGATGTACGAGAAAACCACCACCTGGAAGGAACTGAGCGAGTGCCTACTAAAAGTTTTTGGGTTCCAAATGACGAACCATGAAGTTGCAAAGCAGTTGCAGAGTCGCTCAATCCTTAAAGGCGAATCGCTGCTACAATATTTTATTGCTATGCGTAATATTGCTGGACAAGGGACGTTGGAGGACATGGACGTTATAAAATACATTGTGGATGGCTTGCAGGATCACACCGGCTGCGCAGCACCGTTGTACTACTGTGTTTCTCTCGATGAGCTGCGTGAGAAAATGATGCGTTATCAGATCGTACAGGCCGAGTTTAAACGAAAACCACAAGTCTCACGCACGGCTGTACCTGTGCGGCAGTCATCTTCCGCAAACGTTTCTGATGCCAACATAAGGTGCTTTAATTGCCGCTCAATGGGACATTTCAGCAATCAATGCAAGAAACCGAGGCGTCCAGAGGGAGGATGCTTCCATTGCTTTGAGACTGGGCACCAGTTCCGGGAGTGCCCGAAGCGTATACGGACAGCGGCGTTGTGTACCAGTGACGAGAAGGAAGAGGAAGACGATTCTGTTGGCTGAACTTCGTTTATTCAACTAGTAAGCATAAAATTACCTAGTAAACAGGGATGCATTGATATTGATAGAATTTTTGCTTTACTAGATACCGGAAGCCCCGTGAGTTTTATAAGTAAAGAAGTTATTCCGCAAGCTGCTAATTATGAAAACCTAGAAGTTAGTCGTTTCCGTGGCCTTAGCGGACAAAACATTATGATAATTGGAAAAGTTAAATTAATACTTGTGTTTAAAGAAAAATACTACAGAATTGAAGCTTTTGTTATTCCTAGTCTTATATTACCGACGCCGTTGTTATTAGGCAGAGATGTATTGAAACTATTGTCACTTAAGTTAGTAATACGAAAGGCTGTGTCAAATTATGAAAATAATAATTCACTAAACAATACTGTTGCGGTGGCTTCTGATTTATACTGTGCATCCCTATTTACTAAGAAGTCAAACTTTAAAAACATACCCTGCCATAGTTTAAATAAGCAAAAAGATCAATGTTTAATTGTAAACACAATTGCATCCCCGGTGAAGGTTGAGGTGTTTCATGAATGGATGAACGAATTTGCGAACTTGGTGGTGTCGACTGATAGTGTTGCAATCGTAGGCGATGAGTTTGGTTGTGTTCGAATGCAGGAGTGCCGGGATATTATAGCAAGCCAATACGTTAATAAGTTTTCAAAAGGTTGTAGTTCGCCTAGATTCAAAATGTGCATTCGTCTTACTGAAACAACCCCGTTTCACTGTGCCCCTAGAAGATTGTCATACCATGAAAGGGAGATTGTTTCTAATACAGTTAATAATTTATTGGCCGATAAAATAATTCGCCCAAGTAACTCCCCATATGCTTCGGCTGTGGTACTAGTTAAAAAGAAAGATGGAGATATAAGAATGTGTGTTGACTACCGTGGGTTGAATAAGAAGACCGTTCGTGACAATTTTCCTTTACCGCTTATAGAAGATTGTTTAGAGTACCTTGAAGGTAAATCAGTCTTTTCTGTTATAGATCTTAAGAGTGGTTTCCACCACATAGGTGTTGAAGAAGAATCCGTGAAATATACTGCCTTTGTGACTCCGGACGGACAGTTTGAGTATTTAAGGATGCCTTTTGGGCTCAAAAATGGTCCGGCTGTATTCCAAAGGTTTATATCCGACGTATTAAGCGATCTGGTTAGAAGTCGTCAAATTGTTGTGTATATGGATGATATAATTCTGGCATCGAATACTGTAGAAGAGCATCAGAAAGTACTAGCTACGTTGTTGAGTATTCTTGTTAAGTTTAGCCTTGAAATAAATTTTAAAAAAAGTAGCTTCATGCAAAAACGTATTGATTACTTAGGTTATGATGTTAGCGCTCAGGGAATTTTGCCTAACGATACTCATTTGGCAGCGATCAAACGATATCCGGAACCACTCAACAGTAAAGCGTTGCATTCTTGTCTCGGTTTATTCTCGTATTTTCGAAAGTTTGTGCCTAATTTCTCACGCGTGGCAAAGCCCTTAACCGACCTATTAAAAAAGGAGGGCCCTTTCCAATGCCAGATGCCGAAAGAAATGCCTTTGTGGAGTTAAGAACAGCATTGTCGAACCCGCCAGTCCTGTCAATTTTCAATCCCCATTACGAAACAGAATTGCATACGGATGCGAGCTCTCATGGGTTCGGGGCAGTATTATTGCAGAAACAGTTAGATAAGAAGCTTCACCCCGTTTTCTTTTACTCAAGAAAATCCACCGCAGCAGAGTCTCGTTACCACAGCTTCGAACTTGAAACATTGGCAATTATATATGCTTTACGTCGTTTCCGTATATACTTGGAACACAAGCCTTTTCTAATTGTAACAGATTGCAGTTCCTTGGTTCAAACCTTGAGTAAAAAATCCATCAATCCTCGTATTGCCCGTTGGTCCCTTGAGTTAGAAAGTTTTAATTATTCGATAGCCCATAGGCCGGGTTCAAGCATGGCTCATGTCGATGCGCTGAGTAGGCAAACGGAGTTGTTATCTGATGACTTGGTTGAAGAAGTTTCCGATCCGTGTGTGACACCGTCTATGATTAAAAATCCGAGTGTACCTTATGTTCCTTGTGAACCTGGAAAACCGATTGAACCTTATGTTCCTTGTGAACCTGGAAAACCGATTGAACCTAAGATACCTTGTGAACCTGGAAAACCGATTGAACCTAAGATACCTTGTGAACCTGAAAAACCGATTGAACCTAAGATACCTTGTGAACCTGAAAAACCGATTGAACCTAAGATACCTTGTGAACCTGAAAAACCGATTGAATCCGTGAAAGTATTCCCCGAAGTTGATAAACTTGTTGGAATTGTTGGAGCAGACCCATGCGACATTGATTTGCTTTTGCAGACGGAGCAGATGAGGGACGATGAGGTGCGCTCTTTGCGACAGAAATTGGAGAAAGGAGAGGTAGGACGTTTTGTTTTAATGGATGGTGTAGTGTATAGGTCAAATGATAATGAGAAACTGTGTATGTATGCCCCGAACCGAATGCAAGAGGAATTGATAAGAAAATGCCATGAGAAATTGGGTCATTTTGCTTCAGATAAATGCGTGAGCAAGTTGAAAGAAAAATATTGGTTTCCTGCAATGAAAAGTAAAGTCGATTTATTTATAAAGAACTGTTTGCCGTGTATTCTACATTCTGTGCCGAAGGGTATTCATGATAGGACTCTCCATAGCATACCCAAAACACCGATTCCCTTCGATACAATTCATATAGATCACCTAGGTCCCCTTCCTTCTATAAATTCGAAGAGAAAACACTTACTAGTAACAATTGATGCATTTACAAAATTTGTACCGTGAACTCCACCAGCACCAAGGAAGTGAACTCTTCCTTAGAAAAATATTTTGAATATTACAGTCGTCCCCGCAGAATCATATCGGACAGGGGTACTTGCTTCACGTCCTTTGAATTTTCTGCATTTCTCGAAGCAAGAAATATTGATCACATCAAGGTAGCTACTGCTGCCCCGCAGGCTAACGGGCAAGTCGAGCGTGTCAACCGTGTTTTAACTCCGATGTTAGGGAAGTTATCCGAGCCCCTAAATCAAGCAGACTGGTATAAGTTACTAAATCGAGTGGAATTCGCTATAAATAACTCAGTTCAGTGTAGTACAGGTAAGACACCCAGTATGCTACTTTTCGGTTGCGATCAGCGGGGTCCAGTTGTAGATGAGCTTACGGAGTATCTTGAAGATAAATTTAGTACCGAAAAGCCGCGTTGCCTTAGAAGTGAGAGAGACGAAGCTAGCGATAAAATAAAACGGTCACAAACTCGTAATGAAAACATATATGCCCTAAGACACAAAGCTCCTATTACCTATAATGTTAATGACTTTGTAGCTATTCGCAATGTTGATGTGAGGCCTGGACATTGTAAGAAATTCGCACCTAAATACCGTGGGCCATACCAAGTTAGTCGAGTACTTCCCAACGATCGCTACGAGGTAACCGATATTGAAGATTGTCAGCTCACACAACTGCCTTATAAAGGAATCCTTGAAGCTGCTAGACTGAAACCGTGGATGCAAGTGTGTAATAAGACTATAGGATTGTGTGTGTGATGATCGAGGCCGATCAAATGTCAGGTTGCCCGAATGTAAACATCTAGTTAATATTAGCTTTAAGTGTGAATTGTGTATATAAGTATAATCGATAAATGATGTGATAAATGGTCACACATAAATGTCACTTTTAGGATTTAAGAGGAAATAAGAGAACGGTCACTTTTTTGGACCGGCTTGGGTAAAAAGAACACGCTTTGCAGAGCGGAAAACTAATTAAATAAAACGAAGCCCATCCTAGTGGCTTTTTAAAAAACAAATAAATAAAGGCGATTACAATTGTAAATTATTATTATTATTATTTTATTTATAAAATAAGTAACAAACTCTTTTTTTTCGAAAAACCGTTACTTTTCCCTTTTCCAGTGTGAACGCACTGCACTGAAATGATAACGCCTCCTTGGTTTTTGGTATTTTCGCATTTCTCGCTGTCCTCGGTTTCTGTTCGGTTTAGTTCTCTTCTTTCTCCGGATAAAAATCAAATTCAATCGACGATCGCCAAACGAGCCCCCACTTGGTCGCCACACAAACAACGTCGAGCCAAAGACCGACGGCTATATATCATTTTCCCCCCCACATCCCGGAAAGTCCAGAAAACCCCGGATCCAAAGTGCGTAGCTGCCCCCTCTTAAAAAGCGGAAGAAGAAGAACAACAACAAAAGGCGGAGAGGTGAAACAAAGGAGACCGAAACTAGCAAAAGAAAAAAAAACACAATTAAATTGGCAATTTGTGGGCGACATAACGTCGATATATCACGTGGTTGTCTGGTTAGTAGAATCCCTAAGGTCTGGGTATATAGATTATAGCGATTTGCAATTTATCCTGCTTGGTTTTCTAGGTTTTACATAACATCACAGGCGGTCGTTTCGCAGGAGGAGCATTGAAGGATTTGCCTTTGGAGTGGAAATTCAGCAGCTGGCGAAGGTGGAGCAACCAGTTGAAGCAAAGGAGCAGCTAGAGCAACCAAGGAGCCACCAAGGAGCAGCTAAGAAGAGCAACTAGAAGGTTCAGGAGCAAGGATTCCCATCATGAACAACCTGGCCGACACTGTGGTCGTGGATCCCGGCTTCGGAGGCGGCGACAAGCAGCAGCTGGCCGGTCCCGCGCCCCAGGATGCCAGCGTGGTGGTGCCACCGCCGGCCACCAAGCAATCGTCGGCGCTGAAGAAAACCAGCCGGTACAGGAGCCGCTCGCTAAGTGCCTCCTCCACGGATTCCTTCAGCTCGGCCAGCTACACGGGCAGCAGCGAGGATGGCGACGATGTGCCGCCGCGCGAGAAGGTGCAGAAGAACTCCAAGGGCAGCTCCGATTTCTGTGTGAGGAATATAGCCGCCCAGCATGCGTTTGGAAGGAGGGAAATCGAGATTGCGGAACAGGAAATGCCGGGCATCATTGCTCTAAAGAAAAGGGCCGCCGAGGATAAGCCGCTGAAGGATGCCAAGATCGTGGGATGCACACACATCAACGCCCAGACGGCGGTGCTCATCGAGACGCTGGTGGAACTGGGAGCCAGTGTGCGCTGGGCCGCCTGCAACATCTATTCCACGCAGGTGAGACCAGGTTTTAATGACCCAACACGCCACATCATTCATTTAGCTATTTATCACCATCTGTTTGAAAATGTTATGGGGTTTTAACTAGATTTTGCATTTTTCTTGTGTAAGAAATAGTTATATTCATCAATTTACAATTTTGTAAAGATTCTTTACAACAAAACTAGCTTTAGAATACTTCTTTTGAAATATTCATCAGGCTGCAAATATTTATTATTCCCTGTCATGTGCTCAAATTAACATTTCCAAAGTATAGATAATATTTAAAACCCCATTTTATGGAGTGCTAAATGCAATGAATCGTAACTAATTTTCCTACATTTATTTAAATTCACATTTATATTCGAGTTTGGTCACTTGATCTGCTGCTAGGCTGCTCGCTTGGAGACAATTGTTGTCACGCCAGGCGACGCAAACAAATGATCAATCAAGCCATGTTAATCAATTAAGCGCCCGCGGCTCAAGTGTTTGGCAATCGCTGAGTAATTGATGTGCCCTGAATTGGGTCGCCACATCGTTGCGGAGTGGAAGTGGAAGTTATGGACGCAGTTTCAGTTTTCATCATTTCCAGCATCGATTCGGCTGCGGTTTCTCGATCCTGCGGCGTAGCTGATGCCATTATCACGAGTCTGCTGACTCTAAACATTTTATGGGATCTCTAATGAAGCGATCCGAGTGCGGGGGCACTGGCACCGGCACTCCCCCACTCATTTATGCACCCATTCATTCGTCAGTCGAAACTTTTATCGCACCCGACAGCCTGTCACGCTGATTCACCTGTATCACCTGGGGCTTATCAGCCGAGTTCCGAGTGCCGTGCTTAGCGAGGGTGGAGCCCGAGTCCCTATCAGCCCGATATAAGTCAGATATTACCAAATGTTTACACCGCATTAGGGTGGCTCGATTTATCAGGCCAACAGATATGAGGCTTTTAGCTGTTTGACCATAAATGTAATAGCTTTCGATGCATATATATCAATTTTGTCTATTTTAACTTTATAAAAACTTAGGAAAAGCATTTATCTTTTAAAAATTACAGTGATATTCGCAATGATTTAGGCCGTTTTTAATTTTTTAAATGATCAGATATATTTATAAATCTATAGTAATATTTTTTGTAGCTTTAGACTCATAAAATTGATAGGAAAACACTAGTTAAGTTATCAACCTCTTTTTTATCTTAAGCTCAACAATAATTTAGAAATGATGAATGCATTTTTCTGCGCTAATTAGTTACTAAAACGATGACAGAGACAACGATTTATTTTTGTGAAGAGGGAAACAACTAATTTCAGTTTTTGCTTAATGATTGTACGGAAAAACAATGAGTTAGGTGTTTTTAAAACAAAATTTCAATTAACTTTAATAGTAAAATAGAAAAATTATAATTATAACAATAATATATTCTTTTAATGTAATATTAACTTTTTTCCCTATATGAAACCCACTAAGAATCTATTATTTTCCAGAACGAAGTGGCCGCTGCCTTGGCCGAATCCGGAATCCCGATCTTCGCTTGGCGCGGCGAGACAGAGGAAGATTTTTGGTGGTGCATCGATCGCTGTGTGAACGCGGAGAACTGGCAGCCGAACATGATACTGGACGATGGGGGCGATGCCACGCACCTGATGCTGAAGAAGTACCCGACCATGTTCAAGCTGGTCAAGGGAATCGTGGAGGAGAGCGTCACCGGGGTGCACAGGCTCTATCAGCTCTCCAAGGCGGGCAAGCTGACGGTGCCGGCGATGAATGTGAACGATTCGGTGACCAAGACGAAGTTCGATAACCTGTACAGCTGCAAGGAGTCCATTCTGGACAGCCTCAAGCGCTCCACGGACGTGATGTTCGGTGGCAAGCAGGTGGTGGTCTGTGGTTACGGAGATGTGGGCAAGGGCTGTGCTCAGGCTCTCAAGGGACAGGTAAACCACGCTCTATTTTAACTATAACACCAGCACTTAACTTTCCTTCAACTTTTCACAGGGCTGCATTGTTTACATCACCGAGATCGATCCCATTTGCGCCCTGCAGGCCAGCATGGATGGCTTCCGCGTGGTCAAGCTGAACGAGGTGATTCGCAACGTGGACATTGTGGTGACGGCGACAGGCAACAAGAATGTGGTGGTGCGCGAGCACATGGACAAGATGAAGAGTGGCTGCATTGTGTGCAACATGGGCCACTCGAACACGGAGATCGATGTGAATGGTCTGCGCACGCCGGACTTGACCTGGGAGAAGGTGCGCTCCCAGGTGGATCACATCATCTGGCCAGAGGGCAAGTACATCATCCTGCTGGCCGAGGGCAGGCTGGTCAACCTGAGCTGCTCCAGCATCCCCTCGTTCGCCGTCTCCATCACCTCGGCCACCCAGGCGCTGGCCCTGATTGAGCTTTTCAATGCACCGCCCGGCCGCTACAAGTCGGACGTCTACTTGCTTCCCAAGAAGATGGACGAGTATGTGGCCAGCCTGCACCTGCCCACCTTCGATGCCCATTTGACGGAGCTGAGCGACGAGCAGGCCAAGTACATGGGGCTGAACAAGGCCGGTCCTTTCAAGCCCAACTACTATCGCTACTAGGAGGATGGATGGACAAAGGGTGCGCAGATGCGCGGACAATAACACCAGCAATTAGGAGAAACAACAACGCCAACGAAAGTATTGTCTTTGCGAAGAAGTAAAACTATTTAAAACAATTGTTGACACACGTACACACAACAAACCAGAGAACACACAAATGATATGGAAAAGGAGAACACAAAGTTACTATTACCATTGTATTGCTTAGTTTAGCTCGAGCGGAATTCTTGGTTGCTTTTCGTTAGCATTTAACGTCTTCGATATAGTATTTAGCACACTCGCTTTAGCCGCAGGAGTATTCTCTCTGTTTACTAATCCCCCATGACTCTCTAAAAGAAACCCTAAACTAATCTTGCCCCAAGAATTTAATCCCTTGAAATGTTTTTATAGCCGGTTACTTGAATTTATTTTAGATATATCGATTGCTTATTAATTGGATCATTATAGTTGAAAAGATGTGATTTTTAAGCTCATAAAATAGTTGGAATTGATAATATCTATAAAAGGAATTGAAGTCACTTCTAAAATTCACATTTTACAATATTTTCGTAAAAATTTCAATAATTTTCACTTAAAAATCCATGTACATTTTAATCTTAACGACTTTTCTGATTAATCCCTTTTTTGAACTATAAACACCCAAGTAATAAGCAATCGATTTAGCGTCTCGTATTGTTTACGTACTTAATTTGTTAATCGTTTATGCCCCTCGCTTTTGATTATGGCACTTTTGTACTTTCGTTTCGTCCCGATGAGAGTGTTGATGGAAATGCAGTGCAAAGTAATTCCATTTATTCAATTATATACACGCTGGCATATATATCAGATCGAGAATTATATATATATACACTGCATATACACCTAATATGTATATTAGAGAAAAGTGAACAAAATGTTTGTAAGAAATTTGTGAGAAACGCAAAACAATAAAAAAGAATTCTTTATTGAGCAATGGGTTTCGTTTGTTTCAATTGATTTTCCACCCCTCAGCCCAGAAAAAGTCACCTTTCCATTTATTTCAGATGCATCACTCGTCTATTTCTCTTTTATTACTCGATACTTGCCTTAAACTTGTTATGTTTTTTCTTTGATACTTTATAAAATGTAAACTACACGAGTTTGTTATAAAAAAATCATACACTTTATGTATTACAATCGTTCGTTTTTTTATATAATTTTTCACGTTCATCTTCGTTTGCTTCCTGGTATTATTATGAACTCTTTTTATTTTCTTAAAATGCCGTAAAGTGCATATATCAAACCCGTCCTAATTAGGTTAATGCTAAACACATGCGTCAACTAAATCTTAACCAAAAGGTGTGTGTACTGTGTGTGGGAACAAACAAATCCAAGCGGAGCCGAAAGTTACAATTAGTTTAGGATAAAGGTTGGTAAACCAGGCTGGGCTGAGAGGCTGCGTACATCTATATATATTTGCATCTGGAGAGGATCGGCGGGCGGACTTAGTCGAGAAAGTGCGGCTTGAGGTGCTTCAGCATGCCGAAGGTGCGGAAACGGCGGATTTTCATCACCTTCATCAGCTCATCGTCGCAGATGGCGAACTGCTTGTTCTTCGGATCGTACAGATCTCGCTCCTTGATGATGGCCCACACCTTCTTGACCACCTCGTGCCGAGGGAGGGATGACTCGCCCATGAGGGCGCTCAGCTCGGGTGAGAGATTGTAGGCTCGTGTGAAGCCGGTGGATTTGCGACCAGTGGCGGTGGTTCCCCCGGCAGCCTTGCCTGCCTTCTTCTTGGCCGCCGGCTTCTTGACCACCTCGTAGTCGGAGTCCGAACCTGCATCGCTTTCGGTGCCCGAATCGTCGGCGTTGAGGGTCTTGCGCTTCTTCTTGGGCGCCTTGTGCTTGGTGGGCTGTGGCCGCTTCTTGGGACCCGGCTTGCCGCCCTTCTTCTTCTGCTGGGCCTCCTCCTCGCTGCTGCTGGGGTCCTCCTCCTCGCTGGGCTCGCTCTCGTCATCGGGATCCGCATCGGGATCCTTGCCCTCGTCATCGTCCTCGTCCTCCTCGTCCTGCTGCTCGTTGATCACCTCCATGACGATCTTGTCGAACTCCTTCTTGCGGCTCAGCAGCGAGCAGTTGAGCTTGCCCTCGACTTGTTCGCGCACCCGCTTGGCCGAAATGGTGGCCAAATCGGCATCCTTCAAAACCGACTGGATTTCGCGTCGCAGGTCCTCGCTGGAGATGTCCGACATCTTGTTCGAATTGTTCCTCGTTTTCCTGCTGCGGTACACGTAGGTCTTGAGGCCTGGAAGTCACGAGTAGTGTTTGCTGTATTTACCTCGGCTTTACTCGAATATTCTGTACAACTTTTCACTTACCAGGGGCTCCGTTTTCTCTGGTCTTTTCACGTTATTCGGGCTTTACCAGCGGCTAAAAAGATTTCCGTTTTTTCTTTACACCAAGTCCGGCGTCTCTATAGGGTTGCAACTTGATGACCGCACTTATCGGTATCGGCGAAAGGCAACCCTGCTAACAGGCAGTGCAGAGCAATCTGGCTAGAAGACAGGTGTAGGCATTTCTGGCTACTTTTTAGCTACATTTATTAAATTTTTGGGAGATTGGAAAAAATATATAACTATAAAACCTAGTATTGTGCCTAATTGTATTACAAATGTAAACCTTTTGTTAATAATAACAATGCAGTTATGCTTAGCCTTATGGGAAATGAATAAAAACAAAGCAGTTATATATTTTGATATATTTAAAATGAAACATTAATATTTAAAATCGTTGTGGAAATTTTGAAGTAAGGTACACTTTTATTTTATTTTACCATTGCTTAGTATTATTTTAATTATATTTTCAGCGTTCATTCTGCGGGGTGGCAGCGCCAAGCAATTTGCAGGTACTTAAATTCTGGTCACCCCAGAAGTGTGATATCGTTTATCGATAGTATAGACTAATAATCGTCGCGTATTTGTTAAAAACTAAAACTAAATAATATTTAACAACCGTTTGAAGTTCGCCCCGTGCCCTTAAACGCCCTTCCGATGTGCAATAAGTTTTTGGCCTTATCGTTGGCCGTCTTTGTGTCGCGAAAATCGCGAAAAAATCAGCAGCTGCAGGAAGAATAACAATATCATAAGAAAAATACCAGCAACAACTACACACACACACAGCAGCAACAAAAACAACAACGTGCGCTGAGGTAATTTTGCTTTTTTTATTTTTGTTTATTTATATAAATGTGCGTGTGTGCTTGAGAGCGTGTGCGTGTGCGAGGTGCGTGAGATTCCCGTCTAAATTTGATTTTTGCTGCAATTTTCATGTGGTCCCCCCTTTATTTAATTGCATTTATGTATATCTATTTGGCTTTTAATCCGTTTTTTCTGCGTTTTTCGCATCTCTCTCTTGGGCTCCTCTTCGTCGCTTTTCGCTACTCCGCTTTGGGCCGCTTCTTCGCGTCTTTGTTTTGCCGGCGTTTCGATTCAGTTTTTGTTGTCTCCTTTTGTTCGAATATGCGACGCCCTTTTTCCAATTGGAAGTTTTTCTCTCTTGAGTTGTAAAGTTTTTTGATTAAAAATAAAATATTATTTAGAAATTTTGGAAATATTTTTCCGTGATTCATTTACTAAGCTACAGTGAAATTAGGCTAAAATCAACATTTGTATTCAAAAACATTACGTAATACTATGAATTTTTATCACAATTTATATAATTTGTATATAAAAGGAATTTCTTCAAATTGACACCTGAAAATAATATCTCAAATTCAAATTTTCGAAATATACAATATAATCTTTAAAAATTATTGATAAATCAAAATATAGTTCGGTTCATAAAATTTTTACTGTACTCTCTCCTAATAAAAATAAACTAGCCCACCTGCTCTACGAGAAATGATACAATAATTAACGAGTGGGCGGCGCTTGAGGTGTCAGTCTCTGGGCTATTTCATTTTATGGATTTGTGTTTTCCATCTGGAAACCGCAGAAAGGCATCAGTTCCATAAGTTCTGTAAGCAGATTACCGGGTATCGCTAAAAATGTATGCCTATTTATAAGAACGTGATAAGGAATATATTTCAACTCACTTTAAGATAAGAAATTCAAGAACTTACAATACAATTTCTCATTATACTTATTTATTACATTTATTTTATTTACTATATTATAGGGTATTCAGAAAAGTGTAAGCAATATCCGTTTATATCTGTAGGCCTATTTACACAAACTAGTGGGTATTTTGTAATATTATTAGACGATTTGAATATTTATTTATTGCAGCGGCTGTGCTCCGTGTTGTCAGGCATTCATTTCTTATTTTTTGTTGCCTTTTTATTTATTTTGTGGCTTGTTGTCGCCCCACAGTGCCTGTTGAAAGTATCCACCCTCTACCTGTTGCTACTGGCCACCCACAAAAGCGATAGCATACTTTTCGCTGGCAGTGTGTGAGACAGATTTAATATTTCAGCTTTTTGTGTTTTTTTTCAACCAATTAGACGTTCTTGGCATAGTTTTTTCTTATTTTGAACGATCTAACATTGCTCATTTAAGTAATCACATAAATTATCCAAGATTATGAAATCAGGCGATAAAATTGGCTGTTGTTTTTGAAGTTTTTTTTTTAATATTAATTTAGATTCCTTGGGGAAAGGGCTTTTAATTGGTGACAGCTAAGAAATATGTGCGGATAATCGCAGTTTTTCAGTTTTTATAATACAGAAAAATAGAAACCATGCAATATTCAAAACTATTTTCTAACCAAGTAACTAAAAAATACGTTATTAAATTTGTAAACTAAATATAAAATAGTAAAGCTTAAGGGAAATAATTCAATTTAAATTTATATTTCCTAAAAGATGATCAGAAATAGTAAAGCTTAAGGGAAATATTTATATTCAAATTTTTAATTGTACAATTTTTTTATTTTTTTTATTATAAAATCTGCAACGCTGTTAGGAAACATCTCTTGAAATTTCCCGCTGTCTTCGAATGATCTTTGTTTATAGCTGTTTTAAAACTAAATGCTCGCTGTGCCGTTTCGTCATTATGAAACGACGTCAAAGTAAAAGCATTCAAAAACTTTCGCACGGTGAAAAATGTTTTTAAATTTTCCGCCGCTGCTGCTGCTGCGCCGAAAAAAAGAAGAAAAGCGAAAGAAAAACTTTTCTCGCCCACGCCAAAAATTCTGACGCGCTCGATTTGCGATTGTCTTGGTGCCTTGTTCCCATATTTTTTATGCTACCCGCTTTATAATTTATGCACAAAAAATCCAAAAAAATAAATAAGCAATGCCTGCATTAATACAATCGGGAGTGAAATGGATTTTCGCAGCATTTCTGCTGGGAAAGCAAGGAGAAGGGGGGACTTTTTTCGGTGCACAGTGGGCCATAAAAGTCAGCCCACTCATAACTCAGTGGCCAAACTATTTGTCGGTGACCCTGGGCGAGGTGCTTGACAGTGGCCACAATTAAATTCGGATGGAAGTGCACACATATCTTTTTATGTTTCTAGCATGTGCACTATATAAAATTGTGCGAACGCCGAAAAATTCGCCAATAAATTCCCTTTTTTTCGGTGCACTTTTGTTTGGCCCTGACATTGCACTTGCAGCATGGAAAATGGGGAAAACTGTGTGTGCGAGCGCAGCAAATCGTGAATTCAAATGGGCGATATTTTCCCAGGAAAAATGCTTCATTTTGTTTATGACAATTTCTAAATTGATGATGGCGAAAAAAAAGGAAAAGCATTGAATAATCGAAGCAAACAAGATTGAACTATAAATAAAGTGCTTTGGATAAGAAATGGTATGGTAACAGGTACTTTAAAAATATTTAATTTTTACAATTTTAGTGGATTAATATTTTTAATGTAATTTAAGTAAACATAATATAATAATACAAATATTAAAAAAAAAATATTTATGGAAGAGCCTGTTGCAAATATTCTTGATTTATTAATCACAAATATAATCTTTTTAAAATAATGCTCGCTAACATTTGTTATGAAACAATCAAATCATGGATTTGGCACATAATATTATTATAATGTATAAAAAGTTAAATCTATAAACTATATCTAATACCCACTGTACTTTTTGGGGGCTGGGAATAGTTGTGGGAGACTACAGGCGTCATAAAAACACGCCCACAACCATGACACAATCGAAGATGATGCCGCCCATTTGCCCGATTTTCCCCGGGGGATTTTCAAAAGTCTCCTTTGACGTTTGCGCCCAATTTGGCCATAAATTTGAAAAATGATTTTCTACACAATTTTCTGCATTCGTCAGTCGAAGAATTTTGTGTCGCTAAATCAAAGCGAACAAAACAACTGTGCTGAGTCAATTTTCTTATTTTTAGTTGCTGCTTTTGGTATGTGATTTTATGTTATTCTTTTAAATGTATATTTTTCTATTCGCGAATAATAAAAAATATATGTATATCTGTGCTAAATTTAACCCAATTAGTTTGCGCGCTGTTCTAAAATTATATTTGCAATTTACTTTGATTTTCCGCTGCCAGCAGCATTCCTCGGCCGTAAAATCAATCGAAAAAGAGCAAATTCAATGGGGGGATACTGATGATCGGAGGGATTAGTCATGCAGGTGGTTCTCTCTATATATCTTAAGAACCTCCACAATCGACATCGAATCAATTCACAGTTCGGTTTTGTGTTTAGAAATTCTACAGCCATCATAAATTATATTTTATATCTTAAATCGATTCCCCAACGTCCAATTGCCCAATTTGTGAATTTGTTTATTGGCAACAAAAAATTATGCTGCGATCTGGCGAAAGTTATTTCAGAGTCTGAAACGACGACGTTGCTTTTCAAGGTCGTTGGATTGTGTTTGCAAAGGATTTTTGCAGTTAAGATCTCTGCCTTGGATGTTGGCCAAATAATAAATATTCCGTTTTTTCGCATTTTTCATTTGGCATATCTTTTTTTGTTGCTCCTTTTTGATAATGTGATAAAAATAAAAGAAAGGTGTCGCGGGACTGGAAAAATGAAATGGGGAAATATATTTTAGGAAGTCAGTCATAAATAAAATATATTTAAAGTGCTTAGGTGCTAGGCTATATTTATTTGGGAATTTTCGATTCGCTTAGGAAGCGTTGAACTTTAAGAGGTTTATGGGGATTTTTTGGAAAATATTAGAGTGAGCTTTGAACTAAACAATACTTAATTAAGCAATACAACTTTTATTATTTAATATATTATTAAAATAATACTACCAACAACTAGAATAATTTAATATTTTCCTATTCAGCGAATATTATATACTAAGAATTACTTAAAAGACCATTAATTGCTGTCTTGTGACAGCCAAGGCTTACTTTCTAATCATCTTTAACCTTTGAGAGACCTTCGCGCATTTCTTCTTCGTAACTGAACCCTGAAAATAATACACTAAGTGCAGACGCCTTGACCCAGAAACCCACTTAGAAACGGAACCCAAACGATCGTAGGATCGCAAATACCTGAACAAATGAGCAACTCTCCTTAGTGTAGGGTGCTCGGGAAAATAGACCGAAAACTTTTGAAGAAAACTTTTCGAAATTAAGAGCCGTGCGCCGATCGCCGATTGCCGGACGCCTCTCTCTCCGGTGAGAGGATCATGAGTTCTATTTTCGAAAGAACGTTTTCGAAACTGCGAGAGTGAAAGAGCGGGTCCGTACTCTCTCGTTTAGAATTGTTGTTTGTGTAGGAAATGTGAAAGTTCATTGTTTCATTGAGGAAAAATGGTGAAAAAGTCAAATTATCTAACAGTGGCGAGATGCTGCGGCGGGGATTTCGACGTAGATTTCGAAGAAGAAGATGATTTTTTGAAGATTTCGAATTCGATGTTCGAAATGGGAGCAGATCGGCGTGCGCCCGGAATATCTACACTCAGTGGTCTCTGCGGAGGTTTCACGTTTGAACGTCTCTCGAACGAACACAGACGATTTCCACGGAAAAGCGCAATGTGAAAGCCAAAAAAGACTAGAAATAGCCTGGCGTGACGTCCCCACACAGACGACAGACAGCAGAACGATTAGCACCGTCCGTCAGTAGCGGACTATAGCGAACCGAGAGAGGATCTAACGCCTAACCGAACGATCTTAACTGATCTTCAAGTGTGTCTAGCCTAAGAAGTGTTACGATCTAAAAATGCCAACATTCCATTGCTAAAACGAATTATTAAACAAGAAAATCAAACAAAAAAAGAGAGATCATAGATTCATCAGCAGGTGGTTGTGTCGAAAGCGCGAGTGTCAAGTCTCAAGTGTCTCAAAAAACCCAAGGATGTGTTGTTAACAATCCCCAAAACGCCCGATCTTCGAGCTGTGTGCGTAGTAGTATCAACCCGTGAAGAAGCATCCGCAGTGGTTTTTCGTGGTTCGCGGGGACCATGCCGGTCATTGCCGATGCCGCCAGCGATGAGCCACCAGCAAAATGTTGCAAACATTGTGAGGGTATGCCTAGATCTTACATCCAACCTATCCAAAACTCTATCCACCTAACTACACAGAAAAAAATTCGATATGAAATGGGATCAATTATACCTTATTTCATATCAATAAAAAGCCGATATGATTTATGTCAAATTTAAGATTCAAACATATCACGTTGATAGTTTATCATATCGTATAAAATACCAAATTTAGAAATTTTTGAGCAAATAATGTAAAATAGGATAAAAATAATCTTTATTCATATCAAAATGATATGAAAATTGACCAGGACATATCAATCTGATGTTTTGTCAATTTGTTTTCTGTGTATATATCCACCTATGTATAAACAATGAGCGGAAAAGTGCAGCGGTGGCGGTGGTGGGTTCGTTAACCGATTGGCTATTAACTTCGGCCCAAAATCCAAACACAATTGAAAGATTTATGCTTAATTTCCACCACCCACCCAACCCCCTCGTGTGTTTTTCCCACTTGACTGACATTAACTTTGCTCTCCTTTTTGTTTGTTTTAATTTTTGTGTGTTGTGCTGTTGCTCTTTTGCCCAGGGGCAGCAATTGCTAGGCACTTAGTTTTTCCTGCTACCAAAAAAAAAAAAAAAACAAGAGAGAACGCTATAGTCGGGTGCCCCGACAATCAGATACCCGTTACTCAGGTAAAGGGAGTGCGAGGGAGATGGAGAAACTTTGAACACGCACAACTTTTTAACGAATGGTCCGATTTGAAAAATTTCTTCTACATTTCGATAGGTATTGATAAACGCAATAAAACTGCATTTTTACTTTTCCGAAATATTGAAATTTTTAAAATCGTATATAAGCGATTGTGGGCGTTAGAGGGGGCGTGGCACCCTTTTGAAACAAACTTGCGCTGCGTAGGAACTCCAAGAATCTTCATGCCAAATACCAATCGTCTAGCTTTTATAGTTTCCGAGATCTCAGCGTTCATACAGACAGACGGACAGACAGACAGACAGACGGACAGACGGACAGACGGACAGACGGACATGGCTAGATCGACTCGGCTAGTGATCCTGATCAAGAATATATATACTTTATAGGGTCGGAAACGTTTCCTTCTAGCTGTTACATACTTTTGCACGAATACAATATACCCTTTTACTCTACGAGTAACGGGTATAAAAACGAAAAACCGCTGACGCGTCTACTTAAAATTTTTCAGCAGTATTGGAAAGCCATGACAGCTAACGCCACCGGCTGCAAAAAAATCTAAATAGGCCTCGGATTAGCTAGGGAAAAATGGATTTTCGCCGCCATTTTTGACAACATTAAAATTGTGACCGGAAATGTCAAAATGTTTTTCCCGCAGGAAACAAATTTAATTCCAAAGTGGATTTTCATTTTAATTATTCTTACGGATCCTGTGAAATGATCCATAAACATTCGCTTCGATTGGCTTCGACAAAATGTTTTATATTTTGCGGCTACCTTTAAACGCCGTAAATTGAATTATAAAAGATTTAATTTTGATTACACATTCGACTTAAACTTTAACACACATTTTTCTAAAGCTCATTTATTTTGTGATTATTTTAGATTAAAGCGTCAAAATAGGAATTAAAATGTTATTATATTTGAGATTTGCAAAATAACGGTGTGCTAAATATGAGGTTAAAATTAAATAATTAGAAAAAGCTAGCAGTTAATTTAAATTAATTAAACAAAAGTGTTGTCCCTAATGAGGGGAGGCAGAGTTTATTTTTTTCTTTTTGTGCTGCCTTTTGGCCGTGCGTTTTCTGCTTGGCACGCGCTCAATGTCAAACTGACCAGCCCACCTTCCCCCGCCCCCTTTTACGCCTCACCCCACCGCCACCCATCACCCATCGCCATCGCCTCCCAAAACCCCACAGCCCTTCTCCGCCTTGGCTAACGAGCTGTTAAAAATAAAGCATTGTAAAATGTTGTCAACAAATGCAGACATTGTATGAATATATAATATAACGAGGAACCCAGCATAGTATACCTATATATATATGCCAAAGTTAAACAAAGCGTGGGCGAACCCCTAAGAAAAACGCAGCCGGGGAATTGAAAATCATGCGGGAAATATTTGATATAGAAGAAAACGGAAAATGCAACTCATATAGGAAGGGGTCTTTCGTAACCACTTGGCTTTTATTTCAGAAAGAAAAATATTCTTTAAAAAAGAAAATTATTATATTTGGTATCCCGAAAATCCACCCTTTAAAAGAAAACTCTCCTTTTATCTTCTAAAAATATTCTTATATTTGATATAGAAGAAAAGAAAAATGCTTTTTTGTAGGAAGAGGTCTTTCATAACCTTTTGGCTTTTATTTCAGAAAGAAAATAAATAAACTTCTATTTAAGATTTTAAAATAAATAAAAATATTACATTTGGGATACCGAACAATCCAACCTTTAAAAGGAAACCCTCCTTTTATCTTCTAATCTTCTGCCACTTGTGTGAAAGCCACGATAAATAAACTATCCCCTGAAGCATTTAAAAATAAATAAATTACACTAATACCCAGAATTAATCAAACTAAAAAAACAAGCGAACACAACAGCGCAGGCTAAGCCAAATCATCTTGGCCATATAAACGACTTGTTTACAACAATGCAAGCTTGTTTACAAATAGCAAATAGAAAAGAGGAGCAAAAAAATTCCATTTCTTGTGGCTAATAGGAACGTAAAATTTTCCAAGCCTTGACACTCTTTCAATATATTGCGCACACATATATATATTTTTTATTCCTTTTGATATATAGTGATTAGACGAACTGCACTAGAATGTTACAGAAAAAAAGATGGAAAATTCATTTAGATTTTTTCGTTTATGGCCTTTTTATTTACATGATAAACGAGGGGCCGGCAGACTGCTGGCAAAATTAGCTGAATAAAATTAAATTTAATGAAAAATAAAAGGAAAAACAAGGCAGACTGACTGCTCCCCCTTTCCAGCCTGCTTTTCTTTTATTCTTTCCTCGTTTTTACGACCATTTTCAATGTAATTTTTAGTGTTGAGTGGGGCACAAGGTGTTGTCGTTTTGTGTTTTCTGCGTGTGAGCGCTCTTAAACACTTTAAAATGAGTGTCGCTGGGGCTATTTCCAGTCGTCTTCCTCAGGCTACCCCTTATACCATCTATCTGGTAAATTCCCTTTGGCTCTGGGCATTCCTGACATCTCATTCGATTGCCGTTTCTTGGGGGGTAAGGAAAATCGTGCTGAACTGTGAATTCGAAATGGGGGGAGAATTTTCATTTTCTGTTGTTCAGCCGGAGAATTTTTGGGGATCACTCGTTGACTGAACGGACAAAGCTCATTGAACTGCTTTGTGCACGGAGAAAAATTAGTTACAATTCTAGTTAATCCATGATATCTCAAGGATTTTTTAGTCAGAAACATATTTTAAAAAGAATTTACTAGAAATTTAAAAAAATTATATTTATTCTTGTTAAGAAAAAATCAGTTTTGAATGATTTTCATGTGATTTAAAATGCAAGCAGTGCAAGCAGTTGATTTACTGCATGCTTAACGGGTATCTGATAGTTCTCTCTTGTTTTTCATTTAATTTCATATTTATAATTGATTTATTTTAAATATTCTTTAAATAATTTACTAACATAAAGCTTTTATTTCCTATCAAAGAGGACAGAACTAGGTGTTTAGTTTTCTCTCCCTGTAGCCCCAAAACTACTAACTCAAAAGCACTCAGTTTGCAATTGGAAAATCAATCAACTTGGAGGCTGTTGCTTTTCCAGCCGTCTATTCAATTGGGAATTCAAAATTTCACTTACAACTCGGCGAGCCGCACACAAAGTGGCAAATAAATTTGCACTTGCATCATCATCATCATCATGTATCGTATCGTATCGAATGGAATGAATAGGAATACGACTACGAATACGAGTATGAATATTGATATTCCATATTCCCCACATATTTTCCATGGCAGCCAGAGCGTCGTGTTCGATTGTTTTTCCTCGCTTTTCCTTGCTTTTCCTCGCAGCGCGCGAATGTGTGAAAAACATGCCGCAAAATTGCCGAAAAAGCCAAACGCACACATGGAAATTGCGGCCGACGACTGCGTGTGTATATTTGCATTTTGCCCATTTTTGTAGTCAAATTTCTGTTGTTGTCTGAATCAGCCAGAAAATCCTCCTCCTCGTCTCACTTTTCCTCACTTTTTCCCTCCCTTTTTTTTGTTTCGATTTTATTTGGGTGAGCTTCTTGTACAACGCGGCGTATGAATATAGAAATTTATTACTCCTGCTTTTGTTTTGTTGTTGTTTTTAGCTTGCGCAATGTTTACACACATTAAATGGCAGCGTCCAGTCAAAGTCAAAATCCATGTACACGAGAAAAAGAGAGAAAATGAGAATCGATCGTTGATTTTTTAAGGGAAAAACAGTGGGGAAGTTGTGCTACACTGAAGAAATCTTTATAATATCATGAATTAATATTTATAATATTATAAATGGAATTATAGAATTCTAAAAGTTTAAAGTATATTTTTATAAAGAAACCAATAGAAATAAACTTAAATTTAACTTGAACTTAACTTCGAGTTAGCTTAAAAACTTCTCAACAAACGTAATTTATTCCCAAAAAATTAATTTAATTTGATTAAATATTTTATAAAACTCCATTTATATTTAAATCACCTAAAAAGGATTCCATTTTCTCACCGTCTCCTTGTTGTGCATTACTTTTGCATGTTGCAGACACATGTTCTCGAATGAAAAGCCCAAGCAACAACAGCAACAGGCAGTTTTTCGTGAATATATATGAAAATCCCCAGCGTATGGCAGCGCTATATATCCCACATTGTCCAGCTTTACCTCGTTTTGCAATTTTTGCTGGCCAAGAAATTCGTTGGAAAATTCGGAAAACGAAAGCGCACGCATTTGTGCAAATAAACAATGTGGTGGGCGTGTGAGGGGGTGTGTGGAAAACAGGTGGGGGTTAGTGGGTGGTTGATTTTCCAAAAAAAAAGAGAAAAAGGGGTGGGCGCAATGCTACATACATCTAAGCAATGTCGGAATAATTTACAAATGGGTATTAGGTTTGCAAGTGGGCGTTTTGGATTTCGAAATTAGAATGAAAGATTAACGAGCTTATATAATAGTTTTCATTTATCCAAGAAATATTTTTTTTAAATAATAAAAATGATTATTTAATTATGTAATGTTAAAAATGTTAGATTACAAATGAATTCAAACAAATATCCTTTTCGTAATCTGCAGCAAATCTAAGTTATTTTTTTTCTTTTCTTAAAAGCTCCATTGTGTCTGCAGTTTTTCCCAGTTTTCCTCGCAATAATCGCAATAATTCGCTATTGCCACTGGAAACTACTGCATTCCAATCGCACAAAAGAATCGCGGAAAAATGCGAGAAAATACAGAGAATGAGTGGAGGAGAAGCGAGAGGGATTTGTCTCTGGGTTCTTGAGTTGGCAATCTGCAGGTGTTCCTTTCGCTGGATAAACAAATTACCTGACTCCCCTTTATTCCACCTCCCTGCGAATCGGAATCGTTAAATTTCTCTCTTTTTTTGTTTCTGGCTTATTGGCAAATATTTTTCTTGGTAATTTAGTGAAGTTTCCATGCGAGAAGCGTCTGTCTGTCTGTTTTTTTTTTTGATTGCCAAAGGTCGTTCTTCATGTTTCACATTGCCTTTTATTTAATAAACTGATTCGCCGTGCCTTTCGGTTCCCTCGACTGCATTTATTTGCCCGTTTCGCTTATTGAAATGGAATCCCATGAATTTTTTATTGTAAATGCAACAATTTGTATTCATGGCATCTCGCACTCGGGTCGAGTTCAAGACCCAAGTTTCTCGAGACCGGGATGATGTAGTAGTAGCATGACCGTTATGACCGTAGCCGGGACGAGATGGCGGCGCCGACCTTGATTTTGAACTCATTTCAATGAAAATTGCAGCATTAAAATCGAGGCCAATGGCTGGGCTAAGCACGGAAAATGGAAAATGCTAGCGAAAAATTCAGCAAGGTTGTCCAAAGTAATTCAGGTGAAATGAGTGTGGAATGAAGTGGAAATCTTTTTTAAATTGGAAAAATCTTACTAGTAAGCTGAAGTTTTTAAACAATTTTTTTAAAGAGCTTGAAATTAGTTGTTTTAGGGAAGCTTAAAACTACTTTTTATATAATAAAGAAATACAAATGAGAAAGCTGAATCATATCATCATATTTTGTAAAGAATTCCGTAAAATAATTGGCGCCCAACGTGGGGCGTTAATATTAAACCAAATCCAAATCGATTAATTAGAATTTGTTAGGTTTTCTTAGTTTTAAATAGTATTTAACATGTTTATTTTAAACAATAACTGAGTTATCCAACTTTATATTTATTAGAAAGATTTTTAACATCCACTGGTTACAAGTATTTATCTTACACAAAATATAGTATATGTTACCCAAACTTTGAGTCAGGAAATAATATAATTATTTTCAGGACGGACCCATTTAGCTGCTTTCCAGTCCATAAACATTGGCTAAACTTTTATGATTATTTTTTATGTGGGGATAGAGATAGAGAGACAGCTCACTCGGGCAGCACCCCTATCTATCCACCAACCAGCCCCATTTAAACCAGAAAAGCACCCACTAAAATATACACACACTTTTTGGGAACACCGAGTAGAACGGCGCACGCCTCATTAGAACACCTTTCAGTTTGCTGTGTAATTTTCGCAACATTTTTAATGGCGTGCGGGGACATTTTGGCACTCGAGTGACCGTGTGCGTTTTATCTACCTACCTACCCCCTTTTTTTTTTTGTGAATTTCCTCGCATTTTCTTTTGGTTTTCCCTGCCTGCTGCGTCGCACGCAAAACTATTTAGAGAAGTGTCAAGAAATGTCTGCATTTTGCATTCGCCGTGGCCATTGCACATTGCAACATCGTAGCAGCAGTCACACGCCTGCCACCACATATACCATATAGCCACTATATAGATACTATATATGCGATATCTGGTGCGGGCGGTCGTTGATAAATTACAAAACATTGCAGTGGCTATTTTAAATGTGGCATGAAATTTGCTTTTTGCATATAATTCGCTTTTTTAGCAACGCCTTTTTATGCTGTCAACGGAATCGGGACTATATGGCATCTATATCTCAAACTGTCGACTTTCTGCCTGAGCTGAAAACTATGTCAGATTCCCCATTTGCTTTCGAGTGCATAAAAACAACCGAACACTTCTTTCTAAACAAAAGCATCCAAACACGCAACGCAATTGCCAAAAAAAATACCGAAAAAAACCTAAAGAAATTGTCATTTGCGTTGCGTTTTGTTTGTTTGGCGTTTTGTGATTTATTTTCGCTTTGACAAATGCACAAAAATTTGACCATGGCATGTCAAGAAGTGTGGTCATTGTATTTATAATGCCGCTCCGATATAGATAAATGCCGAGACAGCTGAGCGATAGATGACTCGATGCGATGGCTCTTCCAGAAACAGAAGAAAAAGAGATTGAAAGGACTGAAAAAAGTCGTGTGATTCGAGTGGTTAATTAGTCAGGGATCCGCGAAAATATCTCGAAAATCTACGTGAAATGTGTTTGAAATTAAGCGGAGATTTTTCATATATATTTTTTTCGGCTGGCTATGCATAACAATTAGAATATTAATGACTGAAAAATAAATCCATTCTTGGGTGCACACAAAAAGTATGTTACTGGGGAATATTATGCGTCAGTAACATATTTGGCGCCTAACGTGGGGCACCAATACTAAAATAATTCTAAATCGATAATTAAGAGTTTTTATTCTGTTAAATTTTCTTAATTTTAAATAAGTTTACAAACAATTTTTAAAAATACATAAGCATTTATAATAATAAAAGTTACTAGTTATTAAATCACAGTTTTCATTGGAATTAAAATAATAATAAATGATGAATGGGTAGTAATTTATTTAGTTTAATTTGTGTATAATGACTTGTTTTAGTGCTACAATAACAAAGTAATTGTTTTTCTGAAATGCGAGTATGTAGGAACATAAAAAAATGTCTTGCAGATAAAAACACCTATTTCCTTGATGGCTAATTACTTCACTTTGCGAACAATTACTCGCTGTGCTCATAAGCAGCTCCCTTTAATTAGAGTAGTTTTCGCTCTCGTACCAGGCAATTAATGCCGGCAAAGTCGGATAACTTCATTTCCGTTGAGCAAACAACAACAGCTGGGGCAAAGTTGTCTGATGCATATTAATAAACATGAATATAGTGTCAATGTGGGTCAGGAAAAAATATGGCAAAAAGGGAATTGAGCAAAAAATAGCAAACACGGATAAAAGAAATAAAGACCAGACGCTGCAGGCCATATATAAAAATAGAAACCTCGCGAATTGAAGTTGAAACAGGTGCATGTTGCACGATTTGAGTTTTTCTCGTATTTGTTTCTTTTTTGCCTTTTTTCCTGCAACAATGTTTGCTCTTGGTTGGGGGTCAATTTAACGTTTGACTCTTTGACATTTTTTAACTTTAACTAACAGATATTTACTCTTATTTTGGGTAAAGTAAAAAAGGGAGTATATTTTTAACCTATTTTAGCATATTTTACATTTACATGAATGTCAAAAATATTTAAAAAATATAGAATAATCTCTAAATAATTATTATATAATATTGAACTATTTTTTATACAACTACTTTATTTTTTTTGATTTGTTGTCTTTGCTTGGCATTGAAAGAAATTGCACTTTACACTCGCTGACATGGCACAAATCTCTGGAAAGTGGCAGCACACAACTTTTCAATTTCCCCCCACACAAATCCCATTCACATGCCAGTTAGTTGGCCCGACAATGCAATCAACATAAATACAAATCCCTAAACTATTTTAATGTCGACTTGACCCCAAAAACGTAGCTCCTGTGTGTCCTGTCCTCTGTCCCCTGGCTTAAAGTGTGTACTATGCCGTTGATGTGGTAATGGAAAAGTTTTGGCCAACAACAAAAAAAATTGCCACTCAAAGAGCCAACTTAAAAACGCATCAAAGTCGGTTTTTGGCTGTTGGCCAAAGCTGCTAACTGCTGCTGTCCCACAGGAAAGTTAGTTTTCGTTCGGGTGTGGATGACTTTTGCTCTGGGGAGTCAATTGTTGTGCTTAAAAGCGGTAATACACTTGAAGTTTAACATTTTTGGGTTCATTTCATAGATTATTTAGGAAAGCTAACTTTTAACGGTTATTGGAAAAAGTGTCGGAGAAAAGTAAATTCATAAAAAAATTACACTTCCCTGGGGATAAAAGTTAAGAAGGCTGCTTAAAGTTGATAAATATATATGGGAAAATGTTTAAATATTTTAAAAAACAAGAGAGAACGCTATAGTCGGGTTGGTGTCCCGACTATCTAATACCCGTCACTCAGCTAAAGGGAGTGCGAACGCTGTACTCGGGTTGGTGTCCCGACTATCTATTGGGGCTAAAGGGAGTGCGAGGGAGATAGATATATGAACAATTTTGATTGCGTATAACTTTTTAATGAATGGTCCGATTTGAAAAATGTCTTCTACATTTCGATAGGTATTGATAAACACAATAAAACTGCATTTTTACTTTTCCGAAATATTGAAATTTTTAAAATCGTATATAAGCGATTGTGGGCGTTAGAGGGGGCGTGGCACCCTTTTGAAACAAACTTGCGCTGCGTAGGAACTCCTAGAATCTGCATGCAAAACGCCAATCTTCTAGCTTTTATAGTTTCCGAGATCTCAGCGTTCATACAGACAGACAGACGGACAGACAGACAGACGGACAGACAGACGGACAGACGGACATGGCTAGATCGACTCGGCTAGTGATCCTGATCAAGAATATATATACTTTATAGGGTCGGAAACGTTTCCTTCTAGCTGTTACATACTTTTGCACGAATACAATATACCCTTTTACTCTACGAGTAACGGGTATAAATATTAACATAATATTTAACGGAAAAATTTGTATTTTCTTACTTTGAAAATTGATTTTTCAACAATTTCTCGCGAACATTGAACTTTGTGCCCAATAAATATATATTTGGTGTGATATAAGGGGGCAGATATTGCCTTTTTTTTGTAAAAAACACATGCAGACACTTCAGTTCATTGACATCTTGCTAATATTTTGCCATTAGCGGGCGAAGAAGCTGTGTCCCAATTTTTCTGGGGCCAAAACATAAAAACAAATAAATAAGAAATATGGACACCATAATGAAAATGTAAGCCCAGACATGGCCCAATATTTTACAAAGATTTTGCATAAATTGCGATGTCGATGTTGCGGCCGGCAGCCTGTGAAAATGTGAAACAATCAAATGGCAATTAACACTTTCCAGCCAAATCACATGTTAATGCCCCATTCCGATAGATATGGCCTGGCCATCTTGTGTTCTTTTTTGGCCTAATTGATGGGCCTGGCCAATAACCTCGGCCATCTAGTTTCTTTTTACAATTAGTGGAAATTTGTTGATTTGCATAAATCTGTTTTATTTCCTTATTTTGCTTCTGTTTCTTGATTCGCCATTGTTTAGTTCTTGTTTTTTGTGTGCCTTTGGCTTGACTTTTTTATTGGTTTCAGTTGCGCATTTCCCATCGGAATTGTTTATGTTTATATCTATGCTGTGCTGTGTTGTTAACTTAAATATTTGGCTGCCATTGCAGGCAGGGTACATTAGTCACCGATTAAACGTTTAGTATTTTCGTTTTGCTAGTTTTAATTAGCAGCAATTGTTTGAAATCTGTTTAGTTGAAGAACTAGAATTGGTTTAATATTTAATATTATTATTGTATATTTTTTAAGTTATATGCTGATTTGTAAAGCACTTTATAATTCAGTACATTTTTTAAAAAATCTAAATTTTAAAGTAGGTCTTTTAATATTTTTAAATATTTTCAGAGAATTTAAACTTATTAAAAACATTTTATTATGCAGTAAATTTATATAAAATTCTAACTTTTTAATTAAACATTTTATGTAAGTCTTATAAACAGACGTGAATATTTTCCCAAATTTTAACTTGTTTTCATCTCCACCGAATTAATAATTCCGTACTATTTATGAATCCTTCGAGGGGGTCCCACCTATTCACCTCAAGGGTTTAAATTATATTTTTCGACTCCCTCCCGATGTTGTTAATTGCTTGAACAGAGCCAGCGACATCATAACCATAAATTTTGATGGGCCTGCATTTATTTTTAACCCAATTTCCCGCCGCTCTATAGTTTTTATATCAATGACGGTGCTATATGTGCTATATGCTATACCATACTATACTATCCTATACTATACTATATGTGGTGTATGCTTTTTTTTATATGCTTGTCAGCCTTTTAGAATTTATGTTGTGTTTTTCATACATTCTTCTGGTTTGTCTCGGCTGTTTCATTCCGTTTCTATAAAATAATTTTGTTGTCTTCGTGGCGAGGGAGGCTGTATGTTTTTTTTTATATTTCTCTCTTTTTTTTGAGACCCCAGAGCGGTTAGTCGGTTGGTCGAGAAAGCAACAGATTTCTTTGCTTCACACGCATTTGACTTTCAAATGAAGGACAAATATTGTATGGGCGAATGGGCGGAGGCAGCAACAACAAACAAACAAACATACGGGGAGGGGGAAAATCTAGGGGGTGGGGTTTTGGGAGGAAGGTGAAAGTGCGAGGGCGTTCTGTGAAAGTTTTGCATTGGTTTTCGGATTTTTCCTTAGCATTCTATATCTTCTGTCGCCTCCCTTTCGTTTTCATTCCAACTTTGTGCTCGTCCGAGGTTGTGCATATAAATTATGTGAGTAATTCGATTTTAAACTGTCTGTTATTTGCCGGTTTCTCCCTATTCGAAAAAGATTGTTGAAAAGTGGAAAAGTTTGCCAAGTAATTGCCTGGATATACATTTATTGTAAACATTTCGGAGCATATAAAATGTATGATATACGACACAAGTGGATTTTTATTTGTAATGGACACAAAGAAAAGGTTTTCTACGGAAATCAAAGTTAATTATTGGCAATTAAAATATTTAATTTAATATTTATATTTTTAAGTAGTTTTTCTTTGCATATTTTTATTTATTTTATTTGTCAATGTAAATTAAATCAATTTGTGCGTTGAATGCGTTGGGTTTTATTACAATAAAAAATAAAATATTTATACCTGAAATGTAATAAAAAGAAGCTTTAAAAAATATTTATATTTTTTTCTGAAATATTTGAATAGCAACAAGTAATATAAAGCCATAAACAAGCCTCGAATAAGCCCGTTTAAAATAAAATTTATTTGTTTACCCTGAAATTCCACAATTAATCTCCACTAGATAGAGCCTGCAACATATTTATGCTGCTTAAATTAATTTTATTTAATTCGAGTGTCGTACATTTTTTTAATGGCTCTCCAAGTGCTTCAAAATATTTAGCGTTTTTTATTTTTGCGCTTCTTAATTCAAATTTATGCTGCACACGTTGCAACGTCCGGCGGCCAAATAAAAATAGATTGGCCCAACGATGGCACTTAAAGCCGCGGCGGCAACATTTTATCGACACGAGCCAACTGTCAGTTGAGATTGGGGATCGGGAAAGGAGGATTCGGGGATCCTAAGCATTGTCAGACTCTCTCTGAGCCCTCTGAGCAATGGCAATAGGCCTCCGCTTTTTTAGACCAAATAAGACCAAATAATACGGCGGCAATGCAAATAACTTGGCACGCATCTTGTTGACGCCGTCGTCTTTTCTTTACTTTTCCCTTTTTTTCTTCTGTTTTTTCTACATGCATGAAACAATTCTAATGCATTTTCCTTGGTCTTTTGCCTGCCTGCCCGAATAATTTCGAAACTTAACTTGTCCGCTTATGTCGGAAAATCGGAAAATAGCAGGCAGCCCAGCAGACTGCAGAGAAAAAAATTCGGTATGAAATAGGGTCAATTGTGCCTTATTTATGATTCAAACATATCAACATGATATTTTATCATATCATACATATTGATACCAAATGTATTTTTTGAACAATAAATGTAGTAATAATATCAAAATGATATGCATAACTTGATCTTTACAAAATATAAAATTGACCAGCACATATCAATTTGATCTTGTGTCTTATCAAAATGATATGAATAACTGGATCTTTAAAAAAAATAAAATTGACCAGCACATATCAATCTGATCTTTTCCCAATTTTTTTTTGCTGTGTACCGAGTACGGGTTCCATGTCCGTGCAGTTCAGTTTTTGGTCTTGTTTATTTAGGACTCGGGTTGTCTGTTGGATAATTTTCTACTTTATTCTTGCTTGGTCTGCATAAAAAATGCAAAAACCAAACGTCAGACGAGAATGAGAATTTTATTTGCTGTTTTTATTATTTTCCTCCCTGTGACTTCTACTTTTCCCTTTTTCTATTCCTAAAGTCGAGTCTGTGTATGTTTCGTTTTGTTTTCGGCTTTAGTTTTTGGTTTTGCTTGGAAAATTGTTTTGTTTTTTGGGCTTTTATTTGCCCCGACCCGACGACTGTAATTAATTTACAGGCCAGCCGCAAAAAGTCCTTCTCTAGTTGAATCTTTATTTGGCATTGCTTTCTATACATCTGCGGCTGACCGCATCGAAATCGAGAGGGGATGTGGACTCGAATGTGAATGTGAATATGTGGATGGCATCGAATCGGATCAGCATAGATCAAGCGCATTTTTTGCGTACCTAAATGAGCATTGGCGAAAATAGCACCGTATTTAGGTTTTAGGTCGCGAATTGCTCATCGATCTCGACGATTTTCATGAAGTCGCAAAAAAAGTACCGAATAGAACAGAATATTTCCCTTTTTAACAGTTTTATTTTTGGTTTTGTTTAATTAACGTTTTTAAAATTATTAAATTGGCTAGAGATATATTATAAAATATAAATTTTATAATCATAGTATAGTACATTATTTTTTCTAAAATGTAATTAACTCAAACTTAATTAAAGATATGATATATATTTTTATAAAAAGCAATTATTAATTGTATAATTTTTTTGGTTATGTTAATTATAAATATTAAATATTCCAGATATCAAAAAATATTTTAATTAAATTAAACCCACTTTAATTACAACGCATTTTTTTTAGGTTTTATTGTTCTGTAACGAATGCATTTTATGACTGCAACAATTTTATGTAATTTATTGTGGCTTAGTTTTATTTCCCTCTTGTTTACATTTGTAAATATTTGTTACGCTCCAACAATCAGCGTTTCAATCAAACCGCTGTTAGCCGCCAAATGCAAACACACCCAAATCATTCCATTCCCAATCCAAACTAAAATATACATGACCACACAGATACTCACTAACGCAGACATGCAAACAAAGGGAGTATCACATGCGGAGCTCATAAAAATAAAATGGCGTTACACAAAACTAAACGTTATTCTTCACCCACCGACCCAGCTTTTAGTTAGTGATGCGAATCAAATGAGTGCCAGAACGTGACAAATGTTTGGAAATGGTTATAAAGCGAAGGGAAGAAAGGAAGTAATTAAATGGAAATTCCAAAGATAACTTGTTTTATCAGTTACAATCGTTAGAAACATTACAATAGCAATAGTTGATGCCAGGAGATACTAACTTTTATTGTACTTTCTAGTAAATACTATAGATAGGAAAATTCTAAAAAAAATAGCATAAGAAACATTTTAAAATAATAATTAGATTTTTCTTAAAACAAAAAAACTGATGATATAGCGTTTCTCCTCCCAAAAAAGCTGAAATTTTAGCTTCGATTCGTCCGAAATGCCACCTTTTTCATCGTTGAATCTTTATCGTTGTCACCGTCAGCGCAATCGAACACACCTGAGAAATCAATCAATCGATTTGTTCAGCTGTAACTGACTTGGAAGTTAGAGCGAGATGGCAGCGAGAATTAGAAAGAGACAGATAGGAGTGAGAGGGAGAGAGTGCGACTTTAACAATCAGTCGCAACATGTTGTGAACAAATTTTGAACGTTTGATAAAAACGAAGGCAAAAAGAAATACCCCAGACTAGCTGAAAAAAATAAAACAACTAACCGATGGCATTTTATGATCGCAAAGGAGCCTAACAAAAAAAATAAAAGAGGGAACGAGACAGGGAAACTGGGCGAGAAAGAGACAGAATTGCCAATTGTCAGGCGGCGACACATGTAAATAACTTCAAACGCAAAACAAATGCGAAATGAAAATAAAAATAAAAAAAGAAAAGTGTCAACAAACGACAAGGCCTTGCGGCCAAAGTGCTGGGCTTTTCTGCAAAATTTTCTTCTGTTTTTGGGGTTGAGTCTTTCATTAAAAAGTTGATTTTAAAAGGTTGGTTTTAAGATAAACGAATTTAACCTTTAATAATTAATTAAAAATGTAAGAAAGTGCTAAAATAAAACCAAAATCAAATAGTTTATTTGAATAACATTTAACATGTAAAAATATTTTCCAACAAATATTAATGTTTACGTTTACGTTAATGTTTATATTTTTTAGCGGAGATTTAACTTCAAACCTTAATGGTTAAAATCGTAAAATTTCCCTAAGATCTAATTAAAAAATTTGCACATTTTCCACGCAATAATTAGGAATGCAGGAAGGGATCCTCGCTTCAAACTCTTGCCGCATACTCGAGAATCTTGCCGAAAATCTTGTCAAATACCTTTGACAGTTGCCTTCAAAGGGAAATGCAGTTGGAAAAGTCGAGAAGAGTGGGCTGTGCCATCTTTTGATTTACGCCGTCCGGCGTGGAAAATTTTTTTACTTCCACACACACGAATTCTCAGGGGGAAAATCTGGCTACCACACATTCCATGTAAATATTTGGAGCAGCGAAGCAGCTGACAACTGTTGCCCTTGTGCAATGTCTGAAAGAAAAAAAGTTCCATCGAATGGAAAACGAACGAAGAGAAAAGCCTCGGCAGCTGGACAACAAATCAGCTTAGAACGGAATGCCTCAATAAACTTTTACTTTTGTTACCAACTTTTCGCCTGCCGCCGGCGCAGAGAAGTCAACTCAAATCCGAATCCGAATCCGTCCGCCTGTCTGTCTTTCTCATTCTTTTTGTCCCCATCTATTTTCGGACGGAGATTTGTGGCGTTCCCATTTCACTTTTTTTTTTTTCCTTCGAGAGAGAGATTTTCCAAGTTTTTACCTTTGACGTTGCCTTAAGGTGGCACTAAGTATAGCGTATATATAGATGTTCTATAGAGATCTGTAAAATTTCGAGCATTTTTAGTGGGTGTGCTGGCAGGCCTCTTCGATGTCGAAGAGGCCATTTCGAATCCGATGATTAACTTCGGAAATAATCTAATGGGACTTTAATTGAAAGGAAATACTATTTGTAGCTTTTTATGAAGAAAAAATATAATTTTATTTGTTTTATCAAATAGATTAATAATTTCTGTCTCTGACTTTTAATAAAATAAACAAAATATTTATTTAACTTTATAATAATAACCTGAAATGAGGTTGTTTGATTTTTAACTCTGAAATAATTTAATGGGACTTTTATTCAAAGGAATATTATTTCTATCTTTTTTTTGTTAGAAAAAAGTAATTTTAAATGGTTTGTCAAAGAGATTATAATTTAAGATTTTTAATCTCTCTGTCTCTGATTTTTAATGAATTTAATAAAGTATTAGTTTGACTTCAAAATAATTACCTAGGATTAGGTTGTTTGATTTTCGAATTAAAAGCTTTAGACTATCACTTATTATAATTTTCTGTCAATAAAATTTTGTTAAATTCGATTTATTGGTAGTTTTTGCCAGCGGCAGAGGAAAATAACGTTTTGGAAAATGCAAATTAATTGATTTGTCACAGCCGTGAAAGTGCACGAAAGCAGCAGGCGTAAGAAATAAATTAAATGCTAATAAATTGCCAATGGAATAGACAGTAGACTGTGCTGCCCTGCCCTTCCCTTCTTCCCTGCTCTTTGAATTTGATTTTGGCATAAACAAAAATGATTAATGCCCACATGGGGACATATGAATGAACAGAACACAGCATTTTAGAACAAAGGCGAACAGAAGCCATCAATTGGCAAATGTCGCACGCACATCCATCATAATTATGCACATATTCGAGTTGTCGGGGGAGAATATTTGACAACTTTATCTCGCGGTCTGAAAAAAAAAAAGCACAAATTCTTGTGTTGTGTTTTTTTCAGTGAGATTTACAGGTTTTTAATTAAAATCATTCCAAGCGAATTTATCAAATGACGGACTGTCGTCTCGTCCAGTTTTCTTTCTATCTTTACTCATTATTTCCAACGTTTGTGGGCGTCATTTGCATTGGTTATATATTTTGTTTTCTGGCCATTTGGTGCTCTTAATTTGCTTCATGTGTCAGATGGCGCTGCACTTTGTTCGCCTCGGTTGCGGTGCAAATTTCTTCAGGCGACAATTCCATTTATTTCTTGCCCGTTTTGTTTATTTATTGCGATTTTAGGCATGTTTCACATTCACCCGCTTCTCTTAATTGAGATATTTATTTTCGGTCCGGGGCGATGTTTATAATTTATGATTTTGATGGCTGGTAAATTGGATGCTGTTTTTAGCTTAATGGAAAATTAGCTGATTTAATGAGGAGCTGCTACATTTTATGCGAAACAAAAAGTGCGCAACAAGAAAAGAAGAACAAAATCTTTGAACTATGTTCAAAATTACTACAAGACATTAAAGTCAATATTTGTTTGGAAAAATATTATTTTGCTATAAATAGAGGTGTTTTTTATTATATTTTTTGTAAAAAAGTTTGTGTTTATTAAATCCTATCGAAATAGAAAAGAAATTTTTAAAATCGGACCATTCACTAAAAAGCTATGAGCAAATAATGCATTTTCCGATAGATGGAGCCACATTCAAGTGACTATTTATTTTGCCGCTTGCATATCTAAATCTCTGTCACACTCATTCGAGGTACTCCAATAAAGCGTTTTCTCTTGTTTTATTTTTATGAAACTTAAACTTGTATGTTTAAAATGATGCACAAAAGCTTAGTCATTATTTGTTTGCACATTTTGTTTGGAAATAAAATATATATTCTTTAAAGTCTAGGCAGCTGTTGCCCTGACATGTTTGCTAGTTTTATTGTGCAAAAGCCTAAAATTTATTAATCACTGTTTGCACAAATGTTCGGCACTCAACGCCTCCGACATTGTTAAGTGTTTAGTTTTGTGTTTTTTTTTCTTATATTTTTCCTGTTTGTGTGTTTGGTATTTTTAGCTTTGCCGGCCGGTATTTTGCAAATTATCAGATTAATTGAGGCAGTCCAAACGGTGCCACTTTGGGTGGGTGTTATCTAGAGAAATGACTTTCAAGGCCTCTAAGTATTCCGTTTTTTGACGATCTAAGAAGACATGCCCATTTTGACCTCTACTTGAGCATTAAGTTATAATTATTTACGCGCGCTCCTCTAAGCCCAAGTAGAATAAATTAGAAAGAATAATGCTCACCATATAGACATCTCATATATAACAATGCGATTTGGTCCGCCGTATCTACATATATCTATCTTAATGACCCTCATTCTTTTGGCGGTGGAGAGCGGGGGATAATATCCAAATATGCGAGCTGCCAAGAAAAATAACATAAAAATTGCCGCAAAATATTTTCTAAATATTTGTATTTAGCGCAAGTTAAATAATCAGACAGATTACCAAAAACTGAACAACAGCAGAAACTACAACAGATCCAAAAGCGCCAGCGAAAATTGCCAACAATTATTACGATAGCGGGCAAAATAATAGAAATCATGGGGAAAAACTGTATATATATTTTATTACAAAAAATAATTTGATTTAAATAGGTATTAATAAAAATATTTTGGTTTAAGGTTGCATTGAATAAATAAATTCTACTCCAAGAACTATGAATTATTTTTCTTATCGATTGCTTTTTTTTAAATGCCCACTGCCATTATACTCGCATAGCTTAAATCTACTAGAGAATTTCGTAGTATATTTAAATGCAAATCCATGTGCAACAGCAACAAACCTGTAGCCGCGAATCGACAAGGTTGCTCCTGATTTAGCTGATTTTCCCTGGCAACATTGCCATAGCAAATGCAGCTAAGCTCTCAATTTTTCATCCGACAATGTTGCATTTTGGGGTGGCGTTTTTCGTTTTCGTTTTCCGTGAGTGGGTGGCTGTTTACCTGCTTGCTGCACCTGCTGTTTTTCCATTGAGCCGTTGAGTTCACCCAGCCAACTCTTGTTGTCATTTCGCTGGCAAACACGTAACTTTCCACATCAAACTTAAATTATGCAAATGTTTGCTCTAAGCGGGCGCAAAAGAGAAATTGTTGGGTGGAAAAAATAAGGAAGGCAAAAGTTAAAATGAGACGCTTGCAAATGGAAAAAGTGTGTACACAATACGAATTATGCAATGGAATATTTGCCCAAAAATTACCAAAAAGATTAAACTATAAAGTTTGCAGAGCTGAATTAAATGTGGGCAAATTAAATGCATGCATTTCAAAGGCAATTACTTGCGTTGGTTTTGGTTTAAACACAGAGAGAAAATGTTTAAATGAAATATTCATATTTATGTCTTGAAAAAGTAACCAGAATTGGGCCCCACGTTGGGCGCCAAATGTATATAAATTATTTGAAAACTATAAAAAATCTGCATTAGATTCAACATTCAATTGAATAATATCTAAATTTTATATGAATTACTCAAGTATAGGTACATTTTAAATTGCTAATTGAAAGTATTATATAATTTAAAATTAAAAACATTTTCTTTATTAATTAGATACAATTATTTAATATATATTTTTCTACTTTTAACTTTTCTTTGCAGTGCAGAGAATCCCCCTAGTTAACAAAGGTATTTTTCTAATTGCAAAATATTTGCTTATTTTACACATTTTTCCACCGCGCACAACTTTGGTTCTGTGAAATTGGTGCATTCAGAAATGCCACCTAATTAATTGAATTAAGTCGACAACTGTCATGGAAAGCATTTGGCCAAGGACCCTCAGAATATAACCCCTCCCCCTTCCCCCCTGTGGCTTTTTCAGCTGCATTCCTTGGTTTAGTGAACCTAATTAAATTTCGAAGAGATACTCAACTCAGAAGTCCCGCTGGGTTTTTGTTTGCTTAGACCAAAAATAGCTGAAATATTCGTGGCACAAAAATATAATTTTTGTATTTATTTTGGCCGAATATGACACATATTTTTGTGAGATTTGTGCTGCTTGCTCTACTTGCGACTAATTGTTTTTTTGGGCTGGCGGGGAATTCAGAAATTCAGGGGGGCCAAAGGTGAGTGGGTGACAAATGCCCAAGAGTTCGCCATTGTGACAGATTCAAATGACGGTGATATACTTTTGGCCTGACAGCTGCTGCTGCTTGGATGCTCGGTGGCTGCTTGCAGTCATTCAAGAAAATCGTGAAAAGCCCCTAGTGACGTGCGAAAAGATCAAGTGAAAAGTGAAAATTAGTATAAACTTTTTCGGGTGATTTATGTGACCATTTTTGGTTACTTTTATTGAATTGGCATTTGTGCAAGAATAAATGATAAACGAAATACAAATATGTATAAAAAAATATATGTCATATATATTTGTAACTAAAGGAACTTGGATGAGTATTTAATAAAAATGTAGTAATTATTTGTCTGAATTTTATAAATTAAAATATAAATGAAAGAATATAAATATAGGTTTACAAAAAATGGCTTTTTTTATTTTCTCTATTTTTTTGTAAGCCTTGTTTACATGGCTTTTGACCAGATTAAACTGAAAAAGGCCCCACGTTGGGCGCTAAATCTATACGAATAATTCCAAAACCATAAACAAGCTACATTAGATTCAAAATTCAATAAAATAATTTCCAAATGTAATATGTGTTACTCTACTTAAATTAGATAAAATACAAAATTTTGTTTATTTTCTCTATTTTTTGTAAGCCTTGTTTACATGACTTTTGACCAGATTATAATGTTATTAGCTCTTAGCCTTTCGGCGTCATCGAGAAGCGGTTTACCTGCTAGCACAATTAAGTTTTCGGCACGTTAATGAATCATTCGAATGGCTTTTCTTCGCTTATCTTGCTCTCGATTTTCCCGCTCTTTCTCTCTCACTCGCTAATTTCTATTTCCATCTCCTGTTTGCGGGGGCGAACATTGCTCATACGCCCCGTTGTACGGCCGTCGGCTCGTGTTGTGTGCAATTAATAAATTTAATTAAGAAATAATGCACAAGATGCGATTCGGACTGGGCGTCGTCGTCTGCGTCGTCTTGTGTCGCTCTTTCAAGTGTGAAAATTATGATTATTTTCTATATATCATTTTTGTTATTACGCGAAATTTAACATGTAAAATACAGGAGAATTATATCTCGCCGCCGCCGCTGGCGCTTTAAAACTATTTGGCTTAAATCATAAATCAAAGTGTTGCTGGCCCACTAAGTTTTAAATTAAATCTCAATTGCCGCACCATGCATCACCGCATTTAATCCCGGCCAGCACACAAAGTATTCTATATATTCTATAAATTTTTCTGTGGTTTGTTCAGGGCCAAAAACATGTACAGTTCTAAATAATTTACAATGGAATTTTCGATGTGATTACAATACACATTGAATGTTTTCCACGTTTCTCGCATGGATCGTTGCAGAAATCCCACCTTTTTTTGCAGTCACATAATTCAGTCGAAATGACCCGTAGCACACGACACCGCCTGCCAAGAAATAAAAGCCCACTGCAAGTGTTTGTTTTCGTTTCGCCTCTTTTTTTTTTGTATTTTTTCTCTCTTAATAGCTATTGTAATGCCCATGACTGTATGTATGTGCGGGTGACGTGCGGTTTTGGTTTGCTGCATTGGCGCTGCGCCTGCTTTTGGCTGCCAGTGGGCAGATGGCGGTCACAAACACAGCCGACCGACCGCATAGCAACAGTTGCATTGCCGCACCACCTGGTGGATGGATTAGTGGGTGGTTGGGCGGTTGGTTGGGCGGGTTCACCTGCAACTACTGCCAAATAAATGGTGTGCCATGCAACAGGGCTGGCAAGCCTTTAAGGAACTGGAGCAACAGGAGAAGAATTTCTTGGCAAATGGTTCAAAAATAATTAATTGCCTGTCTGGAAAGGAAAACGCGTAAATTACCTTTTTGGAAATAAAATTTCTTCTCACTTCTTCCAATTAAACTTATATTTTAAACATAATTTAAATCATCTTTGAGGGGTGGGTCTCCTAATATTTATTATTTTTTACAGACATTTTAGCATAAAATCTAGGTTCATAAAATAGAATAATACAAGTATTTATATACTTAAAATTAAGATTTTTATAAACTTTAAATAGTATTTTAAAAGTTCAACTTTCTATTAAAGGTTTAGAAACATTAGTACGTATTGTTATCTTCTTATAAATAATACATTGATTTTAAATAATAAAAAAAACAACCAAATTCTCATAAAAATCATAAAAGTCCTTTTAAATATTCTTGCTTACAGAAAAGATATTTTAATAAAATATTTAATGTGTAGTACATTTACCATTATATTTTGGTTACAGTTTTTTTGTGTCTTCTTTTATTATTTGTTTAAATTTAAATCGTAAACTTTTTCAAATATTATGTTTCACATGGTTTCAATGGGAAATAGTTTTTCGTTTTAAGTGCGCCTAGTATCAATTAAATGCTATTGGCAGGAATGCGAATAAAGAATATTTAATAGCTTAATTAAACGTTTAAGTACTATAAGTACGGCCACTTAGATCTACTTCCCACCCGCAATTATACAGAATTCGTGTGATTATTTTGATGATTTTATATCACTGTCAACCCAGAGAATATTGTGTTTCAAATTGATTTCTTTTGGCTTTTATTCAGGTTTTCATAAAAGGCCTTGAAATAGTTTCGAATCGCGCGGCTAATTGACTCGAGACGCAACGTCCTGCCAATTGACCAGCCCACCAGAACTAGAGTCTCTATAGAGAATACTCAACCTGTCAGATCCCCAGTCCATCATCCCGCGATGCCCAAGTGCCGACTGCCAAAATGCATAATTTCCTACACATTTTTTTTATGGTTATAATTTTCGGTTTCTGCAGTTTTTGAGTCATCATCATCATCATCGTCGACTTATTGCGAAACTATGCGAACTGCAAAATTTCGATGGCTATTTATATAGTCCTTATTGTTGGCATGCGCTGAGTGGCCAATAATATTTGCAATTATTTATTTCAGCTCGAAATAGGAGGAAAGGTGGAAGGCGGGGTGTTATTGCCAAACCGTTGAAATATGCGCCATGAATAATTCTCAACACAGTGACAGCCCCCTAGAAAAATCTCCTCCCCCTTTTGCCCCTTTTGCAAAATGTGCGGAACGTGCGAAAAACTTTTATGTTCTAAAGATTTTGCAACTTTGAACTTTCGCGGCGACGCAAACATGACGACATAATTGCAATATGGCAATCGCAATCTCAAACGCTAAAACTCTTGCAACACACGACCAACATTTGCTAGCAATTAATAAATTGAGCGTTGTTCCCTTTAGTACTCTTTAGTATTTTCGCAATGTTTATGAATGAAAATGCGCGTTTTCATCTCAATTGGTGTCCAATAAATTGCAATCACACTCGTGCGAATGCTAATTAATTTGTAGATCAAAAATTATGATTAGCGGCTGGCGAACTGCAGCTGCTTTTGCTAGGTTTTTCTTCTTTTTCTTTCTTTTTTTGGCAGCCTTGGAAAGTGCGTTGACCAACGTGGCGTATGCGCAATCGGTTGACAACCCACACAGGCGAATAGTCGTCTCACCAAAAAGAAAATCGCTTTTTCTCTGATTCTGATTCTTATACTGACTCAGCTCAGACAAATTACATGCGTCTGTTTTACCTGACTTTCTTGCTAATTATTGTCTTCTCTTTTTGTATCTTTGCAGGTGAGTTTCCTTTGTGCCAGAATCGAATCGATGGGAATTTATGCGAGGAGAATGAGTTGGTATTTATGTTTAGTAAGAACTACAGTGCAGATTGTCGAAAAAAGGCAAAGGGGATCTTAAGGATCTTAAATTCAAGTTAAACAATATATTTCAGATTTGTTCGCAAAAATAATTATATCAAATAAAAAAACAAGAATATTAAATATAAAAGTAATGATATTAAATAAGAAAATAATGATATTAAATAATAAAATAATAATATAAAATCATAAAATAATGATATTAAATAAAAAATATGAATTTTAAAATAATAAAATAATGGTATTAAATAAGAATATTAAATAATAAAATAATAATATTAAATAATAAATTAATAATTAAAAATAATATAATTGATAAAAGAAAAATAGTTTGGTTTGTGTAGGAAAAGCTAATGTGAAATTAATTCCACATTAATGTCCATTTATCTTTTTTTTGATCTCACAAATTTTGGGAATTTCTACTTTGTTTACCATAATCTCCAGCTAAACGAAAACCTTGTCCAATCAATTCTCACCTCGTTCTCATATCGAATGTCCTCGGTTTCTCAGATTTGTAGGAAGGGTATGGCCACTGGAGGCTTCTTTACAATATCACAACACAAACTTGACCGTCGACGCTGCCAAAAATATTGTTGTGCCTGCCATTAGTATTACTTTTTGGTGTTTTGGGAAAATGTTGACGTGCAAATTGCACAGGCAAAAGTTTTCCCAATTTTCGTTTTTCTTTTTTTTTTGCCGTCTGGAAACAGCGACTTACGTCATTAGAAGCTACAAAATATTGCTGCTTATGCTGTTTGTTTGTTTGTTTGTTTTAGCAACGCGCGCTGTTTAATCGGGGAGAAAGAGAGAAAAGCCGATCCACGAATTCTCCATTTTGCCATGAATTATTCATCTCTCACTGAATGCGTGTTTCATGCATATTTAAGCATTTTTGCAATTAAATGTGTGCGTGTGTCAGTTTGAGGCCCAAAGACCAAAAACCTCCAACCAAAACCCTTTGAACTAAGCCAACTTTTACCTTGGCTTAGTGTTGAATATTTAACTAATAACTTGGCGACGTCTCAAGGATAACCGTCAAAAAGGTGGGATGTTTTGATTTTTTTTTGGGTCTTGAGTTTAGGTGTATTCAAAAATTTCACAAGATTTTTTCTTCGGAATCTTAACTTTGGAAACTTTAGCTAAATATCTAATTGCTTAGAAATAATATCAAAGAAATTAAAGTAATAATAACAAATGAATAATAATAAATACATAAGAAATTGCATTTAAATTTAGCAATTTAGATCATTTCCAATCCTCTAAATATTATTGTTAAAATCAAACATATTTGAGCATTGCCAAAAATGTTTTTAAACTATAATTCACTTACTAAAATGTACACAAATATATTTATGATCCCTTTGAATTGAACTACAAACAGGAAAAAAGGCAAAGATGTCTTCCCGAAAATAAATCAGATGATTCGCACACAAATAATGCGGGACTTTAAATTGCTAGAATCTTGATGATTTTATCTAGATTTTTCCTGTTGCCACTTGGATACTAGGAACCCATGCTATATGCTCTATGCTGTTGTGATAAAAACACAACAACACAATGAAAATATTTAGCCCTGAATTGTTTGCCAAAAAATGTTCATTTTCATCTCCTTTATGCTTCTTTTTATTTTTATTTTTTGTTCTTGCCTGCTTATTATGCCTTGTTTTTTTTTCACTCTTTCTGTTGCTTTATTGTTTTATTTTGTTTTGCCGGCAACAATAGAATAGAAGAGGCAACAACAATGGCAAATTGAATGTACAAAACTAAACACAACACACAGGCAGCCTGCCTGCGTCCGACTTTATACACACTACACTCTATATATATATATAGTATTTTTCACACAATAATGTGTAGAAAAACTTGCGAAATATTTTCCACTTGGCACGCAGCATGGCCAAAAGTCGTTTGTGTGTGTGTCTGTGCATTTTACACTTTTAATTTTATTTGTTTTTAATACGATTTCTTCTGATAAAACAGAAGAGTGAGGAGTCAAATAAATTGAATGCAAAGCGAGAATCCGGTCAAGTGTTTAGTGTTTATTCAAATTGTCGGGGATCTGGAGAAAACTTTTGACTGCTTTCTTGGATAAGTGGTTATAAATAGTAAAAACTACACGAAAAAAAACTTGAAACGGTGATCGATTTGATGTTATGTGGTATCAATTTTGACTAGATGTGCTCGAATCTTGCATGTAACTTTAAGCGCCATCTCGCTCTATTTTGAATTGAGAGAGTTTGAATTTCTCGCTCCCACTCACGTTATTTAATTCGTCACATTGCTTCTTCCTCTCTTTTTCGATATGCGTATGCAATACCAGAAATTTACCATACGCATACCGATTTGAACCGACTTTTTTTTTGTGTGTAGATATTATAAAACGGAAGTAGTTGTTGCTAGAGGATTTCAGAGGTCCAGTATTAAAAGTGCCAGCATAAAGCATTGCCAGAAAAAAAATCCTGAAAAATAGCTAGCTGCAGTTGCCAAAAAAGAACCAAGCAAGTCTTCTTGATTATAAATAGTTTGCCGAAAATCTCTGCTCATGGGGGTGGGAATATAGTGGATACATATCCAACATACATCGTTGGGCCCTCGCCTTTTGCTATCATTGAAAATTCAATTTCAATTATTAGAACCGACTGTGTATGTTTGTTGTTTGCTGTTAGGATGCTTGGCCCCCGGCACTTAAATGTCACATTTTCCTATGTGGCTCATTTTCTTGGCTCATATTTTCGCAAATTAAATTTTATTGGGCGTATCGTTTGGGCATAATTAATTTTAATTGAGGACACTACCCACACAGACGGCCACACCCTTAACGAAAAACACGGTCGTTTTGGGTCTATTTATATGAGAACAAGATGTTTTTTCTAGGTGGTGTTATAGGCGGAACTCAATGCAAAGAGCGGAGTAACCGAATGAAACCCACACATTTTCCTGGAATATTCGACCATTCGACACCTGTCTTCTCACTCTAATTAACTTTCAATTCAATCAGTCGTCCAGTGTGCCGGGCATTGGGCAAAAATGCACAACTACTGACCACTGCCCATTGTGTGCTCAAGTGTTACCTTCCTGCAAGTGCATCCTGTGGCAGCCGCACAAGTGCACTGGGGAAAAAGATTTTTACTTGTAGTTTTAGAACATTTATCAAGCTTCGTTTTGCAATTAAAACCTTCTTAATATGTGTAGGTAATTAAATATTTTTAATAAGTACTTTAAGTCATCATAATGCTTCATACTCTCTTTTTTAAAGTCAGAGAATCTCAGAGAGAGAGAGAGAATTCGGCAAAATGATAATATTTAATATCAATTTTACCAGTATTTCATGGTAAAATCGACATGCGTATAAAACATCAGAAATTTACTATGCGCATATCGATTAGATCCCAGCGGTTTTTTTTTTGTCTAAATATTTTTAATGGGTTTGTGTCAAAACGCTCTTTTAAAAAGTGACATTGTGCCCGCGGGCGTTATGACACTTTGAACACTTTCTGAATCCTTGTGATATTTTCTTCGAGTGCACACACGCATCTCACGCATGCACCTACCTAAAAGACCAGTCAACGTCAGTCGGGGTCTTTGTATGCAAAACATGTCCGACAGCAGAGAAGAGCCTGTGCTTTGTGGGTGTTTGGGGTGTTCGGTGTTCTGTGTGTTGTGTTTGTTGTTGCATGTGTGCCTGCCCAATTGACTTTTGCTGTCCAGCAATTGTTTGGTTCAGCAGGTAGCAGCAGAGAACGTCGTCGCCCAGCAGCACTAGCAACGTCATCAGCAGTAGCAAACCGCAGGCATTGAAGGCGACGTGGCCGCCACTCATTTGCATGCAACAGTTGAACAAAAACAGCTTTAATTCAATTTCAGCTTCAGTTGCACTGCCCGTCTGGCGCTTATTAGCAGCCATTGTTCATAGGAAGGAGCAGCTGCCACTGCAACTGGAAACTGCCACTGCCACTGCGGCAACAATCAACGCAATGAAGCTCAAATTTGTCAACACAGGCAGCTAAAAATAATGGTTATTTCACTGATAAAAATGGATTTTTAAATTTATAATTTAGTTTTTGGAATATATTTTATAGGGTTATCCACAAAATATTCCAGAATAATAAAAAATAATTTCACTGACCTTTTACATTTTTTTAAATAGTTTTTACAAATATACTTAAAAAGGTCCGACAGAAAAATTTTAAGGATATATTCTAAAATAAACAACAATTAATTTAATAAACATAATAAAATGGTTTACATACCTACATAATTTTTTTTCTTCCTATTTACAATTTATTATATAATGTATAGAATAAAATATGCAGTTTTCTTATTGTTTACAAATTGGTTTTTAAAACCAGAAATTAAATTAGACTTAAATGATTTGATGAAAACTTTTTTTAATAAATAAAATAAGACTGGAAGTGCTATTAAAAAATGAAATATATATAAATTTCTAATCTAATCACGACATTTTTTTCTGTGCAGCGCAGAACTTTAGTTTAAAGAGTGAGAGAGTGAGAGCTTGTCATACAATGCCAGTTAAGCCAGTCGATGACGCCCACCTGTGTCACTCAGTCAGTTGGTCAGGTAAACGTCACTTGGCCATTTCCACAATCGAACAGCGCCCCCAAAACATTAGCCGCTCGACAAGTTTCAGTTTCAGTTTTTTGTTTTTTATTTCACCTACTCAGTTTGCCGGGTTGCTCTCAACACGCCGCACGCGATTTCAGAAGCCTTTCCATAATGGCTATATGAATCAGTTAACGATTTGTGTTATCTTGGGCTTTTTGTTTACCGTGCTGATATGCAAGTGCTTTGGAAATTTAAACTAAGCCGCAAAATAAACAAAAACAAAGGAAAATGTCCAAGAATAAATAAGTAAAAGTGATAAGAAGCCACACGAAAGCGTTGAAAATTATTGAAAGGTGTGAAAATATATTATAGTTTCAAGTGCAGCATAAAATTGAGTTAACAAAATGCATTGATTTAAAAGCCATTCAAGCATGAAAGCCAATTCAGAAGTTTGACAGTTAATTTAAATCAAATTTCCGTGAGAATTTATATTAAAATAATGAAATTAAACTACAGTGCTAGTGAATACCATACATAAAATAAAATAAAGTTTAAGTTGGTGTGAAAACTTAAAGCATTCGGAAGTTCTAAATTAAGTTCTAAATGGATTTAGCAAGAACAAAACAAAATAATCAATAATAACAAAGTCAAAGTGATAAGAAAAGCACTTGAGTTGATAAACCCACTGAAAGTTGTTACAATAAAATATTATTTTCGTTATAAGAAGTCAAAAGAAGACTAAAATATAAAAGTCAAATATTTAATAAAATAGTTAATGCTTAAAAACAAAAACTTCACATAGTAACAATTGTAAGATATTTAAATAAATTAATAATAAACTTCAAGAAATCTTTCAAATTCATATTGTAACAAATTCATATTGTAACAAAACTGCAAAAAATTCGCCACATAAAACTCGAACTTTGCCATGACTCATTTCATTGATAAGGCCAGAGGCCCAAAAAGAAAAAAAACTTAACAGATTCGACCAAAATAATATTTCCAATTTCAATGCCAGTTTCGAGTAGATGTTTTGCTTTTGCTGATTTGTCCGATGATATTTCCCCGCACCTCTGAACATGCTCCTGAAATTTGTTGCTATTGTCGTTCACACATGTTGTTCATTGTTGCTTCGTTGTTGGGTTGTTTGGTTGTTTAGTTGTTGTTGCCACAGCTACCTGACACTTGTCAAAGCTGCGATAACATGCGAAATTTCTGGCAAAGCTGCACCAAAAAGGCAATTCCACTTTATGCATATTAAAAACTATAAAATAACGTTCGCCATAGATTGTTTTATTATATTATTGTATTAATCTTTGGTTCGTCGAGCGAGTGGAAAAACATGTTTTCAGTTTTATGACCAAAATGGTAGATAGCTCATTTAGTTGTTTATACACAGAGAAAAAATAGTTCTTTTAATTCTTAGAAAGGAATTTTTATTTGTAATAGAAGTAGGGAAAATAGTTCCCAATCTACAATAAAAGAAATTCGGAAATAATTAGGCGAAGAATGCTGTTTATAATTATAAGTATATTTCATACTTTTTCATGTTTTTTTCTCCCAGTGCATTAAAACGATCGACGCAGCTTCTTGGCTCTCGTGTACTATACTTTTAATTTGTGCTGCGGTAGCTATAGTGATCGTTGGTACTAGTATTTTCCGCTTAAATGTTGTTGCTGGATGTTTTTCCCATTTAAATGAGTTTTGTCTATGACGTCTGCGTATTGTTTACAAATATACGTTTCAATTTGCAGCCCCATCTGAATGTACATTATACATTATACACCCACCCAGCGACACATGGCAAGCGATTTCTGTTTCTGTTTGTTATTGCTCCGATGTTTCCCCCACGGATCCATTTGATTTTCCTTCTAGCTGTTTTTTGGGGTGTTCTTTTTGTACTATTTTTTCGTACTTTTTTTTTGGGGGGAGGGGGGATTCATGGCGCTTGCATAATCCTCGCTTGTCGAAGCTGTCAGCAATGTTGCCACTGCAGCTGTTATTGGCACTCAAATGAATATGTAAACGTCGCATTCGCATCTCGCAGATTGTTTTCGCTAAATCGAAACAATAAACAATGGCAGTGGTCACGATTTTGCGATTTTCGAGGTGCAAAAGTCAGGCAGGTAGCACGTTTCTCATAATTTAAATGCAACTGCCATCTTTTAAGCGATGAGTCACTCGATAAGACATGCAAATTATGAGTTTTAAATGGATATGGAAATTTATAAGAATAGTTTTTGATATGAAAGATACATATTATACGGTTTAAATTAATTGTCTTATTTTTTTAGAAAGGCCAATATTTTTCGAAAAATATTAGACATCAATTTCGGTAAATTTTAGATTTCGTTTTAAACTAATTAGCCTTTTTAAATACAAATAAATAAATCAAATAATTAAAGCTGATTTTTGATTAAATAATAAAATATAAAAACAAATACAGACATAAATAAATATGTATTTTTAACTTAACTAGAAATTCTTCAATGAATATTTACTTGTTTCTCCTGCACCTTTTTTTCTTCTCCGTTTCAAGGATCAATTTATTTATTTCGCTCACATTTTGATTTATTGCGCGGTTGCGAAGATAAACTGCAAATGAAAGTTAATGTTTATGCAGCCGCAGACAAATTGCCAGGTTAAATGCGAGCCTTGTCGTTCGACAAGCATCGATTATGTCGAATTGTAACGTTAACAGCATCCTGTTTCCTGTCTTGCCAAAAGGAAGTTGGCCAACACAGACACAGAAACACACACTTACATGCCTGCGTGGGCAACCTCAATGTAGCATACTTTGCGGCGCGTTGATTCGTGTATGGCTGCTGGCATACAGCATACATAATTGATGTTTACTCTGAAGTAACCATGCCAAACTACCACACACACACCCTCATACTTCTGCGGCTGCGGAAGACTGGGCTACAACTTCCGCCACAACTTCCGCTCCGCTTTGAATGATTAGTTTTGGCCATGGAGCTGGAGCTTCTTCGTCCTTCCTCCTGGCCATGAAATCAAACTAAGTGCTGAGGTCCAAAGTCCTTTATTTTTCAACTGTTACGGCTGGCTGAAACACACTTTATGTGGTATGTCTGTGTGTGTGTTTGTATAGTTTTCCCGCTCAAGGTTATGGTTTTGTCAACAGCTCTGGAAAATTTCCGAGTGTGTGTGTATTTGTTCTATTTATTGATTCATCAAGGGGTTGGCCTTTGATTATAATTTACATAATGGCAACAAGTGGAAGGGAAAATTGGAATTGGATGTTTGTTTTATTCATTTTAAATATTTCTTATTTGACATTAATTACAAAATGAATTTTCTAATTATTTTAATGTATTTTATTTTTATTCCTACAATTTTCAAGAAAACTAAACATATTTTAATAGAATTTTAAATTGGAATTCGATGTTTGCTTTGTTTATTTATAGTTATATTTTATTTGACATTATTTACAAAATTACATTTTTAATTATCTTTATGTTTTTTTATTCTTCTAAAATTTCGTGAAAAATTTCAACATTTTAACACATTTGTTAATCCCTAGTAATTTTGTTAGTCTTTCGACTTTTCGTTTACATCTTAAGTATTACAAAACTTATGTCTAGTTTATTTTGAGCGAATGGCCAATTCCGCAATTGTTTTTTCTATTTTCAGTTCGAAATATTTTAAGCCAACTAATTCTGGGCAATTTCTCGCCTGTTCAATTGTTCTATTCGATTCATTAATTTTCGCTTTGAAGCAGCGGTTTCCTTTTCATTCTCGGTTCCTTTGTCGATTCAATTGTTTTGTCATTGCCTCCCGCAGCAGAAGCAACAGCAGCAGCAGTGGCATTGCGCATACGCCCAGTTGACAAATTGTAATGGCCAAGGCGGCGTTGTTGCCGCCGGGTGGAGTATAGGTGGGCGGGGCAGGTGGCGAAGGGCGGTGGGCGGTGGGGTGAAGGGTGAAGGACAGAGGACGGAGGAGACTCGGGGTGGCGATGTCTTGGCCAAGAGAAACCACTTGCATTCGCTTGCGCTGCTGGCGCGAAAATAGAATTTGGCAATGGCTTTGGTTGGTGTCCGTCCGTTTATCTCATCTCAAAAAGCATGTGCCTGCGTGTGGACAACATGTCGCGCCACCGCACACAGAGCCAGAACCCAAACGCAAAGATTGGGGCAGGCATCAAAGGTGCACTGAAAAAAATAAGATTTAAAAAAATAATACAAATACAAAATTTAATCGGTTAAACCTTCTATAAACTAACACAAATTTTTCCATGTGGAATTTTTAAATTTAAACAATTTTTTTTATACAAATTATAGAATATTGTACCAATTTATTCTTAATCTTATTTGCAAATTTCACTTATTTTTTCGGATTTTTATATCAAACCGTTATGGTTTTTCGTTCAACATCCCGATTTTAATAGGCCTTGTTTTATAGTATTCAGAGATTTGTTGATTTATTACTTAAATACAATACAAAATACAAATACAAATCAACATAATCCCTTTTAATGTTCTTTATTATATACGAGTTAGTCAGTTTAGTTAGTCAGTGTCACTTAATTTCTTCCTGTGTTTCCTGCTGCTGGGCAGCATGTTGTTGCTACTCGGTTGGCTGGCTGGTATGTTTGTTTTGTTTGTTTGTTTGCTCGCCTGTTGCTGCTGCCGTTGCCGCTTTTCCTGCCGCTTTTCTTTTGCTCTGGCGCTCGCCTTAATGACCAATAAATGTCGCAGCGAATGCAAATGCAGCACAGCACACGGCTCCTCGGCACAGTTATCCATTTATTTGCGTAGCAATTTTAAATTTAGTTTAGATAAACAAACAAGTAAAACGGAAAGTGTGACATGTTTTTCAGCCCACGCAGAGTGTTAGCAAAAGATATTTGGAGGCGACCTAAAAATGCGACAATTGCGACGAGAGTTCTCCTCTAAATATTCTAATTCTAATTCTAATTCTAAAAATAAACAAATTCGGGAAAACGACAATGTAAGCAAACCTTTTTAAGCCAACCCAAAAATAAGAATCAAAGGAAGAGGAAACAGAAATTAGTGCCAGAAATAGGTGGACATTTGACAAGTGCATGTCAGTCAGCAAAGAGTTTTTGGTTTTTTGGGTGGATACTTATTTTTAACCGACAATCACGGTCTGAAATAGTCGCCAGATATCGCCGAATATTGCATAATGTTGAGGCGTGTCTGGGAATGTCGCTTTCGCATGATGCAATGTCGCCGTTTGCCAAGATTTTCGGCGCAATTTCGCCATTCGCAGTTCGCCCAGTTCGTCGCATTACTGTCGCCACCAGTTACGTACGAGTAAGTGCAGCAGAGTGCGCCCAGTGATTCGGCAAATTGCAATTATACATTTTGTAATCTATGTATATCCCATATCCCTGCCATGCCTGCTGTCTCTGCTGAGGCAATTCCCAAGCCAAAAAGTGCCGCAAAATCACATCAGCATAGAAAACTTAGAGCCCCGAACAGCTCAACAGCCCATAGCCACAGCGAATAGAAAAGAATTTGAAAAATAAATACCAAGTACGCGCTTTGCTATGTTTTCTATGCGGGGGCGATCGTGGGGAATGGGGATTGGGCCAACAAACTAGGTTACTTGGCAGTGTTTAGCATAAATAACTAGCACACACCAGCGGCCACCTCGACAGCACACACAGCAAAAACAAAAAAACAGAGAAACATCATCGGAAAAGCCACATTAAAATAAATAAATGTGAGTGTGGCAGAGAGAACCGGATAATGGGGTTGGAAAATGGCAAAATCAAATTAACACTGCGTTTTCAAACATTGCAAATTAATGAATTGGGTTGGCCTTAACTATTAAATGTGGGTGGAATTTAAATCCCACAAATGATTTATGTCATATAAATGCAAAAAAAGCTCGCTACTTCATTAGCAAAAATAATTCAATATTTATGCATTATTTCAAATATATTTGTGTATTTAAATTATATTATTTATGATGAGTGTAAAAAGTTTAACAAGAAAAACACATACATATGAAATATAACTCAAATAACAAAAAAACCCATAATTCTGGTTTATATTTAAATGAAATGATGTTTAATTCATTGTACAAAAGACCATGTTGGTTCCACATTATTAATTTGATTTTAAAGTTACATTTTTGAATTTATATTCACTTTAAAGTGTCGAGATTTTATATTTAAGAAGTTAAAGACATATAAACTGATATAAAATCATTAAATAGAGTATAAAAATAAAAAAATATTTAAAATTCTAATACGTTTTTAAAAATATTACTAACAAACTACCGAAACCTTATATTTACTTTATTATAAAAAGCATACAAAAGTATTTTAATTAGTCATTTAAATTAATAAGAAATTCTTAAATTGAGAATCAAGATATAAACGTTTTTATAATATTTTATTAAGTGACATCAAGTTCTAATATATTACCTTTTCTTTTTTCTCATATCCAGAGTCGACGCAAAGCGTGGACGGCGGACCTGCATCGTGGCGTTTAACGCTCGATCAGGATCTAATTGACACGCTCAAGGGCAACTTTCCCAGCTGGTTCCAGGGCTCAGCAGCCGGCGGAGGAGGAGGAGGAGGATCAGCAGCCAGCAAGCAGCATCCGCATTCGCATACGCATACGCACTCGCAGCAGCACAATCATCATCAGCTGGCCCAGCAGAAGCATCACCAACTGGTGGCCACCAGTGTCATACCCATAACCATTGACACCAAGCTAGCCGCCAGCAGCAATACAAATACACTCCAGCAACAGCAGACGGTCATCCTGAGCCACAGCTCGTCGTCGTCGGCCTCGCCCGCCTCGTCCGTCAGTTCCAACTCCTCGAAGAAGTCCATCAGCAGCAGCCTGAGCAGCTGCAGCAGCACCAGTAGCAACAGCAGCAGCTGCAGCAACTCCCACACAAAATCCAGTTCCAGTGGCGCCAAGGGAGCCGGCGGTTCAGCGACGGCGAGCAGGTTCCTCAACAAATCCACCTCGACGTCGCCCACCAAGAGTCTCTCGCGGACCCTAAAGGCCACCCAGAAGACGACCAACGGCAGCCAGAAGGTCGGCCAGCTGGTCAAGTCCGCCTCGCTGCACAGCCTGAGCAGCGGAAGCAGCGGGAGCAGCAGCGGAAACAGTGCCAGCGGCAGCTCCTCGCTGCTGGCCACCATCTCCACATCGCCGCTGACCACCGTCGAGCTCATCTCGAGCGCCGCCTGCAGTGGCCTCCTGGCCACCAGGCTCAGCGGCAAGGCCTTGCACACCTTTCAGGACATAATACTGCTGCACGAGGCCTACGACGACATGTCGGAGGGTGGGTTGATGATCTGTGATCTAAAGATTAAGGAAAACCGCACTGAAATATTTAAAAAGAGCTTTCTAGTTTTTTATTTTGTCACTTTATTTTAGATTTAAATGTATTTAATGTTAATATTTTTTTTTAATTGTGTAACTTTGAGATTAACCAAAAAACCTCGTTAAAAATGTTTAAAATAGCTTCCTATTTATTATATTTGGATTAAAATTTTGTTTTTTTAAATTATTTAATGTTAATATATTTTTATAATTGTGAGTCTAGTTTGTTCTTTAAATATTCAGTGTGGTTTTGTCTTCTCAAAATAAACGTGTTCTAATATTTTTTATCTTTCGCTTTCAGGTGAGCAGCGTTTGCATGCGACGTTTCTGGGCAGCAGCGATGATGGTAACAACTCGGATTGTTACGATGCCAGACAGTCGCCGCCAAAGGCCATTGTGGATTCCAGTCCTCTGCAACCGGCCATGGACAAGAACAAAGAATGTGAGTTGATTGGAAATAGAGTTTAAGCTCTAAATGAAATTGGAAATACAATGGACAGTACCTATAGCCTTTTATATTTTATATATAGAATGTAGATTTCAGGGAAATCATTATGCATCGCATGCAGTTAAAGTTAAACTTTTAATTCTCATATTTTTCTAAAATATTCTAGGCACTTTGAGACTCTTCTATGTTTACCCACAACCCTTTAGTTGTTAGTTCAGCTCTTGTTTACCCAATGTTTTGCCGCCCACGCTGCTGGCCATCTTTCGGCGGCTGTTTGGCATTTGTCATCTGGTTCCTCCTGCTTAGTCATAAATGCCAGCCACTGCCCATCACGACGATCATCGCCAGAATCATCATCGTAATCCTCCCAGGGCCTCTCCACTCTCCACTCATTATTGACGTTCGCCTGGGGGGCAGTGGTCTGCTCTTACAAGGCGGCGCACAGTTTTAATGAAGCTGTCACGGCGCAACAGGCACTTAAGGCGTACACTTGAGGTGCTGCCACGCCCATTAGCTCGTCGAAAACCCATTCAAAAAATGGTTTTTGTATTTTGTCAACAGTTTTCCGTTCCGTTTCGTTCCGTTCTTTTTTGGCTGGCCTACATATTTGCTTGGCATTTTGAGTGAAGAGGAATATTCTTATTAATTTTGAATGGCCAAAGATGACAGACTGGGTCTGTAGTGTATATATATATTCTACAATATATAGAAATATATGGCTGCATAAGTTGCTAATAGTTTTGACAGCTCTTGTCGCCTGCACTTGCATGATTTTTAGATTTTAAAGGTCTAACCGGAAATGGACGATAAAGTTCACACGCCCCCTGATGACCCTGACCAAAAAGGCTCTCTAAATGCAAATGCAAATGTAAATCTAAATATTTATGAAGGCAAGGTTTATCTCTCGCCAAAAACTGCCAAAAATGTATGGTGAAAATTTCCGGCAGGCGCCCGAACAAAAGTTATCTAACAAATAAACTGCATATTTAGCAACAACCACCAGCTTTTTCCTCTCTGCCTTTCGGCGGTCAGTTCGATTCTCAGTTCTCAGGGTGTGTGTAAACAATTTGGTGAAAAAATTTATTATAAACACATGGCTGGCAGTCAATGATGGCGGCGCTGCAAAAATGTTTTGACAAATAAACACGCTGCACGCGACTCGAAAAACGCAGAGAAGAGCGGAAATAAACGGAAAGGCAAGGCAAGGCGACAGTTGTAAAGGCATTTTCCCATGCCATTCGGTGGGCATTGTACATTGGTTTTTCGGTTCGGAAATGGTATTGATTTATTGTTATTTTATGGGATAAATTATTGCCATTTACTGAAAATATTTATAAAATATACTAAACAGAGATATCAAAGTTAAATTTCTAAGAAAAGTAATAATCTTATCTTATTTACTCATGTCTATCGAAAGGAAAAGTCTCAAAAATATCGAACTCATCTTCTTATCGAAAATATCGTAAAGTTTGATATATCAAATTTTAAGTATAAATGTTCACACTTATCGGTAAAATATCGATAATATCGAAAAAGTATTCAACAAATTTTTTTTTTTTTTTTTTTTTTAATAACTGATTATATTTTGTAATAAATTATTTATTTGTTATTATTATAACTTTAAATTTTCTGAACAACTAAAACACAGTTTTCTTCATTTATGAGCACTCTAATTCCCTATTTGGCCCACTGTGCTTGCCTCTTGGTTGCCATTTCATGCATTTGCCTAGCTGGGATGATGGCGTCTTCGTTTAGTCGGAGCAACGTTGATCACGTAATCGATTTTATAATACAACATACAAACACGCAGTTAGCCATGTAGAATTGTGGGTGCTCTCCTTCTCTCTCTATCTGCCAGTTTTGCCCCGTTCTCTTTCTGGCCAGATTTTAATTTTGCCCGGCAATTGTTTACCTGACCTTCGCCACAGGCAGTGGGTTTTCTCGGCGAAGGGCAGCTAACCGCAACAAAATGCCAAGGGGAGGAGGAATTCTATAAGAAACTCGTTGCCCATGTCTACACACATTTATTGCTTTTCGCATAAAACTTTTATGTGTTTAATTTGGAATTTATGTTATTGTTTTTATCAATCGAGTGTGTGGGGAGGTGGAGGTGGGAGGAAAAGTAAAGGAAAATATTTCGCGCATAATTAATTTACGGGGGCGACAACAGTGTCGTCACCGTGAAGATTTTCCAGTGTTACATGGCCAACGAAAAAAGAATTCGCGTATTTTTCGCTCACTGCCATAAACAAAAAACCAAATTTGTTTTCGGTTATTTTCTTACTTTTTGTTTTGGGTGTTTTGCACACACATTTTTGTGTGGCACACTTCAATCGTAAAATCGCCAACAGCTGCCACCGTCTTCGTTTTCGTCTTCTGAGACAATTACGCGCCTTGGCCGCTCTCTGTTGGCTTTTTATGATGATTTCCGACAAAGAGCCCAAATTACTTTAATAACGTCATCGTAACTTTGATGTCGACTTTGTTGTGGCGTCAAGTGTTTTGTGTTGTGTGTCTTTTCGTCTGCCGCCTGGGCATTTTCATTTTCAGCATCGAAAATTAAACACAACGAGCGAAAGGCTTCTACTGGCTGCTAACCCACTTACTTAGATTGCACACTATGGTGCACACACAAACCACAAAAGTCGAAAGTGCAAAATGTTAAAAGAGAAGAATGCATTTGCATGCACTCTAGAAAAAAATAATAAAAAAATAAAAATTAAATAAAATATTTAAAATTGATTTTAATAATCCATCTATACATATAAAACTCTCAATATCCTTTTTGGTGGGTTAGAAACAGATCTCAAACCAGTAAAGCTACAGCTTCCAACTTTTTACCAAATATTCTTTCTATTTTGTTTTGGTTTAAGTGACCACCAACTGCACCAAAGAAATAAAAAATATATATTTTGGAATAAATTTAATGCACTAAAAGTTAGGAATAGTTTTCGGTGAAAAAAAAATGCTAAACAATTTTTAAGAAAGGAAACAAAATAAGTTACAATTTAACAGAAGGAATTTAAGTAAATTTTCGTAGAAAAAATAAATCCTGTGAAAAAATGTTAAAGAAATATATAAGTATTTTTCCTCGTACTGCATCTCTGTACATTTCCGGTCTTAAATGCTCTCGTTTCTGGCCTTGGTTATAGTAACCGCAAAAACACCCAGTGCACTGCCCTCCGGGTGGCTTTTGTTGCCTCCGAATCGCCGTAGGGGCATAAGATTTTGTGTTTTCATTTCATTTGCGGCTTTGGCTTCGGCTTTATTTACCTCCAGAGTTTCCAGAGCTTCCACAGCTTCCGATAGATAGATGAGTTCCGCCCACAGTGTCCTGCGCCTTAATGGGCTTTATTTCGTTTTAATTACATGGCTGGCTGGCCATTTTGTGAATCAATTTCGCCAGTGCTCGGAATGCTAATTGAAGGTAATGATATTAGGCGGACAGCAGGTCGTATGCTTAATATGCCAAAACATTCCCCGGAGACTTGAAATTACATTACACACAATGCTTGCACGCATTTAATCGTCCATTTCGGATTTAATGTTAAAAGGATAATGTCCAATGTCCCTATTAATTGATTATTTTATACGCTTTGCGATTATAATTAGAACGAGAGTATTGTGTTTCTCATCTTTCAAAGTCAATTCGAGGGGCTTAAGAAGGAGGAGGTTCCTTCCTTATTTGCCATTATTTATTTTGCCAACAGTCTGTCACTTTGTCCTTATTGCTCGGCGGCTTCCACTGGCTGTGAATGCCAAGTTAATTGACATCAATCTGTTATTTAGCCGCCCGAAGCAGCAGTGGCAATCTAATCAGATTATTACGCATACGCCCCATGGGGCCACACCTTCGTCGTCTTCGCCAACAGACTCCGTTTTTGACTTTGGCCTGGCTTAAATATTTAATTTTCCGGCCCCAAACTTTTTACTCTTGGAAAATACATACATATATATTCACACCATAATAGCCCGCACATAAAGATATTAAAAACTTTTTCCTTTTTTTTTCGCGCTGCCTTGTTTTTGCCATTTGCAGCTGGCTCTCGACATTTATTGCCATTGCGCCCTGGCATTGTCAAAAGGCTAGGAAAAGGCAAACTTTTCGCCCCAAAAATTATTTCCCCCAGCTGTTTCGAGCACTTTTTTATGGGATTCCTATGTTTGATCTCCTCCGCTGCCCCCCGCCGCGCGTATTGTTTTATAATTTACGATTTTTGTGGTTTTTGATTTGTTACTAACAAGTTGTGGGGTTTCATGCAGCTTAACTAACTTTTTTCTGGCAGCACCTAAATTGGAGGTCAACAATTACTTTTAAACAAGAAATCAATATCCCTTTCATAAAGTTTAACTATGCCTTAGTAAATTTAAAGCTAAGTTTTGATTAAAATTATTTTTTGATTAATCTAAATTAGAAGAAACTTTAATCCAAAGTAACAGATTTCTAATCTGGTATATTGGTATATATTTTCTAGTATACTTTCTGGTATATTTACATATAAAAAGACTTCTAAAGAATTCGCGTATGAAATCTTTACATCTCATTATGATTTAAATCACTTCTTAAATTCTTTATTTTTCTGATTTTTGTTTTGTTTTTGTTTAGTTACTAACAACTAGTGCAGCTTAACTAACTTGCTTCTTTGGTTCTTCCATCTTTTTGCAGCGCTCAAAGTGAAGCTCATGGTGCGACGTCCACATTCGCAACTCGTCGAGCAGGGCATCATACCATGTAAGTAGATGCGCGTCCGAAAAGCAGATTTTATTCCTGCCCCCGGGTCACAGCATTTAGCCGCTTAGTCAGATCGATAAAATACACATTAACCTCACTTAGCCGGTTCAGAGCATCTGCTGGCGCCCAATTCATCCATCGGCTGTTGCCCCAAAAAGGATATGCAAATACTGCCGTCGAACATTTCATTTCAATGGCTTTCAAATTTATGCGCAAGGCAATGGAGAAAAAAACGAAGCGAAAAGCGAAACCAAGGAAAAGAATCCTGGAAATACGCAAATTTACAAACTAATTCAAAGCCCTCAACGCAGCCGAAAGTGAATTTGAATTTAAATGATAAATTTTGCAGCGATGTTGAAGCGCCAAGAGCGAGGAAAAAGCTGAGCCAACTTTTGGGCACTGGATCAGAAATACATTTTGTGTAGCCAAATAGTAGGGAGTAGGGTGTTGTTGTCGCTATGGCTAGGAAATGCATTAAATTTATTATATGTTGATGAGCGAGTCTGAAAGCGAGAAACTCCTCATGCGGAATGTTTACATATGCCACATTGAACTAATGGAAATGTTTTGAGTCTTTCAACCACTGAAAGTTGCCAAATAATATTTTCAAATATTTAAAACGCTTATTTCAGCTTTTTTTGCGCTAGTTGTTAAACCGCAAATAAATTTTAATTAGTATAATACATATAATCTTAAAAAGAATCTGAAGAAGTCGCGTATTAAAATATTTGTATGTCCCATTTGCTACTAATAAAATTTAACTAGTATAATATCAAAAATTGTAAAAAATCTTCTGAAGAATTCGCGTTCTAAAATATTTTTATATCTAGTTTGTTTTGCTAAGTCTCGAATCTATAATCTTATAGTAAAACAGTTTGTTTTATAGTTTAATGTAATTTATAATAATTAAACTAATTTAAATTTATTTTTACTCCACAGCTCTAAAAACCTCGCCCGCTATCCACGAACAATGCAAGCAACTGGAGCGCGCCAAGACCAGCGATCTGCTGAAGGCCAAGATCCAGCAGCGTCCGAATCGCGAAGATCTGGAGAGGCTACACATCCTGGAGGAGGACGAGTGCCACATCGACCCGAGTTTGGCGGAGAAGCAGCGCATGCTGAAGAAGGCTCGCCTGGCGGACCAACTCAACTCGCAGATCCAGCATCGTCCTGGCCCACTGGAGCTGATCAAGAAGAACATCCTGCACACGGAGAAGCCGATCGAGAAGATCGTCAAGGAGGGACTCGTCTCGTTCAAGGCCACCAGCGAGGGTCTGCTCACCAGGCCCCAGCATCCGCACAGTTATGTGACCTTCGATGAGGACTCGCTGAGCTCGGAGAGTGACACGCGGCAAACGCCGCCCCGTTTGGATGAGGCGATGGTAGTGGCATCCAATGCTGCTCCCTCACCCACCGATGTGCTGCAGGCGGCGGCTGCCTCGGCGGGCATTGTGACCATGGCCCTGACCATGCCCACAGCTGGTCAACTGGTGGTCACCTCGCCGCAGATTCTCCCCCAGCAGCAACCGAAGCCTGTGGTGGTGCCGGCACCAGTGCCACCACCACCGCCGCCGCCACCACCGCTGCCCGTGGCGACCAGCAGTTCCATCATCAAGGTGAAGCAGGAGACGGCCAATCTGTTCGAGGAACTGTGCCAGAGTGTGACGGGCACGACAGCAAGTCCGCTGAACCATCATCATCAGTACCTGCCCATGCTGGCATCGCCCTGTTCTTTGGCCTCGAGTACTTCTACTCTGAGTCCCCTGTCCTCCATCGCCTCACCGCCACCTCCACCGATGACCAGCACCACACGTTTGCATCTGCAGCCCGTGTCCCTGAAGTCCGATGCTCCTGGCAAGGATAAGAACAGAAAGAAATCCAAGTCCAAGCCGGTGTCCAAGGCGCGCACCATTAAATTCCACGAGTACAAGGGACCACCGAGTGCCGCTGGCCAGAAGCAGGATCAAACGCAGCCGGAGGAGACCTCCTACCAGCTGATGTTGGAGCAGCAGAACTGTCTGCTCAAGTTCCTGGAGAACCTCAACAAGAATCAGTCCATCATACCCGGGAACCAGAGTGCTCCTCCTCCGGCGGGTGTTATGATTCCCACTGGAGGAGTTCCTGGTGCCACGAATAACAATAGCATCACGGTGACCACGAAGACGGTGCCCGCATTGGCCTCCCAGTCTGCTCCAGCGCCGGCGCCCATCAGCCTGCCCAACACGATTTCCATAACGAGCAGTTCGGGAGGAGCTCCGCTGAACTTTGGGGATGCCGCCATGTTGACTACGCCCACGCCGGCGGCGACACCCACGCCGCCCACACTGTCGCTGATTGCTACACCGCAGCAGCAGGTGCAGATGCATCATCAACCGATTGCGGTGCAGCAACATCCGCCACCACTGCCCTCGCCGGCGCTTTCGATCAGCTCCTCGATTCCGCCTAGTCCGGCCACCAGTTATGCCGAATCCACCACGAGTTCCATCACGGATTTGACTAGGCTGGAGAAGATGAAGGTTTCGGATCTGAAGCAGCATCTCAAGCGCAGGAATTTGCCGGTATCGGGACCCAAACCTCATCTTATTGAGCGCCTGAAACCGTATCTCCCTTTGGAGCCACTCGACAGCAATGTGGGAGCCAATCCTGCATCCAATACGACGACAGAAGTGATTACCATCTGCGATGCCATGGATACCAGCAACTGTGGACTGGTGGAACAACCGCCGCCGGTGACCATGCTGGTTTCCGATGCCACTGGCATGGAGCACGAGCAGATGGATGTGGTGCAACAGCAGATGGATAGCACGCATCCCATGACGCTGCAGACCATTCTGCCGCCCCAGCCGCAGACGGCCACCATCATACTGACCAACGAGGAGCTGCTGAGGGAGCAACAGCGCAAGATCGACGAGTTGCAGAGGCAGCTGCAGCGATCGCAACAGGAGCTGCAGAAGATCCGCCAGCGGCAGCAGCAGCAGCAACATCATCAACAGCAGACGGTCACGGCCCAGGTGGTGAATGCGCTGCCCACGCAGCAGATAACTCTTATCACTACGACTTCTAACGGACCGCAGCAAACGCTGACTGTAATGCCGCAGCAGCAACAGCAGCAGCAGGTGGAGAAGAGCATTCCCGCCAAGGTGACGGTTAAGGCTAGCAATGCCAGCCATAATAGCCATAAGGTGAATGGGTTGCAGCAACAACAGCAGGGATCGGCAGCCAAGAAGCCAGCCAGCGGCCATGCCAACAGCAATAGCAACGTTTCCTCGTCCAATCCACCGCCCATCAACCAGAAAATGGTGGTCAAGCAGCAGCTGGAGGCCAAAATCCAGAAGCAAAAGGCAGCGGCAGCAGCAGCCGCACAGCAGCAGCAGCAACAGCAGCAGGCACTGCAGCAACAGCAACAACAGCAGCAGCAACAGCAACAGGTGCGCCTGCTCACGCAAAAGACACAAACTGTACTCATTCCATTCAACAACAACAACAATCACATAAACAACGCTCCTGCCAAGACAACTACAGCCAAGAAATCCAATGTGCCCGCCAGCAATTCAAATACCACAACACCACAACCATATTGCAAGCAGCCAAGCCGACGGCGGTGGCAGCATCACAACAGCCAGTCGCCACACAGCAGCATCACAATAACCTGGGCCTGCTGTGGAACGAGGGCAATCAGACCATATTCCTGGTGGGTCTGAACGATCAGCACATGACGGCGCACACGCTGGGCAACATAAGTTTAACGGCCACCACCACAACGGCACCTCCACCAGCAGCAACAGCAACTCCTGTTGCAGCAGCAGCTCAGCCTAAGAAGCTACTTAATGGCCACCAACGCACAAACTCCCTGCCCAGCATTGTTTTCCCCATCGAAGCCAAGTCCATCATCACGCAGCAGCAGTTGCAACATCTACAGCAGCAGCAGCAACAACAGCAGCAATTCCAGCCTGTCCAGCAGCAGCAACTAATCCAGGTGGACATCAAGCCCTCGCCAGCACCACCGCCGCAGTATGAAGAGGCCACCAAGCAGCTGGCGGCCAGCAAGGCGGCCGCTTTGAATGGCCTCCTGCCGCTGGTGAAGATAAAGGAGGAGCCCGTGCTATCGCCCGCTCCTGCTGCAGCTCCTCTGACACCCGCAGCTCCTGTTAACAAACGCAAGTCGGCGGGCATCAAGTCCGAACAGGTCAGCGATGTTCTGGACATACTAATCAAGCAGGGTGAACTGCCCGAAAGTGCCGCTCTGGAGCCCATAACACCGCTAACGCCGCTGCCTGAGCTAGCCATGTTTAATGGTGTGGCCACGCCCACGACGGCGGCGGGTGGAGCCAGCATAGTGCCGCTGGTGCCCAAGCTGGAGGCTCCGGCCACGCCTGTCCAAACTCTCGACATGGCCATGGACACGAATGAGGGGCATGTCACCTTTACCACTCAGCAGCAGCAGCCGAACGCCACGAATCATGGGTTCATCGAGAACATAGACATGGGTTCGCCCCTACAGGCCGACTCAGGCGCCATCGATGCCGAGAGTGTGGCCAAGACCTTGGATATATTCCTGGAGCAACACCATGCCACTCCGCCGCCCAGCACACCGCCCAAGAGCTGCCACAGCGAGAAGCCCAACAGTCCGGATGCCAAGCTCAATCACTTTGATGAGTACGAGCTGCTGGAGCTGATGTCGCAGCAACTGGAGATGGACATGGGCGATGACTCCAGTGGCTATTGTCACACCTCGGAGGTTAAGAGTAGCAATAACAACCTGCGACGCGATCTCAATCCCAGCCTGCAGCCGTCCATCAACGAGCTGCTGGATGCCAGCAGTCCGGACAGCGTGCTGCTGAACAACAATCCGGGTGCCGCCGATGTGGACTTCGATGCGGATAGCTTTGTGGCCCAGCTGAGTCAGCATGTCACCGGCGGTGGCGGCAATGGCAACAGTCCCGGGGTCAATTGCAATGGCTCCCTGGAATCCTCGTCGTCGTCCTCGGCGATGAACGGGCACTTTGGCAGCCACGGCACCCCAATGGATTGCGATGATTTCGAGAGCACACTCAACTCATTCATGCAGGCGGTGAGCCAACCGCAGGCGGGCCAACACGGCGAATACGCAACGTCGACGGGGATGGTCAATGGAACAGGAGGAGTCGGCGGCGTGGGAGTAGGAATGGGCGTGGACAACGGCAGCGGCGGTGGAGCAGTGGACGCGTTCAATGCCAGCGGCGATATATTCGATCTGTTCAACATGGACGACTACAAGATGAACTGGGCAGCGGGAGATTTTACGGTCTAAAAAAAAAGGCAGAGCAGAATTTTCAAAAACTCACATCTATAGATTTCCCCAAACTTTGTTCCGTATCGAAAAAAGAAAAAAACAAAAACAAACACACAATCCAGCGTGGTGCTCACTTTTCTCAAAATATTCCTGAAGAATTCGTTTCGAAGAAAGCAAACACACACAAAAACAAAACAAAAAACAAATCCTATTTATTTTCTAAATGCATTTAAAACATTTGAACGTCAGTTGAAATTTCGAAACTTTACTATTTCCAAGAAAAACAAAAAACAATGCCAAAATTGCCGGGAGTAACACTCCAAAAACCATACTTTTGCACCCCTTCCTATATAAGCAAGAAAAACAAAAACAAAAACCACAAAAAACAGCCAAAACATTTAGAAAAGGATAACAAGTAAAACTTATCATAAACTATCATTAAAACGTAAGCCTAAATAAAACGAAATATAACAAGATGTTGTAAAGATCGATAAAGAGAGAAAAGAAAAAACAAAAGTACATGTTTCTAATGAAGGTCATTCCAATTTGAGAATAATGCGAGTGAAATCTAACTAACTAAAACCGAATGGAAGAGAATGAATGAGTTGAGTCCAGGATGAGGATCAGGATCAGGATCAGGATCTGCAGAAAATGTAAAAGAAGGAGAGAAAGCGGCAAAAGGAAAACAGAGAAAATAAGCTAAAGAAAAAATCTATGAAAATCGTAAAAAAAAATTATATTCTTGTTGTGAGAACGACTTAAGTGAAACACATTCAGTAATTTTGTTTTAAGTTCTATTTAAAATGAAATGAATTAAATTATTTAAAGCCTAGTGCAGTGCTTAATTCTAATTCTAAAGCGAAATTAAATTAAATATTTTAAACACAATTTGAGAAGTATTTCCTGCAAGGAAAGAAAAAGCCTTTAAAGTAGTCGAAGCCACAAAACCAGTTAAATTAATATATTTAAACTCTGATCAATTTCATTTTAAATGCTAGCAAAAATGTATATTCATATTTTTCTTTTTGTTTTTGCATTCTTAGGCACAGCGAATTCCGTTACTTAAACTAATTCTAAAGAAAATATATTAAAAACAATTAATTTAGCTACTTCGTAAAGAGTATCATTCAATATCCTGCGGCGCGTACTTAACGCACATTTTTTGTAACCGTGTCTAACGCAATTCGGAATTGTAATCGTTCACCTTTCGTATGCATACATATATTCGGCTAAGTGTATTTTGTAAATTGAGAGAGCATGCCAAGCATTCGGACATATTTTTGAGTGTATAGGGCTCAATAAAATAAATTTTAAATGTAATTACTAAGCGAAGGACACATTTCATTAGGAAACAGAAAGCCGAAACTAGAGAGAAAACCCAATTGAAAATTGCTAAAATGTGAAAGGAACTCAATACACCAATAAATATATATATATATTTTTGTATAAGCGAATTATATATACTCTACGTTTAGATCTAGTCTAAAATTTCACACATTTCACCCGCAGAGCTAAAGTTAATCATCACTCGACACACTTGTTTACATTTGCAATAATCTGATTTAAACTTGGATTGTAAGTTTGTAAGCTTAAAGTATACTTATTATCATCGACGCGCTTTAAACACACAAAAAGAGAAACGTTTCCATTATAACAATTCATATATTAATTTAATGAGTACGTTTATTGTTAGTATCAAACTTAATTACCATAACTAAGCTTATTGTTTGATTAATTCTAAATTTAATTACCTAAATATCTAATTTAATATGTTGGCTTGAACAATTTTTGTGCGTTGCGTTTAAAAGAGATTTCATTTAAATACAATACCAGAATAAACTGAATCACGTCATATGAGAACTATGTGTAATTTTTTTGCAACAAAAAGGATAAAAGTCTATATAATACATAATACATGCATACATAACAAGTGATATACCGATATACTTATATATATACGCATATTTAAATATGTTCAAGAACTTAAATAAAAACATTATTCATTTTTCCAAACTCGGACTTGATTTACTTACCAAACTGATTAGCCGAGCTATCAAATTTTGAACCCTGCGAAGCATAATAAATACGCATTTAAGCGCATTACGCCCCCGCGCAAGATAAATTCCACATTAAAATTAAAATCAATGACAGAATAATACGCAATCATAATGATTTTATGGCAGCCTCAACAGCAGAGCATCAACAACATCAACAAAACAAGGCTTATCATTAGCCAAAGCGGCGGCCATTCCTTGATTGGCGGTCCACGGCCCACCGCCAACTTGATGGGGAGGGGGTTTTTCGGGGGGCACTGCCTGAAATCGAGTTGAGTTGTTTATTTTTAGACCCGAAACGAAATCAGCAAACAATATGACGCAAAATTGCAGTAGCAGTGGCAGCAGTTGAGTAGCCATGGCAACAATTGTCGGATATTCCATAGTTGGACGGCTGCCAAGCGCTATGGCTTTACAAGGACGGGAGGAGGACGAGAAAGGACTACACAGGACGACCCCCTGCTGTGCACTGCTGTCCCACACAGAGACTATCTGCCCCTGAATATCCTTTGAAAGTGCTCCTGCGGAAGCCTGCTGTCTTTAGCTCGTTTCTTAGAATTTAACATAGATTTCTATTTGATTGGTGGAACAATAATTTTGCATATTTCTAAGACTCTTCTTCAGAGTTCAAACAAAGCACCTGGTTTTAATTAAGGTATTTTTTCTTAGAACTTGGTTATTATTCCAGGAGTTCAAGATAAAGAAAGAGTTTCAATGGACTTTACTACTGAATTAAAATGTAAAAAGATAAAAAGAAAATTGTTTTTAATTTATTCTAAACGGTTTTTACGCAATATTTGCTATTTAGGATCTAAGCCATTTTTCATATCTATATATCTATAGATATCATCTTAATCCTCATCGAAACGCTCCGGGATAAACCTCTCCGGTTCCGGATAGAACTCGGGATGGGATGGATGCCCAGCGTGGGAACCAAAACTCCAGTGTCGGGTTCAATGGGTTTCCGCAGGGTTTCTAGAAAGCGAATTCTTTAAAATTCTTTCTTATATCAACTCACCATCGATAACCTTTTCCAAATAGATCATCTCCCGCATGCTATCATAGCTATTTTTCATTATGCTTCTCCAGCTCGGAGTTATCCTTCAACCTCAGTTTATCCTGCACATCCTGATTGCAGGCTGGCTCATAGAGTGCAAATCCCATGGTCGTAGAGCTCGTCTCGAAACCAGTCAAGAAGAATATAAAGGCCTGCGCTGCAATCTCATTAAACGTAAGATCTCCTGCTTATCGCCAGTATCGTACTTCAGCTTCATGTCTAGCAGCATGTCTATGAAATCGTTGCGAGTTATCTTGTTCTTTATTATTAGAGTGTAGACATAATTCGGTTTTTCCATTTCACAATGATTTCTAAAATTAAGCCAATAATCACAATAATCAAAGTGGTAAAAGCGGCCATTGTTAATCAGCTTTCACTGACTTCAACTAGTCCTCTATGAGAATGATCCCCCCATTCACTGGTTTAATTAAGGGCTTAAGTATCCGCCCACACAGAGCTCTCTGGCAGAATTAAGCTAAGGTAATCATCTATTGTTTGAAAATTCAATAGCCATTCTGGCAATTGTCATTGAAGGGCTTAAAGTCCTTATTGAATCGATGGCCATACACATACATATTTTCCCCCAATTAAGCTATGCCATTACCTTTAATAACTTGCCTTATATCCATGGCAATTTATGCATCTATTTTGCGTTGTTTTGGGTTTTGTGCTTTCTTGGCCATTGTTGGCTGGCAGCCACAGCGAAAACAACAGCGTCAACATTCCACAACAGCTGCAATATGTGCCAGCAACAGTTGCCCAGCAAAGCAGAGAACCACCATATCACCCATGGAACCACCCAACCACCCTCGCGAATCCACAACCACCCATTGCGAACTAAATTTATACAACGCTGACTGTAATTTGCGTTATTAAAATGGCGTCAGTTGCTTACCAAAGCGAAAAGTTTCGCCCACCGCCCCCCTCATCATCATCGTAGTCCACAGGTCCTTGGTGCTTGGTTCTTCGTTTCTTGGCTCCTTGGTCCTTGTCACAGGAGCCCTCTGCTGGTTTTTCCATGCTCGTCTAATTGTGTTTGAGCTGCGCTACAAATAAGGCGTCTTCCGATGGCCAGTCGAGAAAATTGAGATTTATTTCTGCGAATTTCGGTATTTAGCAAGGACAAAAATAGGAAATAAATGTAGTGGCAAGGTTTGCAAGTCCAGCGAGGAGCTACAGTGATTAAGGTGTCTAAATTATCTCTATTTATTAATTATGTCTTTAACTATCTCTATTTCGAAGTAAAAAAATATTCAGCAAATTTATTTAGGTCTTAATTTATCTTTTAAATTATTTTACTAAATTGTACTAATTATTGAGTGTAATATAATATTACAAAAATAAATATTTAAAAAATGTTCACCAATATTATTTAGGTTTTATTTAATAATTTAGCTTAGTTTCTTAAAATACAAAAGTAAATCTCATAAATACTAATAAAATAATTTAAAAATCTATATACATAGCACTATCGACTCAAATCTACGAATCATCGCATTGACAAACCCACTTAAAAAAATTCTTAAAAGTTGTTACCATTAAATTCTAGTGTAATAATCATTTTAGTATATGTTGTAAAACAATTAATACACTCTTCTTTGTAAATTTACCACAACATCTGCTTAAATTTTGGTACCCCTCCTTGTCATATTTTGTTAAAAAACATCCTTCTAGTGGGGTCACCTTATTCTTCACTCCTTATGGACTTATGGCCAAATCCCTTGATCACCGCCCTATAGAGGTTTCCTAAACTGTTCTAGCCGAAGCCCCCAAGGGAGCCACGCAAAGTGCGTACTTCTCCTTGGCTTTTTGCCTTTTGACGTGGCCGACGAGCAACAAGTTGGTCATCATCGTTCAGGGCCATTTCCACACTTACCCCTGCCAAAGGACCCACTGACCACCCACCCCACTTACCCCATCCAATCCATAAGTCAAACTGTTGCTTTCACTTCGGTGGTGTGAACTTTTCACTCTTCTGCCAGCTTTTGCTTTCGCACTGATCGATATCAATTGATTGAGCCACGTTGAGGCATTCGACTTCATTTTTTGTCGCCTTTTTGATTAACAAAAGGAATTTCCAGCCCAGCCTTCCAGCTTTCTCACAAATTATGACCCACTCGACAGCAATTTCCCGGCACATTATTCAGAGTTAATTACTTTGTCAAATAAAGCGTTTTGAGCCACATTGTTCTAGCCCCTTGGCTTTGGTGTGAAAATTCAATTAACTTTGCGCTGTAAATAGGCAAAAATACGGGGTCTAGCCGACAATCTGTCTGGCAAACTATTTGCATTGAACATTCAAACAAAATAACAAAAAGCGGCAGGACAACAAGGACAACGAGGACGAAAACGAAAACAATGGCTGGCTGTCGCGATTTTTGCGTCATTTACTCAAGTTTATGCCAAGACCACTTGTCGTCCTCGCAAATTGTTCTAATTAAGAAGACCAAGTTGGCGACGAAGTTGGCCCTAAAGGGCGAGGAGCGGGGTGTTCGGGCAGGTAAAATGCCAAATTAAAATCGTAATGAAGCACTTAAGTTGTGTTTTCTTAGACCTTTTCCAATGCCCTTACAAGAGGAACTTTGAAATTATTAGGGAATTTTGAGAATACTTATAGAATTGGAAATTACTTTTGCTGAAAGGATTTTTCTTTTGAATGTGGACAGTAAGACAATAGCCATTATTTTATTAATATTTAATATTAATATTTATTTAATAAAATATAAATTAAATATTCTAGAATTACACTGATAAAAAGCGAAGTACTTTACGTTGATATTGATCCAATGCGGATTTTATAAAAGTTAAAAATTTAGATATTTATAAAAATATATTATTGTTCATTTAATGATTTTTAAAATAAAATTTTTTTTATTGAATTAAGAAATGCTTAAAATAAACTTGACTAAATATAATGTTTTTTAACTTGATACAATAGTTTTTAAATAAAATCTTGCAACATTATGTTTATGTCTGCTATATATTTTTAAATATTAAATATGATAATTTCGAAATGTTCCTTACGAAAGAGTATTAGAAACTCATCTAAAAACGCGTTGATGACATCCTGTATTTGGTTCCTCTTAATTCAGCCATCTTGGTTGTTGGCGAGCGAGGATTTGAGATTCAAGTGGCCCCGGCATTAGCGTCAAGTGCTCGGCTGTCTTTCTTAGGGCTTCCACATAATTAAGTTGTAGCCATTGAAAGTGGGCAAAGGATTATGCCTGGTCCTCGGTCCTCAGTCGTCGTTCCCCGGCATTCGGTCCTCGTCCTGCTGCCCTTGGTCCTTTGGCACTTTCCCTCCTGGCTGGCCCTGTCGCCATTAATTGAGTGTCATGGCGAATGCAAAATAAGCTTACGCATTTAGTTGACATAACCGTCAGGGATAGACTGCCAGCTGGTCATCCAATCCAACTCAATGGCAGTTGCACTTGCAGTTGGATAGATTTTTAAGCCAATCTAATGGCAAGCAATTAGCTGGGTTTTTTCTTTTTTTTTCCAGCTCAAAGCAGATGTTAAGGGTCATAAATTCTCTCATTGAGACGGGGGTGTTTTTCGTGGGATTTTTTTCATCGTAGTTATACATATATAATTCATTTGCCAGGAAAAGGGTTTTAATGAAAGAGCTATCACTTTTCTAAGGATTACAAAGTTTCAGGACTTTAAGATAAAATCAGAAAAATTGCTATTGTGGACATTCTAAAACTATATCTATAAAGCGGAAATTTACAATTTTATGAATCTCAAACCAATAAAACTTAAAAATCCCAATTTTTCCCAAATATTCTTACTGTAGTGTAGATTGGTGGTGACATTTGATTTTGCACCTAGAGTCCCTATAATTAAGTTAAGAAAAATGTGTAAAATTATTTCCGGTTTACTTTTAAGTTAAGAAAAAATATGTGTAATTAATTAAGTTTAGTTTTCCGGAAAAATTTTAGAAGGCACACACAAGATGATTATTATTTTTTTAATGTCAAGTAATTAAATAAATTTTAAAAAATCATTGTATTACCTAAGATAAAAAGAGGACACAAAATATTTATTTAGGGACATTTTTTGACAACTTATATAGGTTTTAAAGCGTAAACATGTATAGAAGCTTTAAAGTTTTCAACGCCAAGCCCCAAAAAGTAGGCTACAAATCGTGCATTCCTCCCATGACTGACTATCGTAGTATCTCGAAGTCAGGAGCCTGGGGTCTGGAACACAGCGGTCCATCTGGTTTTTTGGTCATCGATCCAACCTCGTCGCAAACCCTGACCCCGAAACTCTAACCCCTGACCCCCTGTCCCACCGCCTGACCGTGGGTCAATATTGGTTTGCTTTACTGCGCTCGGTTTGATTTTGTTTGCTCTTGGCTGCGAGCGTGCGGAGCGAAAACTTTGGCCGCAAGACTCTCACACGCGCTGGCTGCTCGCCGAGAATCCCCGAGAATGTGTGCAAATGTCGGGGATATTCCGTGGTTAAACAAAAGCATTTGCATGAAAATGTTTTACTTTTACTTGGAGTTTTCCTGTGTGTGACGAGAGCAAACGGAGGGGAAAATAAAGAGAAGGCTGCTTTGCTTTGTTTGCTTTATGTTTTTTGTTTTTCCCCCAGTGCTAATTGAAGCGGATTCTTTGGAAGACGACCCCCCATCTCAGTTGAAATAACGTCGCCTGTAAAATGAAAAACTTAATCTGAAAAAATCAATCTGCAATAAAAATAAAATTAAGGCGAACGACGGAAGGCTCGGCCATATAAAAAAAGGTGAGGAGAAGGAGAAACTGGAGATGGAGACACGCATAAAGAAGAGCCGAGAAAAATGGACGCACGCACAGGTCCTGGCGAAGGACCCTTGGCCGAAAGGCAAAAGGTGTGCGTCAGGATTACGCGGCATTTCACCATTTCAGCATTTCGAGCTGCGAACGGCGAGGGTCCAAAGGATATTCATAAATAAATATCTGCAGGCATACAAATTGATAAGCTGGCAGCCAGGTCCCGGCCTAAGCCCCCCAATACCATGCCCCGAATACCCAGACCCTGGCATCTTAATCGACAGACGCTGCATACCTTTTCGATGGGCCTGCGAAATCGCCAGTCAACCTCCCGACTTTGACTTGGAGTGGGTGGGGATGGGGATTCTCGAACAGGTCCAAACCAAACATCCCCCGATGACTGGCTGGCTAACAGGTAAACATTGGCTACACTCGCCAAATAAATGTTTATAGAGTAAAGAACAAATTAAAAATATAAAAAATAAATATTTTTAAAATAAAAGTTAATATAAATAATAATCTAATAATATAAAATACATCGAAATATCTTTTTCTATCCAAAAAAAATTATTAAAAAAGACAAAAAATTAAAAAACATTAAAATAATTCCTCAAATAGATATAATCTTTGTTTCAGAAATATTTTTAGTTAATTGTGTTCTAGGGATTGTTATTTTCCCACCATAAACATTTTTTAATTAAAAACAGTTTCCTAGAGAAGAAATTGTATATCTATTGTTTATTTTTTTAGGGATACAATTAATTTCAAACAGATTTACAAATTATCATTTTATATGCATATTGCACTGCATTAAATGTGAAATATAAGGAATACATTTTTTTTATTAAGCGTTTTTAGGGATTTTTTCCAAGTCCATCCGTGTGCGCCTTCTTTTGCAGCATTCTAATGCCGTTCGTCCTTCGTCCTTCAACAGGCGCTGCTCCTTTCACACGCAACGCCCCCTATTTTCCCTCTTCCCTTTTTCCACCGCGCATTGGCACATTTTCCTTTCAGCTGCCTCCTCAGCTGTTTTTTTTTCGCAGCTCCCTTTTTCCACTTTTCTTGGGGGCCCATTGAATTTTATTGTGCGCTCAAATTGTTTTGGTATTCAAGCTTAAAGCACGCGACTGCTTCTATGCCTGTGGTTGGCCGCTCCTGCCGCTCCTTCCGCTCCTGCTCCTTCAGATCCTTTGGCTCCTTGTGCTTCTGTTTTTTTCCTGCTGCTGCAGGTCCTGCGAGTTACGATTGTGTGTGCTTTTGCTGGTGTGCGTGCGATGTTTCCGTCGTCCTCGGCGATGTTCTCCTGCCTTCCAGCGTATCCTGTTGCTTGCGAAACGCAACCAGTTGAACATTTCCACTTCCAGCTGGACTCTCTGGGCCTCGGCTTTCCCTTCGGCTTTCAATGTCGCTGGCTCTCGCGGTGAAAGGCTTTCTCTTTTTATTTGCCTGCTCTCTCTCTGTGTTTTATTCGGCTGTTGCTTGGCACATGTTTAACGCGCAATTATTTTGGTCCTGTTGCGCTTTTTCCCAGCGTCTGTGTGTCAGTATGGGTGGCTGGCTTGGCTTAGTTTGTATTCAGACAAAGTCAACTCCAAGTTGCTTAAATAACGCAATTAATTCTGTTATTGAGCACTTCAAAGTGCACGCAATTTGGAATTTTTTATAACGTTTCTTTAATTTTTAATTTTGTAGATTTATTTTGAAGTACTTTAAATATTTTTAACATCATTTATTCAATTTTCATTATGTAACAAATATGTTAAACCATTAAAGTATTTTTTTAAGTGACTTGGGTAATTTTAAGAATTTAATTTTTGCTTTCTCCGCACAATTTATGGTTTCTTGGAATTTTAAAACACATTCTAAAAAAACGTAAACGTAACATTTTCATTTATTATACCCGTTACTCGTAGAGTAAAAGGGTATATTGTATTCGTGCAAAAGTATGTAACAGGGAGAAGGAAGCGTTTCCGACCCCATAAAGTATATATATTCTTGATCAGGATCACTAGCCGAGTCGATCTAGCCATGTCCGTCTGTCCGTCTGTCTGTCCGTCTGTCTGTCTGTCCGTCTGTCCGTCTGTCCGTCTGTCCGTCTGTCTGTCTGTATGAACGCTGAGATCTCGGAAACTATAAAAGCTAGAAGGTTGAGATTTCACACACATATTCTTGGGCTTCCTACGCAGCGCAAGTTTGTTTCATCGAGGTGCCACGCCCCCCTAACGCCCACAATCGCCATAAACGATTTTCAAATGTGTCTGGAGGCCACATCTTTTAAGATTTTAAAAATATATAAGTTATACGCAATAAATTGTTTATATATTTATCTCCCTCGCACTCCCTTTAGCCCCAATAGATAGTCGGGACACCAACCCGAGTACAGCGTTCGCACTCCCTTTAGCTGAGTGACGGGTATTAGATAGTCGGGACACCAACCCGACTATAGCGTTCTCTCTTGTTTTTAAATAAATTGTTTCTATTTCACCTCTATATCTTAGAATTTTACTACAAAAACAGTACAATGAAATATTTTATTTGAAGCCCAAAAATAGTAAGAAAACAGATGTTTTTTGCTGTTAAGTATTATGTTTTAATATTATTATTAAAACAATAACTCATTTGAACCAGAGAATACTGATGAAAATGATCCTAACTATTAAAACCAGCCTTTTATAATATTTTTCATTACAAATATATTTTTCTTCCCATTAAATATAGTGATTAATTCCCTTTTTAAAAATTGTAGTCTTAGAAATCCCTCTTTTATCTCCCAAAAACCCCAAAATACCATCTCCACTGACATCTCCATCGACATCAACATCATGATGGCCATCAGCATCATGGCTGGGCATGCAACAATTATGAAAAGTCTCCACTCGTTCGCATTTGTCCGCTCGTGTAGACATCGGTGGCTGTGCTGTTTCATAGCCGAGTGTTTTTCGGTGGATAGAGAGCGCGCACCTTATAAACCAGCTATATGCGTGGGCGGTGGGGGGCGGGGCATGATGTGCCTGCATCCGCATCCAGGGAAATCGCTTAGCTGTTGCTTTCGTGTGCGACTTGGCAAGGTGGAAATTGATATTACTTTTTAATGCTGGGCCAGCTGGTGGCAGGACTTCCAGTGCGCGAAAGGGAGGGGTGTATACCAACAACAGCGAGTGCGAGAGAGAGAGAGCCAGAGAAAGAGAGAGGGAGAGAGAACACAGAGCCTTCGGCTCGAAGGACCAAAAGTGCCAGCCTCGTCACAGTTCGAGTTGAGCCGTCTCGCGAGCAGGACACCAAACGCGGAGGCTGACATATCCCGATATCCTGTGTGGCCAGGAGAACTTGGGCACCAGAACCAGGAACCCAGGCTATAGAACCCATAGCTTCTGCTCCAACTTTCTTTCCCCCGGCCAAGGTGTGTGCGTGTGCGCGAGTGTGGCGGTGTGCGTGGCGTGTGTGTGTGTCCCTGTGCGTGTCTGTGTTGGCCAAACAAAAGCCAAAATAAGTGACGAATAAATTTAACACAAAAAAAAACAGAGCCACCTGAAAATATATACATTTTCCCTCAGAAAATATTACAAATACTTTAAATCAGAAAAATATATCCATTGTTTAGCAGGTGAGTGAAATCATGTGTGTGCTTCAAAAACGGCGTTGTTATGAAAGGACTCGCGTGGCAGGCTAGCAAATAGTTTAATTTCCGGTCTGGCCATCAGGCGCACATCCGGTTTCAGTTTTATTTCCGTCTGTGCTCGCTGCTCATTCACATGTGCCAGGATATAGGCTAAAAGTTCTTAAATTCATTTTTATAAAATAGAAAATGGATTTTTAACTGTGAAGTTTCAAGGCTAAAAAGGCTAAAAAATAATTATTAAGAATTATATGCATTAAATTCTTTATCTTAAATTTTATTAAACAGAAAATTATTTATAAAGGTGAAATTTAAAAGCTAAATATAAGAAAACATTTAGCAAGAATTTTTAAATATTCTAAAATATTTTTATTATATTTCTTATGGCTGTCTAGAAGTTTTGTAAAGTAAATTAAAGCCCTCACAAGCTTAAATGAAATATATATAAAATCCCTGAATGTTTAGCGATTTTTCAAAACCTTGATTTTGTTATTGCAAACTTTTTAAGTGCTTTTATAGAAAAGTTTTTGCAAAAAATCTAAAAATGGCTACCAATAAAATACCATTACCCCAAATGTATTGATTCTTGGTGGGGGGCACCACCCCCTCCCCTTTCAGACAATTCCAAATGTATTAACCAGGCTTATGTTTTAGCCCTCGGGGGCTTAGAGAAAAGACGGCAGGCCCAACACCTTGCAGGCTGCGAAATAAAACAACTTAATGAAGCAAGAAATTGAAAACATTATCAAGGCGATTAATTATTGATACTTTGATGTTCCCGGGCCCCCGTCTAATTAATTTATAATTAAGTTAAGCAGCTGCCCGGGGCCTTCTTATATTTCCTTTGGCCCAGCTTTAAGTTCGGAATAAGGATGAGGATAAATCTATAGAGCATCTTTAAGCTGTCTCCGGCACCTGGCTTAGCAATATTCCCTTCGATTGAGACTTTATGAACGTGACCCGCCTGCCGTATCGATGGCAATCAGTTTGAGTTTGAGTTTGGTTTTCGGGTGAGGGGTTTGGCTAATGCCTCCTCCTTTTTGGCCAGCCAACTGTCATTACTCTTGGCCCTAAGCCCTGCCAAAGTTTTCTCTGGGCCCCCAGTACCTAAAAAAATACCCCCTGCACTTTACTTTATACCTGCCTTTCGCTTTTCGCCTTTCCAGTCTGGTCGAGGTCTGCTCCCGAGTGCTTTTATTACGCCATTTTAATTTAGATTCCTATCAATCAGTAATAAGCATTTTGTCCACCCGCACAGACAGAAACAAAAGCGTAAAAAAGCGAAAAGATATTAGCCATTAAGGTCAGAGGCATTAGCTTAATATCCGCTTGATTTTTATAACAAAAACTTCATTTTATCGCACTTTACCGTTAAGTGGGCAGGGCAAAAATTAAATTTTACTCATCATTTCAGAGCCAAAATAATTAAATAATTTTCCCTTTAGTTCTCAGAATTTACCCGATATTTAAAATGTTTATTAAACAGAAGTTTTTCTTTGATTAGATCAGATATCATTGATTTTATTAATTGAGTTTATTTCACTTGCAGTTTAAAAATCCATGCAATTTATTACCTATTTTAAATCCCCTTCTGTGTTATTACAAGAAAATGAAAGTGTCTTAATTGATTTAGAAAATGTAATTAAAATTAATGTTATTGTTGATAGAAATAGGATGTTTCCCTGGTGGTTAAAAGCAATTAGTAAATAATTTTAATGGCAAATTGACTATAGTTTGTTCAATATTTTCTAATTAAAAACGGAAACATAATTAAAAAAAAAAAAAAGTTTACAACTGAAAAAAACCTTTGCAAGAATTTTAAGTAATTTAGAAATAATCCAATGTTAATGTCAGTAGATATTGCTTTTCCATCCCTGAGTGAAAAGCCACTACAATATTTTAAAAATTAAAAAACTCTAACAGAGCACAAAATAATATTTTTCCCATCGGCAGGTTAAAAGTCAATCCCATATTTTACAAATTCATTTGATTGTCTTTACAAGACTACCAATTTGTATTGATATTTCCCAACTGTTTTCGGACGAAAGTTTTTTTATGGGATTCGAAGGAAGTAAACAAAGTTGTTTAGTTTTCCTGTTTTCCTGCAGATATATGCAAATCAAGCGGCAAAACTCATTTCAGATTCCACACAAAATCGCCCAGAAAAGTTAGCCAAAACAACAACAAATATGCTAGGGAAAACTGGCAAAGAAAAAAGAAAACTCATTCGGATCGTTTGCATAAATTTGCGTCTTATTTTGTTGGCAATTTATATGCGCAGCCGAGTGACACACGCATTTTAATTGAAAGCAAATAAAAGACTCTATAATACATAATATGACAAGCCATAATCCTGACAGCAACAGTTATGCATGCTGACAGCTCGCAGCGGAAAATGTGGGTGGGAAAATGGTAGTGGAAGAGCCGGAAAATGGACAGCAGGCAAATGCTGACAGGCTGGCCAACCCAGTGAACTTAATGGCATTTTAAACAACTGAACGTTGCTGCCCAGCATTTTCCCATTTACCCCTCAAAATGTATTCATTAATGTCCCGTCTCCAAAGTCAAAGTGTTTAAAATGTTGAACACGCACACGGGGCATTACACATACGCCATGGGGTCCCTGTTCCCGCACAAAAAAGGATTAGGCCCTTTGTTAGCCGCCTTTGGCTTATTCTGGTTTCTGGTTGCGCTTTAATCAAAAGCAAAAATTAATTAACTTTATTCCCGACTCCCGTTTGGCTTTATTTCGCTTGTGTGTAGTGAATAATGAACGATTCCCGGAGTGTGCGAGATGCAAAATACCAAATTGCCGCTTCATTTGCACAACAATTTTTAATAAAGCAGCAGCAAAGTGAGCGAATTTTTTCCCATTTTCCGACCGGGTTTTTCCGGACGCACACAAGCGGAGGGCACCAAAAAAAGAAGAAGGAAAACTCCGGGCCGAAGATAAAAAACGCGTAAACAAATAACCGACATAAAGCGCATAAAGTGAATGATGCTGGCCACAGACGCAAATATTTATTTTACATTTTTAAATAAGTCGCTCACATTTGTTGTATTTGGCTTTATGCGCCGACCTCATCCCATTTTATATGTACAGAAAAAATACTGGTGCAGGCGAAAAAAATACATAAATTTTAAAGCTCATACTTACAAAGTTCTTATCTGATTTAATATATTTACTCACAAAACAAATTCCCTGTGATAAGAGCAAACAAATTCTGTTGATTCTATTTGATAATGGAAAGTCCTTTTTCATAAAAACTATGAAATGTGTTTACATGTAATACAAATAGTTGTGTAACCTTTCAAAATAGCACTTGTCTGAGAAAAATGTGTAATTTTTGGATGACCTTTTGCTTATTTAAAAAAAATTTAAACTTTAACTCTCTGACATTAAATATAAAGTAGGTGATTTTTTACAGATTTTAAATCACCAAAATATATACAGAACTTTTGAAATCACATTTAAAAATCAAATTAGGAGCCTAAAAGAGTGCAAAAAATACTGTTGAATACTTTTAGACACTTTTTTTTGACATTTTAAAGTGATTTCAAATACTTGATGCTCTCTCCCTTCAAAAATTCCATAATTCTTAATCCCAAAACAACTAATTTCTTACAGTGCATAATACTATGTATAGCCTGCAGTGGGGAATGTAATTAATTGAATTTCGTTGGCATGTCCACTCATCACGGAAGTCAGGGCTTCCATTTTTTTTCATTCGCTTCCTTTTCGTTTGTTACGCATGCAAAAATGTGCAAAGTGCAGGTTTATGTGGAACAAAAAAAATCGTAAAGGGTTCTAAGTGGAAGGAGTAGAAGGATAAGGGCATTGGGTGGAAAAATTCCAACCCATACCCCACAAATTTTCACACACTTTTCCACCCACTCAGGATGCTGTCATGCATTCCGTTCACTTGTCGTTTGCACACACACTCCTCTTCCTCTATTTACTTTCTGCGGCTCGAAGAATTCTCAATTAAAATGTTTACCCACAGTTCTGAAAACGAAAGCAGCAGTTTGAAGCACAGCTCTTGTTCACTGGTAATTTGCATATGTGGATGCGTGACTCTGTGTCCCGAAAATACAATTTCTCGTTAAGGCCCCCTGTACTATACTATACCATACTATATATATAAAAAGCAACTATCCAACGGGGTGAAAACGGGTTGAAAAAGTGTGTTTGGCTGGCAGAAATAAATTACACTTTTCGCTCGCTTTTTAATCCGGAAAATGTTGAATTATTCCCGGGAAATAAAGTGAACTTTGAGTGAATTAAAGTCAGCTTTGGCGTAAATTACTTTTATGTCTTGTAGCTTTAATATGATTTCGAATTTTTGGGAGAACCTATAATAAATTATATTAAAGTTTGTGTTAGATGAAAGATTTTCTCAGCTTCAGAAAATAATTTACATATTTATTATTACTTTTTTTTAGTACATTTACCAAGATAATTAAATATTTCGTTCCAAAAAAATAATTTACCTTTCTCTTTCATCTGGACATTATTTTATTATTTATTATTAAATTAAATCATTTCTTCGCCTTAGAAATTTAATTATTTCGTTTGAAAAATATAATTTACCTTTCTCTTCCTCCTAGACATTATTTTATTTGACAGTCTAATTTAGATAATTCTCCCTGTGAGCTAAAGAAATCCATGGGGATCCGGCCCACTTGTCTTAACTTGGCCAAATCGCCGCAACACAGAGACAGTGACAAAATGCTACAAATTTTACAATTTCCTTGTGCCATTTAAAGTCTCGTTCTGGATCTACGTTGTCCGCCGGCTGTTGGCGTTGTCATTACCGTAACGCGGACTATCCTTAATATCCGGCCCACACAAAAAACCTGAAGAAGTGAAGAAGAAGAGGAGGAGGCGGAGGGTCGAAGGACTAAGGACCAGGGAATAGGGATATATGTATAGGATATCCAGGCAGACAGTGACAGAAGGTAGATAACCAAGGTAAAACGTTACTTGGCCGCGCTGTGTTTACATTTTGTTAAACGCGACCCTGACCCGCGTCCAACTCAGCCGGAGCCATCCTCCTAGATTCTACCTACCACCTACCATTTTCCACCTCCTCCTCCTAGTCCCTTCCTAGTCCCTTTCCAGTCCTTTCCCTGTCCTTTCCCCTAACGTGTAATCGCTCAAAGCAGCTGATAATGGCTCCTCTGGCTGCTGACGCCAACCCAATACTCCCAGTTTAACCACACTCGAAAAAAAAAGTTTCTAGAAGTTTTGAAAAGGTATTTAAATTACTTTTAATACATATTTAAGAAAATTTAATTGAAAAATTATATTTAAAAATGTAATTTTGTAATAAATAATTTACTGTAATTAAATGTGTTTTTAAATGCCTACGATTTAGTTAAAAAAAATTAATTTATTAAATTTAATTTGCGATTTAATTACATTTATTTTATATCGTTTTTTTCCAATAAAATATGACAAATTAATATTTAGCGACTGTAAAGGTAACATTATTTACCTTAAACAATAAATTTTAAAAATTTGTCCAATTTAATTGGGAATATTATTAAATTTGATTTACCAAAAAGTGTTAAAAATGTGTTCATTAAACTCTTTCTAAAATACAAAAAAAAAATAAATAAATAAATAAATTTTCTAAAATTTGGTAAAGGGGTTTCTAGTACGTACTTTGAACTATAGTTTATTTATATTCAGAATTCTATTTACAAAATTTAAGTTCTGTCTTATTAACTTAATTTCCTATAAATTCTTTAAAAGCTAAAGATATATAAAATTAAAGTTTTTAAAATGGCAAAAAGATAAATTGATTTAACATAACTAATAATTGCTAACATTTTTCCCATTAACTCTTTTTAAATGTAACCTTTTTTTCATAATGAAGGTAAGCACCACTTTTTCTGTGTGCTCTGCTGGCAAACAAAATTTGCCGCATTGTTTGGCTTTTCTTGCTCTGAGTTCTGAGTTCTGCGCAAAATTGACATTTTATGCCCTTTTCGATGGGTCGAGAGTGGAGTGGAGTGGATTTTCCTATGTATTGGGTTATATGGGCTGGCCTAATGAAATATTTGAGCCAGCTAAGAGTCGTGTTATGAGTGCAGCTTACGCTTTGTGCTTTGATTAATGTAATTGGCGCCCGAGGGTCACGTTTGCAGGGGAGTTTTGACACTTTGAACTGGGTGAACCTCCTGAACTGGCCCTTGGTGTTGTGTACTCCAGATGATTAATGCATGTGCCTATCCGATGGGCAACAGGCTGAGCTTAAAGTTCAACAACAACGGAAAAAATGGCTACCTACTGCAAAATCGAAAGTAATTTTACTGAAATGTAAAAGTTTCGAAGCGCAGAGAACCTTGGGTCCAAGGACGCTCGCTGTTTGCCTAAAGTTTTAGGTAAATTTTCCTTATTTTTTGCCCTGTTTTTCCTTGCTTTTCCCCTTATATATTTTTTATTTTTCGGCTGACATTCAACAATATCGCTACAATGCAATGTGGAAACCGAGAGCCGAGAGCAACAGTTTGGCGAAAAGTTGGCACAAACATTTATCAAACGAGCTAAGCAAAACTTTTCGACCCTCCCCCCGAAAAAGCGCTGTAAAAAAGGAAATGGGGCAAAAACTATTTGCGGTTCGTTGACAATAAAATACCCTTTATGGCCAAGTCATTTTGCGAATAGACATTCAAGGGTTCGAGGAGTAAATATTTTTGGGTTTTATTATTGCATAAATATTCCCCCCAATTTGGGTTCATCTGGCATCTGTCTGCCGGAGACTATAACTTTCTTATCGGAATCGGGAATGTATTCAATTTAGTTTGATTGCCTGGGCTCAACCTTCGCAGGGTATTAGTATCTCATACCCAGGTTTCCTTAACTTTTTCTCTTTTTTGTTTGTTGGGTGTTTCGTGTTCCCTACTACAAAGTCGACATTTTTTCACTTTGTTGTTCCTGGGTTTTCGTGGCTGTGGCTGTTGCGGTTTTGCGGCTATCCTGGTATCCTTGTATCGCGATGTTTACTACACAGCTCATGTGCTGGGCGCAAATTACAAGGCGGTTTGTGTGCCAGTTGGGCAATAGCAATGGCGAATGGCAATTGCCGCTCCCAGAAAACACAGCCAAAAGGATTGACAGTTATTAAAAATGAAACGAGGCAATTACGTTCTGGTTTTGTTGCCAGTTGTTTTTGAGGCGTGTTTTTCTGGCATGTTTAACGGGCTCTTACATTTGCATATTTCTCGCTGAGTCTACGTTAGGGTGGGCTATAGGATTTTCAAAGGAATTTATAATCCTTATCTTGGTCTATTAAAAATTATTATATAGCCAAAACATAAAGGAAAGCTAAATAAAATTATTTTTTGTGGTAAAAATATAAGTTGAGGAACTTTCTGTAGATAAATTAATTAATTTTTAAGCCTCGAAACTTCAAATGCATTTTTTAATACAAAATTAGCAGGAGAAATATGCAAATTATTATGGAAAATTATGACTAGTATCTGAATTTTATTTTATTAAAAATATTTATTCTTTAAAAAAAAATGTTATATGATGTGTAATATTAAAAAATCTATTAATATAATCCAAATAAATACCAAAATACCTTTATATGCATTAAAAAACTTAAATTGGCAAGTAAAGCAGAAATCACGACAGTTTCGAAGTCACCTTTAAAGCTGTCTAAAAGTATGTAATAAAAAAGAGATTGTTTTTCGAAATAAATCTAAAGGACTTTTGGTTACGAAAATATTTGTTGTTGCATACTTGTATGCACGTAAATTAAGTGATTACAAAGACCCCATAATTTCTGTTATACCGGCACCCTCTTTATTTAAAAGGATCACCCTAATGTTCGTTTGTTTGTTTGTTTGTCTGAGTGCGCCTTTGTTTGTGTTTGTTTGCGTGGCCCTGCATATGCTGATTGGTGGCAAGCCTTCCAAAAAGTCTTATCGCAGGGCCTTTAAAATTGGCAAAGCCAAACGGCAAAACTCGAAACTTTTCACTTTGGCTGCTGAGCTTGGCCATAAATCAAATATGTGTAAATTTAGCTCGTTATTTTTTTTCTTTCTTTTCATTTTCCTTTTTTTTGACTCATTTTTCATGGCGCAGCAACATTTTTGTGGCGCATTAAGCGTCGTTTTTGGCAAATTCCGGCCGCCCCATTCCGGCGGCAAATTGAATTCCGTATTTTGCTTCAGCCGCAGCGTTTAGTTCACTTTATGTGCAGTCATTTTTGTTGGTCGATGAGCCAGCCAGCCATCCAGCCAGCCAGCCAGGCGAAATCCCAGGCGTGTGCTTAGCCAGAAAATGAACGGAAAACGACGACGAGGACGTTAGCGAAATATAAAGCTTGGGGTCGACTGACTGGCCATATGCCAGCGTCTGTTTGGGCCACTCCCACTCGGCTTACAAACATATGTACGAGTATAGTGGCCCAATTAAATCGAGGGAGCGGGTGTTATGTTATTCGACCGACTGTTGCTCCTGGCGGACTAAAGCACAGCGAGAAATGGGGTTTAAATTCGGAAATTCCAAAGGAAACACAAAAGTAACTATTTTAAATAAATAAATCTGGAGAATTAAAGGAGTTTTTACTTTCAGAAGTCCTTAAAACTTTAAATCTCTTATTAGAAAATCATCTTTTAAAATGAATACCTAGTATTAATAATTTGTTGCATACTTTTAGACACTTCTAGAAGCGATATTCATAGTTTCAAAAAGTAGGTATGTGAACAATTGTATGTTAAATTCATTTATAAGGAAGCCTAAAAGTATGCTGTAATAAAAAGAAGGCTGCCTTTTCTAGTTAAAACCTATTCTAAATATATTATTGCCTACTTTTAGACATCTTTAAATGCGATTTTAAAGCTCTGCAAATTTCAGTAGCATCCTTGAAATTCTTCAAGTTACAAAACATATCAGAAAATTTAAATATTCCTCCTTTCTACAAGTTGCTTAATTTAAGAAAGTTTTCCATTACCTTTAAGCCAGCCTCTTTTGCCCTCAGTGAAGTTGCTCAACTTACACTTCCGCAGATAGCGAAAAAGTGAAAACTTTGCATAATAATGAGCAGTTTATTTGCCAGCCCAAGTGTGCGTGTGTATGGGTGTGTATGCTCTGATTGTGTGAGTGGTTTCCGGTTACAAGGTCCTGGTTCCTTTACCGATTTTCCCATTGGCCACCCACAACAAACGAAGTAACCGAAAAACTTGGCCGGATTCTCGTGTTTTTCTTCCATTTGCTGCAAAAATTGTTTCGTTGTTTTGCTAGCTGCGCCGCTTTGATCAGATTAGTAGTCCTTTTTTTTTGGGATTTTTCTTTTAAGCGGAAAGGGGAATTATTTTTCTGGAGGCCATCGATTTTTCGAGGGAGGGGGGAATATATTTAAGAGCCCTGCACCTGAAGTTTTAGCCCAAAAAGTTTACTACATTTTTGAGCTTGAAAAACAAATGTTTGGTTTCTTTGCCAGCTTCGTTTCGTTTGTTTTTTGGCCATGTGTGTGCTGGCTGCTCTGTGTTTCTAAGTGGCTCTGTTTGCCATGCACTTTGTCTGCTGTCCGAGAGGAACTTTTGTTTGCCCAGGTCTTGGCATGTGGTGCAACCGCCACAGAAACACATACCGGAAACCAACCCAAAACCCACCCAAAAACAACCCACACAGCAGGCGGTGCTTTGGCCAAACAAAACGCACATCAAATTTGCATAATTTTGCGCAAAGTAACGTTTTGCACAAACAGAGGGAGCTTCGCATTCACATTCGCATTCCATTTTGTCTCTTTCCCCCGGAAAATCCTTTTTCCCAGCAACAGGCAGCCTGCCAAAAAATGCGTGTAACTTGTGGAGCGCATTAGTTGGTAGATTTTATGACCCATTTTGCATTTAACATGTGCCAGGCAATGAAATCTGAGGTTCTCTGAGGTCCTTGGGCTAATTAAAGATACAGTTTGCCAGATCTAACAATGATTTTTAAATGAGCTGTCGACGACAGGATGTGTGTGCGGTGTGGAGTGGAAAATGAGTGTGGAAAATGGGGGAAAATCTCAGATGGCAAAGGCACAGTACAGTATTTTTGCGTAGGTGGAGTGTGGAAATGCCAATGCCACCACACTGATTGACTGCTCCTGTCAACTTATTAAGTCGGGAAATGTATGGAGAGACGACCCCCACGCACAGCTCACACTTTTCGAGTGAATTATTAGCATTTCTAAAAATACCTCTGCGAGCTGCGTGGGAAAAGCAAGCTCGTCAGATTTACTTTAAAAATGTTCTACGAGTTCTTCTGGGTCAAAGGTTCAACTGTTTCTGGGAACGTGATGCCTTTCATGATTTCCATATTTTGATAAGTTGAAGGAAAAATAAAAGAAGCGAGGAAATGGGAGTATTTTAACTTTTAATTAATGGTTTTACATTTCCATATGCGAAGCTGATATTCACAGTGTTCAAATAAAATAGCAAACGAGAAATTATAGAAAAAATAATATGTTTTTAGAAATAACGACTAGAATAACAATAATCATTACTTATTTAATTCGAAATTTACTTAATTAAATATTAAAATGTTTTCTTTAAATATTTTCTAGGAATATTTTCTACGACTCAATTTAATATTCAAGAATTCCCCAAAACTCTATAAAAATTTAATTATTAAATAAAATTTAAAGTCTACATTATTTAATAGTAATAATATTTTTAGAGTTTTATTTCTGACTTTTATTTCCTACTTCTGTAGTTTTTATCAAATAAGTGACCTCGATTGAAGTTTATTTTCGAAAAATAAATAACGTTCAAGGGCAAATGAAACCGAGAAATGCCCTTTAGCAGCATTTTCCTGAAGGTCCTTTCGCAATAAGCTGCGTACGCGAACACAATTCAAGTCCAAGCGCTGTAAATAAAATACTTGAGGTGCGTCTAGCCCTCGTGACCTTAGGCATACAGTAGTACGCATACCTACATGCGGATATACCATGTACTATATATAGGTAGTATTTACAAGCATCCCGCCAGTCACGTTGCCTTGACATTGAGTGCCGCGCCAAAGCCAAATGTTAATGATGTGGCCCTAGCTTTACTTGTAGCTGCACTTGTTGAGCCCCCCGGGCGGCGTTGGCCACACTTGCAGGTTGGAACTCAGAATGAATGTGGGATTGTGAATCGTTTGTGGCATCCTGCCATCCTTACATCCTAACATCCTGGCACTTTGCGCCCCGACAATCCGTATTGATTATTGCGTTTATGGCTGGCAACTTTAGCATAAGGGCGAAATCAAACACTGTATGTGTATCCTGGCGGGTTCTAAGGTCCTGGTCCTGGCATTGTGTGGTCCTGGTCCTCGTACCAAGTGCAAACACAAATGCGAAATGCGAGTCGCAGCTGTCTTTGATAGCAGGTAAATCAATATTTTCCAATATAAACGCATGGAGGCAATATTACGTATACGTATGTTTTTCGACAAACGAGAAGGCAGCTCAAAGAATCCCGCATGCAAATCAAAGCCTTTTTCCTTTTTATTGTAAATTTGAGAGGAAATTGGAAAGGAAAGGGAGTATAAAGCACTTATTGCTTATACACACTGTGGGTGGGACTTATTTTAAAGAAAAATCTTGCTTTGAAACTAGAATAAAATACTAAAAAAAATAGTAGATTTTTTACTAATTGTTGCTAGTGATTTGCTTTTTCCTTAAATATTTATAAGGTTCTTCGGAATAAAATCAGTTATAATAAAAACTCTACACAAAGTGAGAATATTTGCAAAAAAAATTGTATTTATTCTTACCATTATATAGAAAGTTTTATATGTAGGTAGATAAATAGTTTTCATCCCAGAATCTCTAAATCTGACTAACAATAACATCATAAACATTGAAGAAATCATCTTTGAATATTAAATTGTATAAATCTGATTACCAAAAAAAACCCCTTTCCCTATTGATGTGCGCTGAAATCCTTTCTTCATAAAGGAGACTTCGAAACTATTCAAGGACTGTTTGATTTTGATATCTGATTGCCAAGGACGTGAAGCAATTTAGTTTTCCCCGAAGACTCCCTTTTACCGAGCGCAAATTCCACTAGTTGATGTTCCTTTGAGTTGCCGCCTTGGCTTTTCCGGGAAAAACATTTCCCGAGAACAGGAAGCTCGCAGGCGCCTTTATTGAGGCACTTTAATCCGCTCATTAGGCAGCAGCTGCAGCAAGTGGCAGCTTAAAATGATATTTATATAAATGCTTTGCGTAGCCTGTTGGCAAAAGGATAATGGACGAACCCCTTTTCAGATGGTTGGCATATAAATTATGCTTCCAATTGGATTGCTTCTAATGGCCGGGAATGTCCCTCCACAGAAAAACACGTAGCCTGTTGTCAGCTTATCCACTGCAATAGATGCTGCTGCATCTTATGGCCAGCTTATTAGGCTCCTGGCATTTTCCATTTTCCCATTTACAAGCAGCTGTCATTTGGCATGCCTCGCTGCATTCTGCTGGCTACTTTTCCTTTATTTTCTGCTGCTCTGCTGCTCCATTATTATTTATTTCGAGGAAATGGGGGAGGAGGAGCAGCAGCAGAAGTCTCTACGCCTTGAGTAAACATTATTAAAATTGCCAGCGTTGCTGGGAAATCCGAAAATAACCATGGCACCCATGGCACACAGAGTGTCGAGTGTCGAGCGAGAGGAATGGAAATTGTCATTTTCATTTTCATGTGGGAAAACCCAGACACACACAGGCACATTGAAAAATGGCAGCCAAGGATATTATTATTGCTAAGCTAAAGTGGACACACACAGGGATATATATGTAGGTACTGATAAAAAATAGTAGTAAATATTTAAATTAAATACAAAAAATTAATATTTATTATAAATCATATTTTAAAATATTGAATTTAAGGTCAAAAATATTAGATTTGATGGTATAAAAAAAGAATTTAAAACTCAAATCAAATTTAAAAATATTTAAATTAACTATAATTGATAGATTTAATACTTTCATACTTCAAAATAAATACAAAACCGCAATGAATGGTAGTCATATTTATTTTAAAAATTGCTACGTTCTTTTCTGTCAGTGTTCCATTATATATGGTTATACTTATGTGGGCTATACGATATATGTACAACTTGTTGCTCCGCTGCTGATTATCCTGTTTTCTTTGCTCCCTTTGGCTTTATTAGAAAACTGTCAGCAACTCTCTGGATCTCTGGTTCTATGGCTCCGCATGCCCCAACGCACACTTGACATTTATTTATGCAAAAATGTGAAATCATTTGTGAAACTTGCCGTCAACGCACAGCGGTCGCACTCACACTCACATGTCCTCCTCCCCATATATATATCCTTGGCCAGCCAAAAGGGACTCAATTCCGAAAGGCAACCAGATCCACGCCTCGTTGAATGTTGCCTACAATTCTCGTGGGTTGGTGGACCATAGAAAAAAGTGCGGTCCATGAATCAAGTTTTTTTTTCTCATCGCAAAAATGGCGCGCAAAAAAGTCACTCCACAAGTGAATGGTTTTTTCCCTCTTTTTCCCCACACTTTGAGCTTTTCCTGCTCAAAAAGCGTGGGTGCTAATAACTTATGATTGGATTAAAAACTTGGCTTTGCCCTCGCTGGCCACAACAATTTCTGGGAATTTATTCATTTAGCTGCCATGTGCAGACTAAATAATTTTAGCTTCTGAACTCTATGACTTTTTGTTTGCTAATCAATAAAACTGATCAGAAAAAAAAATTTATTTTAATGAATTTGTATCATATAAAAGTAAAAGTTTTCTGGAAATCTGTTGTTCATTATGAATTGCGTTGTAAAATATTTTATGACACCTAAACATCTTTTTGGGAAACCCCTAGAGATTTTATCAACAAGTCATTTCTGTGAAGACCTTGTTATATACTTTAAAACAAGCTATTAAAACAAGGAAAATCCATGAAAATCCATGAAAATCCATTCCAAAGAAAGAAAAACTGGCTTTACGCCTGATTTTATTTGTTTCACATAATCCTCAGAGCATGAAACCCCGTCCCCCTTCCCATTTCCCCAAAAACCAACTGCACTTGTAACTAATTTCTTTTGTCGCATTCAAATCAAAGGCACACGTGTGTCCGGTGCTCTTCCGCTGCCAGGAAGCGAAATCCGGCTAAAAGGATGGCTCATTAGACAGAGCGGCGTTCCAAGTTCCCAGTTCCAAGTTCCCAGTGAAATACTTGTTTGCCAGCCTGGTTATTGCTCCATCAGGCCCAAGTACTCCCTTTGTCATATTCTGCCTATTGAGTGATACAGTCATTTGGTTTAGCCATAAGCAAGCCCTTGCCTATTCTGAGGGAATACAGAGAGCGTAATCTTTGGAAAGATGTCATCTCTTAGCTGTATACTTTTTTCTAAATTTGCTTAACTTTCTTATTGCCAAGTTTCGTACATTAAACATGTATTCGCTAACTTTTAGGTGTTTGAAAATATGCTTAATATAAATTGTAGACATCTGAAACAAACTTTGGAATCATATATGTTTTACTAAATGCTGGGAATTTAATAAACTTTTATTTTATATTTTTTGAACAATATTAAAAAAATAATTTTTTTTTAATAAATCCTAATTAATTTTAAATTTCCTGCACATATTGTAGAATATGTGTTTTACGGATTTAATATGGATTATTGAACTCGTAACTAATCCGGAAATTATTCGCATTGCATTATATTAAACATGTTTCCTTATAAGACGATACCAAAATGTATCTAGAGCCTTTGAAAAAATATAAACAAGTCCTGAACAATTAAAAACAATTTTTAGGGATTTAAGATACTTACAGATTTTTTAATTAAATTTTATAAATTTTATAATTTTCAAAATCCTGACCTCGAGCCGGCTAACAATAAATATAATTTGAAAAGGTCGCCAAAAGAAACTACAAATTTTATTAAGGGGTGTGTTTAATGGACTCTCAACGGTTTTAAAGCTCTCTACTATTTTTATAGTTATTGGTATATTCCATTGAAAATGCCACTTAAAATCTAGGTGACTTTTTCTAGCAGTGCACAACTAAAATCCGACACTGAAAGAGTGACTAGGCGGGGGAGCGAGGCCTTAACCCGAAATGCCTGGACGCATATCGGGCGAAAATATCTTTGGCACACTTCACTTCACTTAGACAAACAAGCGGGCGACAGCGGCGCTGAAGGCTGATTCTGAATCTGAATGGAGTGGTGAGTGGAGAGTGGAGGCTACCATCTACCAACAACTACCAACAATGGCTGGCAATAGCAATATAGCCCTGTTGTTGATTGAACAAAAACAAGTTAGCAGGGGATCGAAGCGAAGTGAAGTGGCTACGTGGGTTAACTTTTCCAGTTCCCAGAGCCCAGAGCTCCCAGAGCTCCCGGCACGTACAAAATCGTCCAGGATGTCTGACTGACTGACTGACTTTCATCCTGTCTGGCGAAATTCGTTCAAATTTGCCAGTGCTTCATAATTTCAGCCACACTTTTGAATACTTTTCGTCCAAGTTTTTCCATGTGCTCGAGTGACTTTGATGCTGTCGAAAATGGTCTTGGACTTGGTCTGAGTCCTCAGCTGCCTTTGTGTAATTTATGCCCTTGTTTTTTGACGACCGACGACTGACAACGACAACGACGAGGACGACAACTTCCTGGGAACAACTACATTTCTCATTTACTAATTTAAATAAACTTTCAACAACACAACAGTCGCTCCAAGTTTTCGGCCACAGAAATTCTGTCACTTGAACGTAATGAGGGGATGTGCCTAAAAATATGCCCACACTATACAGCTTTCTATGGTTATCCTTCAATTTTCTTATATAACGTACAAACAATTTGCTGTTGCATAGCTGAGGGCTGCGAAATAATAAGGAGGAGCATTGTGAGGAACTTGAAGGCCCCAAGGGAACGGAACAGAACGCAAAGCGCGACCGCAGCCCAGTTGGCCAACTTTCATAATTACGAGAGTAACGACAACAGCCGCAAGAAGAAGGCTTCAGATCCCGGCTATATAATACTTATAAATATATATGTAGTATATATACACATAGCCAAACAGCAACAGGGCCGCAAATGCCACAGCCGTCGAAAAGTTTCCAAGTCAGCCGAATTTATGATAGAAATATACTTTCTCTGCACTTTGGGAGCTTAGTAGGTACTTAGTACCCGGCGTAAATGGAGAAAAGTCAGCTGTTGTGATAAAGTATTAATAGAGAGGCTATTCGTAGATGGCGGCCCCTTCTAACAGAATCGATAATGGCCAGTGTCATAAGCTCTCAATTAAATTTGCAAATTTCTTAAACTAAAAAAACAACTTAACTTTTCTGAAAGGAAAATAATGCTTAGCAAAAAAAAAATATAATCATAAAACTATAAACATTAAAAGAAAATGAAAAGATTAAAAACCTCTATTAAATTAAAACATTTAAACTAAAGATACTTAATAAAACTCAATTTAATACATCTTTTTACTTACGAATTATTCTTTTATTATTTTAATAGTAATCATCAATCAAATTTAAACATTTCAATATTTGAATACCACACTAAAATGTGTAAAATAAATATAATTACATAGATTTTCATATTTGCAAGCCCAAAAATAGGCTTAAATTATTCTCTTAGGTAAATATTAAATTTATTGTAATAAAGATTGATTCCGTTTGAATGAAAATTGATGAATTCGAAACGCTGGGTGGTTGCTTGATTGCAGTTTAGGCAGAGAGAGAGAAACTTTCCGCCCAAGCGAATATAACATTTGATTTATGCCCCACATTTCACATTCGACAGCTGTCTAATGCCAGGACATGCTCACAACAATTCTCAACCCCCTCTCTCTCTCATATATCCTTGCAGAGTTCCTCCAACCACGCAGCCCGATTTCAAATCGAAAGCCAAAAAACCGAATGCACATCGACGGCGCCCAACAAATCGAGCAGCAGCATGATGCCAATTCGACGAGGCTGATGATGATGATTTAGATGGTAAAGGATCTGGAACTGAAACCGTAGGTGTAGCCATTGTCGAATTTCGGAAAGCAAAACTGTAGGCGAAGAAGCTGAAGGCGGTGGCTGGAGAACGGAAATGAAATCAAATCGCACAGGTAATTTGTTGCCACAATGGCCAGATGAGAGGCCTACCTACGACTTACTGCGGTATTTTTGGGACTACACTGGGAAATAATAGGAAATATCTCAAAGAAATCTCATTGAAAGTAATATAACATGGATTAAATAATATAATAATAATAAATAATATAAAATATGATAATATTGATTTCATGTTTATATAGGATTTTTTATGAACTTATATTAATAATATTTTGTTCGTTATAAATTATTAAAAATTTTAATTATTAAGAAAACATTTACAACATTTTAATTTTTAAAAATATACACTTTTTAAATTTGGATTTTTCTGCAGAAAGTTAATATTAATAACAATTAATATGTCAATAATTAATATAATCAATGAATTTGTTTAGGCAGCTAGAAGTTCATAAATAAAGTAATAAACCTCCTTAAGAAAAATTCCAAAACATAAATTGTAGAAAGATATTTTTCCCAGTGCTGCCCTCCCCAACCACAAACCCCTCGTGAGTATGCATTACAAATGATGGGATTACTGTGCGCAGATGATTAGGTTTGAGTTGCAGAATCGAGGGCCCCGAACAATATGCGATGCCCGTCGGCATTCCGGAGGCCCAGAGTGGAGTGGAGTGAATAGAGAGTCCTGGCAAGGATGTGCGGTCGAATAATGGCCTCGGCTGGCGTCTTTCAGTGTCTGTTCGTCCTGGCAAAACCGAAACCACAGCAATTATTGCTTTGCTATTGCTTGTGGATCAATTTAAATTGTGGGGTTCAATAACAGAATGCCCTCGCTGCGGTTTCACCCCCCTTTCTTTGATTAATATATATCTTAAATACATTATCATGAAAAATGACTTGAGGCTAAGACGCTGGCCACGCGGCGTATGCGCAATATGTTACACACAAGGAGAACATCAAACGCAGCAGGGTGTTTACTTTACTCGATTTGTCATAAATTACCAGTAGGATTCATGTTGATTTTTCCCAGCGACCTTGTAATCAATATGTGTCCCCCCTGATTCTCTTTCGCTTTTGTGGATTTAATTGAATACACCCCGCGGACAGAAAGTAAACCCACCATTGAAATCGGAGCACGGAAAATCGCGTATAATTAGTGCTTCATCAGAGCGAATTAGCCCAATTTGCCATTTCAAATCGTTTACTTTCTCGTTTCACTAGAAAGTTAAAACCAATTTGGCAGACCGTATGAAAAATACATCAATTCGGATCGCAATCAAATTAATGAATATAAGTGCTGAATATTTCATAAATAATAAAACAGAAAAGGGCAAAAACTATGGGTTGGGGTTTGGGGGGTAAAGCGAGGATTGTGTGCGATTGAGGGGATTAAATATTTGTCTGTCTGCTGGTTTGACATTTGACCTTCCGGCCACACAGATTTGTTAAGTGTTGCAAGAGAATTTGCATTCGTAATAGAGAATGATATGCGTTTTTACTCGGCCATTTAAAATATTACTTTCTTCATGCACTGAATTGTTTTTAATTGTGTACAGGTTTTTATTCACACATCGTGTTATTTATCGCTATTTGTGAAGGCTGTATCTTTATACCCGTTACTCGTAGAGTAAAAGGGTATATTGTATTCGTGCAAAAGTATGTAACAGGGAGAAGGAAGCGTTTCCGACCCCATAAAGTATATATATTCTTGATCAGGATCACTAGCCGAGTCGATCTAGCCATGTCCGTCTGTCCGTCTGTCCGTCTGTCTGTCTGTCTGTCTGTCTGTCTGTCTGTCCGTCTGTCCGTATGAACGCTGAGATCTCGGAAACTATAAAAGCTAGAAGATTGGTATTTGGCATGAAGATTCTTGGAGTTCCTACGCAGCGCAAGTTTGTTTCAAAAGGGTGCCACGCCTCCTCTAACGCCCACAATCGCTTATATACGATTTTAAAATTTTCAATATTTCGGAAAAGTAAAAATGCAGTTTTATTGTGTTTATCAATACCTATCGAAATGTAGAAGAAATTTTTCAAATCGGACCATTCGATAAAAAGTTATGCGTGTTCAAAGTTTCTATCTCCATCTCCCTCGCACTCCCTTTACCTGAGTAACGGGTATCTGATTGTCGGGGCACCCGACTATAGCGTTCTCTCTTGTTTTTTATTAAAATTTTAAAGGAAGGAAATAGAGACACGAAGCAGAAAAGAGACTGTTTCCGAGCACACCATAACAGCGCCACAGCGGCGATTTCATTATTTGTTTATTTATCATAACTTTTTAATGAATAGTCCGATTTGAAAAATTTTTTGGAATGTCGATAGCTATTAACAAATCGAATAAAACTGCAAAAAAATCTTACAAAAGCTAGGTATAAAGATTAAATTCAGCAAATTGCTTTTACTCGACTTTAAGTGAGAAGTATTTCTGATGTGGCAACATACCAAATTCGTAACCTGCTCTTATGATATTTTCTCCGTGTATCTCCAAGTATTTTGCAATGCAATTTACAGGACTCCGCCTGTTTGCTGTGGTGCCATGCAGGGAATGTCGGAATGGGAATGAGAATGAAAATGGTATTGGGATCCGGAGGAGACAGCTGAAGGCGCCGGGTTTTCCACTTTCCAGCAGAACCGCAGACAGACAGCTGCGACAGCCGAGACACATGTAATGTGTGTGCGAGTGTTGCGATAAGTAAGCACAACAACTGTTGTACGACAGTGCGAGTAATAACAGTAATGACAGCATATGCCCAAGTCATATGGATATCGATGGTAGACATGATTATGCATAATGCCTGAAAGCAACAAGATATTTGAACAAGAAAATGGCTTAAATTCTGAAATCAGGTTGCCACGTGTTCTTGACAGACCAGAAAATGTATTTTGTGAGCTCTTTTGCATATTTATGACAATTTATTTAGTTTGCGCTCATATTTTTAATTGACTTTGCTGACGGCCCACGAGGTCGTCCTTCCAAGGACGAGTTGAAGGTAGGCTGGGGAAGGACGAAGCCCAGGACGACATTGAATTCGCATTAGATGCGCTGCAAAAGTTCATGAGGCCGTTGAGCTGTTAGCTGCTTTTACGGTAACTGCTTGTTTAGTTGGCCGACAGTTCGACATTGACATTGACATTGGTACATCCTTCATGCATATGCTGAATAATTAACTGGCAATATGTTCGGGAAAGCGAGGCACAAAGGCCGGGCCTTGACAGCCAGTCAGCTTAACCTTTGGCCCTGCTCACTTTGGGCCGGCATTTAATTACGCAATGAATGCCTAGCACTTTGTATTATTTTGCGGAATTTTTATATATAATATATATCCTTTCTTGGGCTACACTTATCAAATTTTGTAATTACAAATAATTAGGGGTTTAAAATCTTTAAAAAATGAGCCTAAAAGTATGTGATGAAAAAATTCGGCTTTCAGAATAAATTTATGTTGCGTACTTTTGGACACTGTTATTTATTACTTCGAAAACCTTATCATTTAACTGTTTTTCCTAAGTTTTTTATACAATTTAGAAATATATTACTAAAGATTTATTTATGTTGCCTACTTTAAGACACCTTTATAATATTTCATTGATTTAAGGGCAAATTTGTCTCAGAAAAATATGAATAGATATGAGAATAATTTCTCTAAAAGGTTGTCTACAATCTCTCTGATTTTAGCTCTTGTTTTATGAGTGTATCAGTCTCATTTCGCGAGCACTTGCTGAAAATAATTATAATTATTTTTTATTGCCAGCGGCATTTGCCGCCTTGTGGTTAATTAATTGCGGTCACTTTGCTCTCTGGATTCCCAGTCTTCCCCAAAACAAAAAAATCTTTACGGTCGTGCCATCGCTTAACGGCCATTAAGCCTTTTTTGTCTGGTTTGTCGGGGTTTTGGTGTTATTACGAGGTTCGGTTTTTTATACCGCACACTTTTTTGTTCTTCGCTCCGTTTGATTTAATTTTCTACGCCAGCCGTGCGTAATTAATATAAAGTTTTTGCAGCGTATAAATCAAAGGGATGCCTAGAAATGATGTCTTAATAAGGAAATTAAGTAGAATTTCCCTGGTTTTACGACAAAATACGCACAGTCTACGCCCTTAAATTCGGATGCGAGTGTGTTGAATTTGACGCATTCCTAATGAGTTGCCACGTTGGCTCAACATCATAAATGCGACGCCTCCATCCTCCCGCCCCCATTTCAGTGGAATGATGGGGCGTGGCAGAATTGCGTGTTGTCATGCAAGAAAATAGTCGTCGAGCTGCACATTTTACAAAGCGTTAATGAGCAAGCTCAGGGGTTTTGTGCCCATATCCATATCAAGTTGATTTGGCTAGAGCTTTATTGCTGTGCACGGCAAAAAGAACTTAATTTGAATTTATTAATAATAATAAAATAATTTTGCCTTAGTAACTATTGTTAGACAATTATATGAAACTATTAGGTAGTTTAGTTTAGAAATAAATATTAAAATAAATTAAGCCTTTTGACTCCCTTATAAAGGCGCCATAAAGTATGCAATGAAAAATTCGTATTAGAGAATTTCTTAACTAATTGAAGTACAGTATTTAGTAGTTTGAAAGATGGTTTTAATTTAATTATTCATTTATTTATTAATTTAATAAATAAATAAAATAAATAAATTAAATAAATTTTACTTAAAACAATAAATTGTATATTTTTTTGTATAATATCTAAAAATATTTTCGTATTTAAAAAATATATTTTATTGATAAAATAATTTTAAATAAATATTAAAATATTTGTTTTAAATGTAGAAAATCAAAAAACCTAGTAATATTTTTCTCCCTCTGTTGTAATGTCCGATGTGCACACGGCGTATGCGTAATTCCTCCAAATGGCAAACAGGGCGTATGCGTAATATTTGCTAAGCACTCTCGCCAGTCGTTTGATGTTTGATTGTGGCCCAATGCATTTCGACGAAGGGCTATTCCGTTGTCCAATAAGTCCCACTAACCAGGCTTTGTGTAATCAGATCTGAAGAAGGGATTCAAACGCATTTCGGTTGGAATAATATTGGTTCCATAATCCAATGGCCCAATTCGTGGCACGCAACTTCTGCTGGCATTGTGAAGTGCATGTCCTAGTTTCCGAGCTCATAATCAAATATCCCCACAAACAAAGCTAGGACAAATTCCCTTGGGTCTAAAAGGAGAAGGAGAGAACGAAACCCAGAGCAAATAAAATTTTCTAATAAATAATTTATGAAACAATAAGGCTACAATACCAGCAAATTGAGTGTAAAACCAGAGAATCAGATTCGAGAACACAATGCCAGGTCATTAGTTGGTGTGGCAACAGTTGGCCAAAATCTACAATACAAAAGGAGAACTCGAACACAATGCGTGCAGCAGACAATTTCATTTGTCGGAGTGAAAACACTTTGATTCGATTTCAATTAAGATGAAAGTCGGAATATGTGTATAGAGCCGGTCGACAGGATATGGAGAACGACGTGTCAACAGTTTTGTGGCCAGACCGCAGAACGGAGGTCCTTGAGCGGAAATCGAGGCATGTGCCTGCTGAAGGACTCTCGCTTAGGCATTTACCTTTGGCTTTTGCTTTGATTAAACGTCAAGTTGCAAGTATCGCCATGTGCGACCGCAAAGCGAGTGCCACTTGAGGCATGCCCTCTGTTACGCCCCTTTGCCACGCCCTCCACTCCTTCACAGCCATTTGAATAATTGAGTTTGGCAGCAGTTTAAACGTTTGCCAGCCTTTGTTTGTACTCGACTCGCCTCCTTCTCCGCCTGCGAAAAGCTCAACGCTTTTCAGATGGGCGTAGTTTTATTTCATTTCGACGCGTACGTGTTCTGCATCCCGAGAATCCTGGTAGAAATTGTAAATGAAAATGGCCATGTCATTGGGAATCCGAATACGAATACGAATCCGAATCAGAATCACAGGCAGCAATCTGTTCGGTCAGCCCACAACACATCCCCTCCCCTCTTCTTCTGTTTATTTCCAGCAATTAAATCTTTCCAAGGATTTTCAAGGCGGCAGGAAGCAAGAGGCGGCAGCAGCAAGATCGTGTAGCCGCCACGTAAGCCCGTCTCTGTCAATTAGCCAGCCATGGCGTTGACATCCCAGTAGCCAGTAGCCAACAATCAGTAGTCACTGTCCAGTATCCAGTATCCACTACGTTTGCCCTTGAATGTCCATGTCCTTTTGGCAGGATGGCAAAGAGCAAACAGGCCGCGGTCGCAGGTTCATTAAAAATCCTGTTTGGCCAACAATGTCGCCCGTCAACGCGGCACTGCAGGAAAATCTTGCATACACATATCAGAAATGAAATTAACTAATTCGTAATAGAAACCTTGCTTATTGCATTTTACAATAAATCATAAAATATTTTAATAAAACAAAAGTCAACTAGCTGTATTACAGGAATTATTAATATTCAGTTGATTAATTAAAAATGCTTAAAAATCGTAGTTCTTTATTTTTGTGTAAGAAAACTAGATATTTTCTTAGTAGCTTTATTATTTTAAATATTTATTTACATACATTTAAATATTTTTACAGTGCTTAATAAAATATGTAACAATAATTAAATATTTTAAAAACACAATTAGCACTTAAAAACTTAAATAAAAATAATTTTATTAAATCGATACTCATCTAGAATAAACTTTATTAATTATCATATTAAATAGTTGAAAGTTTAAAATTTCTAGAATTTATATTTAAATTGTATATGTTTGGGATATTTTTCCAGTATTTATAAAAATATGTATAATTAACAATTAGCACTTGAACCTCTTTTAAAATGAAATACCTAAAACTAATTCTATTAAATCGATACTCATTCAGCGTAAACTTTATTATTTTTCTTATTGAGTCAGATAGTTGAAAGTTTTGAATTCCTCGAGTTCATATTTAAATTCAGCTTGCACGTGTCATTGGATTGTCCTCCTCCTCCCCATTAAAAGCAGAAAGTTGCTCTACTCTGCAGAAGTTTTGCCCCTCGAAAAACTTTCACTTGTTCTCTTAAGGCAAGGCAAATTAATTTTGCCCCGAGATCGATAAACTATGATTCTTCATAGTTTCAAGTGACAAACACACACAGGAAGGCACCTCAAGTAGATGGAAGATGGAGTGGGTAACTCGGCACTCATCTTGTTCTGTGGTCTCCGAGCTTGGTCCTTGGGATCGGAATCCTTATCCCTCAAAACAACGGAGCACGGAGTGTGTTAACAAGCCGAGCAACAGGACAAAAAAGAAGGGGAGTGAAAAAAGGATAAAGGACGCAGGACACTGGGTTTGTAATCTGCAGACTCGCCGGGGAAATCCCCATCGCTTGGCTTTGTTGACAACGCTTCATTCATGCCATTCATGAGCTCGGTTTCCCAGTTTCCCAGCTCTCGACTGTTGGTTATTCTGGTGATTCTGGTGATGCCCCCTGCCGTCCGTTTTATTTATGAACTGCGCTGCGATTTCTCAACTGCAATTGGATGCCCGGTGCTCTCTCTCTCTGTATTTTTTTTATTCCCTGCTTCAAAAGCTGTTGCGCTTCATTTGGCTGAGGAATTGCTTCTGCAGCATTTTTTCCTCCATTTATTTTTCGGACTGCGGACTGTCCTGCACTTAATTTGTGTCCCATGCACGTTCCGGCATAACAATTCACTTTGACACCCTGTGTGACGTTAGTCGCAATAAATCGAGGGACAGTGAACGTTTGCCGCAGCCCCACACAAACATCACACAAGGAAAAATAAAATAAACAAATTTGAAAAAATTCTAACTAGACATCCACTGAGAAAAACATATATTACAGAATTTTTAAAATACATTTTACGATGAAAATAACATAAAGTAAAGACTAATATCCAATGGAAATTAACGGAATTTATTGACAAAAATATATTATCCCATTTTAAATGTTTTTTTATAGAAGTTTATAAAAACTTTCCACTAATTTTCGACGTTCAGTTTTCATAGCCCAAAAATATAAAAAAATTTCCGATAAATCTGATTAATTTATTGTAATTTATGGCAGTGTAACCAATTTTATATAACGTTCTGTTGGTGAAAACTAAAGGTTTTCTATAAATTACCTCCAATAGTATTTTATATTTTCTATAAATCCTAAAATTGAAAGCTTTGAAGGTTTCTTATTTTGTTTTTGTATTTATTTGTGTATACATTTTGCTACTTAAATTCCAGTTCTTTGGTATTTTAAATACATTTCAAGATTTATAAAAAATCATATTTTCTTCCAGTGCAGTAGACTCTATTTTATATTCGAGCGTTTCAATTTCGATTTGGTTCGGTTACGGCCTGGTTTTTTGTTTTTTTTTGTTTTTCCCCAGCTTTGTTTGCCTGTGCGTGACAATTGCGATGTCCTTGGGTCCCGAAGTCCTGCGAAGGATCTAAGCGTGTGGGTGATAAATCTTGTTGGACTTTATTTAATGCATGTATTATTTCCAACCAAACAGAGACGCACACTCCCATCCCCACACACACGCCGACCTTTAATGCTAATGGCAATCTGATCAGTTTCATTAGCATGCACAGGACGAAGGACGAAGAAGGCTCTTCGCCCGGGGGCGGTTTCCCTTTTGGCCCAAAGCCCAGAGCCCGATTCGGAAACTCATTCTCCCAATTTCGCGCTAATTAACTGGGTGCCAACTACAGCCGACCAAGTTGGCTGGAACTTTGCCAGCATCCTTCTCGTCCTTTTCGTCCTGTTGATTTCGTAGAGAGTGTGTGTGTTCATGTGATTTCATGCTTGTTACCAACACCAACAACACTGTTGCCAGCGGAAAGTTACAATTTATGAGCACATCCTTGCGCGCTAAGCTTGTGTAAGCACGAGGGGGATAGAGAGAGACAGAGAGAGAGATCCTGTCGTCGCTTTCCCGCCGCTTTTCCACCCAATTTTCCGCGTCCATTTTCCACCTACCCCCAGAGCAAACACTTGCAACACTTCGCCTTACATCTTCCTACCAAAAATCAACTCGTCCTGATTTTGCACAGCGGAATGCATGTCCTGTCGCTGGCATTTTGACAGCTTCAAGCGGCAACTAATTTTCATTTTTCCCGCGAATACAATTTAAAACTTGCCCAGCTCATTTGGAAAGTTTGGGCATTTTCAAATAATTTTTAAAAACTTATAAAGTAGTTTAATTATTTATCCTAGAAATGCAACTAGCTTTATAAAAACAATATATATTTAAAAACTTATCGAAATTCTTTTGAAATATTTGTTGTCTATATTTTAAAATATTTTAATAAAATTCTTTATTTCTTGTTCAAGAAATATAAATATAATTTATAAAAAATTATTTCTAAATATTTATTGGCTTTAGTTTAAAATATTTACTTTAAGTTCCTTATTTCCTGCTCAAAAATATAGGTATACAAAATGAATTTCGCTGACATTTTGATCAACTTCAAGTGGCAACTAATTTTTCGTTTTAACCCAAATAAAAAATAAAACTTGGCCAACTCATTTGGCAACTCATCCCAACAAGTCGGGAATTTCATTGGGCGTAAACACATTCCCCATGTCGAATGACTTTTTATCAACTTTTTGAAAAGCTCACAAAATGGTCGAGTAAAAGCGAGGGGAATGCAGACTAACTGCATTCAGCGCCAATGACTTGCCCGAAAAGTTGGCAACTTCAAACTTGATCGGCATCCCTTCGCTTTTAATCCGTTGTTGGGGCAACATCAATGGGAATTGGGTATTTGGGAATTGCAAATGCCAGTGCATATATCCCCATATCCCTAGACCGATGCAGCTCAAATCGAGCGGATGGCTCGACAATTGAATTGCTATGTGGGTCATTTCATTTAATAATTCCATTTCCAGGCAAACTGCAAAGCCAAAGCTCTGGGTTCAGTTCCCCTTTTATGTGCAGTATATGTATAGTACATCCCAGCAACGCAGTGAATGCCCGATAAGCTGGCCAAAGCATTGTGATTGCACTGCTAGAGCAGCTTATCAGTCACCAAAGAGCTTAACAGGGCAGCTATACAGTGGGGGAAATACAAATGGAAAGGGATTTTAATGGATTTATTTCATTAGCACTAAATAAATGATAAATAAAAGCATAACACAAATCAATCAGTTTAATTTTACCATTTAAAATTAATAAAGTGGATCATACAATTATTTTTAAATAAAAATTACATTAAACGATTTATTAAAAATTGAGTGCTGCAATACTTAAATTACTTAAATCATTTATGTTTTTAAAAATATATTATAACGGATTTCTGGTTTACGATATTCTTAGTGTGTTTTAAATTTATTTATATTTATATATTTTTATATTTATATTTTTTTGAAGATATGAACTCTTTAAAAAGTAAATAAATATTTTAGATTGTTCTTTGTATTTTTTATTAGTTAGCCATTTTTATAAAAAGTTTTCTTTGTGTTTTGTGCATTAGGATTTTGAGTAACTTTGGTATATTAGAGCTTTAACTTGGTACTGAGGCCAAAATGACTTATTGAAAATCAGTTTGGGGCGTTAACTTTAAGGTTTCGTTTCGGCTAACCCACTTAACAGGGCCAACTGGTTATTATACAGGTCACAAAGGGAAAAGGGACTTTTGCATGCCAGGCGACACATTATTTCCGCCTTATAAACTTTTGCCGCTCGACTTTTCACCACTTTTCCAGGCGTATTCGAATGTGTGTGTGTGAGTTCTAGGGGGTTAACCCAAAACACTGTTGATGGTTATCGTAGGGAAATTTATGGAGCCCAGCTAAGTACGGTGTAAGCCGGGCGGACCATTACACGTCCGTGAGTTGAGCACTTTAAGCGCCGCGTGCAACTTTATACCACTTTCCACCACTGCCAAATGACTAATTATAATTTTCCGCCTCTTTCTCGGTGTACTTTTCCATGTTTTCCCGCCCGCCAAATAAAAGGAGCAGCAGCTGCAGCCGGCGGCAATAATAATAATAACAACGTTTGTGAATTATGGCCCAAGTTAATTAAAAGCCAGGCCAAAAGGAACTAGAGCTGCGCACATAAATCAATCCGGAGATCGAGAGAAACATGTAGAATGCTGGTGGAATTGGAATGCCAATATCCCCATGTCAATGCCTATTTACATGGCCAATGAAAAATGGCCTGCATCGCACACAATACAGGAGGCCAAGAACAATCCAAATCGAAATGACTTAAAGCGGCTTACCAACCCAGCAGAACAAAGCAAACATAACGTATACGCAACGTCCAACACGGCGGATGCATGATTAATTGCACTTTAAATACACAGGGAAAATCAGAAAAACGAAAACGAAAAAACGATAACCGATTCTCCATCGCGGAAAAAAGCAGAAGTAAAAAAGCCATCAAAATGTTGCCAACAAATGTGATGTCGTTCATGAAGAAGGTAAGTGACACTTCGATTTTTAATGAATATATAAATCACAGAGAGCGGCGGCTTTCGGGAATTGTTGTCACTGGCAGAAGCTCGTAATTTATGCTTAATTTCATTTTCATTCGCATTTTCATTCGCCAGTTGTGATTGTGATTCTTTAATTATTCCCTGATGATAATGAGCGGCAAATGAAATGCAATAAAAGGCGAATTTTTAATTCATTTGCCAGCTGCCCAAGAAGTGCATCTACTTAAATGTAAATCGTTAATCAAGTTTTGGCAGTTGAGAAAAAATCTTTAAAAAAAGATGGATTATTTTAAATAAGTTATTTTTGGGGTATTATTGGGGTATTGACCAAAGAACTGCTTATACTTAAATGTTAAATGTTTTCAAAAGCTTTAAATATGAGCTAGAACATTTTCAATCATTTATTATTAAGTAATTATTAAGGGATTTAGTTTATTTTAGTTTTTTAAGGTTTATGTATAACTATTTATTAACTACTTAAAAGTGACTCTTTGAACACTTTCTTAACTAAAATAAAATCTTTAAAAGTCCTTATATCCATGGGGATAGATGTACCTCATTTTGATTAGGTATTTATTTTGAGTTTTGAGTTTATAAATATATTTTTCCCACATTTTTCTCCTGTTTTGTTTCTAAATTAATTGTAAATATTATTCTGGTATTATTATCCTTCCGAATTGCATACATTAAACAGCTGCAGGTCAAAGTTGGTTTATCGTTTAAGGCCCTTTCAAACAGGCTTCAAAAACAAACGCCGGGCGAAAGGGCAAACAAAACTTTTTAATTAAAAAGCCCTTTAAATGCTTTGCCCGCCTGACTGATTTTCCCTTTTGTTTATGAGCGGCCCCCGAAAATAATATCGCAAAAATACAAACACAAAATAAAAACGCAAACGGACTGGCGGCAATCGAAGTGGTTCAATTATCCTGCGCCGAGCACCTGCCTTTTGCCTTTCGGGTTCGGTGTCCCTTTTCTATAATGCGGAAATTGTTTTCGGTATTGTGCAAAGCAGAAAGAAAAAGAAAGAATAAAATTATACATGGGCGTGTGAAGCCAAAAATAACACACAACAACAAAAAAGGAGAAAAGCCTTAAAGGACGAAGTGTAAATTCCTGGGAAAATTCCTGTTTGGCACAAAATTCTTTGCAAAGTTAATAAAAACCAAGTTGGAAATTAAAGGCTGACAAGCCCAAAAAGCCAGCCAACTAAATGCTGCAGATTTTTGTGTTTTTTGGCCAAGTTTTGATTAGACCAAATGAAGCACGAAATCAAAGTGCTCGGTCCTTTCCCTCCAACTTCTTCAAGGGAAACTCAGAACCCAACTCAAGACAATGATGAGCCGTTGACAGTCTGTTAGCAAGTCTGTTGGCCAAAAGGATTTCGGCAAACTTTTTCTATTTGCCATTCAAATGCCTAAGAACTCAGCACTCGGGCTATTTTGGAATTTGGCGACAAATGCGAAGGACCGCAGGACATCAAAGGATACTCATACTCTATGGGGAATCCAGGGGCCACCTCCTGCACTTTATTTGCAGCCATTTCCTTAATAGTCCTGCCGCCGTAAAGTAAAGTTCCCTGGCAACTGGCAACTGGCGCACTTGGCTCGTTACACATTTGCCTGCGGTCTTGCCGTCTAGCTGTGGACTCGCCTGCGGACACATCCTGACCATCCTGTTGGCCATGCCATCCCTACCATTCTAACCATTTTATCCTGACCACACGTGTCCCAGTCGGTCGCCTGTGTTGTCTGTGCGCTGCACTTTATTGTTGCGCCTGGGTGCAGGCCATAAACAGCAACAGGCAACTTGCAACAGGCAACTCGGAGCCGAGGCAGGAGCCTTGAGTCCAATGACTAGTACGTGCCTGCCCCAGAAACTACTTATTACACAGGGAAAATTTTTAAAAATAAAGAAACTACTTCATATACAGGCGAAAAATTTAAAAATCAAATAAGAAACTACATATTAAACAGGGAAAATATTAAAAAATATAAGAAGCTACTTATTAAACAGAGACAAAATGAAAATAAATAATTAATTAACTTATTACACAGATAAAAAGTACACGAAGATAATAAACCATTTATAGCAAAGAGAAAATATTAAAAAAAAGAAAGTACAACTTTTGCACAGCGAGAAAATTTAAAAAAATATAAAACTACTTATTACACAAGGACAAATAAAAAAAAACCTATTACAAAAGGAACAAATTTCAAAAATAAAGTAAAAAACATGGAAACTTGTGGTAATCTTTTTATAAAATGTAAATAATTTCTTATAATATTTAAAAGAATTAAATTCAAGACTATTAAACACATAAAGTTTCAAGATTTTAAGCACAAGCCTTAATTAATAAGTTGGAAAGGGATACTTAAATATTTCTGCAATAATTAAGTGGCACAAGAAGAATAATTACACCTTGAAATAAAAATCAATAAACTTATTATTTCCTTTGTACCAACACTTTTTATTATCATTCCAAAAGCTTGAAAATAATTATGATAGGTAGACAGCACATTTTTAAAGAGTTCTTACAACCCAATATATTTTAGAGTGTCAGGAGTGGGAGCAATTAAAGTCGACAAGTCGGGCAAATAAAGTTGATTGCCAATTAAAATGTGTAAAAACTATTTGCAAGGCTATAAATAAACTAAAGAAAGTGCACAAAGAATACCTAACAAATAAGACATTTATTTATTTGCAATTATCCCACACAATGGCTTCGATACAGATATTTTTCCTGCGTGTCCTTACGTTTTCCGTAAGACATTTGTATTCGGTATAAACTTCAGTGCAACTTTTAAGTGGCAAAGTATTTGCTCGCTGCTTTCATTTTAGTTGCTATTGATTTCCATTTCCATTTCTGTCCTTTCGGAATGCAAACGCATTCATTCATGGTTGACAAGGCGCAACTTTCTCTCGACCGACTTTCTCCTGCTTTCTCCTCCATTTCTTCTCGCATTGACTGCTGTTTTATGTAGCATACTTTGCGGCCATAAAGGGCGCACATATTGCGCGCCATATTATTGTTGTTGTGGTGCGGAAAAAGCGAGTGGAAAAGCGAGGGAAAAGCGAGGGAAAATCGAGGGGAAAAGCGAGAAACTCACAACGGCAGCTCTTAAACGTCAACACATAATTTTCGGCACTAAACATGAAACTATTTGCGGCTTCGGGCCAAAAGACCCAGACGCCAAAAGACGCAACGAAAAAAAATCATAATAAATGACAAAATTAACACGGCAATAATTGTGCGAGGAGGTGAAACCGAGAGGAATGCAGAGTAGTTTACCCTGGCGCAAGAAAAATGGCGTCAGACACCTGAGCACATAAATTAAGTGGGGTTTTCTGGGCAGTACTAGGGGTATACCTATACTTAAGTCTAGAAGGAAGGTAAGAAGACTACCCAAACAAACAACTATACATTACACTAAGATTTCATGGGTTGGCCCAGCCGAAAAAGAAGCAAAGGAGGCCCATAAATCCGCAGCATGAATATTACCAGGCCGACATCAAATGACATCATCAAAAATGTAGCCCAAGCTGAGCACAAAGCGGCCATAATCTGACACTAGATGCCGCTTAGTTGCTGCCAGAGAGAGTTGTATCCTGGGACTATAGTCCCCGAAATCCCCCTAGTCTTAACCCCCTAAAGCCCTTCGTCCCTATCCTCACCCCTCCCCCGAAAGGTGGGCATACGAAAACGCTGCAGCCAAAAGCACTTAGCGTAATTTGCGCTGTGCGAACGAGAAGCCTGCACTATATGAGGCCTGTTCTTAGTGCATAGGAAAAAATATTATAATCCATTGCTGGATTTTTTCCAGATGTTAGATTAATTATTAAACAGACATGTGTATTAAGGGAAATAATTAGTTAGGAATACTTGGTATATTTAATAAGTAATAACCATTAAGAAACTGTATTTCAAGGTTCTATTGATTTCATTTCAAATTCAAGTGCAGTTATGTGTTATTTCATTAGAAATTAAAATCTACATTAATTTAAATATTTTAATAAAATTAGTTATATCATTTCTAATATGTAATCTTTTTATTTATTAATGGTTCTATCATAAAACTAAAAGTTTTTAAACTTTTCTGCTTTCAGTTAATTATTTTACGGACTAAACATTTTATTTCCAATATTTTAAAAGTGTTATATTTGTATCCCCATAAATCTAGATTTTTTCTTCTTTGTACCCAATACTTTAAGTGTATTTCCCAGTCAACTAAACATTTTATTCTCAGTGTATTCAACTGTGCTGTTGGGCTGTTTGTTCCGGTTTCGTTGGCGCTTTGGCAAATAGAAAATTTCCACTTCATAAAATGCTGACAGAGCAGGGCAGCACTTATGTTTTCGGGGCTCGGCTGGTCGGTCGGGTAGTCGCCTCCAATTGTTATTCTTCTCCCCGGGAAAAAAACACAGCAACATATACACACACAGACAGCTAAGCCCGGTGAATCCCCCTTCTCACAGGTTTCTGTTTGTGCATTAAAAAGAATGACGGCAATTTTTGAAAGCCTCTCCGGCTGCTGGATTCCGCCTTTGGTCCTCCGTTGTTTAATCAAAAATTACTTGCCACACTTTACGATTTCTTGGCAATTTGTTGCGCTTCAGACGCCTCCAGCTGAGTACGGAAAAAAATCAAATAAAACGCACCGCGTTACTTTCACCTGCGTGGATGTGATGACTGGGCAAAAAAACAGAGAAAATCTAAGAAACATCAGGGTAATAACCTGGCCCTAGGGGAAACCTGCTTTCAGACAGAGAATTTAATGGTAATATTCGTCTAGTTTAGTTAAGCTGAGGAGTACAGAAAATGATTTCGATTTGAACATTTTTCTAAGCAATTTATAAATGTTTAAATAAAAGTTGATAAGAATGGTTTTTCCTTACATATATAGACCAAAATAAGAATGAAAAATCAAGATCAAATCAATATTATAGTAAAAATATGAAATATTTCAAATTTTAAATATTTTTTAATACTAAAAATATTTCTTAATCATTTTATAGCCTCCTTAATTTTTTGATATGAAGCTTAAGCACAGAAAATTCCCCAAAAAACCCTTAGATGCTTTTAACTAAAATCGAAAGCCAACAGTTGCATAAGACTTTTAGCTGATGAAAGCGGGTAACTTGGCGCCGTAATACACGGCCAATAATCTCGTCGTTTTGGATCCCGTTTTATGTTCATGGCCATCGAAGACCCGAATAAAGATTTACAGCTGCCGCAAATCAAACTCAGAGCTGCTCAACGCCAATATTTATCCACATTTACTTATCTAACCTCAAACCTCTCACCTTTTCCACTTTTCCCCTCTGATATTTTCCGCAGATGGTGGCCACCGATGAGCAGGCCAGCGAACGGCAGCAACATGCAGCGGATTCTGGGGGCGGGGCCTCCCAAACGGGGGCCCTGAACAAGATGAAGGCTACGATTTCCTCCTCGCTGCTCACCGTCACAGACAAAGGTAAGTATTAGGGGCGAACATATGTGTGTGGGTATAGGGTTATCCCTTTGGTTATCCTTGCCGTAAGTGCATGCGAATTTATGGCATGAATTTTCATACAAGTGCCCGTAAAGCTGCTTGCTAGCTAAACTTTGTGCAAACTTTGTGTGTGTGGGTTTTTCTTGTTTTTTGCCAGTGCTCACGTAACTTTCGGCAATGAGCATTCGGGGGCTAACGGTGCGTATACGCAATATTTGCTCCACACGCTCGTTTGCATCGCATATTGAATAATGTAAGGGGTCAGTGGTTCGCTGCAATGCCAAGTCGTCGACATTCGCACACTGTCATTGTTATGGGGGTCCATAAATGCTGCGAGAAAGTCAATAAAATCGGTGACTTCTGTTTCAGCATCAGCCGTAGTTAACAGCCATGTTCAAAATATTGGTAGTTCCCTTTAAAAACAAAATTTTCCAAGAGGAATTGAATTTTGTAGATAACTATAGGCTTTAATTTCCAACAAAATATGTATAATATCAGTTAAATTTATAAATTAATTATAAAATGTATTTTAAAAATTTAAAATATCTCCCTAATTTTTACAATAAATTACAAATTGTATTCTAAATATTTATGATATCTTCTGAATTTAAAAATGTATTACAAATTGTTAAAGTAAAAATATAAAAATTATGTTGGTTTGTCTTTTTAGGTTGTTTTTTTTAATACGAAATATATTTATTAAAGTGGCTTACCAAATTTCTTACGTTACTATTTTCTTGAGCACCGCTGTATTTATTTAGTAGCAGTCAAAGAAGCAGCGGGAAACACGAGAATGTTGAGTTGATTCTGGTGTTATTTTTATCACATTTTAGTTGGCCACCAGCTAAGCGAAAGCTGTGGCTTGTTGATTTTATGGCCAAGCCATTCGATTTATTAGAACGAAATGAAATCTTATTTCACGATGTTTATTTAGTCTGTGGTCGTAAAGGCGAGCGAGACAGATTTGTGCACATAATTTGGGCAAATATTTTCGGCACTCGTGTTCCATCTCTTAAAACAACTCAAAAAAGAAAATGCAACTGCAGAAAAGGGCCCTCCAGATAGTTGGCAAATTTCCAGATTTTCGAGGCTAACCGCAGTGAAGAGCTGACACATAATTTAAAAGCAGAAAAACTTGCAAAATCCTTTAATAGCTCTTTTATCTTTTTTGCTTTTTTGCTACTGCCACCTGAGTGTTCCCTTGAGCAGGTGAAATCGCTTTTTAAAACAAAAAGGAAAAAGGTTTTTCCTCGCTAGCTTTTCCTAGCATTGTTTTGTTATATTTGCTTTGCCACTTTTACGGCTGAAAATGTCAAGCGTGAGTTGCCGAAAGGTGAAAAAGCACGAGGTGCAACTGTGCGTATGAGCAATGCAAGGCGGCACACACAACAAAAGAGCTCCTTTGTCCTTGTCTCCTGACTGTGACTAATGCACCGCGACTTTTTCCGGGCCGCATAAAACTTTTCACTATTTTCTCAAGGGTGAAATATATGTGTGTATAAAGCACATATATAATCATATAAATGTGTGCGCCAGTTGAGGGAAAAAGGCTTCAGTTTGCCAGGTTTTTCCGTTGCTGAAAAAAATAAAACCCACTTAGAATGAAAAATCAAATGTTGCACAAGTGATTTTACGTAATTTAGTAGAGTGCTCTAGTCTCGCGGGCAAGTTCATAAATTATACAAGCCATCAACTTTGTTTTATTTACATTTCCGACTGCTGAAATTTTTCAGCTTATCATAACATTTAGTTGCTAAATTGTATTATTAATAAATATTAATATGTAAGGATAAGCATTTATAAAACATTTACTATAATCGGATCCTAAAATGTGATAATCTAGACTAATAAAGTTGGAGTACAAATAAAAGTATTGGTGAGTCCTGCAGTTAAAACGCCTTGACATACAAATCTAAAACTAATAATATTTTTATTAGTTTTTTTAGCTTTGCATATTTTTAAATATATTAAAAAATCAAACAAGAAATATTTTTAAAATAAAGTAAATTGTTTTTCATGTGCCAAGATTTTTTATACATTTTTAAACTACTTCTATCATAGTATCCATAACTTAAAAATAAAAAGCTTCAAAAGTCTTCCCTGTTGACCACTAACATTTTTCAATAACTACCAATCATCGGTAATAATCCAATTAAGCTGCCATTTACACAACTTCCTTTCGGCCATCTCTTTTAATGGGCCAGGAAGGCTGTCAGAAATTTCCGTTTTAGCCGATTATTATTTTATTTATTGCATTTGCCTGCCAGCCTGTCGCTTCGGCAATTAGCGGACCAAACAAATTATGTGCGCTGACAACAAATTAAGCATAGAATGGGGATAAAACACACATACATAGTGCATTTGTGGGTCAGTTCCATGCAATCAGCGGAAAATCAACAAGTTTCCAAGGGGTTGGGTTGGTTGGTTGCCTCAGTAATTGATTACATAACCCCATGCATTCACCCGTTGTGTCTCTCTTCCTTTTCAAAGTTAATAAAATGTCGCCACGCCCCTCGTTGGTGCCGACGGAGGCGGATACCAGCGGCAGTTACGGCTCGCCCAGCTATCAAAATCAGCAGCAACAGCAGCAGGATTCCGGCAGCACTTTAAATAACAACAACAATAACAGCAGCACAGCAGGCGGAGGAGGGGGCGGGGCAGCGGCCAAGCAGGAGCCAGGACGAAGGGCCGGCGCCTGCAGGGTGTGCCTCAAGTCCTTCAAGCCGGACGACTACCACAAGACGTGCTTCGAGTGCCAGCAGCGAGTGTGCGAGGACTGCGCCAGCTACAGCAAGCTGGACGAGCACGAGGATGCGGTAAGTCGGGGTAGGGAACATGGGGTATGGAAAGAGGGTTCCAGGATGCAGGATGCACCTTCCGGGCCACTAGGCAATGCGCCATCCGCGCGGCACAAATAAAAACAGCGGGCGCAGCAGCGGCACTTCATTAATAAGAAAACTGGTGAGGGCGTCGGGCACTGAGGGAAAATGACTTCTAAACATGGAAATAACTTTCAGCTAGGTCAGGTCATTGAGAACACTTTAATATATGTTTAAACTTATCCCATAAAAGGTGTTTTTATTGTGTTCTGAAAGAAAATTGTCTCTTTAGATGGCACAAATTCAAGTTTTTTTTTAATATTTGGTTCTTAAAAGGAAATTATATTTTTTAGGATTAAATTTTTAGTTTTCATTAAAAAAAAAACATTTTTCAAGAGTCCTTAATAAGTCCTAAAAAAAACAGTATTTTGCCCAAAAGACAGCCAATTATTGTCCAAATATGGATTGTCATACCGCGTTGAACTCGTAATTAAATTTCCAATTCATTGGCATTCAAACCTGCAAACTTTAATTTTTGACAATTATTTGCAAAAAATCATAGTGGCACCTTATAAAAAAAGCAAAAAATTGACGTTTAATTTTTTGTTCGTAATCTATCCAAAAGTGATGTGGATCGTTAGCTTTGGTTATAAGCTGATCAGAACACTCGTTCTTTTAGCTGTCACATTCATTTTAACATAAATACGACGAAAGCACACCAAAAATATGTAATTTCCTTCATAGGTTCAGAATCTTAATTTCCCCCAGAAAAGTCAGTACTTTGTCCTAAACAAGGCAATAAAATATAAACATAATTGTTGTTAAATATTGAATAAATATTTTTGATTGAAGAAATAATCTATAAAAAAAAAATATAAACAAATTTTTCAAAATTTGGTGAGAAAATTACTTATAATGCATTTAAGCATCATGGCTCTACAAACTAATTAATTACGATATTTGTTATAACATTACTTTGTATTCGGTCAGTAGTGATTTAAGAATGAAGCATGTTTTCTGCCCTTCAAAGTTTTAAACTCAATTTTGCAAACAAAGCGGGAATTTACAAATTTTTTGCCGTGATAATGACTGCGTGGGTGGACTGTAGGGTGGACCAAAGGGGGAATAGAATGGGCATGGGTCAGTGCACATAAATTAGATTACAGGCTGTGGAGAAAAGGGGTTCTTTCGTTCGGTGACAATGGACAATGAACGATGGCCTGGGAAACTGGGAAGCTTAACTGCGGCCTATTCATCGCGGGACATTAACAAGATAAAGGCCGAATTAACGAGATTAAATGGCATACCCGCGGCAGTTCGGGGAGTTCGGTTGCACTGCTGTCCATCTCGAATTCTCTCCTTATACCCATCCCCTTTCCCTTTCCGATTTCCTATCAACACTTGCCGCATAATGATCATTGATAACCACACCATGCAACATTGTCTTCACCCGAAGTTGTGGTAATTTGTCAAGAAGCCACGCCAACGCCCTGAACATAAAATTTAACGTTTGTCTGTCAACCTGGCCACTTTGGCTAATTGAAATTGATGTTCATGGGCGTTGACTACACAGCACAACACACAGCACACTCAACCGCCTGTTATATACCCACCCAGTGTAATTATGGGTCTACCCGATGGATGAGTGGGAGTGGGATGGTATGGGGAGTCGTAATGGGTCCTGTTTTGTGCTGGTCCCATCCCTGGACATTTGGAAAGCTGAAATAATCATTTAGAGCATACAACGCTGGGCACTAACCAGGCATTCGATTGTTCATGAACTGCTCTGCTATGGGTAATGCCAAATGGGAATTTGATTTCAGTCACTTGGAGAAAGGGAAATGGAAGTTTATACTTCGTATTTAGATTTTAGGCAGAGAAAAATATATTTTACTTTTATTTTCAACTGCAGAAAATTTAACTAGGGTTAGGATTTTTAAGCCCACATTTATTTTCACTTCAATCTGAAAGCTTAAATGTGAGTTTCGATTTATTTCTGGCCAAAACCAAATACCAATTAAAAATTCCATTGCTGAAATATGAAAAATTTAATACTTTCCTGGCAAATATTACCTTTATTAAAATGAAATTTAAAGCCAACTTATAGAAATATTTGCATGGCTAATAAGTATTTATTTAGACACATAAGTGATTTTCGGACACTAAAGAAATATTTTTCATCATCTACTAAAATCCCTAAAACTTTCTGACATCATTGTCATAATTTGAATAGATTTTGATAGTCTGACATCACATGACACACCGAAATTTAAGATAAATATTCCCCATGAGTGCTGATTATTTAGAAACGTTGTATGGCTTATTTCCAGCTTCATGCTCGACTTGCTGCTTAGACTTAAGCTCTCACATCTCACATCAAAATCGATTTCCACCCGCCTTTGCAAATCTTAAATTTCCATGAGCATGCAGTGTGGTTGGCTGCTTTGGATGTTATGGCAGCTAGGAAATAACTTTTCAGTCGATTTCTCGATGGGATCATGAACTGGCTGCCACACTGCCGCACTGCAGCACCGTGTAATTACAGAGCACGCAACTGGGGAGCGCACAGAGGCAATAAACCAGAGCCGGGCTCTAGTTGCAGCTGCAGCCGCGGCGTACAGTGCAGGCCATGTGCATAGGTGCACGGAGAAAAAGTAGGGATAAAACGAAACATTTTCCTTTAATTTTAAAAACTTATAAAAAACTTTAACGACCTTAATATTGCTATGAAATCAAAAGAAAGAAATTAATTTCTGGTGTTTTTGATTCCTCTTTTTACGATGCCTGAAAGTATGCTACAAAAAACCCGCATCGGCATTTAGTCTTCATTCTTGCTGTTTGAAAGTAATGTTGCATACTTTTAAACACCTTTTAAAGTGTTTGAAGGCTCCTCGTTAATGTTGAATAATTTAAAATTAATCAGATAAATCCATGAAACACATATATTTTGATTACCATATAAATCGAATTATTATAAAAATTGGTTGACATTTTAATTACAATGTAGCATACTTTTAGGCGCCTTTTTAAATGATTCAAAATCTCTAAAAATTTCGTAAGATCTTTTCAATGCTTACAAATTAATCAGATATTTTTTATAATCTACTATTTTTTGCTTACCCTTCAAGCCGAATGGTTGACCATTTCCTATTGGTTTCTCTGCGTGCAGCGACTTAATTACAATGGCGGCAGCTTCCGCCAGGGCAGCCATTGAATATGGGGGAAAAGAGAGGGTGGCAATAGGAGAAGGGGACACGAAGGGACAGGAAAGGACGAAAAGGACGTGGCTGACACACATGACGATTGAAGCCGCTGGGCAAAATGAATCAGCAGCCAGGTGGAAATGTAACGAGCATTGTGCGGGCGTGCCGCGAAAAAAGGAAAAAGGCAGTGGAAAATGCAGCGAGGCGGACTTGAGGGGATGATGGAGGATGAAAATGCAGGCGCACCTGTGTCCCTGTATTTTCTCTGTGTTTGGGTGTGTGTCCTGGAAATAGGATTTTTCTGCAAACGTGCTCGACGCCCTCGGAACCCCCGGAGGTTGAAGAAAAAGTTTTGTTCTGAAAGTAATTAATATTTATTTTCGCTGCCCAGCATAATGGGTTTTCTTGAGCTTTCGCCTTCCGCTGGCCACTAATAAATATTAGCGGACGCTGTTGTGCTCGGCCGTGTCCACAAATAGATTCCAGCGCTAAGCTGGAAAATTTTTAATTAACGCTGCGTATACTTGATGCCGCCCCGTTGCCACAGCAATGAAAATTGATTTTCCTCACCCTCTTTTCCCCTCTTTTCCCCAGACCATGTGGCGTTGCAGCGTGTGCCGCCGGAAAATGGCCTCGCGGGTGTGCATTCCACAGGACTCGACGGACTCCATGCTGGACGTCCCCGTGCTGGAGGCACTGCAGCGCCGGCACTCGGACGCCAAGTTGGGCAGCAGCACGCAAACGCTGGCGCCCAGCAATGGAGCCGCCCTTGCACCGCCGCGAAGTCCGGAATTACGACGCCACTCGGACGTTTCGCCAGCCTCGCTGAAGGAGCTGGAACGGGTAAGCTAGCAGTTTATTTTTAAAAATATTTAAGACAATATTTAAGAACATCCTTCAAGTTCTTGAACGAAGCTTTACATTGCAAATTTAGACGAACTTATTTACCATTTTTCTTTATAACTGCTACAACTCTAATTAAACAAATATTAGCTTTTTCTATAATTATTTAAAGATTTAAGATTTTACATTAAATATTGTAGGCAACGACTTAAATTATGCTACACTTTTATGGATTGTATTATTATTTTTTCTTCTATTTACAAAATTGATTTACTTTTAAAGCAAAAGTTTATTTGAAATGTAAATTATTCCTAAAAAATACATAAATGTTAAGGGGTAATTAAGTAATTTGAAATGTAAATTATTAGTAATTAACTTTACTTAAAAAATGTTGCTTAATTAACTAACAGGTATTTATTAAATAGCTAAAATCTAATGTGAAATGGTGATATTAAATTCTTGAAATTATTTTATTTAATTTAATCCGATATTTTAAATAAGTGTCAATAACTCGAGGATTTTCTGCTTAAAAAATATTTTTTTAAAAGAGAACTCAAAATAAATTAGAGATCCTAGCCGTTAAAAACTTCAATTTAAAATCCCGTTGAACTCCATTGTAGCAACTGAAAGGTGGCCGCAGCATGGCGCCCAGTCGCTCCAACAGTCCGCCGCGGGGCGATGGCCAGGACGGACAGCCCCCCTTCGGGGCGCCCCTGTCGCGGATGCAGTCGCGAAGGGGATCGCGGGTGGCGCGGCAGCACAGCTACGATGACGACATGAAAACGGGACCCGTGGGCGGCAGCATGGGCGGCGGTGGACCGGCGTTGGGTTTGGGGGCGGATGGAGCGGGCCTGGGCATTCCGGCCATGCCGCGCAGGTAAGGGGGGTTTTCCCAGGGGGAGGTAATCGAATTTAACCCTACTTCCTTTTTCTGACCCCACAGGAAGTCCGCCTATGATGTGTTTGCCCCCGGGCTGACGCAGGGAGGCGCCACGCCCGCCACTCAGCTGCAGAGGTCGCCGGGCGAGGGGGGGATCATGCCGCCCATCCAGCTGCCCGGTTCGAGGAGACCCTCGTTCCGGGTGCCACATCCCTCGGAGGACATCCAGAACGACGACTCGCCGGGCTCGCCGGATAAGGGCAGCCCCGTGCTCACCGTCGACGATGACCGACGGATGCGGCGACGCGGCTCCCAGCTGTAAGTGTAAACCTTTTTCGGGGGTCGAAACGATTGGGGGGAATTTTAAATTCTGAACAAATATGGATTTAATACCTGAAACCATCTAAAAACTTTAATTAAAAGGTTTGTTACAGAGGGTGCATTTTAGTTAGTTATACCGCCGTTGGAGTCTGGATTTATATTGTAATAAATAAAATTTTTTTTTTTTATTTTAATGACAGTACTCTTTATATTATATGTATCACTTTTTTTAAGATAATGAAAGAAAATTTATGAATGATAACCAAACCAATATTCTCCCTGATTTTTATAAATTCGCCATTAATCTAGAACTATCGAAGCCATTTCTAAATTTTGAATATAAACTAAAAAAAATTATTTACTTCTAAAAAAATGATTTTAATTTTAATTGACATTCAATATTGTCAAAAATTAAAATTAAAAACAATTTTCTGGGTGAATATTTTTTGGGTATAGTGATAAGAAAGCCAAGATGTAACCTTAACGGCACAAAAAGTGTGTTTTAAAATATTTCCCAAATCTTTCGCTTCAGACTATTTCTTTTAAGAATTATACGCTATCTTAACCTCTTTTCTGCAGACCCGATATAGCGATGCTGCAGAATCGCGGTGCTCTGCCGGCCGTGCCGCCATCCTCGATTCCGCCGCCCATGGCCTCGTTCACGGGCCCCAATCTGGAGGATTTGGAGGCGCCGCGGCGGCAAACATCAATGGACGGCGAGGCCATAAGGATCGTAATACACGACGTGGATTCGGGGCCGATTTGTGCATCTAAGCGGCGCATCATTCTGCGCCGGGATCCCACGGACAAGGCGCACCGCAGTGAGTTTTTGGGGCTTAGAGACTAAGACACCAGGCACTGGAAGCCCCCGGGGCTTAGATTAATGTGTGCCCGGGATTGGGTGAGAGTGCGTGTGGGACTGTGCACTGTAAAAATTAATTCAGCAGATACAGAATAAATTTTAGGCAAAATTTACAGATTTATTAATATAATATTTTTAATTTAATAAAATAATAATATTTTATCATACATTTTATGAACAAATTTTAAAAAAAAATAGAAATATATTATTAACGCTAGAATCACTTATTAAGGTGTCCAAAAGTATGCAACAAAGTATTTTAAATATTAAAGTGCGACCAATTATTCAATGCATATTTTCAACACCATTAAAAGTTAGGAATTACACAATAAATATCTAACAAATTTGCTAAAACTCTTTAAGAAGGTGTCAAAAACTATGCAACAATATAATTATAAACCAGAAGTCTTAGAACATTTTTCACTGCATACTCTTAGACGCCATTTTAAGTGATTTTCATGATAGCTTTTATTTCTTTTGTTCTGCCTTTTGTACAAAAGAAACTTCAAAGCGAATTAGTAATTTCTTTCTGTGTGCAAAGGAGATTGAGGTCGGTTTGCTTGTCCGCGTCCATCCGGCTTCGGTTGCTCGGTTTCTCGGTTGTCCTGCCCTTGGAACCGCACCGGAAATGGGCAAGTAAACAGGACTCATTACAACGTTTGGTTATGCTAATTCGACAGAGCAGTGGGTTTGAGGGTGTATCTGTGGGTGGGTTTGGTGTGGTACCTTAATTCCCCCATAGCAGCAAAGTGCAAGAGCTACGGGAGATGGCAGCAGGCAGCAGGGATAATGTGGTTTGGTTCCCCGTGGGCCTTAATGAAACCCAAAGCGGAAGCTGACTGGTAGCAGATTAAGCAACTGAGCGGATTTCATCGACATAAAGGCAACTGAGAGAGGAGCTCTGGGTTCCCAGTTTCCACATCCCATTTCCCAGTTGCAGCAAGGACACCGACGCCCCAACATTTAGCTGTTCGGCATTGTTGGCCAATGTCATTTGGCTCTGGGTGTATGCTGTGTGTGTGAGTATGCTCTTATATGCCATGGTTTTAATTCGCTCGCTTTGTTTCCCACTTCCTGTGGATGTATTTTAATTATATGCATTTTTGTTGCATACCTCAAGGGGCCAGCAGGCCAAATGAATTTTTAATTATCGACAGCGGACTCTCGGAGCATGAAAATCAATACGAAAAAACTAGGAAGGAGGAACGTGGGCATTAGAATTCAAAGGCAAAAATTTAAATGGGGCATTTCTCCCTCCCCCGAGGACGTGCAACGAAAAAATCAACAAAAAATCGAACAGAGGGAATGGAAAACTTTACGCCTTGCTGGCCATAAATAATAATGCCCCCGAATGTTTGGCATATGCATGCATGCATGGCCTGCTCTTTTTCCCAGTTTTCCAGCTTCCCAGTTCATGAACACATGCCAAAGTCGAATGCAGCTGCAAAAAAGTGGCCAACATTTGCTTTGGCAGGGAGGGGAAAAGGTAAAAGGAAAAGGCATTTTCCTCCTCGACATTTAGATGCACTCTCGACAAGGGCAAAGCCAAATTTCAAATTTCAAAAGACTGGCAGAAGACTGGTAACTAGAAAGGCAGGGAAAATGGTGAGGTGGCAGCAGACTAGAGTTGAAAGTGAAAACTTTGGGAAATAGCACAGCTCAAAGTGGAAATTGATTGCCATTTTCTAGATGAAGAAGAAAGTATGGTCAAGAAGGAGAGTATAACAAAGCAAGAAAATTAAGAAGGACCTAAAATGTATTATATTAAGCTGGTAAACTAAATTAAAAAAGGTATACAAAAATGATTATTTCCTTGATTTATAAAGATACATATTGTGAAAGAGTTTCGAAATATAAATAACATTTTTTTACTATTTACTTTTTGAACATTGAATGCTCATTATCAAAAACTCATCCGCATATATATGAAAAATTCCAAGAACTGTCAGTAAAGTACTTATAAAAATATTTTTATTAAAATCATTTCTTGGTAGTCATTATTTTCTTTTCCATAATGAAATATTCGCAGAATAGCAAATAAATTACTTTAAAATAAAATAAAACAACTGTGAAACATATATTTTTTGTAGTATTTGCTTTTGGAATATTGCGTACTCATTATTAAAAACTCATCTCACATTTATGTTTATGACTGGCGCATAAGAAAATTCACAGAACTGTCAGTAAAGTAAACATGAAAAATTGTTAATAAAGTTTTCCTGGAATCATCACATGGAAGCTGCTATACAATCATTTTTTATTTTTTCAATGATAAAGAATTCTTGGAAAATCAAACTGAATTTCGCTTAAAAATAGTTCCACATTTTTATTAAATTTATTTAATAAAATAAGCTCATAAATACCACAGAAACCCCTTGAAATCGCCCTCGATAACAACTCATAATTCCCTTAGAGTACGTGGTTCTAAGTGGGATCTTCTCGAGAGAGCTCTTAACGAGCGCCTATATAATACCAATCAAAATAACTAGCCGCCACACGGCGAGGGTTTTTCCTAGCATTTTTCCCATCGGTTAGCCACCTGTGCGACGTGCGCTTGCTAATATTAAATTTCAATTTGCATATCATAAAAAAATGTCAATACCCAACAAATACGCACAAGCAGCTGCAGCGGAGGAATGTGGGTGGTTGGATATACTATACTATATGCAGGCGATACCATGAGTTAAACCCACTCTTGTCTATATATATAGTCTGCCTGCTTAGAACGGCATATTTGACATGCAGCGAAGCAAGTGGAATTTTAATGTGCTAAACCATTTCCTTGGCTGCTCCTGGTATTTGTTGTACGTCTACCTTATCCTTATCCACAGCTCCTTAAGCACAGGACATATAGTATATACATATAGGGATACGAGGACGAAGGATATGGCTTGTGGTTGTGGCAGCTGTGCTGCAATTTCGCCTTGATATATTGACTGAATGTTGATGCCTTCGCCTTGTAATTTGAGCTACACTTTTTCCCCGAACCCAAACCCCAACATTAACATTTCACATTCGCCGGTTCAGGTGCAAGCAGGTGAGCTTAATTAGCGCGCTGCATTCGCATGGCTAATTAGGCTCTCCATTGGCAACCGTGTAATTCAATTGTATGGCCCGAATTTCAGCGCGGCTCTTCAATTATGCATCGCTTTAAGTGTTCCGATAGCAACTGTTAATAGTTAGAGGGGGGTTAGACGGGGGTTAGGAGGGGGTTATGGCCCGGATAAGAACCAGGTGTAGCTGCAAATGGCGCCTTAACACGCCTAATGAAATTTTATGCAGCCTCATGAGCCACAAACACACACATCCACATCCATATCCATTTATTGCGACGAATCACGAACCTCCGGTTTTTGGCATTGCGTGCTTAGGTTTTTCTTCAGCCACAGGTGGCCATGTGCCACGCCCACTTGGCACCCATCACATCTTAGTGTTCGCCTGGCTGCCCTTCATAGTTCTCCGCCTCACAAGTCACTCAAAACGAGCTATTTCCCCTCATGGTGCACCAAGGAAAACTAGGAAAATATGAAAATAAATATACATTTTTGGAAAATAATATAATACTATTAATCTTTTATTAATTAGTTAATTTTATATCATTTTGTTTAATTTATTTATGGAAAAAAATTATGCAAAATAAGGAATAAAACCCCTCCATTCATTTCTTTATTACATTTTCAAGTGCTGTATACTTTTAAATACTTTTAAAATTTCCTGAATCAGCAAAGCAGAAAATAAAATAAACAAATAAATAAAGCTTTTTTAGATTTTTATAATTAATCAAAGTTGCACTTAAATAATAATTAAATAATATTAAATAATAATTAAATAATATTAAATAATATTAATAATTTAATATTAATAATTAAATAAATTAAAATAAAAGTTGCACTTAAATAATAATTAAATAATATTAAATAAAGAAGTTAAATGAATGAAAACAGTTTTGTACTAAAACACTAAACTAATACTAAACTTCTTATAGATAGGTACTGATATTTCTTAAAATAAAAGTTGCACTTAAATAATAATAGGGACCTACCTTTAGGTAGACCTTAGACCTTAAGTATCATATAAGATAAGTAACTAGTAACTAATACTAAACTTCTTATAGATAGGTACTGATATTTCTTAAAATAAAAGTTGCACTTAAATAATAATAGGGACCTACCTTTAGGTAGACCTTAGACCTTAAGTATCATATAAGATAAGCTAATCAAATTTCTCCATATATTGCTGGCATATTTCCTTTTTTCCGTGCTCGTTGCCAAAGGATGCTCTTCGTCTTAAACTAGTTTATTGGTTTAGCCCACTGAAAACCCGATAGCCAGTCAGTGGATACTAGTGCTATCTTTGCATGTCTTTCGCTTTGCTTGTTTAATTAAGAGACAATTTTTATAGCAGCTGATAGAAGCCACTAAATCGCTTACGCTCATGACTCCATGACTCGATTTCCCAGTTTTCCCGGGCAAAAGCAAGGAAGCAAAAAGGATGCAGGGCTCCTGGGAAAACAGGATGCAGGTGTGTGCATCGATTAAGTCGTTCGATGTGTGTCAGCAGAAAGTTTGCTCACTTAATGCCATTACGAGGATGTGCAGCATATGTGTCTGTGTCGGTAGAAAGGATGCAAGGACATGGCACAAATTAAAAACTTGCCAAGGAAACGAAAGGGAGAAGACTTTTTAAGGCAGAGAGCTTAGAGAGATAGTTTTCCAATTAAAGGAAAATTCATAGAGAAATGATTTTTTCGAAAAACATTTGATGGACTTAAAGGCAAAAGGCTTTCAAAGTTCTGAGTTCTGTGAGTGAGCCAACCTAATGACCTACATACAAATGTTGATTCAATTTGCCAGCATGTTTATGGCCCTTTCGGCCAACAAAAGAAACGGATACCCCAAATAGGAATAAACCCTTCGGAGCCCCGAACCCCAACCCTCAAACCCATAAACAACACACCTTTGTGCGGCTGTGCCGGGCGGCTTATTAAATCCCAATGATGGCCACATAAAAAATCGTTGGCCATCCGGCAAACAAATTGTATCATAAAAGTCTGAACCGTCCGAGGAATGGAAAAAATACGCAAAAGGAAAAGGAAAAGGCCAGCGGGAGTGGACAATGAGACAAAAGGACTTGGGACATGGCCAAAAACAAGGACCTTACCTTACCTCCACTCATGATTTTTATGGCCAAAACGAATCGAAAATTTCACTCAGCTCCATGTTAAGTGCGGGCTTAAAGGCAAATGATTGCACTCAGCGAGAAACTAAAATGGAATATTCATTTGAATCTGGAAATCAAAAATTATTTTTGAAGAGATAAAAATGTAATCCTGAAGAATTATTTTTATAAGAAAGATTGAATAAAATATCATAGCTACTAAATTGTGTTATTGCACTCAGGAAATAAAAAAAAAACAATTTCTGTAGAGAAGCAGATGTAATCCTGAACAATTACTCGACAGAATATTTTTTAAGAGAGATTAAATAAAATCGCATAACTATGAAAATGGTGATATTTATTCCCGTATATATTTTTCTTCATTTTCATTTTAAATTGTCTATTATTTTATATACTTTACTGGTAAAAATGGAGAAATTTTCGTTTAAAATGGATTTGTGTAGTTTTGTAGGAATTTAAATTCTTCCCATTTATTCTTTAATTTATTTTCCCACTTTTCATTTTTGTTGTTTGGCAGGTATTTTATTTTATCCCATTTATTAAATAATAAAGAACTAAATAAAATATTAACAAGAGAGAACGCTATAGTCGGGTGCCCCGACAATCAGATACCCGTTACTCAGGTAAAGGGAGTGCGAGGGAGATGGAGAAACTTTGAACACGCACAACTTTTTAACGAATGGTCCGATTTGAAAAATTTCTTCTACATTTCGATAGGTATTGATAAACACAATAAAACTGCATTTTTACTTTTCCGAAATATTGAAATTTTTAAAATCGTATATAAGCGATTGTGGGCGTTAGAGGGGGCGTGGCACCCTTTTGAAACAAACTTGCGCTGCGTAGGAACTCCAAGAATCTTCATGCCAAATACCAATCGTCTAGCTTTTATAGTTTCCGAGATCTCAGCGTTCATACAGACAGACGGACAGACAGACAGACAGACGGACAGACGGACAGACGGACATGGCTAGATCGACTCGGCTAGTGATCCTGATCAAGAATATATATACTTTATAGGGTCGGAAACGTTTCCTTCTAGCTGTTACATACTTTTGCACGAATACAATATACCCTTTTACTCTACGAGTAACGGGTATAAATATATGTTATAATTGCTGTACGATTTTCCTGTTTTAGGAGTCTTTTTTTTGTAAGTGCATCAAATCGCGAGTTATCCAGAAAAGCGTGGCGTCATCGAATAATCTGGGCCTTTTCGCTGCTGTCAGCAAAGGGATTTGCGTTTTATTTATATCGTTTTTATTGCAAGGAGGGCCGTGGAAAAAACTTTTGATTAAAACACACTCAAACAAACAGCGGGTGGAAAGGAAAATGTCGCCTTATCCTAATTGGGTATCAATGCGCCTGAATCAACAGGGATGGCGGATGCGCAACATTTTATTGCATACTGCCCAAGTTTGCCGCCATTTCCTGCGCAAAACTTGGACCTGCCAGGCTGTCCTTCCGGCTTCGTCCTGCGTCCTTCCGCCCCTTATCCTATATTCCTCTTTTCCCTGTAGATCTCTCACCTTGGAGACACAATTTCATTGTCATCGCCGCCCCTCCGGTGGCTGGTTAACTTTCCTGGCCATTGTCTGCAGAACAGGAAATCCGCCTGCCCAAGTTTTCGGTGCACAAATTGTTGAAATTAGTTTTCTGCGCCAAATGATAAGTACTTGAAACCGAACTGAGCTGCAGCCTCCCCCGAAATTGCAATTTAATTAATTAAATTGTTGGGATTTCGGCAAACGAATCCTGGCAGATCTCAAAAATATACTACCAGTGGTCTTAGCAACTTATAAAATGCATATAAAATATATAAATCAAAATATGTTATTATAAGATTTAAGAAAAGTAGAACAAATATTTCTAAAGACTTCTTTAAAGCTTTTTGCCCACTTAAATTGTTATAAATGTCCAAAGGGGTCAAGATTATGTAGAAGAAATAAATTTGTGTCAAGTTTGGGAGAAAGAAAAATACTGGAAAATCGACAGAAATCGCTGACTGGGCAAAAAACGAAAACTTGGCAGACAAACACAAATAACAAGGCGGGCGACATGACGTATACGCAACGTGGGCTGGTCGGGATTTTCGGGGCTCGCTTCGCTTCCGCTTGCCACTGCAAAGTGCAAATGAAATCAACGCAAATTGTTGCCACATGCCCGAAATTTGTATCTGTATCTGCGAGTGTACGTGCCTAGTAGCAGTCCCCGATTTTCTTTTTGGGGGACGCCGCCTCACTATTGATTATTCCGTCCTCTAATCGCCCAGTGTGCGTGTGAGCCGGGCTCTTATTAAATCCGACATTGTCTACTCCCTGCAGCACGTGGCTTTGGGATGCGCGTCGTCGGCGGAAAAACGGGAGCCGATGGCCGACTCTTTGCCTACATTGTGTGGACCGTTCCAGGAGGAGCAGCCGAGAAGAATGGCCTGCAGCAGGGCGACAAGGTGAGTGATGGTGGGATGGTATGGTTTAAGCCAGTCTAAGCCTTGATTGGTAATGGCTCAAAGGGTGCTGAAGTGCGGCCAACCGCAGTGCACACTCGGCCAGCTGCCAGTCGTAAATTAATAGCTCATGATTGATGATTTTCGGCACGGAATGTTGGAAGTACACAGTAACCAAAAAGCATTATAATAAATTATGCCTAATTAAAGCAGATAGAAAATAGTAAATATGTTTTAAATGTATCAAAAATTAAATCTAAAGAAGAAGATTAAGTATTGAATCATCACTTTTAATAAAATATTAAATCTTCACTTTTGTTCCTTGATAAACTAAAAAAATATTTAAATTTAAGGCATTATTGAACAAACTAAACAATTTAAATTAAATTTTAATAATGATTCATAATGATTTTGAATGATTAACTGAAATTTACAAATATTTAAGTAAAAGGTAAATATTTAAGCACCTAATAAAATAAATAAATAAAAGAAATCATCCGAAATTGTTTAATTATTAATTAATTTAATTTATTATTATTTAAATTTTAAAAGTGATAAATATCTCTACAACTTTAAAAAATTGCTCAAATTTTTGACTCTTTTTTTCTTTTCCTTTTTGTAATTCCTCAAGATTTATCTAATATTACAATAACTTTATCTGTAGATACTCGAGTGGAATGGAATGTCGCTGATCGACCGGAGTTTCGAGGAGGTGTGCTCCATCATGGACCGAACCGGGGATATTGTGGAGCTTCTGGTGGAGCATGCCACGGATTTCAGGATGTGCGATCTGTTCGACGAGAACCTGCCGCCCGGCAATGCTGGCGGTCAGAGCGGACCTCGGCGATCAGGAGACGGTCCCGTCGGCCTCGGTCTTATAGCGGGTAGGTCCCTCAAAATCGAACCCTTACTTACCCTGTACATAATATAATACCCAAAACATTTTGTAAGTAAACAGCTATGACATTCACATAATTTTCGTTTGTTGCTCTCTCATTTCTTGTTACTTCTTATCGCGACAAAACTTTTCGAATTATCGAAAAAACAGAACCCGAAACCACCACAGACAAATCACCAGCATCGCCAACTAGACGGAAATTACCAAAAACTCCGGTATAAAACTATTTCGTTTTAATCATTTGAGTAAGAGAACCCAAAGCTGCGCGCAGCAGTCGAGGAAGTGAACATACTATATATTGATTTAAAGATTTAACGATACTACCTACCGCCTAAATGATAAATACACCGAGCTATGTGCAGCAAGCCCAACTAAAAACTAAAAACCAAAAACTGAAAACCATATTGCATACGATATAAAATAGCTATTAAATGCAGCTTAAGCATTGGCAGCAGTTTTCCACACGATTTCAGCTTTCACAAAGTGCTCACGAAATGAATTGAACTCTTCGTACTTGATTGCAGCTTCCATGCTATATATATAAATTTATATATACCTTTATATATATATATGAATACTCGTATGAAACTCACCTTTTCTAGTCACTGATTCAACGATTTTCTTTGACCTCTTTCGTTTTTGGTAACACCATTCATACCCGATATTAACCGTAGCTAACCGAGTATTATATATATTTTTCCTGATTTTCTATGTGTTTCCCCTTCATTTTCGTTTTGTTTTACTTTTGATATATTTGATATTCCACTACAAATTATGATTACTAACCATGCGAAATGGCTAAATGTGTTCATTGCTATATTCTTTGTCATATAACCACCAGATGTACTTACATATATATTAATTTTTCGGTGTTGGTAGAACTTAGTGATTTCGAGAAACTACAAAAATATATTACTAACATGCCCAACTAACGTATAAATGTAGACTAGGGTTGGTAAAATAATCAATGGCACTATCGATGTTATCGATATCTTTAGGAAATATCGATAGTAACGCTCAGAAAAAAATTAAATTTTACATGTAATTTTTCATATTTCTTGAGAATAGCAAAATATTTACTTTCTTTAAGATCAACATTAAAATTTGTTCAATATAATTGGGGTAAAATTTAGATCGATTTTTTGTTCTACAAGTGTTAGGACTCAAGCATAAATTTTCCATGAAATGTTGGGCTTCTTTGTTTTTGTAATTTGCCGATTATTTTCCATAAATTTCGATAATATCGATAATATCGATAGTTTTGGCTGTCGATGTTTTCACAACCCTATTATAGACGGTTAAATAGCCACTAAGCGATTTATTGATAGGAGTATGGAGGATGCTCAAAGGAGTCGATACCGATACAGAGCGTATCGTAATGTTTTTTCGTTTCCAAAGTCTGTTTTTCCTTGGTTCAACCTTCTACTTCTTCGCGGGCAATCCAATTGCCCAGCGGGATCACAGTAAGAACAAAGCACCAAACAATAGGGTTTTAAGATATAAAAGAAGTTTTAACGTAACATTCGTGTCTATGATATCTCAGCTCTCCGCTGGGCGATCCACTCGAGAAACGAATTTTGAGCAACTAACCCAGAAAAACTAAAAAAAAAACCGCTTAAGTAGAACCCAACTCTATAGGCTCTACGAATCGATACAATAATAACAAAGGAACAAGACCTACGGAGAATCACTGAAAGCAAACAACTAATGTAAAGGCTCAGCTTGGGCCAGTTATAATATATAGTTTATAGACAAACCGAAATCTTTATAAATGTTACTAGTGCAAATTTGTAGCGAACAGAGTTTAACAATATTTGTGTGTGTTTTAAATGTTATTGACTTTATGATATATATTATATATGTATATGTAATCGTAAGCTAAATCGGAGAAACCAACCAAATTGGATAATAACCCAAAAAAAAAACAAGAAAAAGACAAAAAGTAGTAGTTTGTTGTTGAAATGTTTAAATGTGTTTTTAAGCCAAAAGTATATTATTGTATGGTACACGACTAAAGTCCGAGAGTTGTGCGCATTTGTAGACCACCCCGTACTCTCTCTTGATCTATATGTCCGTGCTTAGAGCTGTGTTTGTAAATGTCAGAAATCGAAAGTGAAAATGAAAGTGTAATAGAAAGTGAAAGGCAAACACTATGGAGCCCACCTACATAAATCATAAAAAACCTTATATAACATACTCGTTTTTCGTATTTAAGAAACACAAAAACGAAGTGCTAAACGGATGAGAGAGATGAGTGTAGAATCATTTTTTCAAAAAGAGCTAACTGAATTTACTCGTTTACCTTACAAAAACCAAATGCAGATGCTTTGTAGCTAAGTAACTCCTGTCAGATGGGTGATAACTTAACATTGATTTCGATCACGAGACACACTTTGTATAGACTACCTAATCGTAACTCGTAACTTGTAACTGTAACTCTAACTCTAACTGTAACTAACATACCTGTAAACTGAAATTATGTACTAAATTTATAAAGAGAAATACCTTTAAAGGTCCCTGAAAGCTAAGCTCCCTGGGAGATGGAAATGTGAAATTAATCAAAAACTGATGATGATTTTTAGATTACATGCACTAACCGCAGCTCGAGGTTGAGATATTAGTTCGAATTCGAAATCGAAATCCATATGTATACATTTACAAACTCTACGCTATACGAGATACTTGAATATATATATATCTATATACAACCAGTTAATAGTCACTAATGCGTATACCAGCGTACCAAATGTGCTAAAAACCTAATTCTTACTGAAAAAAAAAACAAAAAACGGCTAACAAAAGAAAAATGTGAAAAATAAAGTCTCTCTATTTAACTGCAAAACAAAAACGAATCGCGAACTCTTGCCTGGACTTGCTTTATATATTTCCCTTCGCAGCAGACCCGCATAATCCGCAGAACTGAACCACCGATCCACCCAAAATCAACCCAACAACCCCCCGAAGCCATCAGTTCCGAAATGGTAAATGAACAATAGCAACTCTAGCACAAGTACCCTGTACATTAAGCATACCCCAAGAAACCCAAGTATATAGACCTCAGACCTTTGTACAGTTTTTAGCACCCAGTATTCAGAATATCCCTAGAAACTATTATAATAATAAAGCCCCGACCAACAACAACAAGCAGTGTATCATAGCTAGGTTCTATAAGACATTTTGTAAAGCCCTTTCCTCAGTCAATATGTATTGTAAAGTGCGTTTTCTCTTGAATTTTCTTCTGTTCTGTTGGTTTCATGTAATGCTGCGTTTATTTCCACCTTGGTTCCATTTTATTTATTACGTATACGCCCTGTTTTTCTCCCCGCTGTACACAATTTCCACCTCTCGCTCTCTCTGTCTGTCAATTTATGAGCTTTTGTTTGGCTTTCGCTTAGCAAATGTTTACCTTTACTTTCGTCTCGATTCCACCGCTTCGTTTCGTTTGGTTTTGGATCTGTCTGTTCAGTTTTGGCTTTGCATAATACCCAATACCGACTACTCTTTAATTATGCCGCAAAAAAAACCAAAAAAAGTATATATATCTGTCAAACCATAAACCATATATATAGTGCTGTATTTGTACCATACATATTACACACACTTTCCGTAACGAATCCTTTCAGTTTTGCATTTTGTTATCCGTCGAAACAAAAGCTTATTGTGCGCTTATGTATCTGATGTTCGTGTTTAGATAGAGACGATCAAGTAAGGATTTCTATTTTTTCTATAGTACCAGAAATACATTTTGTCCAGGGTTGCCAGGGTAAACAAAAAAAACACCATACAAAGTATTTTTCGTTTCTTTCTTTGGTTCTCCTGATTTGCAATTTTCTCTGATTTCTGATTTCCCTTTAGATTCCTTGAGTACATCACTTTGATTTGTTTGCATTTTGCCTAATTTGCATATCTAAAACCTACGCCTAAGTTTGACTAGCATTTAGTGGCTCTTGAATCTTAAACCGATTAGCATTTCTCCTTAAAAAACAAACTAAACTAAAATCACTTGCGAATATACTATAAACTATATAAATAACAGACATGTGCTGATTGTATACTCAAAAACTCAATTTTCATTTCCTGTACAACCAATGTAACCCCAGCTGGCACGAGTTATGGCTATAAACATAAAAATACCAAACCAAAAAAGCAGAAAACAATAACCGAAAAAACTCAAAAGAAGACCTCTTAAAGCGAGGACAACAATCGAACCGAAAAAAGCAAAAACCGAAACAATCGAAATATATGTACAAAATTAAAAGCGAGCGTAATACGACTGTCATCATTATCATAAATTGATGACAGAGTGATTGACCCTTGAGCTGTGCTGCTTTCCACGCGATTGATTGACTGACTGATTGATTGATTGATTGATCTGTTGAATGTAATCAGTTAAGCCACAAATAACGCATACGACTCTTAAAAGCATAATCAATTTGAAAGCAAGCAACCTTGTCTTTGTTTCCACCCCTGTAAAATATCCTGTTAATTACACGTAGCATATGGCACTTGTACTAAGTGTTTAATTTTTGTATATACCACCTAGCTGTCTATATGTCTATGTGTTTCCATCTACCCATTTACTGGCATGTCTCTGTTTATTATTCATACGCAACTTTTGGCCGCAAACTTTTGTGTCACTTTGAGTTATCTTCCAGGGCGAAAAAAGGGGGAATTGCGGTTGCCCAAAAACTTTGGGAGAACGTCGAAGAGAGACCGAAAAACCACCAACAGCAAGGCAGGTGTCAAGTGGGCGTAGGATCCCGATCCCGAACCCTAAAAGCAAACCTGCTGACTTTTGTCTTGGCGGACTTGTCAGCAACAGGTGCTGTCGCCCTTTAATTGACAGCTGGGAGGCATAAAATGCTGGAAATGTCTGGAAATTAGAAAACTTTTAACAACAATTTCTTGGATTTTCTTGGGGGTCCTGTTGCCTCCATCATTATTATCGACGACGACGGGCCCCAAAGTTTTTCAAGTGCTTAGGCTTTTATCGCCGCGGCGCCTGCCTGATGCCTGATAAACTCCAATAATCCAGCAAGTACATGTGCCTGCTTACCTGTAGATAAAAATAAACACAACCCCGACACTTTCATACGTATATAAGGCAGTCCCAACACGAATTCGATTTCCACAGATGAAAAGTGTGCGGCATAGTGTAATATTTTTCCTTTTTCGCTCGTAAAAAGTTCGCCGAGCAACAGTTCGCAGTTTCGAAATGCGAGAGTGTGTATGTGTGTAGGTTTGGGCTCCATTTCCGCTCGCAACACGTTATTGCAATATGGCGGCTTCCGCTGCAGATCCGCCATGGAGAAAGTCAATTCGGAATCGTGTGGTTGTTGCTGCTGCGCATGTACACGCCATGAATATGTTATGAAGCCACGATATTACCAACTACTAGAACACGGCGAACAAAATCTAAACCAATGGGGGGAATTTACTAGAGCAGATTCGATTTATTTAAATGATTTATTTCTCTTGGGAACACTTTTAGAGCATTTAAAACAAATTTTAATATTGAAATTATTTCAAAATAATAAATACAGCATATTAAAGGTGTATCAAAAATTACTAGGACTAAGAAAGAATCCAAAAGGTGTCTAAAAGTATGCTATAATAAATTTGGAGTCCATGAATCCTATAGATTCAAAGCTAAATTGAATTGTATCTTTTTACTTCATACTTTTAGGTGTCTAAAAGTATGCTAGAATATATTTGTAATCCAAAAATCCTTTAGATTCACTGCAAAATTGAGGTTACCCTTTTCACTTCATACTTTTGGGTGTCCTTTAAAGTGATTTCAATACCCTTGACATTTTTTATATTCATCTATTATTAGAAATTGGAGAAGAAATGAAGTAAATTAATTTTTTCATTATATAAAAAAAGCTAATCTAATATAGCTTTGAAAAATACCTTAATTCCCAGTTGAGTTTCTCTTGGTGCACTTATATATATAGTATAGCAACATAGTACTAGTTTTTCAGCAACAATCGCAGGACCTTCATGCGCAACTGTGCCGCAATGACTTCCGTTTTGGGGCATACAAAACACTAGACACTGGATGCCCCCGAGCAGATTGCATTTGCGGTCCTCTTTGTTTATCTCTGCATGTGTGTGCCTTTCCTTTTGTAAATAGCGAACACATGCACATCGGTGTTTTCAGTGTTTTCACTGTTCCAGTGTGCGAACATCATAATTTGCATTATATTTATGTGTGCCTGCTTTTCAGTTTCGTATTTCGTATTTGGGTTTGTGTTTTTGGCCCCCGAGGGGGATGATGCATTGCAATTTAACTAGCATGTTCCACCATGTACCACCCCCTGCCCACCACCACCGCCACCAGCCCTTCGTTCTCACTCGTTTAATTAGTTTTATTTACGTTTTGATTGCTTTAATTTGTTCCTCAGTTATAAACACACACAGTAACACAACAAAAAGCGAAACAAACACGCAAATTTTCAGCAAAACAACTGTAAATAGGCAAAAAGGCGAACAAAATGCTTTTGTTTAGGCACTAGGCTGATAAATCTAGAAATATACATACCATAATATAATTCCTAGCGATTGTTAAGAGTTGAATAGAGCGGCAGGCAATCGCAGACCGAGCTATTTTTGAGAACCGTGAACTAACGAGCGTTTTTGATACCCACCCACCCCAGGAGCAAATTGCCCGCGAGAAGCTCGTCACCGGAAGGGTGCAGATCCAGGTGTGGTACCATGCGGAGCGCAACGAGCTGGTCGTCTCTCTGATGGCCGGCGATGACCTGGCTCTGCGGGACGAGGCCTACGGACACGGCAATCTGCCCGAGGCGTATGCCAAGGTCCGCATTCTGCCCAAATGGTGAGTAAACGTCCCTGCTCGGGCGCCATGTTAGCGTTACCATTTTGTTACATTCTCTCAACTCTCTAGTCAACTAAAATATTTTTGATTTACCAGTTTTAGCATATAATATAATATATTTATTTTTAAATTTACAAGTCTTGGCATTCACAAACATATAATATTTATAAAAGGTCCCTGCTTGGGTGCCATGTTCGCATTACTACTTTAATACGCAATACAGTTTTAAAAGAAACTGTCTAATAAATTAAACCTAATTTCTTTAACTAGTCTAAAAATTCACAAACTTTATATATTTTTTAAAGGTTTTTAAAGGTTTCCTAGTTTGATGACCCAGCTCGGGCGCCATGTTGACCTTACAATTTTGTTTAATTTATAAGAAAAACTGTATAACAAACAAAAATAAAGTTCATCAGTCTTAACATTCACAACCATAAAATATGCTTAAAAGGTCCCAGTTTGGGCGCCATGTTGGCCTTACAACTTTGATTTCCCTGCTCGGGCGCCATGTTAACCTTACTATTTTTTTACATTTTTAAGAAAAACTTTAAAGTAAAGTTACCTATACTAACATTTACAAACATAAAATACATTTCCCCATCTGCAGTGGTGATGGCAGCGTGCAGCAAACGGAGGTCAGCCGACCCACACAGAATCCCATTTGGAACGCTACACTGACCTTCGGTCATGTGAAGGCCGACACCTTGATGGATCGCTACATAGACATCCAGCTGTGGGACCTGGTCCCGCACACCGAGTCCATTTTCCTGGGCGAATGCAGCATCGAGCTGCAGCAGGCCTTCCTCGACGACCAGGCCATCTGGTGTCGTCTGGACGATACCAAGGGGCTGCGTGGCATTAGCATCAGCAAGTCGCCAAGTGTTTCGCCACGCGGCTCCATTGCAGCCGGCGCCGGAGCTCCGAGTGGCGATGTGACCCGGTTGCTGCGTCGCGACTATAATATGCACCGCTCCAACTCCGATGACGTAGACTCCATCGGAGATGGAACCTCGCTGCTGCATCCGGATCACGCCTGGATAGCTGGCTCGCGACGCGGTTCCTCGCAGTCGGAAACCATGGAAGTGGAGGTCTACCAGCTGGGCAAGGACTTCTCGCGCTCATTGCCGGGTTCGCGTCGATCGAGCTTCCAGGATGCCGAAAAGAATCGGCTGGAGGAGGACGCCATGGCCACGCCGCCCACCTCTTATTTGGTGGGCAGGCGCCGTTCGTCCGTGGCTCGACGCGATCCGGATGAGATCTTGAAATCCTTGAAGGCTGTCCGCGGCGAGCTGGGGCGCACCATGAGTCTGGGCACCGAGCAGCACAAGCGCATGGGATCGAGACGTGAGTAGAGGGGATTTCAAACAAAAATGGGACATTTGGAAAGGCAATAAAAGATGATATGACGTAATGCCCAAGAACACAAAGCGAATAGCAAAGTGAAGCGACTGATTCTACATATCCATTCATGTCATAAAGGTCCCTGCTCGGGCGCCATGTTCTCAATCGAAAAAATTAAAGAGAGACTTAAAGCTTTTTCAAAATTTTCCACAACTTTTAGCTTCAATTACACTTAAAGAAATTATATTTTTAATAGCTTATCACGCTTAATTATGCTATAAGCTAAATGCTCGTGGAAATTATTTTATATCATCAGAATTTAAGGGGGAACCCTAAGTTGTTTATATTATTATGATTTGGAATACTTCAAAGCAAGAGATCTCTTGCTGCCTTCTCTCTTTCTATCCGCTATGTTCCTGTGTCTCTCTCTCTCTCTCTCTGCGTTTCCTTTAAACCCCCACAAAAAACCCCCAACTGTGCCTTGCTGCTCTATGCTATGTGGACACCCACTAAAACCTGACATTGCATCTTACACACTTTTATATTTACAACTGTCTCTCTCTAATAACTTCTTCCATATCTTTCCCACTATTAGCCACAATATCGGTGTCGCATTATCAAAGCTTTGACACACCCTACACAAACTGGACAAAACACTAGAAATGCAAATGCCCAGCAACAAAACAGCAAGCCACACAGATCTTAAACTTAATTAAATCCAAAATGAAATAAACAAATGCATAAAGCACTAACTAAAGCCACTTATTTAAAGCCCTCAGCACCTGTCAGTTACTCGTAATTCTTTTGCTTAATCTAATGAAAAGGGCTCACCCTTCACACTGCACCACAACCAGAGCAACCACAAATGGTAGAAATCCAGAAAACAGAAAACAGAAACCAGAAAACTCTGCAAAACCAAAAACCTTAAACCTTAAAACCTTTTGTAAATTATACAAGAAACCAAGAATAGGAATACCTGCAAATTGAGCTTAGCAGCAAGTATTTAAACAAAGATAAAATGCAAGAAAACTACAGTATGTACCACACACTCTATAGAAAACACCATCACTCACCACTGGTAAGAATGCAAAATGAACTTGAGTTGAGATTGAGTTGCGTTTGGCACTTTGGTTTCAGCTTGCCTACTTCTTCTGCTTCTTGATTTTCTACAACCTTAATTAGCGCCATTTAACTGGAATTCTTGATTCCAGCTAGCTGCATGCATGCCACTTAATTAACGCCCACTCTTACACACAATTACTTAGTAGTAACCGTCTATACACGTACTCGCATGCATGCCGAAAAGCGAAAAAGCCGAAATCTCATTACACACTCATCCAGGCTCACGTACTCCTCTGGATAATCCAGTGGAGAGGAGTGTCGTCGTCGTCCTGGGACATGAAAACTTCTCATCTGTGTTGTGTAGCTTGGGACTGGGGCTTATTTAAGCTTATAGATGCTATTTTCACAGCCCCCTTCGAAAAAAAAACGAACAAAAGCCCGCAACTCGCTGCCAAATTTGTGTTTAAAATGCAAAGCTCAAAAGGGGAAAACCCCTTATTACCTGTTGGTAACAGTTCGCCGCCCTCATAAACCCTTCAACGCCCCGTCGAAATAGCTCAGCCTTGAAATTAACTTTTCCCGAAAAGCGAGGCGAAATATGAAAACTCACAGAGAGACAGAAAAAAAATGAAACGCGATAACAGAACAAAGCCGAATTTCGCATTCGCATTTCCCAGAGCCACAAACAAGCCGTTAAATATGAAAATAAGCAGCGTCTGTGTCTGGAAAAAGTCCTCTTTACAAACTTCGGGATACATATGTACCATATACCATTTGTATACGGAATTGACAGCTCTATACTCGCTGGGGAACCTGGCTGCCAAGATGTCCCTATTATTGTGCTTGCTCAGCAAAAAAAGTCTCGGCTGTCTTTGCCAATATGTTTTCTCGCTTTCCTTTGCTTTCCCTTGCTTTCCCTTCGATTCGATTTTCTTTTGCTCGACAGTTATTATTAAGCCGCTTAGCGATTGCCTTGCCTTCCGTTTCCGTTTTGCCTTTTACGCACTTTCATATCCGCTGGGCTCGAATACACACCGCACAGAAAAATAAAAACTCGAGAGACCATATAAACGCAGCTGTCGCCAAGTTTATTTGACGTTTATTTTATTTTTTGGCTGGTTCACAGAAATATTTGAACTTTTGCCATAATCCTTTTTGCCCTCAAATTTGTACTTCGTGCTGTGCGCGCCCAATTGATTGAATGATTGATTGACTGATTGGCAGGGCCGATAGGGAAAACCCATCATCATTTTATTTCCAGAAAAGTTTCCCGAATACCAAAAGTTGAGCAAGAAGAATGCCTTTTTAATTCACAAAATCTGGTATATATTATTTACTAATTTACACAAGAGTCCTCATCACAGTGAAAAACTATCGATTCTATATTCGGCGGGTAATAAGAACACCAGGATTTCACAAACTATGGAGATATTGGGTTTTTTGGAATCATAGTAAATCATTTGTAGTAAAAGACCATAGCTTACCTATGAGCAATAGAATAAAACTATTGAAGGTGGCATAGCAGACATGTGTTAAAGTATAGCCCACATACAAATTGCTCATTAAGACACCACAACGACCCATCATAGTGATAATAGCAAAGGCTTTGCCCCTGGAAATAATATAATAATATATTATAATAATAATAACATAGATCTTCTCCTGTTTCACCTCAGATGAGTGGGTATGAAATCTATGAGCAGGGAACTTGTCAACCTGATGCAGCACATTGGTGGATCGATTACAGCCATAAAGCTAATTAAGATCAGGAGTGGTTCCTTCATAAAGTTCAATAAAACGCATCCCAGGATGGCAATCGAAACAAAGAGTAAAACGAGCGATCGACGATTAAGACAAATCAAGAGAAGGCTGGTGATAATGAAGAAGCCAAGGACGACGCAACCATGAATAATAGGATCCTCCATTTCATCATAGGTTAAATGACACTATAAGTAATACAAAAAGTAGTAAGAAGTGTCTTCACCTGTACTATAAGTACCACTACCAACATTCACATCTTTTGGACTCGTAGTTTTCTCCTGCAAGAGATTGCATATCGTCTCCGGCTTTTCCTCTTGATTCGTCATAACCCTGATCCGCAGCATCCAAATAGGCAGAGCGAAGGCTCTATAAAACAAAATTAAATAACATTATAAATTAAAATTTAAAAAAAATTAAAATTTGTTTTCCGAATTCTTCTTCTAATCACCCAAGTTAACTTGTGAATTCTTCAGATTCCCCTACTACATTTTCAACTCACAGTCCAGACAGGCTAAAGAAGACGAATATGAAAATCCACATGAATTTGGAGTATTTAGTCATCAGAGTCTTGACATCTTGACATGGTCCTAAAAACATTGACCTGAAGGCATAGCAAAGTTATTAAAATTCGAAAGTGGTAGCTGCAATCTCAATCCTTACTTGTGTCGCAGGCGAGGCTGTGTGAGTGAGGTAACCCCAAAGCTTTCCAGGGTAGCATTCTTGCCCTTGTTCATGCGGCAGACCTTCTCCATGACCTTCATGGCCTTCTCCTGTTCGCCAACCGAAAGATAGTACTTGGGACTCTCGGGTAGGAAGATCAAAACAATGATGCCAATGGCTCCGGGCAACTGGTTGAGCAACAGCAGGACACGCCAGGCACTGACCTTGATATCCAAGGGTAGAATAGCACCAGCCAGAGCTTAGGGAACGAGAAAATTGATCATCTGAAGAGTTGGGCAAATCGATTATTACCTGGCACATAAATAAGACTGAAACCGATGGCATAGCTCATAATGGTCAGAACTCTGGGTCGCAGGGAAACCTTTGTGAATTCACTCAAGTAGGTCAGGCAACTGACCACCGAGGCCGAGAGACTTTGAAAGAAAGGTTTTCAAGATTAATAAATCTAGAATTAAGGACAATCTTTCCTACTCACAAAAAACCTGATAGTACACGCAGGCCAAAGAATCCCCAAAACTCTGGCATAAAAGCCGAAAGAATGGATAATAAGTTCGAGCAGATTGCCGTGAGCAAAATCACTTTGCGTCTCCCATGAACATCCGACAATTGGCCCCATAGAAAACAGGATAGCATCTGGGCGGTGAAGTTTCCCGCCATTAGCCAGGCCAGCCGCTTATCGTGGATTTCCAGCTCACAACTGGCTCCTGCGAGCACCACCCCAATGCCCAGCTGCTCGTTGGTTATCCACACTTGCAGGAAAAGGCAGCAAAATAAAACAATGAATTGCATCTTGCCAAAACCTGAGGGATCAGAAGGATCAGGATCACTAAAGTAATCAACCGGATGAGAAAGGACTTACCCAATTCGGCGAACACGTCATCAATGTCACTCATCCTTAGAACATTTTTAAGTGTATAAATGTATAAACACTTTTTACTTTTAGAAGATAGAAAAGAATAAAGAATTGAGACTTAAATACGGATTGCTATGCCATGAAATACTTTGTCTTACAAAATGAGTGGTACACATAGAAACCCTTAGCCTCTAAGATCTTTATTTAAAGGTACACGGATGAAATACTTCATGAACTTTTAATCAATTTTGAAAGACTTATCAGGTCTTGGACGTCTTCAAATAGACTCTTAACTCTCCTGGTTAAAGCTTAATGGTGAAACATAAAGGATCTCATATTCCAATTGTTCCAATTACTATTTTGCAGCCAGGAGAAGTCGAAAACACGTCCAGAGCTACCTATGAAGCTTAAGAAACTTAAAATAGGTCAAACCTCATAAATACCTTAAGTTCATACCTTCTAATCTATATATACACGTAATTTTGCTATGATGCAGGAATGCCTTTGGGTTGAAAGATGGCCAAAACGACACAAACTGTGGAAGAAGAGGTGGTCTTAAGAACCAGAACCTTAGACTTAAAGGCATAACGCTGAACTTACGACCCAGAGTGACATTGAAAATGTTCAAGGTTACATCGCAGGTGATCCTCATTAGCATTCCAACCAGGGTGCTGCCCAAGACGCCACCAAAACGGGCCAGGGATCGCACCATGCAGATTGCCTTTCCGCGCAGATGGGTGGGCAGGCAATCGATAAGGGCCGAGGAGGCCAAAGGGATCAGGACACCGGGCAGAACCATCATGAGCGTGAAGAAGATCAGCACCAAGGTCGGTTGCTTTAGGAAATTTAGACATAAGCCCAGGATACAGGCCACCGAAATGTGAACGGCTATCGCAAACTTCCTCGCCATGCACTGCAACAAAAGCGAGGACAGAATAAAACAGCCCATGTAGCCCAAAGCATAGTAGATGGGATCGATGAAGTTGCTCATCACATCGTGGCAATGTGGCTCCCCTGTGTCCGTTCCGTTCGCCGTCAGTATGTTATGCTTATTCAATGTTGGGTTATGATGGATCAGATCGCAAAACCGGTTATTGCCTGAGTTGTCCATGTTGCGGATAACCGGAAACCAGATGCCTAGTCCAATAGCTCTGCGAAGTAGTTAAATAGAATAGTAGTTAAATTGGAATCTGGGTTACCATAACTTAGGAACTACTTTTTAGGGTTACCTTAACTTTCACATGTAGTACTACTACATTTTGAACTAGGATTTTAAAGCACTTACACGAAATATACTCCAAATACAAGCCACAGACAGAGCATAAATCTGCCGACATATGGTGGCTTGAAAAGCCGTATACTCTCGTCCCACAATCTCTTCCAGAAGCCCCCCGCCACGATGGTGGCCCGTGGAACTTCGGATACCGATATTTCAAAGTCCTCCCACTTTTTCCTGTTCATCCGGCATATCCATTTGAGGGCCATAATGGCCTTATCCTCACGATTGACGGACATCAGATAGTACGGGGTCTCTGGCACAAAGCTAATGCCCAAAAGACCTATCCAGCCAGGGATCTCGATCACCATCATTAGGAATCGCCAGGCACGCATATCGTAGTGGCTGCTCAGGGTTACACTGAAATCTGAGGGCAAAATAGCCATCCCCATCAGGGGGCAGTATATGAGAGCAGCGGTCTGGGATTGGCTGCAAAGGGTGACCACCAGAGGGCGCCACTTGGGGGCATGGAACTCCGTCAGGAAGCCCACCTGCAAAGAGGCAACTCCAGAGAGGCTAGGGATGGTATAGGGGTGGGGTTAGACCACGAACTCCTTTTGAGCGATCTATTCAACCTACAAAATTCCCACAATCATCCGCATCACAGCCAGGGAATAGAGCTCCGGCATTAAGGCGGAGAGAAACGAGAAGCTCAGAGCCCCAATTAATGCTAGCCGAATGGTGAACTTTCGGCCATATCTGTCCGCCACGAGGCCAATGAAGAGGCCGGAGGCAACCATTCCGCCCAGCAGGGAGTTGGCCAACAGGGTTTTTTCACCTCTGGTAGTTGCAAAATCGCAGGAGGTCAAAATGACGAGATAACCAGCACTCATGGCCTCTGACACAGAGTAAAAGTAGACGAAGAAGCTCACAAAGAAGATTATCACCTGACCACATCCGTAACCTTTAAGATATTAAACATGAATACTATGGAATATTATAGTTTATAGTCTCCTTACCCATGGTCAACAGGGCGGTGTCCAAATCCATTGCCGGCATCTTGAAAACTCAATAAATTAACCTTGCACAATGACCGAGAAACATTATATAATATGCAATTAAACAAAAGGAATCGACTGAATTTCCAAATCAATACTGATTTAGATGTTGTTTAGCTGCATGCTTTGTTCAGTGTAGCTTTCCCTTTTTTCTTATTCTTATTCTTATTCTTAGTCCTAGTCCTGTAACACCTTTCATTCTGTGTCCCCCGGAAAACCAGTGATGGGAAATCCAGAAAAAATTTAGGAAACTATTAATGTCAATTCGATAATGTAACCAATTCAAATGCATTCCGTTTTAGACTTCTTAATTATGAGAAAGTTATTTTAAAAATGAAACAATGTACTGCATCTTGCCATAACCTAAGGGATCAGAAGTATTAGGATCACTAAAGTAATCTACCGGATGGGAAAGGACTTACCGAATTCGGCGAACACGTCATTAATGTCACTCATTCTTAGAACATTTTTAAGTGTATAAATGTATAAAAACTTTTTAATTTAGAAGATAGGAAAGAATTAAGAATTGAAACCTTAATACGGATCGCTATAAGTGTTGCTGTAATAAGTGTTACAAATAAAAATTCTTTACGGCTAAGATTTTTATTTAAAGACACACGGATTAAATACTTCATGGACTTTTAGTTAATTTTGAAAGACTTATTCGATCTTGGACGTCTTCAAATAGACTCTTTACTCTCCTGATTAAAGCTAATGGTGAAACTTAATAATATGTTCTAAGTACCATTTAGCAGCCAGGAGAAGTCGCAACCACGTCCAGAAGTTCCTCTGAAGTCTAAGAAACTTAAAATAGATCAAAATTCATAAATACCTTAAGTTCGTACCTTCTAATCTATATAATATACACGTAATTTTGCTATGATGCAGGAATGCCTTTGGGTTGAAAGATGGCCAAAACGACACAAACTGTGGAAGAAGAGGTGGTCTTTAGAACCAGAACCTTAGAACCTTAGACACAAAGGCAAAACCCTCAACTTACGAGCCAGAGCGACATTGAAAATGTTCAAGGTTACATCGCAGGTGATCCTCATAAGCATTCCAACCAGTGTGCTACCCAAGACGCCACCAAAGCGGGACAGGGATCGCACCATGCAGATTGCCTTGCCGCGCAGATGGGTGGGAAGGCAATCGATAAGGGCCGAGGTGGCCAAAGGAATCAGGACACCGGGCAAAACCATCATGAGCGTGAAGAAGATCAGCACCAAGGTCGGTTGCTTTAGGAAATTTAGACATAAGCCCAGGATACAGGCCACCGAAATGTGAACCGCAATCGCGAACTTCCTCGCCATGCACTGCAACAAAAGCGAGGACAGAATAAAACAGCTCATGTAGGCCAATGCATAGTAGATGGGATCGATGAAGTTGCTCATCACATCATGGCAATGTGGCACCCCTGTGTCCGTTCCGTTCGCCGTCCGTATGTTATGCTTATTCAATGTTGGGTTATGATGGATCAGATCGCAAAACCGGTTATTGCCCGAGTTGTCCATGTTGCGGATAACCGGAAACCAGATGCCCATTCCAATGGCCCTGCGAAGTAGTTAAAAAGAATCGATATTGATTGGCATCTGAATAAGAAACATCTCGAAATCCCTTTGAAACTACTTCAAAATTGTTTCTTTGGGTTACCATAACTTAGGAACTACTCTTAAGGGTTACCTTATTTCAAAAACTTCTTCTTAGGGTTACCATGGCTTAGAAACTACTTATTAGGGTTACCTTAACTTACAAACAATCATGAATATCTACAAAACTTTTGATACTGAACCTAATTACCTCTAAGACTTGGATATTAAAGCACTTACACGAAGAATATTCCAAAAATTAACCAGAGACAGAGCATTAATCTGCCGACATATGGTGGCTTGAAAAGCCGTATACTCTCGTCCCACAATCCCTTCCAGAAGCCCCCCGCCACGATGGTGGCCCTTGGAACTTCGACTACCGATATTTCAAAGTCCTCCCACTTTTTCCTGTTCATCCGGCATATCCATTTGAGGGCCATAATGGCCTTATCCTCACGATTGACGGACATCAGATAGTACGGGGTCTCTGGCACAAAGCTAATGCCCAAAAGACCTATCCAGCCAGGGATCTCGATCACCATCATTAGGAATCGCCAGGCACGCATATCGTAGTTGCTGCTGAGGGTTACACTGAAATTTGAGGGCAAAATGGCCATCCCCATCAGGGGGCAGTACATGAGAGCAGCGGTCTGGGATTGGCTGCAAAGGGTGACCACCAGAGGGCGCCACTTGGGGGCATGGAACTCGGTCAGGAAGCCCACCTGCAAAGAGGCAACTCCAGAGAGGCTAGGGATGGTATAGGGGTTGGGTTAGACCACGAACTCATTTTGAGCGATCCATTCAACCTACAAAATTCCCACAATCATCCGCATCACAGCCAGGGAATAGAGCTCCGGCATTAGGGCGGAGAGAAACGAGAAGCTCAGAGCCCCAATTAATGCTAGCCGAATGGTGAACTTTCGGCCATATCTGTCCGCCACGAGGCCAATGAAGAGGCCGGAGGCCACCATTCCTCCCAGCAGGGAGTTGGCCAACAGAGTCTTCTCACCTCCGGTGGTTGCAAAATCGCAGGAAGTCAAAATGACGAGATAACCAGCACTCATGGCCTCTGACACAGAGTAAAAGTAGACGAAGAAGCTCACAATGAAGATTATCACCTGACCACACCCGTAACCTAAAATAGGAAATAGAAATATCATAAGATATATCTTATAACTTTATTACCCATGGTCAACAGGGCGGTGTCCAAATCCATTGCCGGCATCTTGAAAACTCAATAAATTATCCTTGCACAATGACCGAAAAACATTATAAAACATCCAATTATAAAAAAATCGACTGAATTTCCAAATCAATACTGATTTAGATGTTGTTTAGCTGCATGCTTTGTTCAGTGTAGCTTTCCCTTTTTTCTTATTCTTATTCTTAGTCCTAGTCCTGTAACACCCTTTCATTCTACGTCCCCCGGTAAACCAGTGATGGGAAACACAGGAAACTATTAATGTCAATTAGATAGTGTAAGTTCAAGTGCATTCCTTTTTAGACTTTTTAATTGGGATATTTCTGCTCTAAAAATAAAATTTGTTTAACAATTTTTAATATTTTTAAAAAGTTTGAATATAAATAAAACAAATATACCGATATAAACTGATGTTATATTAAAAAAAAGTTCGTATCATAATAACAATAATAAGTTTTAAAAATAACTTTTTTAATTACTGAATATCGTCATCCTACAAAATATATATTTTCTAGTCTTACAAATAAGAAAAGATATATTTACACATGATACAATAATTTGTTTTCCAAAAACATAAAATTTCAATAGGACAATAAACTGCATGAAATACTTTATGGAGGTCTTCGAGAACTACGATCCCTAACCTTTTCGGGATATTCTTTCGCGGTAGCTTGCCTGAACCCTCTAGAGAGGTAGATATATAGTAAATGGTTTTATAGTTTTCCCATCACTGCCAGTAATACTTGATACTTTGAGTTGAGTTCAAAAGCGTTTTGAAGATTGTTCTCAGGAACTTGCTCTAACTTGTGATTTCCAACCTGTTCAGGTGCCAGTCGCGTTGGATTGCCGAGCGGACCGAATAGCCGCAAGAGTTCCGTGCTGGACTTGTCGCAACAGCAGCAGCAACAGTTGCAGCAACTCCAGCAGTTGCAGTTGCAGCAGCAGCAGCAGCTGTACTTGCAGCAGCAATTGCCCATGGGAGTGGGCCAGGCGGACACCAGTCCGCCGTCCGAGGACGAGGACAAGCGCTATAGGCCGCGCTGGAAGGGATCGGGTGGCCAGTTGCCGCCCCAGAGTCCCAAGCAGGTGCTCTCCCGGCTCAAGCAGGCGGCCTCCGTGTCGAATGTGGCCCAGGATTCGAGTCGACAGGGTCAACTGATGGCCACTAACCAGCAGCAAATGCCACAGCAGCGCAAGAGCAGCGTTTTCCAGTTAGGCGAATCCCAGGCTCCGTTGGCCCCACCCACAACCACCACCACTCTGCAGCGGAAGGGCAGCATGTATGTGGCCAAGGTCACCGAAACACCGCCCATGGGCGGCACGCCCACTCGCAAGGGCAGCGTCTATCAGAGGAGCGGCGTGGGTTTGGGATTGGGTGTGGATAATCCCGGTATGGACAGTCCGCAGCGAAAGCAGAGTGTGGTGAAGACCCTCAGCGGCAGCTATGTCAACACTTCGCCCATCACAGGTGGGGAGTCGAGTTACGGCCTGAAGCTCGGACCCTCGCAGATCCATCCGAAGGGCTACCGCCTGACCACTGCGCGCTACGGGGAGCTCAAGATGGGATTCGTCAAGATCAAGGGCAATGTGGAGGTGGAGGTAAGTTCAAGTTTTAGCCTCGCTTACAAGGTTTGGCAATAGGAATTCGACTGTTATGAGCTAGGGAGTTGAGTGCCAGCTCACGAGTCCCTGGGAACTGACCATTAAACACACATATTTTATTGCCCCTTTTTACTGTACCTCGTTTTCAGCTAATCTGCGCCCGTAATATCGTCAACGAGGACTGCGAGACTCCGCCGGATACCTATGTGAAGTGCTACATCAAGGATGGGGACCGCCTGCGCCACAAGAAGAAGACGCGCGTCGTGCGCCACGCGGCGGAGCCCATCTACCGGCAGACCATTAAGTACCAGGTGAGCAAATGGCCCATTGTAGTAGCGCTTGGCAGGTGACGATGATGATGATGATGACGAGGGGATGATGATGGTGGGTGGATGGAGATGGCACCGAACTGATGCTGACCATGGCCACGTCAGGATGTTATTACCTGCTGCCTGCATTGTAATGCGATTAATGGCTGCTGGCCGGACCGCATCGACGAGGCCAATTTCCGCGACCATCAGGCGGCCGACAGATGGCCCACCTTAACCCTCTGTATACCTCGGAGATCAGAAGTCCCTTGCTGAAAACCCAAATTCCACTGAATTTTAAAATTTTTCCATGGGTAATGTCGAAACCAACTTATCAAAACCGAAGGTGTCACAGGATCTGCAGAGTTTTCCAGGAGTTTCGTATACGATTCGGTTGGTTTAAATCAGTTTCTGTGACACCTAGATTTGCTTTTAGGGTGAAATTTGGTTGGAAGAGATTTCTGTTAGTAAAAAGTTTTTTTTAATATTTTATTAAATTCCTAGAGATATTGAACCCATTAATATTTGCTAAGAAAAATAGAAGTTAAATTGATCGAAAGGATTTGCAGATGTAAATGAATTACCTTTTTTTCTCCATAAACAATAATTTAATAATAATAACCATAATAATAAAAATAAAGAATAAATTATTTTAAAATTGTATGCTAATTTTTGTCTATATTAAGATTTAACAAATTTTATTGGACTTGTAGAATTTTAATATAGTTTTTTTATAGTCTTTGTAATTTTTTTTTGGTAGGCCTTTTTTTATGGTATCATATATACTCAAATGATAATCCAGAAAAAATATATAACATTTTATTTTTACAATAACATAAATAAAAGATCCCTGGGTACACAGAGGGTTAAGGTGTCACAGGTGGATGCTCGCGCCATAATTTTACTGGCCGCCATCGCCACGTAATTACCCAAACGAATAACCCATAACGATAACGAATTTCCATGCAAACGCAGAGCTCGGACGTCTTTGGTCGGAACATCGTCATCATGGTGTGGCAGCGGTGCGTGGGCTTCGAGCACAACCAGGGACTGGGCGGCACGGAGGTGAACCTGGACAAGGTGAGCATCGGGCAGCCCATCAACGGTTGGTATCCGCTCTTCCCGATGCACAGCTACGGAGGCTCCGATTCGGACAACTCTCCCTGACCGAACAACCCGATGGTAGTAGTAACCCCAGTCCACAGGCAGTGCGGAGATCGAAGTCCCCTGGAATCCTCGGAAGTACTGCAAGCTCAATTTGTTAGCGCCTAAGATATGGACACCATATATTATATGTACACCATATACCATATATTGTTAACCCGAGAAAATATTCCCCTGTACGTATTAGTTATTAGTTAAATGAGCTTAGCACGGGCTGGCAGGTTATGTTACACTAAACACTATATATTCGTGGTGAGAGAGCTTTGTAAGTAGGGTATGTTTGTACACGGGTAAGGCAGCACTACAAATGGGGGAGTACGAGGAGTACCCATATATCACAGACAGCACAATAATTGAGGAATCGGAGTACCAGAAGCATATAGTATATATATTTTGCTTGTTGTGTTTTATGAAAGTTTAATGTTGTTCGCAATTTGAATGGATGGATGGATTGGAAGGTGGGCTTGAAGAGTGGAAACGAAACGGGCACCAAAACAATAATGTTGAAATTTCGAGGCAACGAAGTGGGTGGAAGGAGGATTATTCACCCCACAGAGAGAGGGATTTAAAGCTTGGTAGCTAAACAAAAGGGCGTACTTATAACCGAAATAAGTGTTAGTTAAATGTTGCGCAGTCTAGAAAAATCACTATCCGTTCAGCTGATAACCCCGCCAAGGTTTCAACTGCTCCATAAACACGAAATCTGATCTACAAAACTGAGCCTAAATATCTGAAAATCTCCAAATCTCAAAAATGAAATCTAGTTTAAATCGACAATCTTTATGGGTGTGTGCGTGTGAGAATTGAGTGCGATTAAAGCGTGATTAAGACGAATTTACTGTAGTCATTTTATGGTAGGGCATTTGATTGCAACACAGAGCAGAGTTTAAAGACAACCCCCTCTATTCCTGTTTTTCCTCTTTCCATTTTCCCACGCTCTTCGAAAAAACTATCAAAGAAGATTTTCAGCAGAAAGCCACACACACAGAACAGGACAATCTCGTGAAAAATTTACATTTTCGGAACTTGTGTATAAATCGAATATCTAATATCTAATCAGCGGTTCAGCCTAACGACTTGGAGTTTCAAACTAAAGTTACAAACACATCTAGATTTATTTATACAACGCTTACACCTGAGTACTTAAGCTGCAACGACGACATTGTAGAACTTTTACTGTCCTAAACACTTTTAACGCTAGTCACAATGGCTAAAAAAGTCCTTAGGTCCTTAAACTTAACGACTCTCTTTAACCGTATATCTGTTTCAAGGGCAGCTGGGCTTTTCTTATTGTTAGATGTTGCTTTAAAAGGAAGAAACCCAAAAGAATACTTCGAATACCAGATAATCCATTGTTGTATCTTGTAAGTAAAGTACTTGGTTAGTTGTCAAGGTAGTCAGGGTAAAAAGATATATATATATTCCTGTTCTTTTTCGGTTGGCTAATTACTCTTCACAATCTGGCTGTTGTTTTATATACCTAGTTAAAGGGTAAACGAAAACTAAAATGGTTGTGCTATCTCAAAATTAAAACTACTTACTAATGTTCTACTCGTTGATGGAGCTATTTTTCCGGCAAAGTCAGCTGCTATCAACTACTCTTAGGTATTTTTCGGTCTTTTCTACTATTGAATAACTCTAATGCTACGACTACTTATTGTACTTGGACGAGAGAGAGTTTTGGTATCGAGTACTTTGGAAAATACTCTGTAAAAATAACACCATATCTGGAATCTGGGGAGGATTGCGCTTCAAAAGTGCCGATTGGGGCTGTAGCAAGGCTTATAAGAATACAAATCTACTACTTGTTAAAGAAAATAACTTAGCCATTACCTGCGTACACTATGTAAAACAATATACACACAGATGTGAACTATATGAACGTACATATTATATATATTATTATATTTAAAAAATAACTGTAGAAAAACCAAAAAGAGACCCACATTATATGTATATCAAATTGAGTTTCAATAAACATCAAATATTTATTTGAAGTTGTCTATTATTCTTGGTGTTTTCTATTGCTCATATTTTCTATTTAAATGTACAGAATGAAAATATTGCAAATAATTTAAACGGCAACCTAAAATACACCACTCTTAATTGTTAACTAACTGGCAAAGGAGTTGTATTAAACGTAATCTAATTGACTTGAATTAATTTCTAAATTTCCCGATGGTGCTGGGTGCGGAATTGCCTGCAGGAGCCGCTGCCACAACAACTCCTCCGTTGTTCAGCAAGGCCGTGAGTGTGGCATGCGAGGAGCTGAGCGTGGAACTGGCCGCCAGCTTGGTCTTCAGCGGCGTCGTTGTGCTGCCCACCACCTGACCCTGCAGGCAGGGAGTGGGCGATGCATCCGTGAGGTCCTTGAGCACCGCCTCCTCAGCCGGCGGCGTGGCTACCTGTTGTTGTTGCTGCTGCTGCTGCTGCGCTGAGGCGCCCTGGAGCAGGGCATTCCTCAGATGACTGTTGTTGGCATTTCCCGACTGCTGCTGCTGCTGCTGGCTGGGCATAATATACGAATTGGTTATGAGTCCGCGGCTCTTGATATTCAGATCCACAAAGAACAGCCGCATCTTGTGTATCATGGCATCGGTGACGCTAAACGTGAGCATCATGCTGAGATCAATGTTGGTTTTGTGGCGATACAGATCGTGCGTTTGCTGCAGCCGGCAAACTTCATCGTAGATGAGAAACAAGAACCGCGAGCTGCGATTCTCGGCGGGAATAATGCCGCGCGTGGCCAGCCACTCCCTGTCCTCGCCATCCGGCAGGTAACGTATCAATTCGGGATGCTTGCTGGCCAGCCGCTCCTTGCCATCGGTGCCAAAGCCGAAGGCCAGATTGGCCTGCACATCCAGCACGAACTTGGTGGTGGTCGAGATCTGTGCGGTGTTCCAGAATATCTGCCGGCGGACTGGAGTGGGCAGAGTGCCACCCACCAATGGAGTAACCGTGGAGCGATGCTGCTGTGGCTGTTGCTGTTGGTTTTGCGTTTGTGTTTGCTCCTGCTGTTGCTGTAGGGGCTGTACTGTTTGCAACTCCTGTTGTTGAAGCTGGAGAGGCTGAACTGCAGGTTGTGGGTTCTGTGCGGGCAACTGATTCGCCGTGGTCGCCGTGCAGGGCATGGGTTTGGTGGTCACAAAGCCCGTGTTTGGAGCAAACACCTTGTTAACTGGGTTAATCTCTTGCTTTGCTGTGCGTTTGAGTGCCAGGCGCTGCTGCTCCGTGGAGCCAGCCACCAAACGATGCTGGCGCACAAAGTTTGTGTATTGAGCCTTGGCATTCTCCAGCAAGGCACACGATGACATCTTCTGCAGCGTTTCCTCATTGACCGTATGCTGGCCCAGGTTCTCCTTGATGTTGCCAAAGGCGGGCTTAAAATAGTTCTGGTTTAGGTTAAGAAATACAAAATTAGAAAGGAGTTTTGGTTTAAAAGTAGTCTTCAACCCACTTGCATGTATCGTTTGATTATCTCATTGACCTCCGCATCGAAGGCTTGCTGTACACTAATTCTCAAGAGTTCCAAAGCTCTCATGGCGGACTCTGCACTGCCGCCACTTTCGGTGTTGTGTGAGCCACCCAGTCTTTGGCGAATGCGCTGCAACATACTCTCCGCCATTTCCGGTGTGGTTACATATTTCTGTGGAACAAATATCTATCAGATTCTCCCTTCAATATGAAGTTAAGCTCTTAATTACCTGAGAGGACTCATCCGAGGATGTGGACTCGCCCAGCAGTGACAGGGTGATTGTGTTGCTTTCCGCTGCCACCTCCTTCTCCGCCTGCTTTCTCACGGCCTCCACCGGACTGGCCACCCGTGTGTCCATCGAATGTGTGGTCTGATTGGAGCAGTCGGAGTCGTCGGAGGAGGAGTTGGCTGCCTGCAGCTGCATGCCCGGAGAGGAACGCTGCTGCACTTCGTTCGCTGATGTGGTGTTGTTGCTGTTTAGGGAACCCCCCACATCGGTGGGGATTTTCCAACTGCGTTGAATGACCATTTTTGGTTAGATATTAGTTTTTAACAATTTATAAGGTTTAATTTTTTTATGGGCTGGCCGCAATCTGGGCTGCTTTTCCTGGGCGCGAGCTGAGGCTGTTTGTCCAGGGCCGCGTTTTTACTGCGCCTGCGCAGGAAAGCCACCCCCACACCGCCGCTTAAATTTGCCTAGCAGCCATCAGCTGCTGCTGGCGGCTCCGCACAGTCCATGTCGAATTCACCCAGCTCCAGGCGCCGCTGATGATCGAGGACTCCCTTTAGGCTGGCATACTCATCGCTGTCCTCCGCCTCCATCGTGTTGTCAGGCTGCTCCTTAGTTTTAACAGCCTTTTTCTGCTCCTTAAGCTGCTTCCTGTGCTCCTCCAATTTGCGATCAAACTCAGCCATGTATTGCAGAGCCTGGCTGGGCTGGTAATCCTCGGGAGTGGGATAGCTCCCACTCACTGGCAGTCCAAGCACGTCCTGCATCATAAAGGGAAACAGCCAGCAAACCAAGGGAGTTACTTGGCACACATAGCTAGCTTCTTTGTGGTAAAACAGAAAGCCATCCAATGCGGGCTTATTCTCCGGGAAAATAGGATACTTGTGCAGGAGCTGCTCCAGGGCAGAAGTGTCCTCGAAGTCGTAGTGATCGAGGAGCACGAATGGCTTCTCGTTGTGCTCGCCAATCTTGGCGAAGTCGTTCTCCTCGAAGCGGGCGCGCAGCCAATAGAAACGGAAGGATGCCTCGCACTGCTGCAAATCCTGCTGGCCAAACGAGATGGCATCCAGGACAAAGAAGGTGTCTGCATCCTCCACATACACGCAGTCGAGGATTGTCTGGCACTTTTGGAGCTGCCAGTCGCCGGGCAGCGAGGATCGCAGATCCATGAACATCCAGCCGCCTTTGGAGTAGGCTTTAGTGATGCCCCTGCTGGCCACCACGAGGCATCGCTTGCCCACGGGACATGGAACCAGCAGCCACTCGCCGAGATCCTCGGGCTTGTGGCGCAGCCACTCCGAAAGCTGGGGTCTGTAGGGGATTCCCTTTTGGTGGCCAGCACGTTTCCAGTGCTTCTTCTTCTTTGGCGGCTTCTGTTCGCCGGCCTTTTGCAGCGGGCGGGAGTCGTCCTGATCCTGCTGGCGGCGCAGCTTCTGCTGCTTCAGCAGGTCCTTTTGGCGCTGCTTCTGCTGCTCGCCCATGTCCAGACCCTTCTTGTACAGGTCCTGAAAGCTCGAGTTCATATTTGTGCGAATTTATGAAATCAAAACAAAAACAAGAATGTATCGAATATTCGTCGAAACCTATCGGCCAGTGTGGACAAACCGATAAATGATAACAGTAATAATGGCTATCAGCTGTTTCCGATAGGTTTATATTGCATTTACCGGGTTTTTAATAAATAACAATTATTTAACTTGGTAAACTAAATGAAAACATGAACAAGGCCTCGCGACTTTTCTGCCCGGCTCTCATTACGCCCAAAAATGCGGTGGTCAAGCAAACGGAGCAGCTGTCCCGCAGTCAAAAGGTGGGGACTCCATTTCCAAAATGTTACGAAAGAAGTATTATCTAAATATTACACTATTCCAGCTCCTGACCGAACTGGGACTGGTGAAGTCGGGCAGTAATGGCACATACCAGATAATGCCCATGGCCCAGCGATCGGTTGACAAGTTGATTGACCTGGTGCAGAAGAACATGCAACTGGCCGGTGGCCAGAAGATCACCCTGCCCATCCTGACGCCCACGGGACTTTGGAAGAGGACAGGACGACTCGAGGGAGACATCTCCGAGTTCTACATGGTGCGGGATCGCAGTGGCAAGCAGTTCCTCATGAGTCCAGTGAGTGAGTAGTATAATATCGCATTACCCATTCAAATTAAACCTTATATCTGTTGATTAGACCCACGAGGAGGCTGTGACTGCCATGCTGGCCACGACTTCGCCCATTTCCTATCGCCAGCTGCCCTTGAGGCTCTACCAAATCGGTCCCAAGTTCAGGGATGAGCTGAAGACACGTTTCGGCCTGATGCGAGCCAAGGAATTCCTGATGAAGGACATGTACTCCTTCGATATCTCCCAGGAAACAGCCATGGAAACGTACTCCATAGTTAGTGCGGCCTACAACAGGTTGTTTCAACAGCTAGAGGTTCCTTTTGTCAAGGGTAGGTCATACTCAACATTTAGTAAAGACAATCCTGTTAATCTAGAATCCCATTTCTAGTAAATGCCGCCACTGGCATGATGGGTGGCAGTGTTTCCCATGAATACCACTATGTTTCGCCCGTGGGCGAGGACACCCTACTGCAGTGCAGCTCCTGCGGCTTCGCTGGCAACTCTGAAGTGCTGGACAGCCAGGCAGAAAACCCAGCTAGCTGTCCCAGCTGCCAAAGCAGTAATCTAAAAGAAGTACGCGGAGTGGAGGTGGCCCACACCTTCCTGTTGGGCGACAAGTACTCCAAGCCCTTGGGCGCCACCTTCTTGAACACCTCCGGCAAGCCGCAATCGCTAGTCATGGGCTGCTTTGGCATCGGCATTACCAGGGTTATTGCTGCAGCTCTGGAGGTGCTGTCCACCGACCAGGAACTCCATTGGCCCAGGCTTCTGGCTCCATACGATGTGTGCTTAATAGGACCCAAGCAAGGCAGCAGGGAGCAACCCACAGCGGAGGTATTAGAAGACGAACTGCTGCTCAACGTGGGAGAGCTTTGTGGACACCAGGAACTGCTGCATGACGATCGCAAGGAACTGACCATAGGCAAACGGTTGCTGGAAGCCAAGCGCCTGGGACATCCTCTCATCATAGTGGTGGGAGCAAAGGCAGTCCAGCAGGATTCACCCAAACTGGAAGTGCACCTCAGTAAGGGCGAAAAACTTGAGCTGGACCTTAGTGAGGCCCTGAAACTGGTAGCAGAACATAGTCAATACAAAAGGAGCCTTCTAAAAGGAAGTTTTCACACGGACAAAGATGAAAGTAAAAATCAATCAGTTGGCCATCAGCTTTAGCTTTATGCAATAAAGTTAACAATAACACACAACTTTTCCAACAACAACCGCGCATCCAGACTGATTAAACCCTAATCAGCTCCGAGCCGCTCCCAATGCAATATCTAGTGATCAGCATAATCTGGTTCCGGGATCTGTGGATAAATCTGCACTTGCAGCTGCGGCTTGCGTGGCGGCGGCGGTGGCTTGGTCACCATGCTGGTGTACGACCAAGGCATCTGGTTTCGCAGCTCCTCGCTGACACGGGGATTAACCGGAGCCGGGTACATCTCGCTGTATCGATTGTTCAGAGGCGAAGTAACCGCCAGTTGTTGGACAGCCGGCGAAGGAGCCCGCGGAGTTGGTGGCTCCGAGGGCGGATAGTTGAGGCGATCGGGATGAGCCTCGGTGGTGCGATAGGTGTTGATGTCCGGCTGCGGGGAGACCACATCTCTCGACTGCTGCTGCTGCTATGGAACAATCGGTGGCAGTACCATCACCGGCGACTGCAGAGTGGTGCGATCTCCAGGTGCAAACTGCTGCTGCTGCGATTCCTGACGCTGGAAGTTCTGCTCCGAGGGAACGAAAATGGGCAGCGGTTTGGGCCTGATCTGCTCCGGATACTGGGGGCTCTCCAGTGGCGCCGATGGCTGAATTGTTTCCACCAGAGCGGCCTGCACCACCGGCTGGATTGGCGCAACCGCAGGCTGAGGCGTCGGCTGGCGCGTGGGAGCCTGACTGCTGGTCAGGGCGGCCTTTGCGGCATTCTGCTGGGCCATTATGCCAGACAGGGATAGACAGAAGCTGGCACCAATGATGTTCAGTAGCCAGATGATGGCCACGCGACTTGTCAAGCACAAAAGAACAATCGCAGGCGTCGAAAAGTAGACTCCAAAGGGCTCCATTAAGGTCCAAATGTTACTGGTGGTTTCAGTGTAGGCCACTCCAATGTAATCAAGTGCTTCTTGCATCGACTATAAAAGATTGGATTATAATTTATAGGGATTATGATGTATAATTAATGTTCTCTACCGTTGTATGACTCAAGTCGAGTCCATGATACACCGAGGCCACCACATCGAGGATACTGCCGGCCAGAACAGAGAGAAACCAGGGCCAGTAGACGACTCCCGAGATCAGCTTGGTGGTGCGATTGCACAAAGTGGCTGCAACGGATCTTCAGTTACTATCCCATATATATTTGACCTTTAAGAAACTCACTTATCACCAATACCGAAGTGGCCACCCAGAGGCCACTGATCACAGCATAGGTTATCATAAAGATGAACTCCCTGTCGGTTATGACGGAGGACTTCTTCCAATCTATGGTTAAATCCACTTCTACACTGTCTATCTTCAGCACTGGATCACCACAGTCCTTCTCTGTTAGGAAATGGTTTAATGGGAGTTTAAGGAATAGATTATTTATTTATCAGGAGGGGTGTTTTAGGAAAATCGGAAAGGTTTTAAATAAAGGTATATTCTCTGTACATAGTACATGTTTAGATTAAAAATCCCCAAATATACTCACGTGAAAAGTAGATTAGCTCCATGGCATACTTGAAGGGATTTGCGCTGAAGTCAGTAACCCCATCCGGACACTCCCGGAAGGTGATGCCCCAGATGGCCAGGCCCAAATATACGACTCCCTGGGCCTGAAATACATTCATCCCTCAATCCATTGACTGACTATCCCGAAAGGAATGTTGGAATAATCTTTATGGTACTCACGAGTATGACAATCGCCATGAAGAGTATGAAGCACTTGGAAAACCCAGTGCCCATGCTCGCCATCTTGATGAGTTTCTTCTATACTATAAAGCTCCTTTTGGCCGGGGATATGGTATATGATATTCCGATTCCGATTCCGGTGAATGGGTTGTGCAACCTGTGATCGCTGGGCCAGCCAATTGCCTACTCGATAAGACAACGCACGCTTTGGGGCTATAAATTCAATTTGAAATTACAATTCGTCAATTGAGAGAGATATCTAATCAGCTTGATTAGTTTTTTCGGGGTATTTAGCATATGAAAATCGGGATAGCTCAATCATTCCTGGGCCATTTTCTACAGTCTATACTTGAGGACAACTGTCTAATCTCTCAATTTGGATGAATCACCGTAAAGGAAATTACGTTGTCGTCACTTCACTTAAGTTCACTTCACTTCAATAAAGTATACGCAATGTTGGCCATAAACAATACATACACCAAATCACAAATCGTTATCTCACCGATGGAACTCGATTCGCGGGATTTTTTCTATTTTTTGGAGGTGGAAAATGTGGATCCGCCGGCTGCCTCCTTCGAACTGAGCTCTTCCATCGAATGGCCATCGAATAGGGGTCTCCAAAACGCTTCGCTCGCTCTTTCAAAAGCGATAAGATAAACCTAATGAAATTTTAAGGGTTACACCTGTTATCAAAAGCACCAGCATGGATCGCTCTGACTACCCGCAATTGCACAATAGCAATGTGCAAATATTTTGCTTTTTTTGTAATACAAATTGAATGCCCCCGCCTTATCAGCGAGCTTTTTAGCTTTATCATTCGGAAAACATAGATATATCAGAGCGCAAATATAGGCGAACCTGCCCCCTGGTTGGGTAAATAATAAATAAAAGGTACATGCGCCCAGTTAGCAGGAACTAAATTTAAACTCACAGCTGATGATGAGTTTATCAGAACGCCAAGTTCTGTCGCACTTATCAATTTTCCCTCGCTCACCTTGCGTATACTTGATATTTGGACGCTCATCTATTTGGCTCGTGTGCACGCGGGGGTTATCACCTCTATAAGTTGTAAGTGATTGAGTGTGGGTAAAGGGGATTTCTTTATCACGGGTGGTGAATCATAATACACCTAAAAGAGCACCTAACAAATTTACAATCAACAACAACGGTAATTATTTTGATAAACAATGTTTACTCTTTGTACATGCTTCTGAAAACAATGAAAAATTTAAGGTTAGCCAATAAATTGAATTCACACCTCAAAATGTTATTGAATCAACTACCATTTTTATGACCCCAAGCGTGTAAACAGTTTTTATAAATGCTTCTGGAAATAGGTAAAAACAAATACCAATTAAGAAATAGCAAAAGAAAAGCAATATATTGCCACTTTAATAGATTAAACTTTTGGCGAAAACTTTAAAATAATTTTAATTTAGCTTTAAAAAGTCTAATTTAGTAAGTCGTATTTTATTTTATGAGATCCAAACAACCAACCATAGACGAAACATCCCAGTCGTTTTCTTTATAAATAACAATTAATATGCAATTATAAGATAATATATTCACACCTAAAACATTATAATATAATACAATCTATTCCAAAGATAATTCACATAGCTTTTAAGCATATAAGGTCGTTGATTTAAAAAGTACTGCCTATATATGTACTTTGTTTAGGAAGTTAACTTTATCAAAGGCAAATAAAAACCTCATTCCGCTTTCACCACAATTTTATAATCAGAAAGCAAACAATTGGTTCGCAATTTGTTGACTAATGATGTTGGTCATCGGCTGATTAACACTTTGGGCAACAATAAACCCATCGATTGTATAGTTTTCGAAAATTTGGCAATATGTAATTAACCCAATTGAAGATCACTTCGTGAAAATATATATACAGTTAGCAATATTTGCATATAAGGTGAGCTATAAGGTTTTTCCCGGCGGAGATTCTGGGAATGAATCGTTCATGCCTGGCTGAACCGCTAGCTTCATTAAGACCTCTGTTTATCCGAGCAATTAGAGCCTCAAATTTGGCAGAGATTCCCGCGCAGTGTGTGAATTGGAAATGCAAATAAAGAAGCTTCGCATCAGATCGAATCACATGACTTTAATTGAACTTGGCGTGTCATAAATATGTGAGATTGGCGGTTGGATGGAGGATGAGAGTGTGGGTTACAACTAGAGGGTTCAAGGGGTCGGACTGGCTTAAACGCGAGCCGAAAGGATGACGGGATCGGCCTCCACCTCGGCCACCTTCTCCTTGAGCTTCTCCTCGTCCTTCTTCAGCTTCTGGATGGGCTCCTCCGTTGTGGTGGTGGTGGTGGAAGTAGTGGAGGAGGAAGAGGAGCTGCTCACAAGGGTCAAGATGGTGGTGGAGCCCTCCTCCTTCTCCGCTGCCCTTGTGGTGCTCTCCTCCGCCTTAGAGGTAGAGGCTTCCTCGGTGGTACTGGTGTGCTCCAGCTAGGGCCACCGCCTCCTCCACACTCTCAATGGGAGCCGTGGACGTAATCGAGGTCTTGGTAATGCTTATCTTGGTCTGCTTGCCATCACTGCTGTCGCTGCTCGAATCCTCCTTGATGGTGGCCGAGATCAGCTTGGTGTGGTGCACCTGGAAGGTGGGAATCAACGGCAGGGCGCCACCATTGTGTGGCTGCACCGAGACACGGTCGATAATCAGGTGAGCGGGCACACCATCCTCACTATTCGGCACCTTCCTGGTGGTCTGCAGAAGGATCTTGCGGGCAAGGCCATCCTCTGAGGACGTCGTAGCATCTGTGGCTGGTGTGCTCTCATCCGATCGCTTGGTCAAAGATGCTCCTCATCCTCTGCAATAGCCACCTGGGATTCCGGCTTCACCTCCTCCACTTCGCTGCCAGGGGCACTGGCCTGGTGAAGACTCAACGCAGACTGGAACAGACTGTCCTCCAGATCTCCAATCAGCCCATGGAACGAGATCTGCTTCAGCTCGGCATCAGGATTGGCCTGCACTTGGCGCTTCACCACATCCTGTTTCTCAGCGGCTGGAAGCCCGAGAAGAGATCACCCAAATCAAAGGGGGCGGCCAAAGAGGAAACCGCCAGGGTCGCCAGTAACTGAAAGAAATAATAGAAACAATAAGTAAGTCCCATTTAAGATTGTCTCAACAGATCCTAACTGAATTTTTCAATTATAATTAAAGAAATCTCAATGAATCATTAGAAACAGTTAGATTATTTCATAATAATTGAAATCACAACAGTTTCAGAAACTCCACTTATATATTTTCAGTATAATATCATCTATAATTCCCTGAAAATATCTTTACTCACGGTGGTTAGCAAAGTGCACTTCATGGCCACTGGCTACTGGTGATTTGTTTGATTCCGGTTGGGTTGTGCTCGGCTCCAAGTTCAGATCGGAAATAAGTTTACGGCCCAGTGAGACCAGAATTTATATACCGGCGAGTTTTTAAAGTTTTCCGGCGCCCGACAACCGAATGAACGGCCGACCGAAAGTTGCGGCTAAGCTTTATTATAACGATCAGTTAGCACTTAAAATCAGCTTGGTTTGCCGAACTTGCTTTGGTGCCTGCGCGTGCTGCTCCCTCGATGTTTGTGCCCAAACCTATTCTATTTTGTATTCCTTCGTGTTCTGTTTGTTGGCCAGCTCCTAGGCTTCGACACTGGGAAAAAAATCGTAAAAAAACAGAAAAAATGTTCCAATATTTAACCCTTTACTAAAGCTTTAACTGTTCTAACGAGAAACATTATAGCTCCTTCTTTTTCTTTATAATAAATATTTTTAACATTCAAAATGTAATATGATATCTTATATCCATATTATAACCCATTTTCTCCCAAAAACCAAATAAATGATAATAATTTTAAGCCTTCAATTTTCTGCGAATTCAATTCAATTAGTTTAAAACTTAAATATATCCCAAGGATTTACGAAATGGAGAGCGTCTCAAATGTGCTATATGACCCAGGAGTTTTTGAGACTCATCTGAAAGCGCCGCTGTTAAAGCCAAGTTGATTGTCTTAATTGTGGGAATTAACATATATTTACTAAAATAAACGCCAAATATAATTCCAAGAAGCCGATCAAAATGAAAACAAAAGCAGTCTGGAGACTTTAAAAGGCCAAAACAATCGGTACAAAAAAAGAAAACATGTCCATTTGACAAACACGCGCTATAAACCGCAAATTATTTATGATAGATATGATATTTGGTATCATATACCATATCATAGCATTAGATACTTTTTTGCATTCCTTGGATTTACTGTCCTTTGAATTACAATTACAACTGCGCCTCTTTAACACTTCATAATTAGAGCGGTCGCCATGAGATCACCGGGGCACAAAGTTGATATGCGAAATGTGCAAATTAATTTCGAAAATTTTCCGCTGAAACAAAAGGTCCAATGCTGAGGTGAAAACTTGACGAAGAAACGTGCCTGGAAACCGATATTGGCCTCTATATCGAACAACCGCAAAACGGTTACTGCCGCTTCGATCCGCCGGAGAAAGACTGAAGGCCCAAAAAAACCAAAACGAAGAATCCAGGCAGTCATGAATGAAAGTCAAGATCTGGCTGGTTATGCCGAAGATTGGGCGGCTTCAGGCGGTTAACTCTAGTGTGGAATAACTCGTATACCCGGTGGGTTATAAAAATCTTAAGTTTTTAATTTGATTACAGATTTATGAGGCATGAGGCGGGGAATGTGCGCAATATCTCAACATCTGAGCACTAATTCTGGCTATGAGTCAACATTTTTTCGGTACAGTCGGAATTTCGAAATAGGGGGTGTTTCTGAGAATGAATTTGTATGATATGGGGGTTCCTAACTGTCAGCTAAATTTCATCAAAAATACCATACTATTTTTTTGAATTTAATCTATAAATATGTATTAACCAAATAATTAATTTTAAGATTCTTTTAGTTATGACCTATTAAAATTTTACTACGGTATTTTAAAACACAAATATCTGACCTTTGATAACTTTATTAATTCCAATAATTTATTTTGCCTAAAGAAGCATTTTTATGTTGAATAAAAAAAGTTTTAAAAGATCATAAATATTTTGTATATTTTAGAAATCATTCCTATAAAAACTAAATATATTCCATTGCATGTAAAAACTTTAAAGAATCTATTGTTTCTACATATTGAAGTTTGACTGACAAGGCAAGAAGAAATTTGAAAGAAATACCATTTTAAATTTCTGCCAGAAAGTGAACTTCCAAAGGTTGATACTTATTTTGTTATCATACCGGGCGTATGCGTAATATTAACTTAGCATGTGATGCGAAGATAACTCTCACATTGCATATTAAAATGCAAAACATTTGGAAGATTTTGCGGTCAAAGCACATGCCTACGTCAGCCGGGGCGTATGCGTAATGTGAATACTCGCCATCGCCACTTGGCAGACGGGCGCGTGTCCAGGCCACATGCAATAATCCAATACTCCAGTCCCGGCAAATGCGTCACCCGGTAGGTGCAATGTTTATGGACTTATTTTTGGCCACATCCGAGAGGTAAACATCAGCTTGAGATTTGCGTAGGCAGCCCTTGCCAATGGTCAATATTTGTGGGGATTCGACTGGGGGACAGTCCCTGGGACACGCTCCCAAAACGAGCACAATTAATTAGAGTCCGTCGAAAAACAATCGCCAGTTTCAGTTCAAAACGGAAGCCAAGTGCCTAGAAACTGGAGAACTGGCGGACTGGAGGCCCCGGAGAGTGGCAAACCTGTCGGGCAATTAACAGTTGCCGATAATTACGCGGAATCGCGCCTCGCCAGCCGAAGCTCCATCTCAACGCCCGTCGCTATAAAAGCGCTCCGATCTGCACTAATTAACTTTAAACGCGCGAAAGTCAGGCGAGGCACCGGAGCCACTATCCCAGCACAGAGCTACACAGCAGGCCGTCGTCGTCTTCCTTGAGCACCAAAAAAGCCTAAGCCTAAGTCTAAAGATGCAGGTCCACCAGGCTGTGTTTGGAGCCGCCGTGCTCGGCATGCTGTTGGCCATCGGAGGCTCCCTGCCCGTTTTGGATGTCAGCTCCGGCATCGATAACGCCACCATCGAGGAACTCAGAGCCAGCGTCAATGATACTCCCAAAAATCTGTAAGCTAAAAGTGATATAATATTAATTTCAATCAATTTTTGAAAAGAAAATAGAAATGAGTGTTAGAACTTCAAGATTTATAGGATTTAATACTTATAATAATATAGTATTCAACAGTATAGAGAGCTTAAATAGTTATAAATTTGATTTTAGTAGAGATTTATGGGATTTAACACTATTAAAAACAATTTAACATTCTACAGCAGATATTTAATATCAGTATTTATGAAAATATTTATAAAGTTGATTTTAGTAAGTAAGTAGTTAGTACACACATATCATTTATAAGGTTATTATGAACTTTACACCATACAAAAAGAGGCATAATAGATCTAACAGCATTTTCTAGTACGCATATTAATTTATTGTGATTTTTATCTATCACCAAATAGTGTTAATTGCCTATAATAACACAAAACATAGATTTTTGTTAGGTAGAAATAACCAGAATTATTTATCATCACACATTTAATACTATATTTTTACCACGTAAAAAGGTTTCTAACTGGTTTTTGGTTTCTTTTTCCTATATTTTAGCTATGTGGTCAAGGCTGTGGTCTATGAGATTGGCATCCTGACGGAGGTCGGCGAGAATGACACCAGTTTCGAGAGCCAGGAGCGCGTGGATCTGACCTTCTTCGACACGCACAGCAACAAGAGCCACATCGATTTGGGCAACATTCCGCTGCCCATCCAGACGAACGTCACCGGCCAAGTGCTAACCGGTATTGCGCCCGTGAATCTGGGTGCCTTCAGCAGCCCCCAAGAGTTGCTGGAGACACTGCCCCTGACCGGTAGCATTGTTAACATCACGCACAGCGACACCGCCTTCTACCAGCTGAGCCGATCCAACACCAGTGCCGCCGACAAGCCACAGATCCTGGATCAGGATGCGCTGGCCAAGCTCACGCATGCCGCTCAGTTGTTCCCGCCATCGTCGCAAATCGGCCAGTCGGTGCCCATCAATCCGGCCACCGATAACGAGGTGGCGGAGCCCGAGGATTAGGAATCTCATCGTGATGCAGTGCGTTGCTCTCTCAATCAACCATACAACCTATAAATACGTATACTCTAGATCTACTTAGTTTTATGGCTTCACAAACACAGACTTACTTACTAAGTACCTACAGTGCTAGAAAAGACTGGACGACAAGGAGGACAAGAGATCAGCCTTGGTCTCGGACATCACAAGGTTGGAATTTCACTTTTCTATTGTAAAGTAAAAATAAATTTCGCATTAGTGCTAGGTAAATGAGGCGTCTGTCTTTCCAACTGGTGTTATCTGGTCTCCGGGCGGTGCGAGGTGGTCATCATAGTCATGTGAGTGGCGAATGCTAAAAGCATTCCAATCACTTCTCACCTCTGACGTCGGCGAATGGATGGCGGAGCCAAAAAGTAAGAGGCCCGGCTGGAACCCTCCTCTGATCAAAAGTGCAATGAAAATCATCCATGATCGTGGCATTTTTTATATTAACTAGGTTTTTAATTTTCTCATTTTCAGTTTGTTTGTTGTTGGTTGGTTGGTTGTGTGTGGTTGTTTTGCTTTATAACTGTAGTACATGGGGGATCTTAGGTGGTAATAGATGATATATACTTTAATATTAATAGATAATGTGTAATATAAATATAAGTTTAAACTTGTACACAAAAATTAAAATGTCGAACGTCTCTCAGATCAGTGTAGAAGAGTCCTCTGCCCCGTGCGCTTCATTTCGTTTCGATTCGATTCGAGTAACTCTCTCGACTAATCGCAAAAATAAGCTAGAAGATTCGAGAGGAGAACAAAACGAAAGCGAAGCCGAACGCCAATTTCTTGGTGGGCAGAGGGACCTATTCAAAATGTATATACATACTGCAACACACATTTGGATACTCGTAGTTCTCGTATAAATAGTTTAGTTTTTAACTAATTTACATAGTCATCATGCTGACGATGCGCTCTGGCGGCTTCTTCATAATATGCTTTAAATATAGTTATTAAATATATATATGTATGTGTATATGGTATATTTTAGTAGTAGCTACAACTTCAACTTATGTGCACACTCCAAAAACGTATGTAACTAAAATCCGTAACTAGTATCCCTATCTGTATCTATGCCGTTAGCGTTATGTGTGTATCGCGTATCCTGTAGCTGGAGCTGGATGTGTTGGTTGGTTTGTGATTAAACCGCAGCAAAATACGGACTACTCTAGTTTAGTCAGGGGTCACAGGTCAGGTGGTCAACACACTCCGGCTTTCCACTCTGCTCCTCCTTTTCCTCTTTCTTCTCCGCTTTAGTTTCCTTTTATAATCTTGCTCTTTATACAATTCGACTTACAGAAGTAAAAGGGCGTGACCTTGGGCGGCAAGGTCGCGTTCGGCTTAAAAACGAAACTAATGTTAAAGCGCTGTCAATGCTGCAAACTTTTGCGAGATTAGGTTTTTGGTTGATCCAACACGCTCTTTTTAATCTGCAAAGATAAAAGAAAATGTATAAATAGACGTCCATTATAGGAAATACCAGCCAGAACATTTTTAAAGATAATACTTATCATTAGAAAATTCCAAGCTATTTTGTCATAAATATAACTATTTTTTATGGGTGTTATTTGATTCAACTCCATTAAAAGGAAAAGTTTATATTTCTCAAAACAGCTTAAAAACTTATAAATCGAATATCCTACTCTTGATTTTTATCTGGAAAATCACGTACCTATTACATGACTCTCCATATTTGTGATGCGTGGCTTCGTTGCGGGCTGTGGTATGATGGTGATCTCATCGTTGATCTTAAGCGGCTTCAGCAGCGAGTCATTGGCCGCTCCCAACGAACTGCGCGACATCCCTGCTCCGGATCCCGACCCGCTGGATTGCGCACTATTCTTCTTGCTGTCCATCGCCTTCCTGGCCACGGTACTGTGGGCGGTGTATACGTGCGTCTCGAACTGTTTGTACATGCCGAAGGTCGCCGTGCAGACGGTACACTTGTAGGACAGATGGGCGGGCTTCAGGGTCATGTGGTGATCGCGTGACACGTGATTCAGCAACTTCCATTGGTACATCTGCAGGGGAAAGTACAGGGAATTAGTATAAGCTCATTAAATTTAAATTTTTATCAGTCTCACCCTTCCACAAACTGGACAGCGTCCGGCATCCTTGCCCTTATTGGCAGCCTCCTGCATGGAGCTTGTGACCAAGCCATGTGAGCCCAGCAAGTGCCGCTCCAATCCCTGATCCGTAAAGAACCGGAATTGACACTTTTGGCAATTCAATGGCGGCCTATTGTAGATCATCTTGGGATGAATCTGTGCGAAAAAGAAAGTTTTTCATTAGCAAATTGGAAAACTGGGATAAATGGAAACTCAGCTGTACCTTCACTTTGTGCATCCATTGCATGTGGTTGCGCAACTGTTCCAGATCCTTGATGTATCCATCGCAGATCTCGCAGATGACAAACTGCGCCTTGTTGTTGCCGCTGGGACTCTGACCAGGCTTCATCCCTGCAGCCGCCTGGGGCGCCTTGCTGGACGACGCACCCGCTCCGGCGCTCACCGAGCTCTGTCGAGGTAATGGCGTTATCGAGATGCTGGGCTGCCCGGCCATCGGCTTCTTGGACGCCTGGTTTAATAAATAGTTATTCGATTAAAACCGGTTTGTAAGAGGGAACTACAATGTAAAGTTGATGTTGATACACCAATACATAGGAAAGAATTTTAATTCAAAATACTTGAGGTATAAAAAACAAAAGACTGGCAGATATGCATTTAAGATGAATAATGCAAAAATATTATGATAAAAACAACATTAAATATAAAAAAAGATTTTAAAAATCATTGACTCAGAAAATTAAAAGTAACAGGAGATAATTAAGTATTTTTAAAAATGTATATGAATATTCTATCAATTAAATAATTTGTAGACTAACGACTTAGCTTACCTGGACAAGCTGACCGGCAGCCAGCTGATAGCTGTTGGGCAACGAGAGTCCCGCATTCATCGAGTTGCCTCCTCGCACGGGCGCCGGATTGCGCACCATATTCTGTTTGGGTGGCTGAGGGGCTCGCTGTCGCATCTTCGCCGCATTCTGGGCGGCTAACGCAGCTGCCTGCAGATTATTCCTGGCCTGCGCCGCCGCCTGCTGCTGTTGGATGTTGGCCAAAGCGGCCTTTTGTGCCGCCGCCTGTGCGGCCATTGCCTGAAAGAGATTACGTTGAAGATTAGAAACAAATCCTTACAGAATTCACTAAAGAAACCTACCTGATAGGCAGTGGCGGTGCCCACAAGACCATGACGTGGCTTGATGCGCGGAATCTTGGCCGGTGCCTCCCAGTCGTTTGGCGGCGCCAGGTTCAACTCCGGCCGGAACTTCTTGGCGCAGACAGGCTGATGGCGCGCCAGCTTCGCCTTGCCGTTGTCCTCGAACCCACAGTTGGGACACTGATGGTAGGGCAGTGGCTTTATCAAACGCGCCTTAATATTATGCACCGCCTCCATGTGGTAGACAATTTCAGTGGCATTCCGGATCTCGAACGTGCAGAAGTTGCACTTGTACAGCACTCCGTTCATGTGCGGCGTCTCGTAGTGATTGGCCATCGCCATGGCGGATTCCGATTTGAAGTTGCAGAACTCGCAGCGCTTCATGCGGAACTTGAAGGGTGCGTTTTTCGTCTTCGAAGCCTGCAGATTGCCGGACAGCGCATTGATGGCCATCTCGAATTCCTTGGAATTTTGCACCTGTGCCTTGCGCATCTTGCGCTTCTGCAGACGCAGCAGGTCCGCCTGAACGTACTCCTGCACCAGACCGACGCCAATGTCCATGAAGAACTTGCCCAACGGACTCTCAAAGTAATTCTCCTGTCCAGGCTTGCTGCCGCCGGGATTATTGAGCGCCACTCCGCCCGCTGTGGCCAAGGCGGCGGCGGGCTTAATGGCCACTTTGAGGGCACTCAGGTCGTCGTTTGCCTCCTTGATCAGCACCTTGGTGCGCATCCCCGATTCCGAATCGTCATCGTCGTCCTCGTCATCATCATCGTCAGACTGCTCCGACCAGGACTCATCGTCGCCGCGCTTTTTCTTTTTCTTCTTGCCACCTGCATCTATCGAGGCAGCCGCCTGATCCGCTGGCTTGTCCTCTTTGTTTTGCTCCGTCATCATGTCGAACTCGTCGCCCTTGTCCGCCTCGGCCAAATCCTCGGGAGACAGCGCATACTTGGTCTCAATGGCCTTGACCACCTCGCAGATGTTCTCGTGTGGCGGCTTCTCGTAGATGTAGGGCACAATGAAGGAGGGCGCTTCCAGGACGAACATGTCGTCGGTGAGGCCGGGCAGCAGGTTAGCATTGTTGGTCATGCTGGGCAGTCCAGTGAGCGATAACGTTGGCGGATTCAGCTGCACTGGATTCACGCTCAAGCCTCCCGCCATGGGAACTAGCTTGGGGGGCACAACACCCAGATTAGTGGCCGCTCCCGTCACAGCATTCGTTATGGTCACCGGATAGATGTTATCCCGGGGTCCGGAGCTCGTGCTACCGTCATGGGGCATTAGAGAGCGGGCATCCTTGATGGTCAGCTGTCCCATTCCCGAGGGCGTCGAACTGCGTTGCCTCTTGTGGCTCGGCTGAAGCTGCAGGTCATCCAGGTCGCACTTGCGCTTGCCGCTGGGTGAAATACTTGGCGGTGTGTCATCCTCAATCACGACGCAGTCATCGTCGTCGTCATCGTCATCATCTTCCTGCACAGGCGCCGGCGGCGGCGTGGCCTTGACTGCTGGGGCTAGTTTCTTAACTGGCGGCGGTGGAGCTGGAGACTCTGTATCCGAATCGGAAGCTATCAGCACGGCATCGTCGGAGGATTCGCCACCGCTGGAGGAGGCCGGTTTGGCTGCCTTCTCGGTGGGCTTGGCCGGCTCCTTGTGTTCCGTGAGATCCTCCATATCCTCGTCACTGTCCTCATCCAGGTTGACCACTGCGCCATCGGAGGAGGCAACAGCCGCCTTGACAGCCGCTTTGGCCTCTGCTAAGCTGGCCTGGCCATTCTCCTTTTGCTTGGGACTGGCTGCAAAGCCATTCTCCTGCTTCTTGGGCTCCGCGTGGTCTTCCCCGTCATCTGCTTCGCTGGGCAGGCTCTCCTCGCCATCTACTTGTGGTTTCTTCCCGCTGACGAGGTCATCTTCCTGGACTGTCGCTGCTCCCAGGGGATCCTCAGCCTCGCAGCTGTTCTCCGCCGTGCTGCCGATCTTCTCGGCCTCGTCTTCGTCCTCCGGCTCATGATCTCCATCCCCATTGGTGGTGGCCTCCTCCTCCTCCTCCTCGTCTTCTTCTTCGTCCAGCTTGGGCTCCTTGGAGCTGCTTGTGCTGGTGATCTGTGAGTCCTCGTCATCGTGCTCCACCTCGTTCTCCCCATCTACCTCCTCGCTCTCGTCCACCTCCATTATCTCCTCGGGCGCTGGAGGAGCTTGTGGAGAGGCCTGGGCCACATCCTCTTTGGCGATGTCCTTGTCAAGCTCGAGTTTTTCCTTGGAAGGTGGCTCTGACTGCTCCTCCTCGACCTCTGGCTCCCCTTTCTCCTCCACAACCTTCTCTGTAGCCACCACTCGCTTCTCATCATCGTCATCTGGTGTTGATACTGATGATGTTTTGGACTGTTTTGGGGAACTTGATGCGCTGGCAAGCTTTGTCGTGGGCTCGGCCACGCCCTCCGGCAAAACGACATCGACTTCAGTCATTTGAGGTCCGTTCTCTGCTCCGTGGAATGTGCCCAAGTCGGTTTATCTTCCAGCTGTTTGTGTTTCTGCAAGAAATCATACGGAAGAAAAACTCAGTTTAGGGATCTTTTTTTAAAGGGGGTTTTCGAAACAAAATTCTATGGGGAGCTCTTCTTTAGACCAACCGGAAAAATTGGCACGTAAAAGAAAACTAAAGTATCAAAAAGCAACGAATGAGCAGCACAAAGCGCAGCGGGCAAAGAGTAAAAATAAAAAGAGCTAAAACTGCAGAAAGAGGAGGGCGAGAAGAGGAAGAACAAGAGGCGAAAAAATTAACAATCACCGAAAAATATTTGAAAATCTAGGTGAATTCAAAAGGTGAATTCAAATAAAAGGCGGACCAACAACAACAAAAAGGGCAAGAGGAAGAAGGGGAAGTTCAAAGAATGGTTTAATACAAAATGGCTGCCATATTGGATTAAAACTAAAATACAATTTAATATGTAATGTAAGTATGTAAATGGATTTACACTGCGAGAAAAACTTAGAAAGGGCAAGGGAGTTATTGTTTGCCGATATATATGTGCGTTACCTATATACTATACATACATACATGTATGGAAACATATATATATTTATATGTTTGTATGAAATGTTTGTATGTACAAACGAACAGTTACCGAGCAGAGCCAACAAAACGATTGACATACATACAGACACAAACGCACACACAACGCTAGCACATACAAATCTATATATACAACGGCATATATATATATATATATATATATATATATGTACGTTTGTTTGTATGGAAGGAAAGGGGCAGGGACGGAGGGCGGGGGGCGGCACGGATGACGACGTTTGGCTTTAGCTTTTTTAGTTGTTTTTGTTGCTCGGCTGGCGGCGTGGTGGAGTATACCACCGTTGTTGTTGTTGTTGCTGTTGTACTTTTTTGGTACAGGAGCGTGTTTTTGCGCTAGTGTTTGTCTGTGTGTGTGTGTGCGGCGCTTGCTGGCGTGTGTGTGTGTTTTTCTGCTTCTATGTTGGATCTCACCTTACTTTTAAAATTACACTTTTTATTCAAACTAGGTTCGTTTTCTAAGCGGAAAACATTTTCCTACAGCTTTTCAGCATTGTTTGTTTTTTCCCAGCCGCACTTACATTCACATTTTCCCCACACTCGGCAGGTTGTTGTTTTGTTTCGCCTCCCTTTTGCTCCCTTGATCACAATAAACAAAATAAATACTGGCCGAAAAATCAAGGATCGTTTTCGTGGCGAAAAAACACGGGGAAAATTCGAAAATTTGCGTGGGGTTTTTTTGTTGGAGAAAAAAACTGAGTGGAAAGAACGCCGAAGGCGGAGACACAAGAGACGAGCGAACGAACAAGCAGACAAGGCAAACTGGAAATGTGTGAGGCGAAAAAGCAAAAACAGAGTTGCACCGAACAGCCGGGCGCGCGCAGGGTTGCATTACTTAATCGGCAATCGACTATCGGTCATCGATAACGCCAGGCGATTGCCGAATTGCCAATTAATTACACACATTTAATTACATTTATGCCTATTTTTCGTTACAAAAAACCGGAAAAACATTTACTTTGCCGGCTAGAAAGAGAGAGCTCTCTCTCCCCAAGGGCCTCTCTAAAATAGCGAATAACCGTGTGAAGCGCATGGCCGCACACATGTGCCCAGGGCTGCGTGTGTGTGTGTGTGCATGAATGGAACGGCGTGGAATGGGAGGGAAAACAAATTTGACAATTGTACGCGCGCCACGAACGAAATGAACAAAACAAAACTGAAACGGCATTGCTGTCGCCGGTTTTACTTTGATGGATTTATGCGAATCGGCATGTGCAGAAATTCAAATAGAGCGCGCGCAAAAATTCGTAAATGGCTTTCAGATATCGCAAATGAATATGGCAAATTGCAGCTGCCCGCCGTCCCGCCCCCTCGCCCCCACACACACTCACATACACATACTAACCCATACTAGCGTCTTAAACTGTATACTCATCACGATACTTTTGCTGATGCTTCTTCTTTCTCCTCCAACTTATTTCAGATTACGCTGCCCCTCTCTTTCGCACCCACGGCCACCGGCGTATGTACAACCGTACATACCTATCTATATGTATACATACAACTAAATATGTATGTCCGTATGTAAGGCTCTGTATGTAAGTAAGTATGTGTGTATGTCTGTGCGATTTGGTCTATATGCAAGTACAAAATTTGAAAGTAACCCGCTTGTGGCGCATTTTCCATCCCCTTCCCTTTCCCGCCCCACCCCCCTCGATCATCATCATCGAATCGGTAGAGGTCGAAGGGCATCCGGAGTAAGGAGGAGTAAGTGACCTAACCAATCCCCCGTTAAAGACCCCGACCCCCAAACCCAAACCCATGGAACCCAACTATCGCAGCACTTTATGTTATACATACACGTGACCTTTTTCGATATCAAGTAAATTAGCCAATTCATATTTCAGATTGAAAAGTTGGCCGAAAATTACTGCGTCGGTTCGGTTTAAAAATCTTTAAGAGCTTGTCTATCAGTTCGAAACTAAAGATAAATAGATACATTTCTAATGAGTTTGATCGTGAAATTGATAAGATACTTAAATTGAAAGCTTTAACAGTCCGAGAAATGGATCTTAGATACTTAGATACTTTGATCAAAAGTAAATTTAGCGAATTTGGTAAAATTTCTAAAAACAAAAAAATTATATTAAAATTTTAAGATTTTAACTAATTTCATTAAGTTTTAAATAGTTAAAGTTAAAAATTAATATTAAACTTTTTTAAAACAACAATCAAAATTTACAATTACACTTTTTTTATATTTATATTAAAAATTTTTCTAAAGTTTCAATTACACTACAATAAAAATTAATACATTTTAAAACCATTAAGTTTGGGTGAAATCCTGATTCGGAATCAAACTTATTTACATAAAAAAAGAACAAAGAAATTTGTATGAAATTGCATAAAGATATTAGGGCGTGACTCACTAAAAGAATATTGTGCCAATTTGTATGACTAACGATAAATGTATACTTGAAAAATAATAGAAATACAGAATGAGTAATATTGTATTTTAAACTTAAGTGGGATCAAAGCAGGATTAGTTTGAAGCGATCTCATCTTCTCATACTAACTAGACAATTCGATAATCAAAATTGGCAATAATTTAAGAAATAATCAGGTTTTAAATCAATGTATTTTTTGAAGGGTTATTTTTAAAAAATGGGGTCTGATGTTTTCCTTTGAATACTTTTGATGTGTCTAAGATAAGTGATCTAATATCTCATATCATATCATATAAAGTCTTTGTTCAGAAAGAAATTTACAATATATTTTTTTAAAACAATATTAAGTACAGTAAAATGTTAGGAAATATATAAAAACAAGAGAGAACGCTATAGTCGGGTGCCCCGACAATCAGATACCCGTTACTCAGGTAAAGGGAGTTCGAGGGAGATGGAGACTTTGGAAACTTTGAACACGCATAACTTTTTAACGAATGGTCCGATTTGAAAAATTTGTTCTACATTTCGATAGGTATTGATAAACACAATAAAACTGCATTTTTACTTTTCCGAAATATTGAAAATTTTAAAATCGTATATAAGCGATTGTGGGCGTTAGAGGGGGCGTGGCACCTTTTTGAAACAAACTTGCGCTGCGTAGGAACTCCTAGAATCTGTATGCAAAATGCCAATCTTCTAGCTTTTATAGTTTCCGAGATCTCAGCGTTCATACGGACAGACGGACAGACAGACAGACGGACAGACGGACAGACGGACATGGCTAGATCGACTCGGCTAGTGATCCTGATCAAGAATATATATACTTTATGGGGTCGGAAACGCTTCCTTCTAGCTGTTACATACTTTTGCACGAATACAATATACCCATTTACTCTACGAGTAACGGGTATAAAAACGGGGACAGATGAAAGATTCAGTAGTTTGCAAAAAGATAGAAGTTATACTACAATGTAGTTTACACTGGAATTTCTTTTAAACATAAAAAAATTACTGCAAAATTCAGAACCTTTTGGGTGAAATTATGATGCGAAAACTAAAACCTTTGTTTAACATAATGGCTACGTCACTCTGACTTTGCTTCTGATACAATACACATGCAAAAATGGATATTTAACCTACAAAATTCACATGGCAACAAAGAAAAACTCCAAGCTCAGTTTTTGGCCTAAATATCTCACCTTAATCATTCGCTGCGGGTTAACTTGGCTAGTGGAAGTTATTGCCGGGTAATCTTCAATCCTCGGCCGTCTCGTCCTCGTCGTCCTCGTTGAAGGACAGCTTACTGCTGGCGGCCTTGGATTTCTTGCTCTTGGATTTCTTTCCGGATTTCTCGGACTTCTTGTTGCTTCCGGATGGCGACTTATCTTCCTCGAAATTTGCCTGCTTGACACGCTGCTTGAAGACTATGGGCTGGGTCAGATCCGCACGCTTCTCGGCTAATTCTGGAGGAGATGGGAAAGGTAATTAGTTGTGGGTAAATTATATATTTTATAAAGTGAATAGCCAAATGCATAGGTAATATTTCTAGATGAATAATGGAAGATGTTTACTAAGTTCATTGACATTTTCTTGTTATGTCAATGATCATTCTATACTAAAGGTAAACTACCGAATACACAAAGATCTATTATTTGGAGATGTGTTGAAAGTATCTTAACGTTTTTAGGTAAATGAAGGATTAATCCATTTAAAATTGTAGTTCTTATAATATTGTCTATTTTGTTATAAGGTTGCTTGCATTGAACTTGGGAGATTAATCAATCTGATAATGTTTCTGGTGTTTAGAATAGCATAAAGTGTTATGAAAACGAAAGTTTATGTTGATTAAGATGCTTTCACTTAATTATGGGTTCAGAAAACAAAGTTACTAAGAAAATCTTAATAAATTAAATAAAACAATTTTTATAATCTATCTTGTTTTTAGATTGTACAAAGTGAGGAGTATTTGGTGTTTCCAACGAACTAATGGATCGGAAAATGTATCTGGGTTTAAAAAATTGCAGCATGACGAAGGTTGGAAAATCAGAACAGACCACCCACTGAACCCCCCTAACCCCGCTTTAGCCCTCCCTTTTTCCAAGCAGCACCCACAAGATGTTTTTCTCGGCCCTGGCAAATCCCCGCCGCCTCCGCCGCTCCTCCTCCGGCTGCTCCACCAACTGATTCGCAACCCGCCCCCGCTGCTCCGCCGCCGCCGCCATTGTCTCCTCATCCGCCCCTCCACCTCCCCCTCACCCCCTTTGCTCCCCTTCGCCTCCACCACGTCGTCAAGCCACTTTGGCCCGCTCTTTTTCTCTCTGCTCGCCTGCTTCGTTCATCATTGTCTCTCCGCTTTGGCCGCCTCCTTCATCCGTTCGTTCTTGCCCACGTTGTTTTCACCCGATTTTCTGCAGGGGCGGAGGGAGCAGGGGGGCCGGGGGCGGAAGAGCGGCAGCTGTTGTTAACTTCTTTGCCGGCTGCTTTATCGGCCCGCCCGCTTTGCCAACGATTTTCATCACATGTTTTGCTTTAGCGGAGCCCCCAATGAAAATGTCAGTGTGTATGCCTCGTCGGCTAGCTGTTCTGTGTGTGTGTGTGTGAGAGTGTCTGTGTGAGGGGTGCTCCGCTGGGCAAAAAAAAAGGGAATCTTTGGGACGGAAATTACTTCGATTACCATGGTAACGGGGGCTTTAAAAAAGGGAAAATTTAAGCAGTCTTTCAAAAAACACACCTACTTTTTGCAAAAAACGGCTGTTCATGCACTACCGTTATATTTTCATTGGCAAAAATGCACAAACACACGCGCGCACATATATACGAACGTACATATATATATCTATTAGATATATGTAACGCTGGGCAGAAGAAGACAACCGCTCGATTCTGACTGAAAAGTTAAACTGAAAGACAAACTACAACATCCTACCTACGCACACACGTGCAACTGCCGCTGGCTGTTTGTATGTAAGTGCGTGTGAGCGTGTAAGTATGTACTATGTAGATATGTATGTCCGTAAGTATGTACCGACCTTTGGCGGCCAACAGTTTCTCCGTTTTGGCCTCTTCGGCGGAGAGATCTCCTGGCTTGAGGACCACCACCTGCGGCAGTTCGTCCTCCCTTTCCGGCCGGGAATCCTCCCCAGAATCGTAATCCTCTCGGTCGGTCTCCAAACGCTGGCGCTATTACGGGATTTACAGCACAAAGTTCGCCCATTAGAATTCCGCCCGGATTGCAGATTTGCCCCCGAAACCAGAAAACTCACCTTGGTTTCTATGCTGGGTCCTTCCTTGTAGCCAATCTCCTCCTTTAGTTTCCTCAAAAAACTCGGTTCCTGCGGTTTTACGTACGATATTTGGTTGCGCTTGGACATATCAGTAAGTATTCAGGCTGCTAAAACATTGCACTTTTCGGCTTGCAGAAATAAAATTTCTATTTGATAAGGCAAAAGAAAAACATATGTTTATCGAAGAGTGTTGGTTAGCGCTTCTTAACAACACTGTTGTAAAAACACAGGGAACACAAAGAATAATGAAAATATTTAGTAAATCCAATTCTATAAGTTGTAAATTTTAAATATAAGCTTGCTTTATTATAATTTTAAAGCCCATGTTTTTATTGTTTGTTTGCTATCGATGACAGCGATAACCAACAGCTGTGCTAGAGATGGTTAAATGGCGCCGATAAATCGATAGATCCTTCTTTAGTTTATTTACAAATTGGAAACACCCTGTGTACCAGTTTTGAAACACCCTGTAGAATGGCGCTTCGTGGGCGCCAAATTTAAGTTAAAATTGGCGGGACAATACAGAAAAAGCGGTTACTTCTTAATAAATGTCACAGAATTAAATATAATAAATGAATTTGTATTATTAAAAGACGCAAACACTTATAAAATGATTGGTTGTACCCTTAGATAAATTTATTTCCCCTGCCCAACTGAAATTTTCATCGAGAAAATCTATTTTCCCCAGACATGCAATCAATTTGCGAATAGATTTATGCTTCCTTTTGCTTCCTTTTTTGGCCAATCGTAAAAATGGGCGCATAAAACTGTCGCATAACTTGCAAATTTTCCGCTTCACCTGCAATTCGATGCTCCGAAACAGAAATTTGATCGCAACTGACAGCAAAACAATACACAGCGGCATTCATCAACGTCATTTTGCGATGTCGTATGCACAGCTTCCTCCCCATTTGATCCCCTCTGTCCCCCTCCTCCTATGGAACATAATAAATCATCTGCAAATTGATTTCAAAACTTCGACAGCTAACCAAAAAAGTGCTGCCGAAAAATAGGGGCAAAATGAAAACTGCAGCAAAACGGAGAAATTTTATGAGCTGCAGCACACGTTCGAAAAAAAAAACAAATAGGATACAGTGAGAAAAAAACCCCTTTTAAGATTTATGTCTAAAATCTTTTAATCTTTACAATTAATTACTTTAAATGTAAACTCTTACTTTTATATTAAAATTGTTTATCCTATTCTTCAAACAAAGAAATATTTAAAAAGAGAAGCACAAAAATGTTACAAACTAAATTTGTTGATATAGAATATATTTGCCTAGAAAATAAAGCTATATTTTTGATAAAAGCAATAAATTTTCATAAATTTATAAATTGTAATTTAAAAAATATGATCTCCCTTTTTATATTTTACTTTGTCTATGATCAATAATGTATATTATTATCTACATAATAAATGTTTTTTAAGTAACCAAAGCCATTCTTGAAATTACGCTTATCAAACATCAATACAAAATCGAAAGCTTTTAGTATGTAAAATATTTAAAATATCTTCTATTATTCTTTCTCTGTGGGGGAATCCCGCTCGGAAACAAAAATGAAACTCCGTTTTCTGCATTCTGGCACGCTTTGAATGCGCTCAGCTTCCCCAAAGGGTTTTCGCCGGTCCCCAAACTAATATCAAATTGATAGCTTTTAAATTTGATTTCGCGTCTTATCACCGACCGCTTAAGCGAGCAGTTTCGGATGTGCAGAGACCCTATGACTTCACGCCCCCTATCGGAACCTCCCTAACCCCTCACCTTAACCCCTCATAGATAGAAAAACAAATGGAGTGTAGCAGGGATGAGGGATGAAGGACCTGGACCACCACCCCACTCATGCATTAAAAATGAGGATGGCAGGGCATTTGATGCTGTGCAGTGCAACGTGGCGTATGCTTGTTGTGTTTTGTTTTGCTCGCTTTGCGTCCGCATTGAAAATACATTGAAAATGCCGGTGCAACACACAAGTGTTTCGGCCTTGATACGATTTGCGATATAGGTAGTGTATAGTATATAGCATATATACGGGGTATAGAGCCATCCATCCGTCCCATGCAGGCCTCATATAGGCTTCAAAATCACATGCTGCCGGCCAACTAATATCGAGAACTCTTGAGAACCCGAAGAACCCAGTGCCTCAGCCTCAGGAAAATGTTATCACAGTCTGCATCCGGCACGGAGTCCTCTGCCTCTGCTGCCGCCAGTGGTTCTGCCTCTGCCTCTGCCGAAGTGCAACTCGGCGAGTCGCTTTTCAGTTTTCAGTTCCTCGGCGCTCAGATGCTAGTCGGCATTTGGCGCGTGCAGTTCACTTCACTCGGTCGAAAATTCGGAAATTCCCCGGACTCGTTTAATAACAAAATAACGTTCTAAAATTAAACATTTCGCGGTGGCACTGAGAGAAAATACCAGATAAATCGTTTGTATTTTTGGTACATTTTGAAGGACAAAAGGAGAATACATTTTTAAACTTTGTGGAACTCAAATCAAATTACGTGTGATCTATAAAATAAATACAATTAAAATAATATTTCTTAAAAAAAAAATTTTTAATACATAACTTTGTGAAACATACAGCCAAATATATTTGCTTAGTTCAAAAATAATTTAAAATTTTAAAATTTTACTGTTTAAAAAATAATTTTGAGCTTTATTACATTTTAATTTAATTTCAAATTCTGGTTAAATCATTAATCAATTATTTAAAATAAAATGTTATTTAAAATGAAATGAAAAATTTATTATAGCATAAAAATGATCAAGGCAGCATAAAGAATTTGTATAAGTGTATGATAAATGTTTCTTTTAAATGTATATTACTTTTTAAATTTCCTAAATAAATCTTCGTTATAAATCTAGTTATTTTTTTAATTATTCAAATATAGCAACACATAAAATCTTACCAATGTTAAAAATAAATTAAGGATCTTTATTTTGATTACTTAAAATTTTTAAAATTTATTAGAGGAATTGCCTAACAAGTTATCAAGAGCTCTTTAAAATATTTGAAAACTCATTAGGATTTCTTGCAAAAGCAGATACGATTATTTAGGATAGCAACTGATATCTCTCGGATTTCTCTTTGTGTAGCTGTGTGAGTTTTGTGTGCGATATGTAAGCCGCACTGGAGAGCGCAGTGTTTTAGGGACCACATTCGGTGATAAACAGCCAGTGGATAAGCGAGTGGTTGAAACTTCCGCCCGTGGAAGGCGATTATCGTCACGAGTTGTTTCGCCTTGAACAGTTCTTGAAATAATAACAATATCCATTTTGGTGAGAAGTGCGTGAGTTTTGAACTGCCCTCGAAATGCGATATCCGCTGCTCCTGCTGCAGTTGCTCGGCCTGGTCCTGCTCTATTCCGGAGGAGTCCAGTCCGCCTACTGCCCCACCGGATGCAACTGCCTGGAGCGAACGGTGCGCTGCATCCGCGCCAAACTCAACGCCGTGCCCAAAGTGCCCCAGGATACCCAAACGCTGTAAGTAATCCATTAGCTTCGGGAGAGGGTCTTCAGTTGAAAATGTAAATAAAGAAAAAATATCACGAAAATCTTTGAAGAATCCAACTTAATAGGAAATCTTAAAATTTTATAAGGCTAATAAGTGCAATTACATTTGCATTTGTGTAAGGTTTTTACTAAAGGGAGCATTTTGAATTTATTTACCAGAAGTAGAAAACGTGACTGGCAAATGGACTTTTAATATTTGTTCTTGGCCCAACTTTGGCTTCCAGTTTTCTTTCCTATTCGTTGAGTGTACATAAATCAACGCGGGAGTTGGCTTGCAAATCCATAAATTAGTTTTTAATGTTTTCTGTGCACGCTGCGAAAAGTTGACAGCGTTAATTTGACGCCCCCCTTCTGCAGCTCCTCCTCGGGAATCCTCCTCTGGAGTCCACCTCCTTCTCCATGAAGCCACGCTATGTTGACTCAATTAAACGGATGTCTAACCGGCAAAAGCTGACTGGGATTTGTATATTTATCACGCTGCCGCCTGACGCGTATTTGCATGCATGTGCAATATTTCTGACGTTGCATTTATTTTCGAAAATGTCAGCAGTTTCCGCATGAATTTTCGGGGCAAACCGCCACCCATCGCATACAACTTGGCAAATGTTTGTGGAGCATATGCATATTTATGTAGGCCGGGCCGTCGTGCGGCATGTCCCCAAAAACCCCGGCAAAACATCCTTGCGAGCCTCCTGAATCCTCGCATCCTGGTAAAATTCACCAGCTGCCGTAGCCGGCGGCAAGTTATCATCAGACAGACAGACGGACAGAAAAACAAGAAATCCGAAGCAAGATTTTCGTGGTATTTACGGAGAATTCAATTTCCACGGTGGGTTGAGCCTGGGAAACGCGGGAAAATGCGGGGAAAAGCGCAGGATTTCCACTGTCAGGTGCAAAATGCATCCTTACCAAAGGGGAATAGGTGAAGCCACTCACTTCACGTGTCAACGAATTTCGGCGAAGCCTTAAATAAATCGATTTTATGGGGCTTTTCGAAAAGGTCCAAAGAGCACTCAAACGGGGGAATATTATTTACGGATTATTGTCATAACTTGGTGTGAAGTGTTTTCAAATATAAACTGAAACATTAAGCAAATTCAAAATATATAAACATTTTTTATAATAAAATTTAATGACTTTTTAGTAAAATTTATGGCTGTATAAAATATATAATTAAGTATGTGAATAAATATGGTTGTGGAGTAATGTTATATTGAAAGAGCATTTGCTTCTCAACCTTTTGGAGGATTTTTAAACTCCTGACAGGTGCATAAAAACCAGACTGTTCAGGAAAATAGGTGAAACCAATTACTGCACATGTCAACGATTTTGGAGTCCCCAAATAAATCGATTTTGTTAATTAATTTTATCTAAGTGACTGCTATTTTATTTTTGTGGGACTTTTTATAGAATAAACTGCTGAAAAAAAATAAAATTTTAATTATTAAAGAGGGAACGAAGGGCTTTTTAAACTAATAAACTTATAAATTAAACCAAAATTTTATTTCCACGAAATTCAAAGAGGTAAAGTGTTTGATTTTAATATTATTAGACAGGCAGAACTCATAAATTGCATGATTACATGTGGAACAAACACTTGCAGCTGCCAAAATATTTTAAATCCTTTCACATAAACCCTTTTTATTTCATTTGACTGGCTATTGACACAAAGCAATAAATATTATTTATTATATTTCCTATTTAAACACGCTTGACAGGTGCCAAAAGTGTGAATGGTTAGCTAGCGTTAGCAATATAAAATATTGGAAAAATTCCAAAATAATATGCAACCACTGCATCCATTAATAATTGAGTTAACCAACGTATTGGGACAAAGCGAAACTATGTGCAGCAAACAACAATGCCTTTGTAGTTAAATATTCTATTGTATAAAGTCTGATTTGCATATCATCCACTAGACCTCACTCCCACAAAGATTCCTCACATCCATTTGCAATCTCACTCAGAGGATCACATCCTTTGCCATTTGTTTGGCTCGCCACACAAACAATTTCTCAAAATGGTTGAAAAGTCTGGAAAAATTGGAGAAGGAGGAGGGAAAGCATTTGGCAGTACTTAAATTAATCTTCATTTTAAATAAGGTGATGGCTGCATAATTTATCATGCCTCGAGAGCAACAGCACTGGCATCCGCACACAACAATAGAAAAAATCTGAAAAAAGAAAATGAGAGCAACTTTTCCACTCGCTTTTCATTTATTTCGCAGCCGACCCGTTGCACACTTTTAATTAATTTGTTTCATTTATTACTGCATGTGTCTAAAAGTTGCTCTTCTCGTTGTTTTCCCCCCTATAAGCACATGTTTGTGCATTTTGTTCTGTCGACACAGATTCCTCTGCTTTCTTTCCATAATTCTCGAAATGTTTCTCGCAAAAATATGAGAACAGAAAATTCCCAGGCAGAGACAGTCTACTATTTTATGGCTCACACATGCCAGCTTTCGGGTCTTCATGAAAATATTCTTGATTTCATTTTCTTAATGGCGCAAATTTTGTTTACAATTTCTGTCCGGAGGTCAGTGGAGATAAATGTCGGGCAAACATAAAAGAGCTGCGAAAATCGGGGAATTATAAGTGAAATTTATGAAGACACCTGAGAAAAATAAGATTTATCTAACTGATATTTATAATTTATGAGACTTAAAATTTATCAAAATTAAAATCACAAAATAATTATTAACACTTTGTATTCATTTTTCAAAATTTAAACAACATTGATATAATAATATACAAGAATATTTAATTAACAAATTGATTGATATAAAAGAATTTTAATTAAAAATCTATATTAGATATTACAAATGCCTGTATTGAATTTTTGGATTAAATATTGTATATACTTTTCTAGTGATATATCTAAATAATAATATCTTAAATTATATATTTATTTTCGTAAGGATCTTCAAAAGAATAAATTGGCATTTTAAAGTGTTGAATTTTAATTAACTTCTTTTCTTTCGTTTTTTATAAATATTTTTATATTTTTAATATATATTTATCATAAATATTTTTATATCACAATATTTAAAAAGATGTTTTGACTCCTAGGATCTGAATATACATTTTTCTTAGCTATGGCTCCTCCCAAAATATCTTAAATTATTGTACATTTTCTTAACGATCCTTGAGATCGCCTCCTGTAGTTTTCCATTCAAAGATTCGCTGTCAAACGTGCAAAAGCTTTTCAGAAAATTCCTTTTCTATTTTGCACACTTCAGCTTCAGTTGGCGTTTTCGCTTCAATTTAATGTTGCTGCAGCTGAAAACCTTCTCAAGGCCTAAGCCACATTTCACTTCTTTCAAACTGTCCATCCATCAGGCATAAAGTCGCTGCCCTCGCAGCAGCCATTGAAAGTTCTCGTTCGGGATGGAGATGGAGGGTCATAAAAAATACTGCACCACCCACCGAAAAACATCCTTTTTATATCCTCGACTTGCCTCGAACAAAAGAAGGCCCAAACATTTTTTGGCCCTCACATCCCGTGTGTATTTAAACTGGCAACTAAATGGAAGTCGAAACTGTGTAACATACGGCGGCCATTCGCCTGCATCATTCATCTTGCCACGCCCCCACGCCTCCAACCGCCCACTCACATGGCAGCTGTTAAAGGGGGCGTTTTGTAGGGGCATTTCTAACAGCTACCCCCTTTTTCTCTCTCTCTTTTCTCCCTGTGAGCTAAATAAATGCACTTGATTTCATTTCATGATGATGCATTTTTAGCTGACCTCCCATAAAGCACACATCTCCTCTTCTTCTTCTTCTTCTTCTTCCTCCGCCGTAGAGGCAGTTGCTTTGTCATTATTCCCGGGATTGAGGAGCTCTCCCAGTGGATTTACCCACTTTCATTTCCAGAACCCCCCTTAAAACCGACTTTACTTTTAAGTACTGAGAAAAAATGCGTTTTCAATAGGCAACATAGTTGCGGGGGGAAAATATTAGATAGGTATTAGATATCAGTGGTTCATTTATTTGATAATAATAATAACAATTTTTCTCTTAAAGATCTAATATTACAAAATTCGATTGCAGGATATGAGCTGGAAATATGCATACCATGAAATAGAATAAAGTATAGGATATTAAATTAATTGGATCTGATTAGATTTTATTTTTATAAAAATACATTTTTCTTAGATTCCCAAATGTAAGATAATCACTTTATTAAAAGTTTTAATATTGACAGCTAAATATGAAAAATTCAAAATTAATAAATGAAAACAAAGACATTCAGTAGAATCCATCATCCCTTTTAAAAAAGATATTTTTATTATGAAATATGAATAATTGTGTCTTTGTAGGAATTGGATAGTAAATTCCTATATATAATTAAATGTTTAATTATTTTTTGTTTAATTTTTCAAATTTTTAAGACTTTATTTTTAAATAGTTTGTCCTAAGAAATCAAATACAATGCACGTTAATTTGTTTTTTCAATAAATTTAACATATTTTTAACTTTTGTTATATATTTTTTAAGATGCTTAATTTTTTTCGCCCACTGCACAATTTGTTGAAAAGACGAGCACATAAAACGCAGATGTAGCCAAGGCATATGAACTAAATCTGTTCTCCGGCAGCATCTCTCAGCCACACATGCCATCTAATAACTCGGGCATTATGCACATATGAAATATATCTCATATATATTGCTGGACTGACTTGCCACGCCCCCTTTCCCCCTCCCCTCTGGCCGCCCACAAATGCGGTGTGTCAAAACAAAAGTCGCCGCACGTTGCATGCATGGCATATTAAAAAGTTTGATTAGCGTCCAGTTCGCTGACTCTGCCACGCCCACCTCACCTCCCCTTTTGGACAATATACCATAGCGTTTATATATAGATATATATATGAACATGAGCATGAATATTTGCCATGGCTTTTTTTTTGGGCATCAACTATTTGCGAAAACTATTTTGCTAGCAAGAATCTTTCAACTCCCCTGTTGCTCCTGCTTTTATTTCATTTCGGCCAGTATTTTCTACACAGAAAAAATATTCAATATGAAAAAGGTTCAAATCTACCTAATTTCATATCAATAAAAAGCCGATATGATTTATGTTAAATTTATGATTCAAACATGATATTTTATGATATCATATAAAATACCAAAATGTAGTATATTTTGAACAATTAATGTAAAATAAAACAAAACTTGATCTTTTTTCATATCAAAATGATATGAATAACTTAATCTTTAATATAAAATTTTCAATCTGACCTTTTGTCAATTTTTTTTCGGTGTACGCCCTCTTTCCTCTTTCAGCCTGTTTATAGGGGTTTCTTCACCCCCTTTTCATAAAACCCCCCGATTTTACCGCCATACTTTTCTGAATTTCTCATCTCGTCGGGTGCATTTATGCGTGAGAAATGCCTTGTATTTTGTAGCCGGTCGTCGTCTCCATTTCTCCATATCCTTGTTCCTGTTTCAGATCCTGTAGTTCCAGTTCCCGGTTCCTCCCTGCCATGTTGTTATTAAATATGCATAAATTTCCTTTTTGTGCACAGAACTCTCGCTTGCATTTACATTTGCTGTTTATTTGTCGGTGGAAATATTGAAATTGTTACCAATGGATAGCAGATTCCACAGCCCAGAGAACTTGTTTCCGGTTGGGAAAAGGCAGGCGGATCTCCGGGCTTCAGGTGTGGATGAATAGTCAGGAAGGTGGGTTGGCAGGGCTATATATATCCATAGGTTGGGTGTTGGGATAATTATAACAGCCGGCAAGTTGTCGGTGCAAGTTTCTGCCGTCTGATTTCTGTCTGATTTGTGATTTGGTGTTGAGTTATGGTGAGTTTTATGCAGCTCGTCAAACTCTAAATAACTTGCTAATGAGATTAATTATTAATGTGCATTGAATTCCATTACCATTTTCTATGCAAGAATTTTAAATAAATTATTTCTGTCTATTTCTATTTCTGTTGAAATACAATGAGCCTTTGATAAATTCGAAGCTATAAAAATGGTTTAATTTCATTAGATAAATCAAATTTATTAAATACTGTGTTAATCTCCTCAAGCTAAAATATTCATGTGTACTATTTGTGTCTTGTTAAAGATGTTTCTGTATTTATGGTTGGCTTAATTTAGTGATTTCTGACCATTTAATTTGGTTAATGACATTTATGGCTCATATTATAATTAAAATGTGTCATAAACAAAGAAAACATTGTTAATAATAACAGAACGGTTGTGAGTACAATAGAATAACACAGAAAAAAATGGATACAAAAAGTGTTGTAAGATTTATGTGATTATGAAAAAAAGAAAGAAACATTTACATAATTTTCTAGGTAATTAAAAAATAAATCATTTCGAATTTTTTATTAAAATAAATTTAGTTTATTGTAATAAATTGATTAAACAAATGATGTAAGATTTATTTTATTATGACAAAGATTCAATTAGATAATTTTCTAGGTATATTAATTAAATAGATTGTTTGGCATTTTTATTAAAATTCTTTAACTTAAATTAATCAAAGTTGTGGACTTTTGAAAAATATATAAAACAAATTATTTATGATTTATGCGATTATGACAAACCAGAATATTTATTTACATTTTTTTCTTTATTTACTTTTATATTTAGTTAAACTGTTTTAGTTGATAACTGAATTAAACCCAAGTTAGGGAATTTTATAATTATTTTTGGGATTTGGTTGGTAGTTATTTAATTTATTTTCCAACGTGTTAAGATAATTATCCTTCCTGAATTTAATTTGCCAAAGTGGTGCTCGCAATTTAAAAAACCCATCCTCCTAAGATCGCCGGGCCATCAATCAAAGGCAGTCTGCGTTTGTCTAGTGATAAATCCTCTAAATGCATTTCGAATTCAATTACCAATCAATCAAAGAGCATTCAAACGTCGCTGTCTCGCTTTCCCACCATCCATCTCTTTCCCTCGCTCTCTTTTTTATAACCCCGCCCACTTGTCAGGATTTTGTGAAATATAATATTATTGTTGTTACGCTTTTTGTGCCCTAGCAGCAGTTCAGTCTGGTTTGACTTTTCAATTGTTGCCATATTTTTGCAGGCCCCAAAAAAATGAAAGGAAAAACATGGAAATAAAATTAAATTGCGAATGTGAACAATGTGGGTGGTTGGATTTTTACTGCCTTTTCAGCCGGCCAATCTGTAATATGATTTGTAATTATGCAAATGAAGCGGTTGACCAGCAAAGCCACTCGAAATGGGACTGATTAAAGCTGATCGTTTGGGGGAATATGCATATATATAGGGTATAGCATACGAACATCAAAGGGAAATCCCCGAAGGCAAAGTTTTTGCCAATCAAAGCGTATGCATTTTTAATTCACTGTCACTGGCAGGAGTGGAAAATGGGTAAGTCGAGATTCCAGAGTCGAGATTCGAAGGATTCGAGAGATATTCCGCCAAGGAATCTGTCTGCCAGTCAAGTCGCTTCACTTTGACATAGAAAAATCTTCTATTGATTTCCCGAAAACTCCCTCCCCTCCCCACTCAATTTGCATTTAAAGTTGCATGTTTTTTATTCTTCGTTACCATCCCCTCTCTTTAATGCTGCAAAGTGCCACTTGGTTCATTTGCCAGCAGTTTCTCCTTTAGGATGTCAGATCCTGCGAAAGGGGGAGGGACGGGGCCATGCCACGCCCACCAGCTTTGTCATTTCGCATGCTCGTTAGTGCGGAGCAAAGAATGCAAAGTAGCAAGATAGCAAAAGCTGTGTGGAAAACACACCAACAACAGCAGTGGCAGCAACATCATCGCTGCTACACAAACACATGCCACAATTTATAAGCAAAGTTATTTTGCCACCGAGGAGAAATGGAGAAAGGCTGAGGAGAAAAGGAGGCGGGGCTGTGGCAAGCAGCAACATGTCAAAGTGGAGCAATCGGCATGTGCAACGGACACAGAACAGGACACTGAACACGGAAAACAGGCATGCACTGAGAGAAAAAATCAAGGAAAATAGGTTATAAGCTGCCAAGTCAATTTAAAGATTTATTGGCTTTTAAAAATGGATACTAAAGTTAGTTTCAGTCAATAGCGCTGAATTAAAAATTATGCCATATAAAATTGTTATTTTAATAAGATTTTTAGGATTAAAAAAAATATTTTTTGTAGTCAAGAGACTTAAGAAATTATTTTATATAAACAATAAATTTTATCATAAAGTTTTCTAGGTTTAAAGTAAAGTCAAATGTAAAATGAATGATTCCATAGTTATTAGAATTTTTCTATTCTATTATTATATAAAATGTTTAACATTTTTTTAATGATTCAAATACTACAAATTAAATTATATATTCCAATTTTAAGAATATATCGAGTTTGAATGGTATAAAATCCATAAAAAAATGTGGTTTAAAATTTTAAAATTTAAAATCTAGAAAAAGAGGAATATTCTTCTCTAAATAAGTACATAGATTTTTCGCGCAGTGCAGAGCCTGGCAACTGGCGGTCAAGCATAAGAAACAAGCAGCATCAGCAGCAGTAGCAGTTGAATCGCAGTAGAAGAGAAGAGAAGCAGCTACCCATAAGTATGCTATGGCAACAGAGCGAAGCCCAAAAGCGAATGAATAAGAGCGCAAATAAAAAAGGAGCAAAACAACTGGTAGATGCGGAGTCCCCATTCCCCACCCCGTTGGCTCCACCACCTGGCCAGGTGGGATGCAATGCCACCGTCATGTGGCCCGGGCTACAGTCAACAGCAGGCGTTGGCCAAGACAAGGAAAAAACAAGAAGGCCAAGCCAATTTGGTTAGGCAAAATTGGAATGCTCTTTAGATAAATGAAATCAATCTAATTCGAGGGAGAGTATCCCTTTAATTTCTAAAAAACCAACGTTTCATAAAACTATTAAATTTCGTTTCAATATTTTCCGTTTTAAAAGGAAGAAAGGAAGGACTCACACATATTGGAAATATGTAAATTACGTAAAATGTTTCTAAGATTTTTCAATTTTTTTAAATATAACAAATAAATTAATTCTATACTCCAATTTTACGAATAAATCAAGTTTAAGAAATATAAAAGCATTAAAAAATGTAGATTTTGATTTTTAGATTTTTAAATATTATTTCTGTATATTTTAATAAAAGTTTTTAGTTGCTTATATTTAATTTAAGTATTTACAATACAATAGAATTGTACAAAACATAAAAAAGGTTTTTTCTTAAGAATTTATTTTTAATGTGATTAATATACAATTATAACATATTATAATTATTTATTGTATTTTTGTTCATGCCCTAAAATTAGTTTTAGTACTGAAATAGAGGGCTATATTTTTTTAAAGATTATATTTATTTATTGTTCTAAATGTTTTCTAAAAAAGTCGACTACCCTTTCTCAGGGTATTTAAAGGTAGAAGCAAAGGAAAAGGAGCTCCCGACTCGCTCACTGCTCAACCAGGCGGCAAACCAAGTGGGTCGGGGTTCCAAGTTTAAGTCCGAGCCAAGTGGCGGACCACGTAACCAGCAGATAGCAGAGGCAGCTAGCCAGGAATACGGAACTTGGCCCAGACAGATGCATAATAATGTTAATGTAAGCGCTGGCGACGGTGGGCGGTGGGAAGCGGACAGCATGGCGTATGCGTAATATGCTAGCAAATTTGACGCTTTTCTCGTCTGTGTGTGTGAGGTGAAAGCCAAATCATGAAATGAACATTAAGTATATGTAGTGCACTCAATGATAAGCTGGCAAATTTAAAATTTATTCTGGTCAAATTGGTAAAGAGCTTTTCATTTATTTTTAAAATTTATTAAAGCCCCTTTGGTTGCAAATTAATATTAAGTATACGTAATGTTTGTTGATAATCTAGTAAAATTAAGAGTTCTATATTTCTGTTTTCTTTTAAAAATATTTAGGGGGTTGCTAGTAAAATATCTATTAATATAATAATTCAATTTATTTATTTATTTACATTGGAAATATTTTAAAGCATACTTTTAGACGGCCTAATTTTAAACAAATATTTAATTTACTTCTGTCTGGTTTATATCACTTTCTATAAAATATTTGTTAATTTCCTGGGACCATAACAAAGCCCTTTATCCACCTCTCGAAACCAAAAATATTTATCTCGTATATCCCATCGAAAGCTGAAATAGGAAACTGCATCTAAAGGGCTTTGGGTAATATTCGCCTTTTATACGCATATTAAACCGTTTCCACTTGAATGGCGAACTGATTTCATTGCATTTTTATAACGCACATACATATATATGTTGTATGCTGTGTGTGGGCTGAGTTTTCCTCCTCAAATAAAAACGAGGAGCTGCTCATGCAACCAGCTCCATGCTCGACATATAAATCTGCTGTATAATTGAATTTCACACGTTGCAAAGAAAAAAATAATACCAAAATGGTGCAGAAAATACAAAAAAAAAGTAAAATAACCAGCGGCAGCGAAAGTTTAAATAAAATTTATTTCAACAAAAATACACACTCACACCCACACAAGTGGCAAAAAATTGTGTGTGCTGCCTGAAAATGTGAGAATTATATATTGAGGGGCGAAATGGTAGTGAAAATGGAGGCGAAGCTCCTCCAGGTGGCCACTTTTAACCGTGAAGGTGTTTGCCTGGCCAAACTGGAAGCAGCTTAAGCATGCCAGAACGAGCAGCCAGGATGATGATGAGGGTGGGCTTTTGAGTTGGCAGGATGAAGAGCAGGAGGTCTCCCTTAGACGGCTGGCAATTGCATGTGTAGAAAGTGCACTTGTGAGACATTTACACCTGTGGAAATGTCGATGGGAAGGTGGTTTTTGGAAACCAAGGGACAGGATCAGGAAGAGCACTCCCAGTTGAAGGATGCAGGATGAGCTGCAGTTAAAGGAGCATTCGAGGCACAACACATTAGCAGCCCAGCAAAACAGAAAAGTGAGACTCAAAAAGGGGTTCGCAATGTCAAAAAAGCAATCCTCTCGAAATAAAAATTAACCTTGGGAACTAGGAGTTAATTGGTTTTTTTTATATATAATTTTATTTACTTTAATATAATTTTATTACCGGAAAAACTAAATAAATAAAATGACTTTATAAACACATCAAGCAAAGAATTAATAAGGTGTCTAATAGTATGCAATAAAAAATATAAAGTATTATTTTTATTGGAATTTTTTTTAAAGCATACTTTTAGACGCCACAATAAGTGATTATAAACCTCTAAATATATTATCCTTTGTAATAAATAAGATGAATTAGTTAGTGAAAAGTAAAAAACAATAAATATTTTGTATTTAAAATTAAGAACACATATTTTAATCTAGTATCTCATTCGTCGTTGAAAATTAATTATAAATATATGTTCTTTTACTATTTCTTGGTTTGAAAATTTATTTCAAATATCTATTCTTTTTTTATTTATTCCAAAATAAAACTAAATTACTACTTACTTATTTTATACTCACTTAGCTTTGTTAAAGGACAACACACTGATGGCCAATCTTAGTGATTGGTTTTTTGTCTTTGAAAAAAACTTGAGAACAGGAGAGTTGCAAAAAAAAAGAGAAGTGAGACAGCAATTTAAAGGCAGAAGAAATTTGTAGCCTGGGCATTTCTCTTAGGGTTTTCCTATTTTTTCTGCGTGCTCCAAGGGGTTTTTTCTGCCCCTTTTGCTTTTTCTTTGGATTTTCCCTCTGCTGTCAGGAGTTTTTCTTTCGGTGGCAGCCCAAAAGTATGCAATGCAAGTTTAGATGCCTCTTGTTCTTCCCGAGTCCTTTTTGGTTCAAAGTGTGCGTGTGTGTGTGTGTGGGACGGAAGTGAATTTTCTGCACGTGGCTTAACTTTTGCTGCCTGCTCTGGCGTGTCATGCAGTCAGCAATCTTTATCCAACCCAAACCCAAAGCCCAAAGCCTTAAAAACACCCAACTTGAGTGGGTGCCTTTCATTCTTTCCTTGCGGATTTTTGCTCAAGGATTGCATTTAACGCAGGAACAGGAAGGAAGGAAATGCCATGTCGACGCTAAAACTGGGTTAGCTTACATAACGACAACATTAACGACAACGTTTTCCTTCCGGTGGGAGGGGAAGGGGGCTTTCTGTGGCTGTGGGTTGTAGATCCGGAGGATGGCGTTGGCTTCACGCTTCGTCGCTTATTGGACATAATTACTGAATATAACAATTCTGTGGTGGCCACCAAAACGGGGAGGATGTGCCATGTGACAGTGAAAGAAATGAGGGGAAGCAAATTTTTAAAAATATTATAATTTTTTTTAACAGGATATAGCATCTCCTTTAAACCAATTTTTATTTTCTTTGGGGAAATCGTGAACTTAACTTGACTGTATAACAAATTAAACAAAAATATTTATGAAATAGTACATTTCTAAAGAATTTGCTAAGGTTTCAATACTATAAACTTTAAATATATTTTTTTACAAAAATTAATTTGATAAAAAAAAAACTGAAGCCACAGTAACTTTAAGTAAAACGATTGATAAAAAAATGATGCAGTATATTAATTAAATTTCAAAAGCCTTGCAATATTGGTATAATATTTTAATTGATTTTAGAACCTTCGTATTTTTTGTGAACCTTAAGATATACATGCGAGAAAATCCAAAAATCATGTTGAGTATGAGCTTATACTTTTAGACACCCTTTAATAATTTCAAAGCCCTAGTGATTTTTTCTACCTCCCTTGATATTGAAATATTTTTTGAGATGCAGCCCTGGTTGGTTTCAGTGCACTTACATATCTTCACCATAGCCACTTGTGCGTAACGGCAGCGTCAGATAAGTGCAACAAAAGCCACGGCGGCGGATGCAGCTCCTCGGTGAAGCTGAATCGGTGGGAAGCCAAGCCAAGCCAAGCCACATATCAATTCCGTGTGAGCGGACAAACTGGTCTTGCTGCAGTCCTAGTTCCGGAATCTGGAATGTCCTGATTGTCCTGGCTGTTCTGGCTGTGTTCTGGTCAGTGGACGGGGCGGATCCTTTATCGTTTACACTTGGCCAAAGGCGAGTCACCCGCACCACGAACACAGTTCACTAGTCGCACTTCGCTTTTTTCGTAGTTTTTTGTAGTTTTTCGTCCGCCTGCCAAATCCTTAAAGTTGCACAGCTTTAGCCCAAAGGATTTGTCGGAGCAAAAGTTTCTTTCTTTGTCAGTTTCGGGGAAACAATGTTAATTGCTTTGCAGTTTACTTTTCGGATGCCGGTTGACTGACTCAACTGTTGGACTTTTCGGTACAGGTGAAATCCGTAAAGCCATAAAGAATGGCTCCAAAGTGCAGGGATTTATCCTTTGTGAACTTTGAGACGCTTTTATTGGCTTAAAAAATATATATTAATATTTGAAATTATAAAATTACATCTAGTAATTAAAATCATATATATTTAAGTACAATTTTCTATACAAAAAAAAAAGCTTTAGAACAAAATTTGTATAAAAAATCTATAACTATAATAGAAGGCATCATTTAATCGGGAAGTTAAATCGGTTGCAAAAATAATTTGAATAGAAACATAAAAAAAAACCAAAATTCTTTAAAAATCATTTAAAACTAGTTTACCAATTTTTAAATTGAAAACCGAGTTTAAAATAATAATTTCCCCAAGGAATACATTGTCCCTCTAAAGTTGTTAATTAATCCAAGCTGCAGCTCACTTTATTGCAGCCATTTTGCAACTTTCCGTTGCAGGTAAAATTCATTAAGCTCTGATCTACAGTTTCTAAACTCTTTGGGCCGAAATCTTTTGTTGTTCCATCTGGGGCTAAACAAAGCGTTTTATGCATGCACACTCCGAGCCAATTACGCAAAGTGCTCTAAGTATCTCAAACAGTCCTACTAACTGGACACAATTACATTAACAGTTTAGCACACAGACTAGCACATAGCAGAGAGCAGGGAGATATCGGGGGATTTTTGGGGATTTTCCGGGGGATAAAGGGTTAGAGATATAGAGCCATCGTCAGAAGTGAGCGAAATTGGGGGTAAGCAAACAGAACGAAAATTAAATCACAGCTGCAAAGGCTCGAAAATAAGACCGAGTGGCAAAAAGGAGTTGGAAAGGAGGAAATGAAAGTACGGCTACAGCACGGTAACTAACTTTATCCCCTTAACCCGTAACGCCCATCTCCATTAACCCACAACACACCAACACACACATAGGATGGCAGGTTGACAAAGTGACTGGCTGACTGACAGCTGAACTTTTACGCACACACACACACAGATAAACAATGTCAAGGGCTAAGAGGTTGGGGTGTCCTTTGTTTAATAATAATAAAATGTCACTGGGCAAAAATAAACGGCCGAGAAGCCGAGCGGCTGAAGGATTACATTACCAAGTGGTTCCCACAAAAAACACACACACACACTGAGATACAGAGCAATTGTCATGAGTCCTTTGGACTATCGTCACTGGCAAATCACCTGGGCAACCCAGGATACTTGGCCATGTGATGGCGAATGCGAGTCGTCCTGCTGGCATGCAAGGATGCGCCCTGCCACTGCAGGCACTTTTATTCCTTTTGGTTGTTATTGCTGGCCATGTTGCTGCTGCTATTCCGGCTGCTGCTGCTGCTTGCGTGTTTGTAAGCCATGTTATTACAATAATGTGCAATCTGAGCCTGTGATGGGGCACTGAAAAAAAATACGAAAGAGAGAAAAGAGTGTAGATAATATTTAAGATTTTATCAATTTAATTTTTGGTTTTTTTTTAACAACTTTAAGTTGTCACAGAAAATTCTAATTTATTTTTGATTCTATAGTATACTTTTATGTTCCTTTTATAAAAGTTTCAAACCTCTAGAAAACTGATAAACCTAAGATCTATTAAATCGAAAGTGCAACAGAAATCACTATCGTTTTAAAATCACTTAGGGAGGTGTCTAAAATTATGCTACAATATATTTTGAACCAGAAAGCTCGGTGATGGTGATGGCAAACCAATACTTTATAAATTTTGCAGCATACTTTTAGGTGTCTTTTTAAAGCGGTTTTAAACCTTTAGAAACTCAGTGTTCCTATTAGAGCTTGAAAAAATAGCGACAGTTTGCTATTTCACGATATTTAATTTGTGCTTTACCTTCAAGACATCGATATTGTCAAAATATCGATAATTTTCAAGCTCTATTTCCTATGATATTTAGAGCTTTTGAATGTATACAATAAATTCACTTAAGACTGTTTCCAAAAGTTTGAAACAAAAAATGATGAGACTTTAAATCCGATGTGTTCCTTACGGAAGAGTACATTGTTAAACCATTGCATACTTTTCAACACCTGTATGAAAGGTTTTGCAACTCTAGTGATTTATTTTTGAGGGCAGATTACATTTTTCTCTCTCTGTTTGGCGAATGCGGTCTCTGTGGTGGCGTGGGTGCGGATGTGAGCGTGCGGCAGGCCAAAGTTAAATCATGTTTTTATTGTCACATTTGCCATAAAGGCAGCCAGGGGACCAGGCAGACCGTAAAAGGATTTATACTGGCGCAGCAGGAGCAGGAGGCGTCATAAGATGCTGCCTAAGCTGCAAGGCACACGTGAGGTGGATGGAATGGGAGGTTAGGTGTGCAGGTGGGTAAGCCAGACAAATCATAATCAGAGCACAAGGCAACAAGCTCAACAAAGCCGGAATCACCTTAACAACCTGGCAAAAGGAAAGGGGATGGGGTTTGGATGGGGTGTTGGGCTTAGGGGGTGCCAGCTGATCTGGTGCCACTGATAAGGCAGCATATAGGTGGCCTTTTCCTTCTGCTTTTTCCCCACCTTTATGGCCTTGTTTATGCTGCATACTTTATGGCGCAAAAAGGGCGGAGAGGTTGGGGGTAAACGCGTATGTGCCTGTGTGTAAAACGCGGAAAAAAGCGAAGCGTAAGCGTTAACTCTAATGAAAATGCAATGAACTGGAAAATATACTGACTCAATGATAAAAACTAACCGACTCTGAAAGCTAGCAGAACAGAAACCAATTCCAGGGAGAAAATTAAACATTTAATGCATTTATAACCACTCACAAAGGGCCAACAAATTTAGTGGGGTTAAAAAGGTTATGGAATCAGGAACAATTTTTGATTTAGGGATTTTTAACGTGGGTATGAGGGGATTTGATTTTAAGTTGATAGATTATTTCCGACGTTTTTAAGATAATTCAATAATATTTTTAAATCAAAAGGAAAAATAAGTTTCAGTTTTTTTAAAGATTTTTTAGCATTTTATATTTTAAGATTTAGTTATCTTTGCCTCAGAAAAATAATAATAAATTCCAAGTAAAGGTGGCTTTAATCAATGATATAATAAAATCGTATATCTTTATGGATCAGTCTAATTTTACGTTTCCATAGTGGAACGATTAAAATTCAAACACAGAAATCATGACTTTTGCCATTTATTTCTCACTCGGTTAAATTTGCGAGTTTCACTAAGCCAAAATTCCTCCTTAATAAGGCATTCGAAATCCCCTGAAAAACCGCACTCGAGGCGATATAATCAAACTGAAATCTCAAAGCGGACACCACAAACATGCAACGCCGAATTTTCCTCAAATAACCCCTTTAACCCCCTAAACCCCCTCTAGGATATTCCCACTAATTTACTTGCTGCGGTTTTTCCTTCACTAATTGTGACAACTAATTGAAATCAAATTAGTGAAGCCACTAAACAGCTTAACGCTCGCTGAGCACGAACCAGATTTTCCACCTCGGTGAGGGTAGGAGAGGGGTTAAGGGGGGCGTCAATGGGTTAACCATAAACCCTACACAATGCTAATTGTTTTCATTCAATTTACTGTCTGCACGCCGCTTTAAAATATCGCTCTTGGCTTCAGTTTTGGGCTAACCATAAATTTTCGTCATGGACATCAAAGCGTACATATTACGTATACGCAACGTGTGCACCACTACTATGTTCATGTGTGGCATGTCCTGTTTGTGCTATAGTGTGGGTGTGCAGGCATGCGTGAATAGACAAACATGCCAGTTGAGTTGAACATGCCTTTGTCAATAATATGCATTAATTAAGTGCAGACATGGAAGCGATGGATGAGAGAGGAATCGGAATCAAACCAAGGATATCCGAGGCGCATCAATGGATCCCCAAACTCGCGGCGCCACAGGACATTCATATTGTCGAATATATACAGATTACTCACCATTGCTGAAATTTAATTGAAAATATCGAATAATGCGAAAATGCAAATGTCATTATCAAAATTCAGGCCGGCGGAAGTGTCACATGCGCTGAAAAGAAGTTTCAAGATTCAATTTCCGTTTCCGCACACACACACATACTCGCACATAAAATGACGTGTGCATCGCAGCAGGTGGGCTTTTTGGGGCGTGGCTCTGAGGTCTCTGCGCCGGAGCATCCCAGTTATTTATGTCTCCGTACGTTTGGTTCCCTTTTTCTGCTTTTTTTAGCAGCTCCGTAAATAGTTGCGCAACTGACATGATGTGCTCTATGAGGCCATTGCAACGGGCACCCCGCTGAATCCCCATTTATCCAGGCAGCAACTCCAACACGCACTTGGTCAGGAGTGGGATATTCCGTTCCGGCATATTAGCACTGAGAAAAAAGGGTTACTTTTAGTTCTTTTAAATCTCATTTGGCCCTAAATCAATTGGGAAATATTTCGGGCAATTAAGATAATGAAATAAATATTTAATTTTTGCTTTGATATTATAATTTTTGCTTAGAATTAAGTTTTAAATTTAATTGTATTATCAAATTAACATATTTCCCGTGCCGGCAATATTTTTAAAATATTTTTAAAACCCGAATAATCTGTTTATTTTTTAGAATTATTTGAACAAACTTATCTCGTTTAAAAGAAAATTCACAAACTTCTTAGAAACTTCTTTTAAATCCTTGTTTTACCTTAGTATTATATTCCTACACCACAATTCTTCCCAGTGTGGCACATTTGGGTAGGCTCGATGAGGCATTGGACTGTGGATTCCGGAGTCCACTGTCCACAGTCCTCAGTCCTCAGTCCGGAGAGTCCGGAGCCCGGACACGCACTCAGCGTGTGTGCACATTGAAGTGGACCATCGTTTGTCACACGTGGTGGGTGCGGAAGAGGCTGGGTGAAGTGAGTGAGGGAGGGAAGTGGGAGTGCAAGTGGTGGCAGCAGCAGCACAGTGGTGCAAAGTGGAGAGGTGTTGGCTATGCAGAAAGGGACTCGCCAAGTGGCTGGGAATTTTAAAGCACTCGCCGGCTGTGCAAATACGATAGCGGTGTCTGAGTCAAAGGGCAAAAGAAGCCGTGTTTCCTTGTTGATGTTGATGTTGATTCAAATTAGACTGATCCATCTGCCCGAGAGCACTCGGCTTGACCCACTGTGGATGTGAATCTGAATGTGGCTGCGGCTGAGGCCCTGGATGTGGCTATATTCCTTGTTGACTGTTGGTGGCGGGGCTAATGGAGTTTGCAAGAAGTGGGCAAAAATGTGGATCAAGCAGCCGCATTCGCACAAAGACCCCAACCTCCATTTTCCACCATTTCCCACTCCTTCGCTGAAAGAGAAATGCGAGCAACTTTGCAAATTGTTGCTGCCACCCGCATCCCAGCCTGCATCTTGCTGCCCCACTTCCTTGGACCAACCGCAAACTGCATGAGGTTGCCAACTAACTGCACCAAGAAAAATATTTACCAAAACTTTGGGAGCACTTACAAAATATTAGAGAACTTTTTTTAATGGGTTGCAGAGACGTTTGAAAATAAAAACAACCAATTTATTTCTTATTTATTTTGTCAATTATTTTAAAATATTGTTTTACGTTAATAAAAAGGCATCCTGTAAAATACGTTAACTAAACCATTTCCTAATTTAAAAGTAGACATTATTATTAAGAACAATTTTTTGTTAAATATTTACCACAACTTAAAACACTTAAAAAACATAACAGAATTTCTATTTTGAATTTAGTAAAGAGTAATAAAATAAACATTCACTATTTTAATTCAATTTTTCCGAAAACTTACGTTTAAAATTTAATTCATTTTTTTTTGTATTATTTTTCAAATATTATTTAATTTAATTTAAATACCTATGTTGTTCAGAACAAAAAATTCTGGAAAAAATTGTTAAATATTTACCACAACTTAAAACACTTGAAAAACATAACAGAATTTTTATTTTGAATTTAGTAAAGAGTAATAAAATAAACATTCACTATTTTATTTCAATTTTTTCCGAAAACCAACATTTAAAATTTAATTCAATTTTTTTTGTATTATTTTTCAAATATTATTTAACTTAATTTAAATACCTATGTTGTTCAGAACAAAAAAATTTTGGAAAAAATAATTAAAATTTTTGGACCTTTTATTTTGATTGTTACATTTTCTTAAAGTTCACGACCAATTTTTTTTAAGTGTAGCTCTGAAAGCGGGGTTACCACATGGACACCAGTGGGTCGACTGGCCTCAGGACTTGGGTCTTTCATCAGGCCAGAGCCGTAGCCATAACCATAGCCGTAGCCATAGCCAGAGTGCAAGAGATGGAGCCAAGACCAAAACCGAAGCTGAAACCAAGGAGTGAGAAGTGAAAAAGTGGTGGCTGCTTTGTTTATGTGGCTCCATTTGGGCGTATGCATGACCCACTGAACCACCCACCGCCATCCTGTGGTGCTGCTATTGTTGGCCAGGGGCCTCAAGCTCTACGTGTGAGTGGTTTTAGTGTTGTTCTGGATTTTTGTACCTCTTAGATATATAGAGAGGAAAGGTATATGAGAAGGGGATGCATAGGTTACTAAGGTGTTCAAATATATGGGTACTTTTAGTCTTAATCAGTCGATAACCTTATCCATCTGTTAATATCAGTATTGTTCCTGTAAAACTATAAATATCTAGCGTATTAAAATCTTTTTAAAAGGTGTATAAAAGTATGCAATAATAAATTTTGTATCTGAAAATTGCTAGATAAATTCAGAAATATTTGTACTTTAAGAGCACTTTAAAGTAATTTTAAAATCTTCTTAATTTCTACCCAACAAAAGGTGTTTAAAAGTATGCTATGAAAATATACATAGATATAATTTTTTTGTAATTTATCCATTAAACCAAAAATCATATTGTGGGTCTTACAAGTGATTTAAACTTCAAATGATATTTGTAACATTTTTATACACACAAGAATTTATAATCCCACATATCTTCCCACTCAATGAGTTTAAAAGCATGCTTTTGTTATATTATAGGGGATTACTTTTCTTACGAAATCACTGATCAATGGGTATCTATTAGTCGTATCACTCGACTTGAAAGCTCTATCTTGTTCTGGATTTTTAAGTTGTTTTCGTTGTCGTAGGTTGTTTGTGTTGCATTTTTTGTTGTCCTGTGTGCGAGGTTTTGCCTTTTTTCCTGTGTGTGTTGCGTCCTCGTCTTTAGTTGCAATTTGAGGCACAGACACAGACACACAAACACCGAAACAGACACGATTGCACTTGGCCAACACACATAGGAAACACAGACACACTGTGAAATGCTGACACCAATTAGGGTTGCAGGTTGTTGCTGTTGTTGTTGCTGCTGCCGCCGTTAGTTGCTGTCGGTAGTTAGTTAGTTTGGTTGCACTTTGTGCGTTGCATGTTTACAGTGGCCACAAAACATAATTTCTGTTTAGACAACTTTAGCCCCAGCTCCAATTGCACTAGCTTCTGGCCAAAAGCGTTGCAAAAAAAAGGGGTAAGAGGTACAAAAAACAACAGGGTCATAATTATTGCGCCAACAAAGAGAGCTGCAACATCTGCCAGCGGTAAACGATGTTGCCAGCAGGCAGCAGGCAACACCAGCTGAATTTTCGGTATAATTTTCACTTTGGCCAAGAAACTTTTTCGCTGCCGCATTGAATTTGCAACCAGCTAGCAGCTAAAGCAGCTAAAACCCGGCCAAAAGCAACAGCAACAGCAACGGCAAAAGCAACAAAGTTCATGAGTTGATTAGAAACTTTTTTAACCGCTCGCTGCAGCTACATCCTTAACCCGCTGAAATCCTATAGCCAACATGCTTCTCAACCAGATATTGCACTCGGATAAAATATTTTATGGCTTTTCTAAAGTGCAATTTGGGGTAGAGCATGCTTTCTTAAATTAAGAAATTAAAATACATTAGAAAGAATTCTTGGTTATTTTTTGGTTATCGGAAAATATTTTTGTCAAACTAATACAAATCTTTAAAACAGTTTTTATAGATTTAGGGTTTTTTTTAATTTTATATTTTTAAAATTTTTTTTTATCAAATATTACCTATTACCTATTTTTTTAATAAGATTTTTCTATTTACCATTTTAAGGAAGTATTGATAAAAAATTATTTTAATGCAGATATATTTAGTTTGAAAGACAATAGTAAAAGTATACATTTTAGGATTTCTTCATTAATAAAAACATATAACTCAAAATTTTGTACATAAAAGCCTAATCATATTTTTAAGAAATGTTTTGAATATTTTGTGGTTCCTGTTTATCATGAAAAATTTTCTAAAATCTATTCATCAGTTGAAATTATAGTCTAGAGTAAATTCTAATGACCGTTTTGAGAAAATATGTACCTTTGAGATATGTTTTAAATATTAAGTTGTTTTTCCTTTTGTCAAAAATATATTATTTAATTTTTTTATCAAATTCAATTTATTTTCTTTGAGTGAACTGGTTGCTAATGGTAGCTCGTGAGCTTGGCATATGCGAAGAGACCTCAATCCGTGGCTTAGGTCCACGTTCCCAACTCTGCACTATATGCTATATATGGTGTACCGTATACCGTATAGCAGTTGGTTGCCGGGGTTGCCGGCTTATCGCTTGGCTGCTTTGTCGCATAAACTATGCGAGCATCAACTTTTTGTAATTAATTTTTAATGTGTGCAAAATGTTTGTGTAAACGAGTATGTTGTTGTTGTTTGGAGAGTGAGAGCTTCGCCATATCAAGCGGATGTCGTTAGAACGGTTTATCAAGCGCTCTAAGAGGCGGATAAACTGCGGCCCCGGTGTGGGGATATATACTTTATATGTATACTATTTAAGTTCGTGTTTAGCTGGCGCAAATAATTGGATTTCGCTTGAAACTAGGGGGTGCGAGCCAAGACTTGCAGGCTCTTAATTCTTCAAACGGCATTTCTTTGCACTAATTGCATATGACAATGCTGCATAACACAATCCATATTCCAGCCACCCACCTGACTGACACCCCCAAAAAATGAACCCACCCAAACACCCATTAAAACACCCACATAGTGTGAGAATGAGAGGGAAGAAGGAGATGGAGAAGCAGAAGCAGAAGAGCAGACCGCATGACGAGAATTGGCATTGCCAACTTGCAGCAATTTGCCAGAACCAAAAATTGATTTACCCTCAACTGCAAGTCTTCCAGTTTCAATGCACTGGGAGAAATTGTGTTTAAGAATCACCATGTTTTAATTATAAATATCCAAAACCGAGGTTGTTCCTTGCTCTCCATCATTCTTATTAAGAAAATTGGCATCATTGGCCGAGTTACGTTTTTCACAGCATTGGCATCATTGTTAGTCTGTTACAATGATGCCAATCAGTTGTTAATTTTCGTACTGAATCACTTTTCGTTAAATTTCAATACTAAATTCGGGTAATAGATTTTTCCCCAGTGCAGTAAGCCCTCCTCCTCGCTCACTCTTTACCCATTTCGCATCCATCCATCAGATAAACGTTTTGCTATCTGCAATCTGGGAATCGCATTCGCATTCAGCCCCCTTTGTCCACTCCACTCCACTAACGCTCTGTCTCTCCGCTGTTCTTGTGCTCCCCCTTTCATGGGAAACATTTTTGCAGAGATTTGCGTTTCAATCACATCGAGGAGCTGCCGGCCAACGCGTTCAGTGGTCTCGCCCAGCTGACGACGCTCTTCCTCAATGACAACGAGCTGGCTTACCTGCAGGATGGGGCACTCAATGGACTGACGGCGCTGAGGTTCCTCTATCTGAACAATAATCGGCTAAGCCGCTTACCCACGGCCATCTTCCAGCGAATGCCACGCCTGGAGGCGATGTAAGTGAACCCGCCTTAATTAAGGATCCCCGTTCGAGCAATCGCCTTACTTACTTTCGTCCTTTTCCCCTTTCAGTTTCCTGGAGAACAATGACATTTGGCAGCTGCCCGCCGGCCTCTTTGACAACTTGCCGCGTCTGAATCGCCTGTAAGTCGATGATGATTCCCCTTTTTTTGGGTGGTGGGTGTTTCGCCTCCTGTCACTAACTTTTTGGACTGTCCTCTGGTTCTCCATTCAGGATCATGTACAACAACAAGCTGACCCAACTGCCGGTGGACGGTTTTAATCGGCTGAACAACTTGAAGCGCCTGCGACTCGACAGCAATGCCATCGACTGCAATTGTGGCGTCTACTCGCTCTGGCGCCGATGGCACCTGGATGTCCAACGCCAATTGGTGTCCATATCGCTCACCTGCTCCGCTCCCCAGTTGCTTCAACATCAGGGATTCTCCAGCCTGGGCGAGCATCACTTCAAGTGCGGTAAGTTCAAGTAAAAGGGGTCGATTTGTATGGATGGTAGGAAAATTATAAAACGTAGGGTATTATTATAGATTATTTATTAGATCACAGAAATCTATAGAAATTTTAAAAAATTATTTTAAATTTTAAAACCTTTTAAACATTTTAGTTGAGCTTTTCAGAGAGTTGGCATTACTTTCAGTCTGGTACAATGATGCCAAGCATACGTGAATTTCAGATGCTGTGGAAAGTTTTAAATGTGCTTGTAAAGTAAATTATAAATTATAGCATAAATTAAAACATTACATCTTCTTCGATGCATTTAAAAGTTATTTCAAATCTGTAGATAATTTCAGATACAAATTGAGAATTCAACTTATCAATACTTTACTTAAACAGCTACAATCCTTTAAATTTAAAAAATTCGCCAAATAAATTCTATCTGTTAAATTCTCAAAAAAAAGTTTAAAAATACATTTTTAAAATTGGTTCTCTATTTTTAAATCAAAGAAACAATTTTTAATAAAGGTTCTACATTTCTACAAAATTGAAAAAATATTTAAAATACCGCAAACCAAAAGCATATTTAAAATTTAAATGCATTTTCCATCAAATAAACTTAAGAGAAATTTCCCTGAAAGCCCCCCACAAACGATTCGAAGCATGATTTCTGATATGCGCCGCAGCTGCATTTTAATACCTCATTGATGGCCCCCACTGAAATGGTATTACTTTGCAGCCAAGCCGCAGTTCCTGGTGGCTCCCCAAGACGCCCAAGCCTCCGCGGGGGAGCAGGTGGAGCTGAGCTGCGAGGTCAGCGGCCTGCCGCGCCCCCAGATCACGTGGATGCACAACACCCAGGAGGTGGAGATTGAAGAGGAGCCACCGAGGAGGGCGGAGATCCTGCCCAGCGGTAGTCTGCTCATCCGCAGTGTCCAACCCAGCGACATGGGCATCTATCAGTGCGTGGCCCTCAATGAGATGGACGAACTGCGCTCCCAGCCTGTCCGCCTGGTAGTTAATGGCGCTTACCACCCACTCGATTCGCCTCTGGATGCCCGCAGCAATCAGGTGTGGGCGGAGGCCAAGCCATCATCGGAAGCACCATTGCCATCGCCACCGCACTTCACCCACCAGCCACACGACCAAATTGTGGCCCTCCATGGCTCGGGACACGTGCTCCTCGATTGCGCCGCCTCCGGCTGGCCACAGCCGGACATACAATGGTTCGTCAATGGCCGCCAACTCTCGCAGTCGACGCCCAGCCTCCAACTGCAGGCGAATGGCAGCCTCCTCCTGCTGCAGCCCACCCAACTCTCCGCCGGCACGTATCGCTGCGAGGCCCGCAATTCTTTGGGCAGCGTCCAGGCCTCGGCCCGCATCGAACTGAAGGGTGAGTACCTTTTATAGAGGTGCTACTTTTTGAGTGGGATATATATTTCGGGAAAAGGTACTTACTCACATGCAGAGAAATGGGGCTTCAATCAGTGGTCAATAGCTGAAAAAATGGCCAAAGCCAGTGGGATAAAATATGTTCTCTGCCAGCGCTCTGCCGCTGTTATGTCGACACGAACAACAAAATTAAATATATACAATATATTTGACAGCATAAGTATTATTTATTTCAAGAGTTTACTGAGGTGTTTTTATTTTTTCAAGATTATTTACAGCCAAATTGGTTTTTTATCTTGCAGCATGAATTGTTAGAGTTTACTGAAGTATTTTAATTTTTAAAAGACTTTTCAGTTGTTATAAATCAATAAAAAGGAAAACACAAATTCTTTAGCATTATGTAGATCAAATTCGACTTTTGGCTTTAATGAAATCTAGCCCCTATAAAGATAACGTAAATAAATCTTAGATTTGTACCCAAGAATTTTTAATTTTTCTTACGATTTTTCTATAAAATTAAATCAATAAACGAAACACGCGAATTCTTTAGCACTTGGCATTAAATATACATAAGCTGTTTGCACACATAAAGTTAAGCCAAAAAATCCCCAAAGTGGTTAACAAAATTAGTACCTAAGTATCACCCATCACTGTACAATTCCTGGGACCTCTTCCAAATGGAATCCCCCTTTTAAAGGCCATACTCCATCTCCATCGGTATCGCCATCGCCCTGTGACAGCCACACAGTTGCACCCGGAATAAGAGTCACAACTGTCGCGTTTTACTCAATTTGCAGTCGATTTAATTTGTTTTCGTCTGGGAATGGGAAATGGCAACGATTCCGGAGGCTGGGGAGTGCCATCGAGACTGACCACGCCAAACTCAACTGATATTGGGGCATTGGGACTTTGCAGAGGAGTTTGCCACGGCGGAAAAAATACGAGTGAACACCCCACTTTCCCAATGGGAAAATTGCAACAACTTTGACAGCAGGTGGTGTCGGTGATTGGATGGAACTTCATGTAGACAAATCAAATCACAAAAGTTTTGTATTTTTGCACTCGGCAAAGTTGGCGAATTTTAGGAGAAAAAGTGTACCTAATTTGGCAGACTTTTATTTTGGAGATATGGAGTAAAATTTAAACAAAAATATATTTTTTTATAGGTTACTAATTTGTATTAAATATTAAACTGCCTTTTTATTTTGTTTAAATTAATATAGCAATTATTTGATTTGCATATTATATATTTTCAGAAAATGGATTTAGACATTTAAAAATTCATATTTTCCAGATCATTTTTAATTATGAAAATTGTTTTGCGTTTTATTGTGGAAAAATGTATTAAAATTATAACAAATATATATATTTATTTTCTATTTTTTTATTTTGGCCTACGTTTTTTTTTTTGCAGTGCAGTGACTTTATGCGATAGTAAATAAATTGCTCTGGGTTTGATTGGCGCACATTAAGCGCTCTCGCTTCGCAGCTTCTGGCTTCTTGCTTTTAGCTGCTTGCTCATTAAATAACCGAAGAAGTGCATCCCGGCAGGAGGTTAACCCCGAAACAACTTGGCACTTGAGCTCTTTATGTTTTTCCATTCGTTATTGCCGTATTTCGAGAGCGTTTTGTACGTGACTGTACTTTATGGCGCAATAGAAACGGCCAACGGGGAGTGAAATATATATATGTACTTCCTATATATAACCCCAGGGGAATGGAGATCACAGACGGCCAAAAGTGCATCCACCGCCGCCTTGATGCAGCGCACAATGCACAATGGCTCATTATAATTTGTGGTTGTCGGCACAAAATGAAGTGCGAAATTTATGCATTATTTTGCTGAATTAAGTGCAAAAATTATAAACTATTATGTGCGGCGAGGGCACGCACAAATTGCGAGCGATGCACTGCGGTTTTGCGAAAAATGGTGAACGGTGAATGGTGAATGGGGATTAGGGGATTTCAGGAGGAGTTTTCAGAGGTTTTCAAGGGGACAACGGGGCGGATGAACTGTTTAAGCAGTCAGGCATGGCGCTTGGTCAGCATAATTAACCCGGCAAACGCGTAAACAGACACGGACAAACACTCGAGCAAACACAAACATTCGTATATAAATAAATATGGCGGACGCGCTGAAAAGTATGCTGCGAGAATTTTGTATTTCATATTACGCATACGCCCCCAGGGCCGCGACGCAAGCACAGTGGGGTTAAAAGGTAAATGGTTTGGAAATAATAAATCTGAAAAATATTTTAAAAATATACAAATAAAATATAACTATCAATCTATTTTTTAAGTAATTAAGTAAAAAAGTTATGAAATAACTGAAATGACAAAATATCTAATTCTTATGCTTGAAACATTTATTTGACATTAATCATATTGTCTTTTTATTGATTCCTAATTATTAGAAATACTTTTTCATAATATTTGCTTTTCCAACAATTTTAATAACAAAATTTAAATTTATAAAATGGGTATGGAAGTATTTGAATATTTTAATATTCGTATATAGGTACCAAATAAAGTGTAGTTTTATTTATTTAAGGTATATCTTAAATTTCTTGTTTCCAAATTGCGAATCTATTTTTAAATACGTTTTTAAAAAATACAAAAAATGCAAAAATATTTTTTGCGATTTATATAAAAGTTTTTAAAAATTAATTCCCATTGCGCAGCGGTTAAAGCAAGGCAAAGGGCGCGGATTTTGGTGGGTGGTCGTTTGGTGTTTGGTGGTGCCGTGGCAACAAAAGACTCATAGAAACCAAGCCCAAAAACCCCTCCGCTTTTGGCCGCTTGTTGCTGCCATTTGGAGCAGTAAAATTGCCCGAAAATCACTCATTCGCCCCGTTGCACCGCTTGCCACTCTTGCAGAATTGCCCGAAATTTTAACGGCCCCGCAAAGCCAAACAATCAAACTGGGCAAGGCCTTTGTGCTGGAGTGCGATGCCGATGGCAATCCGCTGCCCACCATCAACTGGGAGTTCAATGGCGTTCTGCTGGCGGAAAATACAGCCCAGCTGCAGTTGGAAAATGAGAACACCGAACTGGTGGTGAGTTCGGCCCGCCAGGAGCATGCCGGTAAGTAGGGAAAGTGATTTTCCACGCGATAAAAGGTTTACATTTCATTTCAATTCGATACCTTCCTTTCCTTGGACATTATCCCTGCCATCCCACCAGGTGTCTATCGCTGCATTGCGAGGAATGAGAATGGTGAGTCGAGCATGGAGGCCACCATCACTGTGGAACGGTCGCAATCGCCACCGCATCTCGCCATCGAGCCCACCAATTTGGCGGCCATTACGGGCACCACCATCGAGCTGCCCTGCCAGGCCGATCAGTCGGAGGACGGACTGCAGGTAAACCCCTACTCACTTACTCGCTTACCCAAGATTGGCCACGGAATCGGAAACTTTTTTATTTGCCCGCCACTTGTTGACGTTTCCTTTTCGGTCTCATTTTCCGCTTGGCCACCGGAAAAAATATCCCTAAAATTGATTTTATAGTTTGGTTGCATCATCAGAATTGTGTGGCATACCAGCTTAAAAGATTTCCATAATAATAATAAAGGTCTTATTTATTTTTTGAAGTAAATAATTATAAATATTTTGAAATTAGCTGTAAAGGTGTCTAAAAGTATACAATAATATTTGTCAAATTTTGGAAATCGTTTCAATAAGTTATCTTTTTCGCTGCATACTTTTGACAGCTTACTACGAGATTTTAAAATGAAAATGATTTCAATGAATACGAATTTTGAATTGTGAAAAACATATAATATTTTATATTACACTTTTTGTTAAAAGTTATATACTATTGAGATATTATATTTAAATATAACATATTAATCTATTATATTTTAATTAAAGATATTTTTCTGCTAAATTTAGATTTATACTCCAATATTTTTCTCTGCACCTCCTCAGATTACTTGGCGCCACGATGGCCGGCTCATTGATCCGAATGTGCAGCTGACGGAGAAATATCAAATAAGCGGCGCCGGCAGTCTCTTCGTCAAGAATGTGACCATCCCCGATGGCGGACGCTACGAGTGTCAGCTGAAGAATCAGTTTGGCCGCGTTTCCGCTTCCGCCCTCGTTACCATCAGGTGAGAGCCAAACGGAACGGAAGATTCCGAATCAAAATCAAATAGCTCAACTTTGAGCACCGACCGCAACTTTAATTGCGCTGTCGGCGGTGTGAAGGGCGGATTGCATAAAACTCCATTAAAATCAAAGGGAAAACTTTTGCTCAAAGGCTGGAAAGAAAGAACTGTGGGGGAAAAGCTGGCAAGAAAAGGCCTCTGCCTCTGCTCCTGCCAACAGAGGGCGCACTTAAAATGCGTTTAAGTGCGCGGTAAAGTTGCTTAATTAATTGAAAAATAGTTGAGCCGCAGAAAAACTGAACATTGACTTAACTATGCTGGTGGAGAAGGGTTTCCCATAAGTGGGATATATTTTAAAATCTTTATAGGCAACATTACTTTTGATTAAATTTGTTAAATAATTGTAAATTAAATTTATTATTATATTTTCCTGAATTGGAATAACAGAAATTAATTTAATATTACACTATTTAAAAATCAAAAAAATATATGTTTAATTTAAATTTATTTAAAAGAAATTTAATTAAAAGAAAAGTCTTTTTTTTTAATGAAAAATCTATATTATCTTATTTATGAAATAATGGTTTTCTAACATTTGGAAATATTTTATGTACATTTTATTTTAAATATTTAAATATTTGTTAAATTAAAATCTATTTTAAATGCTACAACATTTGTTTAAGAATTTAGTAAACATATTTTACAATTGCTGGCATATTTTTGGACTCTGCACGCCTCAAATGATTTCTTAATCCTTGCGGAGCTCCACTGAACTAAATTGCTTGGAAACCACTCTCCGCAAAACTATGAAAAGAACATAAAACCATAAAATAAAGCTGCCAGCTAAACTGCTGCTGCTGCACAGTGGTTGGAAACCAGGGAAAACCAGGAAAAATCCTGGGAATTTTCAAGGACTTAACCCAGAACGAATATGACCAAACGAACGGGGAGGATAAACATCAAACTCCGACTGGCTGTTATCAAAAGCAGTTAACAGCTGCACAAACTTGCTAATCCTCTGCAGTTGCCAAGGCAAAGGCTCCAAGCTGCAATCTACAAGCTCCTAGCTTCGAAACTCTAAAACTCCACTGTGTTGTCAGCTAAACTGCAAATAAAATATGCACCAAGAACATCAAAAGGCGGCGGAGGAAAGCACAAAAGTTGTCGCCGCCATCGCCAGTTTCCAGTTTTCAGTTTTCCTGTTGCCAGTTGCCAAACTGAAAAACGTGCTAAGCCCGGAAAAGCTACGTGACACACTCACACTTACAAGCGGGAAATTTCAGGGGGAAAATTCGGGGGAAAATGGCAAAAGACACAGGCAGGCAGTGGAAATTCCTCACTGAGGCAACCGCACAAGTTATCCAAATTGCCCAAATTGAAATTGAGTTGACAAGTTGCAGGCTGCAACAAGAAATATAAAGGCTACACACTAAATAAAATATATATTGTAGATAAGAAACTTGGGACAAGTCAAGAGTGGAAATTAAAGTCAAGCAACTAAAAATAATAAATAATTTATAATAATAATAGCTATAGTGCTTTCAAATATATTTATACCCGTTACTCGTAGAGTAAAAGGGTATATTGTATTCGTGCAAAAGTATGTAACAGCTAGAAGGAAGCGTTTCCGACCCCATAAAGTATATATATTCTTGATCAGGATCACTAGCCGAGTCGATCTAGCCATGTCCGTCTGTCCGTCTGTCTGTCCGTCTGTCTGTCCGTCTGTCTGTCTGTATGAACGCTGAGATCTCGGAAACTATAAAAGCTAGAAGATTGGCATTTTGCCTGCAGATTCTAGGAGTTCCTACGCAGCGCAAGTTTGTTTCAAAAAGGTGCCACGCCCCCTCTAACGCCCACAACCGCTTATATACGATTTTTAAAATTTCAATATTTCGGAAAAGTAAAAATGCAGTTTTATTGTGTTTATCAATACCTATCGAAATGTAGAAGAAATTTTTCAAATCGGACCATTCGTTAAAAAGTTATGCGTGTTCAAATTTCTATCTCCATCTCCCTCGCACACCCTTTACCTGAGTAACGGGTATCTGATTGTCGGGGCACCCGACTATAGCGTTCTCTCTTGTTTTCATATGGATAGAAAAAATAGATCAATTAACTTAAAATATTTAGAAATAAGTAAATAGTTTACCCGAGTTTTCTTTAAGTTTTCTAAAACACCTAATTTTTAAAGAAAATATTTTTTGTCAGATTTTTAAATATCTTCAATTTTTAAGATATCATGGTTATTTATATTTAAAACAGTTAAAAATTTTAAAATTTTTATTAAAAAAAATATGTTTTAAATATTTGTTATTACATTGTTTTCTTAGTGTACCTTTTTTGTATGAATTTATTCAATTCAATTGATTTCCACCTCAATATTTTATACACTAAAAGGTAATTTAGACAAAATTCCCCCTTCATTTAAAATGTTAACAGTATTGTGCAGAAAAAGTAGAGCTAAAAAAGTAACTCAATTTATTATTAATTAATTTAAAAGCATTCCTGACATAATTTAAATATAGGCAGACAATTCAAGTTTGAAACAACTGGATAAAACCATGGATAAAATATTTACTTAGAAAAATTAAATTTGATTTAATTTAAAAGCGAATTAGTTAGACATTTTTAGTAATGTACAGTAAGTATTTTCTGGCCCATTAAATCCAGGTAATATTAGTTTTTTTCTCAAGGTGCATTGAAACTAGAACTTGTTCCCATCTTGTACCTCAACTTTCACACTCCTTTGGCGGCCTTAGAAGTTTTCGAAATTGTTTGTTCCGAAAAAAGGCGACACGATGTGAATTTATTGAGCAAATGGTCTCTGCATCCATCCACAGCCACAGGCCGTAAATCAATTTGAGGTGGTAAAAAAAGAGGGGGGATCAGAGAATACGAACTTGGCCATTAACCACCGACTGGCGAATAACTGGAGACCAATGATGGCCCACAAAAGAACCGCCATGGCGGCTTACTTTTCTGCTTACACAGCCATTTTCCAGATGCATAATGCAGCAGCACAGGAAAAGCGGTTGCTGGATAATGGTGGAAATCTGGGGGATTTCCATGTGTGCATGGGTTGTGTGCATGGAGCATTTAGTGTCAGGATGGAAGGACGAAGGACGGAAGCTGAATCGGCTTACAGTTCTGCGCCGGCAGCATTAGAAACTTTACTCATTACGGCGGGAAAATGCCGGGAAAACCCAGTCGCCAGACCGCAACAAAGCAGCGGGGGTGGAAAATTATAAAGAAAAAATCTGCCATCAAGAAAAAAAAGGACAGAGTGTGAGAAAGCAGCGCGCCAAAAGTGAAAAACTATGTTGGAAGAAGGATCTGTGGGGGTGGAATCTCTAACCCCCTCTAAAAAGAGCGAAAAGCGAAAACCGCTGAAAGACCCCGTCGAAAACCACTGCAACAAAAATAACAAAGACAACAAAAACGCACCGAAATCCGCCTAAGTTGTGGGTAATGCTGGGCGTAAAACAAAAGCTTATCCTGTTACTGCCATTTTTGTTGTTGCTCCTTGTGGAGGAGGAGGTGGCGCCACTGCTGCTCCTGTGATCCTGCTGCTGCTGCTGGCAAAAAGGCTAACCACGGAAATACATTGCCGTACGCCGCAGCATGTGGCAAAAGAAAAGGGAGAGTGAGTCGGAAGTAGGAAGTCGGAAGGACCAACGAAAAACCTCGCACCAAATTAGGCAGCTAAAAGAGGTGACTGAAAGAATACCCTCACCATGAAAAAATTTTATTTGATTTCAAATTAAAATGATAAAAATTAAAATAATAAAATAAATCCTTTTAAATAATCTTACAAAAAAATAAAATACTTAGGATAAATACCCTTTTCTTTTTCTTTACAAATCTCAACAAAATAAACAATTATATGACCTGCGAATATTGAATCTATTTAGAGTGGTTTCTTGTAATAATTATATTACCCAAATAAAAAAAATATAATAAACCATTTACATATATCCCACATTTTCATAAAATATAAATAAAACAAGAGAGAACGCTATAGTCGGGTTGGTGTCCCGACTATCTAATACCCGTCACTCAGCTAAAGGGAGTGCGAACGCTGTACTCGGGTTGGTGTCCCGACTATCTATTGGGGCTAAAGGGAGTGCGAGGGAGATAGATATATGAACAATTTTGATTGCGTATAACTTTTTAATGAATGGTCCGATTTGAAAAATGTCTTCTACATTTCGATAGGTATTGATAAACACAATAAAACTGCATTTTTACTTTTCCGAAATATTGAAATTTTTAAAATCGTATATAAGCGATTGTGGGCGTTAGAGGGGGCGTGGCACCCTTTTGAAACAAACTTGCGCTGCGTAGGAACTCCTAGAATCTGCATGCAAAACGCCAATCTTCTAGCTTTTATAGTTTCCGATATCTCAGCGTTCATACAGACAGACAGACGGACAGACGGACAGACAGACAGACGGACAGACAGACGGACAGACGGACATGGCTAGATCGACTCGGCTAGTGGTCCTGATCAAGAATATATATACTTTATAGGGTCGGAAACGTTTCCTTCTAGCTGTTACATACTTTTGCACGAATACAATATACCCTTTTACTCTACGAGTAACGGGTATAAATACAAATATTATTTAGGGACTTAAAAAATTTATTTTTAAGTTAAATATTCACTAAAATTATAATTTAAAAAAAACAAATGTTGTTATTAAAACTATATAATACTTAGTATACTAGAATATTTTTTAAGTAATTGGTATAATTTGTGAAAAAAGTATTGAATTTGTCTGAATTTATTTCTTATAATAAGCCGTCTATATTACATTTCCATCAACATCGATTTTTTAACAAATTTTATTAAGTAGCGATTTTTTCAATGAATTTTTAATAAATTATTTAATTTCAATAAAGATTACTACCACAATTTTAAAATCTATAGTAAGGTCTCCTTAAAGTTTTGCACCTTGACTTTCAAACTTTTTGAAGAACTCCCACAAAAAAACATTATCTGCTGAAATAATGGCAAGAATGGTACCCAAACTTTCTTCAAAATTATCAATGACCAAAATACCGTGGGCAATTGTCAACTGTAAAACAACGAACGCCCCGTCGAGTCGCCCGAAAAAAAAAAAACAAAAATAATAAAATAATAGGACAAGGCAAAAGGGCAGCCCCAGAATGGCAGCGTGGAAATATGTAGTCCTTGGCTCCGCAAATATCCACTGCCTGAAGGAGGAACACCAGAAGGACCAACACCAAAACCAGTGGCAACTGATAGTGCCAGACTGCTGGTGCAACAGGGTGTATTATGGTCGTTAAGTTATTACCTACAACGGCGCTTCTGCCTCCTCCATCGCTGCACACTGCCAAAGTTTGCACAGGCGAAAGTTTCCTAAAGGAGCATTCCTTGGCAGCAGAATGGCAGGCATGAATTGTTGTTAATGCTGGGCCCACTCACCCATTCTCCTCCTACTGCTCCTCCAACCATACAGAACTCAGAGTTGCAAGGCAAAGCGCGGATTTTTTTGCAAAAAGAATTCAGCATAATTTTTACCGGCGCAGAGAAAAAAGGGGAAATAGACTGGCTGGCATTTTTATTAGACATCGCGGCCATTTCGGGCGACTCCTGGCGCTGGCATTATGGTAATTAAAATGTGCAAATTCCCCAAGATATCTTGATTGTTTCAACGCTTTGTGTTCTCCATTGGGGGTGTCAACTTGTGCCCTCAGGCATTTAATAAAGATTAATCAAAAATTAAATCGCAAACTGGTAGAGTAATAACCAAGGTTTGGGGTCACCAAAAGATATTTTTATCACATAATAAAAGGGTCTTTAAACTCTACATTTAGCAATATATGAGAAGTATTCGTCGTTTAACAAAACTGAGAATCGGGGTCACCTGTTTAAATCTTTTATTTATCCAAGGTATATTTTTCGAAAAAATTTAAAGGATCTTCGAACTTCTCATTTATCACATTAAAAAAAATATCGGGGTCACCAATTGCATTCTATTATAAATTCAACTTTAAGTTTAAAACTGTTTGGGGTCACCAAAAGCTATCTTTATCACATAACAAAAGGGATTTAAAATTCTATCGCTAGGACACTTTAATGGGGTATTTTCCCTTATGCAAAACTAAATATCGGGGTCACCAACTTGCACCTCTTATTAATCTTATTTCCTAACCCTTTCTTTGTATTCGCCCTTCAGAAACAATGTGGACCTGGCTCCCGGAGATCGTTATGTGCGCATTGCCTTCGCAGAGGCCGCCAAAGAAATCGACTTGGCCATCAACAACACCCTGGACATGCTTTTCTCCAATAGATCCGATAAGGCTCCACCCAACTATGGTGAACTACTGAGGGTTTTCCGCTTTCCCACCGGCGAAGCCAGGCAATTGGCCCGAGCGGCGGAGATCTACGAAAGAACTTTGGTGAATATCCGCAAACATGTGCAGGAGGGTGACAATCTGACCATGAAGAGCGAGGAGTACGAGTTCAGGGATCTGCTGTCCAGGGAGCACCTACATCTGGTGGCGGAGCTATCGGGTTGCATGGAGCACCGTGAGATGCCCAATTGCACGGACATGTGTTTCCATTCGCGATACAGGAGTATAGATGGTACTTGTAATAATCTGCAGCATCCCACGTGGGGAGCTTCACTCACTGCCTTCCGGCGACTGGCGGAACCCATTTATGAGAATGGTTTCAGTATGCCCGTTGGTTGGACCAAGGGTATGTTGTATTCGGGTCATGCGAAACCGAGTGCACGGTTGGTTTCCACTTCCATTGTGGCCACCAAGGAGATTACCCCAGATGCCAGGATCACGCACATGGTGATGCAATGGGGTCAGTTCCTCGATCACGATCTGGATCATGCCATACCCTCTGTGAGTTCGGAGAGTTGGGATGGCATCGATTGCAAGAAGAGCTGTGAGATGGCGCCACCCTGTTATCCCATCGAGGTGCCTCCGAATGATCCAAGGGTACGGAATCGTCGTTGCATCGATGTGGTGCGCTCCTCGGCCATTTGTGGTTCTGGCATGACCTCCCTCTTCTTCGACAGCGTTCAACATCGCGAGCAGATCAATCAGTTGACCTCGTATATAGATGCTTCCCAGGTCTACGGATATAGTACGCCCTTCGCCCAGGAACTAAGGAATCTCACTGCCCAAGAGGGATTACTTAGGGTTGGTGTTCATTTCCCCAAGCAGAAGGACATGCTACCCTTTGCTGCCCCTCAAGATGGCATGGATTGTAGGAGAAACCTTGATGAGAACCAGATGAGTTGCTTTGTCTCGGGAGATATAAGGGTAAATGAGCAGGTGGGTCTCCTAGCCATGCACACCATTTGGATGAGGGAGCACAATAGGATAGCCAGGAAACTGAAGGAAATCAACTCCCATTGGGATGGTGATACTTTGTACCAGGAATCCCGAAAGATAGTCGGTGCCCAGATGCAGCACATCACCTTTAAGCAATGGTTACCCCTGATTATTGGTGAGAGTGGCTTGAAGATGATGGGTGAATACAAGGGTTACGATCCCCAAGTGAATCCCAGCATAGCCAATGAGTTCGCCACGGCTGCCTTGAGATTTGGTCACACTATTATTAATCCTATATTGCATCGTTTGAATGAGAGTTACCAGCCCATACCCCAGGGTCACCTGCTCCTCCACAAGGCCTTCTTTGCGCCCTGGCGTTTGGCCTATGAAGGTGGTGTAGATCCCCTGATGAGGGGCTTCCTGGCTGTGCCTGCCAAGTTGAAGACCCCCGATCAGAACCTCAATACGGAACTCACAGAGAAGCTATTCCAAACGGCTCATGCTGTGGCCCTAGATCTGGCTGCCATAAATATCCAGCGAGGCAGGGATCACGGAATGCCTGGCTATAATGTCTACAGGAAGTTGTGCAATCTTACAGAGGCCCAGACTTTCGATGATCTAGCTGGTGAGATCAGCAACGCAGAGATACGCGGGAAGATGAAGGATCTCTATGGACATCCGGACAACGTGGATGTATGGTTGGGTGGGATACTAGAGGATCAGGTGGAGGGAGGAAAAGTAGGTCCCCTCTTCCAGTGCCTCCTAGTCGAACAATTCAAACGCCTGCGAGATGGTGATCGTTTGTACTACGAGAATCCTGGTGTCTTCTCACCCGAGCAATTAATCCAAATCAAACAGGCCAACTTTGGTCGAGTTTTATGCGATGTGGGTGATAACTTCGAGGAGGTCACCGAGAATGTCTTCATTTTGGCCAAACATCAGGGTGGCTACAAGAAGTGCGAGGATATAGCTGGCATCAATCTTTATCTGTGGCAGGAATGTGGAAGATGTGAGAATAGTCGACCGACCATCTTTGATTCCTATATACCACAAACTTATACAAAGAGGAGTAGCCGGCAGAAGAGGGATCTTCAGGATATAACCACCACTGCTGAAAGCTATGAAAGTCCCCTGGAATCGCTCTACGATGTGAATGAGGAAAGGGTTAGCGGTTTAGAAGAGCTAATTGGCAGTTTCCAGAAGGAACTGAAGAAACTCCACAAGAAACTGCGTAAAGTGGAGGAATCCTGCAATTCCGCTGATACCGAACCGGTGGCTCAAGTGGTTCAACTGGCTCCTCCTCCTCAGCAAGTGGTTTCCAAGCCCAAGAGGAGCCACTGCGTCGACGACAAGGGGACCACGCGGCTGAATAACGAGGTCTGGTCACCGGATGTCTGCACCAAGTGCAACTGTTTCCATGGCCAGGTCAACTGTCTGAGGGAACGATGCGGTGAGGTTAGCTGTCCCCCTGGGGTCGATCCACTGACCCCTCCCGAGGCCTGCTGCCCCCACTGCCCGCCGTCTCTGGCCAAGTGAGGATCTCAGCCGCAAGAATTACGCATATCGATGTACACGTTTATCCGTAGTAGCCACTCACTCACTCTAATCAAAACGAAAAACAAAAAAAAAACAAAAAAACACACCGGCAATTGCGCAATGAGCATGTTTAATTGACAATTAACTAACAATGTACTGCTACACATGTAATAAAATAAAGCACATTAATATTCCATAAATAGGCGTGTCGTTTTGAATTTATTTGGAAAATTTCAGAAACTCGGAAAAGTTTGTATTATACATTAAAATCGAAATAATTACAAAATCCATATGAATTTATAAAATATTGAACAAAAATTTATAAACTGATAAAAGTTTATCTTTTGCCCGTATTAAATAACCAAAATAATGCATATAACATCAAATTTTCAAATTCAAATTATTTTCAAATTAGTTTAGCTGATAAACTATTTAAAATACTTATAAATCAACATAGCTTTAAAATCATCTAGCAATATGACGATGCACTTTAAGGTATAATCCCTTTATTAAAGCAACTCCCGATATTACAAAAATTGTAATTAAATATCCTTCGCAATATACGGTCTATTCAAATTTGATATATTTCAGATGGGTGCCCTTGGCTATCACCGTGTCGTCCTTCTTGTGCTTTAATGTGCAGTCGATGAAGGCCAGGTACTTGCCCACCTTAGAAAGATTGGCCTGAATCACCACGTCGTCGCCCAGTTTGGCTCCATTCAAAAAGTTAACACTAAGATCCACCGATACGCCGGGATGACAGGGCTTCGACATTAAAGCGTAGGTGGTAATCATGTCCACCAGGGTCATGATATAGCCACCGTGCATAAACTTGTACAAGTTCACATGATCCTTGTCCACTTTCAGTTCAGCAGTGCAGGCTCCATCGCCGCCATCGACAATTTTCACCTTTATTAGGAGAGATCAGATAAAAGATTAGATAGTTGGTGTGGCGATATAATGATCTTACCTTTTGAAGGTGACTTTCAAAACCCGTTGATTTGGTTATAATTTCGGTGATATGTTTGGCAAATTCGACTCCTTTTTTGCGAGTTCCCATATTTTTTGCTTTTGATGGACGTTCCTCTATGGACGATCCGTTGGTTTATATTCAACTGCAATAGAAATTCTGATTCGTTCGGAAAGATTAGAAAAATTCTAGATAGTTTTTTGTAAGTAAACTGATAGATATAGATAGATAGATAGATAGTCTTATCGGGCAGTTAAATGTCAAGTTCCCTATAGAGATTTTTTAGAACAATCCATTTTTATTGTAGTTTTTTCCAGGAAAGGTGAGTTTAGGGAAGTACTTAGACTAGATTGCTGCAGAAGCAAAATTTGTAGATGTAGATTGTAAATGGATTGCTTTGATTTTATTTCAGTGTCTGATTTCTTTATCTTCGAGTGTAGTTTTCCGCCTTTTGATGAGAGCAAACTACTTACAATAATCAAAATAAACGCACACACAAATTACTTGATGTCATGAAATAGTAAAGGAATGTTCAACCTACCAAACTACGACCGGAATGCCTCCGAAATCAGCTTACAAATCGCACAGAATATCGTAACACCTTAAAAAAAACAATAACAATTCCAAAACAAACAGCAGCTGTTTTTCCAACTAGCCTGCAATCGATTTATCGAAAAACAACCGGCAAGAAATCGATTAAAGTAGTCTTTTCAAATTCAATTTCGGCTAACGGTACTCAACTGCGAAAATATTTAAAACTTTGTCTAAAAATATTTATACTCAATATCATATGGTGAATCTCCAAGTACATTGTAACGCATGGAATCGTTCGATAGTTCACCAGAGACTCATATCCACTGTCCACACTGGTAACCTTCTAAATTTCATTGGCACGCTTTAGGTGGGGACTTCCTGTGGGTTTGGCGTCAGGACTCAACCCTGAAAAGGAAAACGTCAAAATGTTAACCTCACCCAGTTCATTCTTCATGTTACCGTTCATATCAGAAAACAATTCCGAAACAGGGTCATCAGCATGCGCGTCCTTGGAATTTCCAGTAGGTTTAGCCTCATGAATAAGGCCGAAAAAACTAGTCATCATCTTGCTCAGCTTTTCTGGTTGGCCCTCAAAATAACTTTGCTCTACAACAAATCACCAACCAAATGAAATGCTCTGACTTTATTTCAGTACTTGATTTTCTTATCGTCGAGTGCTGTGTTCAGCTATTCAATGAAACGTAAATAGTATGATATCAATAGTATGGATTGCTATATGGAACATATCAAACAAAAATGACGTAAATAATTTTTAAATAGTTTATTTATTCTCCTTGAAGACAGACAAACTGTTTTAAAAATCCAGCTTTTCCTTGTCAAATTGAATGTACTTGACTTGCCCTCCCTTGGCGATGATCTTGCCATCCGACTTACGCCTCAGCAGACAATCCAAATAGGCCATTTTCTTGCCGGCCCTTACAGTATTGCAATCGATTTCAATAACTTCTCCAGGTTTGGCGGCCGAAATATAGCTGACATTCAAATTAGCCGTAACTCCAGGATGGGATCCTTAAAATATATCATTTAATTTAGTTTTAAATTAATAATAGATCTTACCTTTTGACATAAGGGCGTACGTGGTGCAATTATCTACAATTGTGGCCGTTAGGCCGCCATGTAGGGTTCCCTGCCGATTCAAGTGCTCCTCGGCCACAGTGAACTCTCCCACGGCGCGACCATCGCCTCCACCAGTGATTTTGATCTGTGGATAAAGTTTCAAGTTATTGGGGTATATTGTTCCCTGACAAATCTTTGTTTTAAATTCTACAAAACTTTTGGCTTTGAATATATTTAGAATTCTGGAAAATAACTCAAAGAATTATTTATTTTCCTATTACCGGTAAGTCACTCACTAAAAAGACCTATAAAATTACTCAAACTTGAAGGAACTCAATAAAAGTATTACTATAAAATATTTCAAATCCATTAAAAAATATTTTTAAATATGTAATTTTAAAATCCCTGCAGATCTCCAAGAGAGATGGGCATTTCAAAGTCGAACTTATCGATAGTAAGCAGCCATGTTATATAATACCATCACTGGCGGCAGAGTCAGCTGTTTTTCTTCTTCAATTTGTTGCATTTATTGTTTATAATCTCACCATTCTCAAGACCCTGTCGAATCCGCTGTGCCCGCTGGCGTACTCGGACATCTGTTTCACGAAGTCCTTAAAGAGAAAACCAGAGTTATTTGGGAAACCTCATGGTGCTACACGGAGTCCTCACCATTCCAAGTTTTTTGGTCGCCATTCCGCTGGACTTCTGATTCTCAACTAAACTGAGCGCAACGAAATGACAAAAGTTACTGGGGGAGAAATTTCAGACGGCGCCGAAGATGTCGGGAAATGTGAGTGTATGCGTGCTATATAGTCACACCAACACGGCAAAGATAGTGATAGCCGATTTTTCGCGATTTGTTTTGGTCGCCCTATTCGCACTATCGCTGAAATTTATCTGTACTTCTTTAAAGGAAATAGTTTTAAATGTAATAGTAACTAAAACAGCATAACACAACACTTAAACAATAATAACAAATCTTAATTTCTATAATCAATAAGAAAATTTTTTAAAGATTTTGATCTGATTTCAGTAATAAGAATGAATAAAAATTAGACTTTTCAAAATTTTTATAAAGATTCTGATCTACTATCTGGAAATCAGATTCTGAATACAATAAGCTAGTATCGAATATTTTTGTAGTCCTATAAAATAATGTTTTTATCTTCAAAAAACTATTTACTAATATCCTTAATTTTTTCCCTCAGCTAATCTGGAATTCCCGGTCCTAGCCAAAGGATTCGTTCGTCAGGACTCCGTACACGACTTTGTAAACAGTCACTCGTACAAGGATTTTGTAGCCCTAAGTGGTTCCAAATCGGATGTGGTTACCTTGGAGTTGAACAGCAAATTCATGGTCGTGGATCCCTTTCCCTATTTTGTGGCGGTCTTGGATTCCAAAGCCGAGGAGCTGCGACCCCTGGACGCTTTGGCCAACCAAGTGAATCTGGTGGCCATATACGATAGCTGTGATGTCCTGGAGGCCCAGCATTTGGCCTTGGATCCGGGTTACACGGCAGTCTGCTCGCTTTCTGTGCCGCCTGCAAGACTGGTAGCGGTTAAAGGAGCACCCAAGCTGCTGACCAATGGACATCTTCTACTCGGCTCGCTTAGTACCTATGGTTCTTTGAGCCTGATGAGCAAACCCGCCGAGTACAGCCGCTGGAGTCGACTGGAGGAGCTCAATATCGCTGTGGTGCTGAGGGATACTCTGCTGCCCGCAATGGACATTGCCAAGGTGACGAACTTTAAGAAGTATCAGGCGTTTATAGATCGCGCCTGGATCACCATGTTTACTTGGTTACCGGATGAATCGGAGGCTAGTGGCGAACAAGTTTTGATCCTTGGAACCGCCTGTGGTAGTTTGTGGTTGCTCACCCTGAGCCACGATGTGAAAAGCGTTGTGAGTCACCAACAAACGGACACCTCGCTTGGTCGCATTTGCTACCTGCACGCCTTCAAGGACCTTCTGCTGGTGGGCGATATCAATGGAATCATTCATCTTTATCACCTCTCACCACAGGCCACTTGCAGTCTAATCCTGGCCAAGCCTTTGTGGGAGAAGGCAGATCGCCTGGGCTTGCAAATGGCAGTGATAACCGAAAGTCCCGCCAAAGATTGCTACTACATCACCTGCTGCAAGGCGGCGCATCTGCTGACCTGGTGTTGGCCAAAATCGGAGGAGCGGGAGTATCAGTCAGCACGTCTCTATATAGGCGGTGGGAAAATCACTGGACTCTGCAGCCTGGACAACAGTAGCTATGTGGCTGGAACAGTCAACAGCTCCTTGCAACGCATCCAAATCCTTCACGAGAACAACCAGCTGAGCTTAAGGATGCAGTTCATAAGCATAGAGGGTCTTCAAGACTTCCAGGTGATGGGACTGTGCACCAGCAGGAACAAGAACCTATTGACCATGTTCCTCTACCGCAACAAGGAATACTTGTGTCAAACTGTTTCCCAAAAGCAGCAGTTGGTTGTGCAAGTCCTCAAGGTGGGCAAACAGGATGCCCTGGAACAGCTTAGCAAATTGGAAATCAGTGAACCCATCAATAACTATACAGATTTATTGGCTGAACTTCGTCTTCATGTATTTGCTGAGGAGAATTGGCAAAGATACATGGACTTTGCTCCATTGGATTCGTTTCTCTTTAACGAGGATGCCACTGAAACGGAGCTTCAGCAGTTGCAACTCAAATTCCATGTCCTTCAATCCGTTCTTCGCCTGCAGTCGGGCCTGCTCCAGCTTACAGTTCATATCAAGAATACCCAGGATGAAATGCAGCTGCTTCTGGCGATGCTACTCATCACACACATAAGACTAAGACTCCAGTTTCTGGGGTTGCTAAGTCAAAGAACGCCATTCCAGGAGCAGGTAATAAAGTGTATGTTCGAGGAGGCTCAACGACTGATAAACAAACTGAAGGCTGACTTCACGGAGGAGCATGTTTTGGGGGCCACCACAAAGGTTTTTGTGGACAAAATAGGAACGCATCTACAGGCTTTGCATAATAAGCTGGGCAATCCTGTGATAGCTGATCCTACGGATAGGCAACCTACAGTGCGCTGCACTGTGTCCTTTGTGGAGGTAAGAATTGGCTATTATAAATATTAAAACATATCAGTAACTCCTTTAAAGATCTCCCCCAGCTTGGAGCGACGCTACTGCAGCCTCTGCGAACGCACAATCCTTTTCGAACTGGAAAACCTGCAGGAACTCTACGATCACGGCAGGAATCTAATCTGCCCAGTGTGCCGTGGAAGCTTTGCCGTGGAAATGTTAAATGCATAAACGTTAAATTTATTCTCAACCTTAAACTATCGAGTTTTTTTTTGTACGTGTGTGTCTGCCTCTATGGGCGGAGCAAGTGAATCCAAAAAGAGACACCTAACTCGGCCACTAGATGCCAACACACAACGGGGGAAAATAGATATAACATTGAATTAATACTCGGAAACATAGATAATGGGAGTGGTCTCGATAAGCAGAATGTCCTGCTCCACCTGGCGCAGGTCCGATTCCAGCTTGCTCTTGCGCTGCCGCTTGGCGATGCTGTCGATGAGCAGCGACATTGACTGATACTGCTTGGTCATGTCGGTAAGGCTCAGGCGCAGGCCCTCCAGGATCTCGTTGCGCTCCGGCTGATCCATCACCCGCATTCCCGGCATCGGTGGCGGACCACCCAGGTCGACGGAGGCCCTGGTGAAGCCCTTGACCCCACGGCACAGCTCCAGCAGACGTGCCTGTTCCTTCGAGCACACCGCATTCATGTCGGCCAGCATGCGCTTGGTTTTCTTGAGGTAAACTGGAACCTTGCCGAAATCCTTGCGGCATATAAACTGGGGAACGAGCCCCGAATTCAGTAGATTATGACGAGTGCCCACGGGAGTGTCTATGTAGCGCGGTGGCGGGGGACAGGGAAGGGTCTGTGCGGCGCACATCTTGTTGCGCTTGATGAAATTCGGCGCCAGGTTCGCCTTGTGGCCACCACTGCCGGGTGGCGGAAGCGGGGGCATTGGCGGCATCTTGGGACACTTGTGGGTGTTCTCCCGCCGCCACTTGATGCCCTGATTCTTGCGCAGATAGGCGCACGGCGGATCGATCGGAGTGTGGGCACAGCCCATGGTGCGATGCAAAGATTTCTTGGCCTCCGTGAGGACACGGGTGCCATCGTTCTGCAGGACAACCGACAGCTTCTTGTCCTCATCATTCAGGCGCTCGCGAAGCTTCCTGGCATACTGGGCTGCCCGCTCCACAACAGCTAAAAGTGGAAAGAAGATTAATATAGAAAAGAAAAATCCTTTAAAAAATATCCTTACGATTTTTGTAGACAAAAATGGATTCCCTGGGTCCTTGGGCCTTCTCAAACTCCTGCTCACACCCGAGAATATTCTCGTCGTGATGGGTGATATAGACCAGCGACATGGTTCAATGCAAATATATAATAATGTTGAAGGTAAAGAACTCTAAAGCGTACTAGTTTACTGACTAATCCGTATAATAATGACAGTTTGTTTGGTATTGACTTCTGCGTTGCCAGGATTTTCTGGGCTAACTTGGTTTGTTTTAACTCAAAAAAAAAACAAAGGTTGCTATAGTACTTCAAAAACATTTCAAGCAACTGAAATTCAATATTTGTTCTAGAAACCCTCGATTAACTTTTGGTATTATTGTATATATATTTTCTTTAAAGCACAAAATCAAGCTACAGCTTGTGTCGCACACGTGTGTTACATTTATAAATTGTAAATAATTTGTTACCATATAAAATTCGTGTATATAAATATTTCGCTTGCGTGTATAAAATAACTGTTTTGCATTGTAAAATTAGCACTAAGATCGTTTGTCATGGTTACATTTTTGATTTCGAAAGCTTAACAATTAGACATGGAAGTGTTGGAAGCACGATTTAAATACGAACGACATAGATTCAGATACGATACGAGAATTACAGAATCAAAGCAGCACCCAAAAATGCTGGTGCCGACTTACGAGCTAGATATGTGGATTAATGGGTTGTGAATTTGACGATGTTAAATTTGCACTTTGTTTTTTGAATGAGGGACCAGCTCTCTTCTCAGCTGATCCCCGATAGGCACTACAAAAGTTTTCGGATCCGCAACGTGGTCCTCTTTTCTTATTGCACGTTGTCGTGTGTGTTCTACAATGGGGATGTGGTGGAATCAGATTCACTTGTTGCCGCTGCTCTCGCGTTCCTCGCGAATCCTCTTAAATGCCTCCGTCTTGACAAAGTCCACCGATCGGTAGACCACGCTACTCGGCACTGGAGCCGCCCGTGCTCCGCCACTCTCGACGCCAGCCAGCCGCATCCCACTAGCCGCGTTTCCTCCCTGGGAGTAGAGGTTTCCCACACTCATGCTGGATCTATTCAGCAGTGGGGGTTTGTTGGTCACATCCAGATCAAAGTACTGCAGCTTGTGCTCAGCCTGTGCCGCTGGTTGCTGCTTGGATGCAGCGGCAGCAGCTGAAGCTCCCGACAAGCTCATCATGGCAGCCGCTGCCGATGCGGTGCGCTGATGTTGCACCGACATGCTGCCGGGACTGTTGGGATGCTGCCGATGCTGCTGGCGCGGCAGAGTGCGGGTCTCGTGGAAATAGGCGTTTGCAGCCGGCGAATGGACATCCGTTTCATGAGGCAGTACCATGGAGAGTGGGGCACCAGAGGAGCGTCGTGTTGCCGGCGACATGGTGGCCGAAGTTCCCAACTTGTAGGCATTCGGCTTGCACTTTCTGTCCACACTGGGCGGTCCAATCGGCTGCTGCTGCAGCTGGGCCGCTCCCAGTTTACTGGTTAAATGATCCACGCCCACCGGGGGCTTTGCCGGAAATTCCTCCGGCGGTTTGTCCTCCACGGCAGGCAATCCTCCCGCCGCCCCTTTGGGCTTCAGCTTGCGGTTGACCGGTGGACAGTCTGCCTGCTCCATGAAATCGTAGCGAAACACATTGCCCTCCATCTTGGTGGGCGCTGCATTGGTGTAGCAATGCCGGGGCAACGTTCGAGCACTGGTGGGCGATGAGTTGGCCGTCTGGGCACCACCAAGCTGGCCGGGATTCGTTGCCGTTAATATGGCAGCCACTGTGGAACCCAGATCGGCGGCGGCCATGAGATTCGGTGTGGAGGCTGCAATGGGATTGGAGTTGTGCGGACTGGTCACAGGTCGCTCGCCCAGCAGCTGGTTGACATTGTAGTAGGGTTGTTGGTGGGAGCGTGGAATGTCGTAGCTTTCCTCGATGAAAGCCGAGTTGGCATGGCGACGGGCCACAATGGCCGGCGAAGTGTTTTCCGTGTCCGATAGTTGAGGAAGATCTCGGGGAATTCTGTTATAAAATTAAATTACTATTAGTTAAGTTACAAAAGGGTATGACTTTCCCACTCACTTTTCATTCTCCTTAAAGTCCAGTATGAGATTATTTTTGTTCTTCAGCACCTTGGCCAGCTTATCCAGCGTTCCTTGGTCACCAGCTTCTGCCAGAGATGCGGCTCCCGCTAGCTTGGTATGCTTTTCAGTCGGCGACACCACTGCTCCTCCTCCACCTTCCTCGGGCATTTTGGAGAAACGCTGCGAGTAGGTCAGCACAAACGATTCGTTCTCAATGGAACTATCCGAGGGTCGAGTGCTGCGATCCACATTCTCGCGCAGGGGCAAAGGATGGGCCCACTCATCGTCATCGGTAAAAACGCTCTCCGAATCGGAATCTGAGCGCTGTTTACTAGCATTGGTACTGGCCAATTGTTGCTAAAAGTCGAAAAAGATAATTAATAAGAAAGTTCTTCATATATAATCAGAATCCTTCAACTAACCAGACTCAAGTTGGTGATCTTCGGTGAGTACGACTGATCGTTGGTCAGATTAAGACCGATATTGTTATGACTTCGCGGCGTATCGTAAAACTTCGGGTCCAAGTTGTTCAGCGGCGTGGTGGGGTTGTTCGGTATGGCCACATCTGCACCGGGAGTTCCACTGCCGGGCAGGAAGCGCGGGCTGCCCGAGAAGCACTCGCTGATGGGTATATACGGTCCGGAGGCGGTGCTCAAAGCGGGCGAGGCCTGTACGCTGCTGTGTTGCTGGGCCGCTGCCTCCGCCAGGGTTTGTTGCGTGAGCACCAGATGCTCGGGTAGCTTACGCACCACTCCATTGGCGTTGACCGCCAAACGAGCGGCAGCCTGTTGCTGCTGCTGCTGCTGCAGTTGCTCGGCGGCTGCGGCTGCTGCCTGAGCTTGGATCAAAGCACTGTGATTCAGATAGAGGGCTGTGGCCGGCGATGGAGGCGGTTGCTGCTGGGCAGCCGAGAGCAGATCCTGCTGGTCAAAGTTGGCATCGCAGAGCATCGTCTCGCGATTGCTGTACTCGGTGTTGACATACACCGAGTCCGAGTTGTTGTTGCCGGGCAGCGAGGGCAACGGTTGCTGATCAATGACCGCCGGTCGTCGCAGCTGGGCCGCTCCTCCAGTAACTTGGGCCGCTGTGGTTCCAGCGGAGGAGTGCAGCGAAGTGGTTGTCGTGTTTTGAGTGGAGTTGCTCAGGCCGCCACTGGAGCTCGTGTGCTGGGTGCGGTTTTCATCTGGTTATGACAAATAAAGATACTTTAGAAGGGAAATTTGTAGACTAAAGCTTGTGTAGACCTACCGGCACCCACTGCTCCCAATGGCAACTCATTCGACTGCTTGGTATCGTGTAGGTGACACACCTGGCAGATGCAGTTCACCCAATCGCGCATATCCGCCTCCGTTTCAGCAGCCAGGTAATAGGTACGCTTGGGCGTCTTGATGTCAAACATGTACTGAAACTTCTGCTTGCGATTCTCCAGCCGCAGTCCGCAGTCCACCTGTTCGCATTGATCCAAATCGATGACGCCCTTCAGCTTGCGACAGTTGTGGTCGGTGTAGTATTCGAGGCAGAACTGCTCCGGTATCTCGCCCTGTTTCAGCGTGAACCAGCGACGCCTCCAGCGCTGCAAAATGATAAAATGGAAAAAAGGCGTTAAAGAAAGTAAATAATGAAGGATGGTTAAAGGGCCTGAAAAAACCAGAGGATTGACCAACCTTTGTAGTTCTTAAAGTCTTAACAAAGGCCTCTTTTAGAGATATGAAACTTGCCTAATAGTTTGATGTTTAATATTAGGTCATGGCATTTATTTTAAGGAATTCAACCTTATCATATCTATTAATTATTTGGGTATTACCTAATGTTGCAATACACTTGATAGTATTTATTTTGTTGTTTCTTATAAACCATAGAATATAAATAGCTTTTTTATGGCGTTTATCACTAAAAATTCCCCCTTTCATTTGAATTATCAGTTTTATAAGGGGCAAGTCCAAACGAAAGGGGAATTACAGTTTTCGATTTTATTATGTAGGATGTAGTAAAATTATGTTTGTAATAACTTAGCAAGATTACATTTCATAGTGGAAAAATCGATTCATAATTCTAATCTTTCGTACATCAAAAGATGATGACTAACTTATGGAGATAATTAGTCATCTGCTCAAAAAACAATTTGATGGCATGGCACAAATAAATGTTGTTTCTTTTTTGTAAAATGTTCAAATGAAATTCTTAGAAATTAAAATTCTAGCTACATAATATTTAAAAATGATTTATTCATAAGAAATCGAAATAAAATTCAAATGAATTTGAAACATAGACATACGATTATTCTCAATTTAACATGAAAATAATCAAATGAAAAAAGAAACTAAATAAGTACGTACTCTTAATAATCTGTTATTTATTTGAAACACATATCCCGCTAACAAATACACGATTATTATTATTATAATTAAGTAAAACAATATAAAATACCTTGGTAGTATCGGTTATTAAAAGATATCTTACATTATTTTTACACAGTGAGTTGGATAAAAATGTTCACTGCGAGTTTATTGATGTTTGTGTTGTGAATTAAGATACCCTTATGGATGGTGATATGGGGGTAGAGTCCGGCTGATCAGCTCAACGACTGACTATACTATCAACTTTAACTGGTGGTGAGTAAGCGGGTGATGAAGCCGAGTCAACAGAGACTGCAGCGGCGCTGCTTTTCCGCGAATCATATTTTGCATTGACATTTTCTTGGGTAATCAGCAGACAGGCACACACACACGTCAACGAATCAACACCCCACGCCCACGTTACCGTTAAGTGATTGCCAAAACAGCTGGGTGGTTCGAAGCCCGGCTGAGAACTGTAAACCGTAAACTCCAACTGATAATGGATGGGTTCTCTTCGGACTGTATAATATCACGCTTAATTGAATTATAAACAATAAACATAATGCCGCACACAAGCCAGAAATTGGCACCCCGAGGCGCTGGAAATACGCAGCTTATTTTCTTGAGGCATCATTATTGTTTGTTTATACAGCGGTGCTCAAAATAATAGAAACGACAATGTAGATTGGTATTTATAAAAGTTTTGAAGATGCTTTGTTTACTGTTTACATGCTTTGGGGGATTTTTAAAAATTCTATTCTTCTCTTCAAATTTTAGACAAGTGTTGGATACAACAAATTCGATGTTTAAGAAGTCAACCTTGAAATATATTTTCTTTAATGGTCTTTATAGTGCAGATTCGTTGTATAAAAATATTAATATTTAAAGAATTTCTATTGTAAGTGGCATTAATACTACTATTTTGACCACTATTGCATGACCAAGCAAAAGCAAACAAAACTAGTACAGTGAAACCATAAATTGGGCTTGCTGTAATTGAAAAATGCTGTATTGCAGACCTTTTGATCAACGTTTTGGGTGTTCTTGGAACTGTGCTATCCATTATAAGTGGTTTCAAATGTACGCACTAGAGGTGGGAGCGTGATTAAAGAGTCGTGTCACGAAGGCTTTAGGAATTTCAGAAATTTAATTTGTATTTCAGGTTAAAAATGAAAATAAATTAAAATTAAATATCTCAGAAAGAGTAGAAATATTGAACAACATTTTTTCTAATTTTTTTTAGGTATGAAAAATTAGTTTTCAAATTATTACGTGACACGAAATTTACGCATCTCTAGTGAAAGCAACTACAACAACAACAAGGATCTGGAAAGACAAGTGCGTCATTGTTTTTGTGCCTCCCGTCGCTCGTTTTTTTGTTTTTCAGCTTGATCCGATGTGGCTTATCGCCTGTGGGCATAAAAAACAAGCTACATATGCACATAAAAAACATATGTGTATGTTTGTACACGAATTACGGGAGAAAATAAATTTGATTAAACGCAACAGTTGGCGGTAATGGTAATTTAATACGCAAACGACTCCCCAAAGTAAACAGTAAACGGAAAATTAATTAAGCGTAAATTTAGACCAGCGCCAAGAACACGTTCCCACGCCAAGGCAGCGCAGAGGAAGAAGAGAAGCCATCGTAAAAATTCAAATTCATTCACATTTTCGCAATTTCTGCTGCGGTTTTCTTTTCAGCTTGTTTGCATTCCAATCGACTGGAATAATGGCAACGCAAATCCCTCGGCTTAATAGTGAATTAAATTAAACCACAAACAACAACGGCAAACAAACACTCACACACACACACACGCCGAAGCAGGCACCAATACAGGCTTAGTGTAATTGTAAAAAAAATGCCACTTCCATTATCCATTTCTTTTTTTTTTATCTTTTCGTGACTCAATCGATGGACACAGATTACGGTATTTCTCTTCCGGCCATAGGTTTACCGTTAGCCAATTGCGGTTTTCATTTCTCTTCACATTTCACTAATCACTTGGAATTCCTGATTCGATTGGATTGGAATTCTTTGATTTTTGAGCTGGGGTTTCCAGGAAAATTCCTTAGGACTTGAGTGGGTTTTTCCTGCACAGAGGTTTCCCCATGTTGGGGCTTCCTTGGGGGGAAACTTACTGCTCGCCAAATGCGCTTGGTGGGCGGCGACTTAATTAGCCAGCCTTCGTAGAAAGTGCGATCCATTATTTTGCAGCGCTCGGAAATTACTTCGATTTATTTTCACTCCGCGCACACCAACAACATTTAGGCAGACCGTTCGAGGGATTTCGTTAAATACCAAACTGTGGGACCGTACTTAGCAGGTCGATATATACCGAATACTAAAATTAAGATAGTTTTGTAAAAACAATTAAATTTGTTTTAAATAATTATACGTTCTAACGAGTTACATAAAAATGTACTTTGTAAGCTAAATAATATTTTGAAATTCTTGTACAATTTCTCCAATTGGATATATTTCATTTGCAAAAATTTTTAAAATCAAAAAAATAGTTATTCAAAGTATCAGATTTGTCGATGGAATGTATTTTTATTTAAAAATTAATTTCGCTAATTTAGTGGATAGTCAGGCATTAATTTTTTTAACAATGAAAACAGAATTAGGAAGGTTTTTTTATTTACTTCATTTATATAAATATAGCTCTTTTCACGTAATTTAATCTAATCAATTTTACAAGAAAAAAATTAATCATTGAATTCTAAATTGGTAACATTGTTAAGTACGGCTTTGGTTTTTATAACCTCCATTAAACATGGCCATAATATCGTTGATATCAGACCTATTGGTTCGATAGAGCTCCATCTTTTTTACCAATACTATAATAAATAGTTTTTACAAACTTTTAACCAATTAAAACCCAAACCATTAAATTTCGAAAAACTCAATATTTTTATACAAATAAGTTTTATTCCGCCGTGTCAAGCGTATGCCTACAACATACAGATTTTCCATGTAGAATAGCATTTTCCCCCACAGAACCGCACAGAGGAGCACGGCTACTATCCAGATCTCAGGCGGAACCTGCGCCACGCCGGAATCCTGCTTTAGCCAGTGCTTACTTGTCCTTGCTGTCGCCCTTGCCACCACGGATCCTACCGGTACGACGGGCAGCGATGAGACCGACCTTGCGACCGGCGGAGGTGCCTCGCTTGACGGTGGACGCCTTACCAATATGCTGGTGGTTACCACCACCGTGGGGATGCTCCACGGGGTTCATGGCCACACCACGCACCTTAGGCCAGCTGTTGCGCTTCACCTTGTACTTGTGGTAGGCACGACCGGCCTTCAGGATGGGCTTGTCGATACGACCGCCGCCGGCAACGATGCCGACCATGGCGCGGTTGGCCGAGGGCACGACCTTCTTGGCGCCGGAGGGCAGCTTGACACGGGTCTTCTTGGTGTCCTGGTTGTGGGCAATCACGGTGGCGTAGTTGCCGGAGGTGCGGGCCAGACGGCCACGGTCACCGGTCTTCTCCTCCAGGTTGCAGATGATGGTACCCTCGGGCATCTGGCTGAGGGGCATCACGTTGCCGATCTGGAGGGTGGCCTTGCGACCGCAGTAGACGAACTGGCCGGTGTGCATGCCCTCGGGGGCGATGAACAGCTCCTTGCGGACCTTGTAGCGGTAGGGGTCGCGGAAGTGGACGACGGCCAGGGGAGCGCCACGGCCGGGATCGTGGATGATGTCCTGGAAAAAGCAAGGGTGGGATTAGATTAAAGTGTATAGTAGGAAATAAGTGTAGGTGAGTGGTAAACTTAAGATAGTAAGCCTGATTTTGGACGTATTTCAAAATAGATGAACAAATAGTAGATAAGATTCAAAATCGGATCATGAAGAAGGAAGGAAGTGTATACATATGTGTATACAAATATCTTTAGGTAAGCAATAACTTTAGCTCTATTGGTCAAAGAATATGAAAGTCTCTTGATATTTGAGATTTCTAGATCATATGTAGATAGGTATGTAAGAGCCGTTAGATCTCTGTGAAATATAATAATCAAACGAGGTTATTTGACTGATGAGTTATTTTAGTGAACTAGTTTTTACTGTGACTATATCTGAACAATTTGATCAGACAATTTGTACATATATCTACACAATTTTGTCCTTATTGGATCTCTAGCAAGTTTCGATGTAACTGTACAGAAGTAAAATAATAACCACGCTTGTTTATGACTTTTTCAAAAACACTGGGTATCACTGTGACTCTATATATGAACTAACTGATGTGGCAAGTGGTATATTGATGGTAGATTGGCATATCTATAAACTGTCATTGAATTTGCCTCAGCTTTAGATCCATCGGGCATGCAACAGTTGGGATCCCTTGGAACTTGAGGTCTACGTAGGATTACTAGTTTCCCTGTAGTTCTAGCTCATCCCCGGAAGGTAGAACATAGCCTTACCTTGACAACTCCCCGAATGTAGCCGGAACGCTCGGCGAAGTCCAGGGAACGCAGCTTGGCGGCTCCCTTGCGCTTCTTCACGTGCGCCTTGAACACGGAACCAGCGCCCTTACGCTGTGCACGAATAACGCGACCCATTGCTGAAAAGTAGATATTCACGATATTAGTAATCCGAAGTAGGGAAATACACTGTGCAAAATGCTAGATTTTCATTTAACGCCCGTCCATCGCAACACGCCACGAATGTCGGGCAAATCGGCAGTCTCCTTTCGATTTCGGGAAACAGGTTTCTCTGGATGTTGCGACGAGTGTTGTCAAGGGACACAGGTGCGGCTTTTGGCTAAATACCTCTGATAAAACGATGCAAAAACTATGCAAAAGTGCCAAATTTACAACACGGCACGTGCGACTTCCCCGGAAACGCAGCGAAAAGAAAGGAAGAAGAAGAGTTGCTAGAGGTGAGCGGAAAATAGTGTGGCTGCGCTGGGAGGCGTTTGCCGTCGTGAGTATCGGCCTGAGTATCGCACGGCAAGTCCATCACTGATGGTGCAACCACCTGTAAATAAAATCAAAACACCTGAAACCGTAATGATTTGTAATGATTTGTAATGAGTTGTATCGTTTAATTACTAGCTTTAATTCCTTTTTCTTGTTTTTTAATCGGGGATGCCAATTGGTGAGCCGAATTCGACAACTTTACGGTAACAGCACGCTGTTAAGGTAACGTTTTGTGCTGTTAGGCGCAAAGCGGTGGCCATTTTTTATTTAGTTAGGGTATTCCCAAGCTGTTAAATAAGAAATATTTTCAAAGCTTGCGTTTTTATTTTTTTCGTCTCAGATTGTAATTTTAGTTTTTCAAAGCCTCCATTTAGAGAATAAGAAAAACCATCGATTTCTAAGGCAGATTAACATGTATACATATATCAGTGAGTAATTGATTTGTGCAAGTTTTCATTTCAAAAATGTAATAATTGTACTCGTTGGAAACATTATTAGGGTCTCCTTAAATTAGAAAATAAATACCTTGGAAATAACGAAAAGGTACAAACAGAACTGGTTAAACATACAAACTTGCCGCTTCACAAGTTTTTAAGTTTTACCGCAAAGCTTTACCAGCGTAGCCAGATGCTTGCACTAGAGGTGGAAGCATCGATGCCTCAAAACATCGATATAAAAACATCGAAAGTGTTTCTCCCAATAATTATAGTGAAATTTAATTTATTTTGTGAATACATTAAAGTGTTACCTAAAATGGTTCTTGAAATTGTACTTAAAATGCTGCTTTCAAAACCTATAATTAATAGGGGGAGAATCATCGATGCTCGCACCGATGTTTCCCCCGATGCTGCCACCTCTAGAAAACAATATTATTATTTCATCGCCTCTGCGTGCGGTCGATTATTTTCTCCTCGCGCAAAAGACAACACGGTTCTGATTTTCACTAGAGTAGAGATTCCACCGTCACCGTCTGCCGTTCGTGCGATGCAAAAGCGATAGGCGCTCATCGCTGTGCGTGAAGAGTACGTAGTAGTTCGAATCGAAATAACCGGGATTGCGGTGGCTAAATCGCGAATCCTGCGCGATTAAAATCGAAGTGGCAGATTTTTCTGTCTACCTACACAAACACATACGCAGGCTGTGCTGCTGCGCTGGTGTGGGTGTGCGATTGAGTGTGCGTGTGTGTGTGGTCTATCGGAGCGCCGCTAAATAAGAAATAATAATTGTGCAGTGTGCGAAGGAGGAGAGGAGGAGGAGCGAGCAGTGATGAATAAATGTTTTTAAAGGCGAAAAACGATTTTTAAAAGTGCTGGGGATTCAAAAAAGAGCCGCGCCCCGTTTGCCAAACGTTAACTAACACACACACACAAACACTCCGTCACAAAAACACACACACGCACGCAGTGGCGGAGGCACAAAAGAGACAGCGCGAGAGAGAGAGAGAGAGAGAAGAAGAAGCGAAAAGAGAAAAGTTGTATGACAGCAACAAATAGTTTGTTAATTGCACGGGTTTAGTTTTTTATTCGTCACTTAAACTTAAACTTAAACTTTAAGTAAATCAAATTGAAATTAAATTCTTCGTTCTTATTGTTGTTTTCGCCATTTCATTTGCATTTCTCCTCTCTCCTCTTTCTGCGTGCAATTCTCCAGCAGCAATTCTCCAGATCCAGAAGAACAACAAAAAATAGCAAATCAAAATGGCGCACCAGCAGCAACAACAACTGGCTCCATCGGTCAACTGTTCACTGGACGATATCGATCTGACGGCCCTAAAAGTGAGTCTATACATTGGGTTTATTAGAAATAGAAATATAAGCCCCCTGTAAATAGAGCCCCAAATATTGCCCCTTCCCCCTACCCCACTCTCTGTTCATTAACACGCCTCGCCCGATTAACGGGAAAGTGACCGCCCCCCGTGATTATTATTATTCCAGGTGTGGTTCGTTTACAATCCAATTTCCGTTTCATAAAACTATTTACACAATCCAAAATGTTCCAGTATTGATTGGATTTATAGAGCCAAATCAGTTTTTTATAAGAATGATATTATCCAAATTCAAAACTTGTATAACTTGAATTAGTTTAAAAGAAAAAATACAAATGATTAATTGTTATCTCCAATCCACAAAGCATAAATCTAGCTTATCTTCTTTCATGTTTTTTATAATTCAAACTAATGGGAGTGACTATAAATTTAGCATTCTTCATCTATCAGGAACTCCACTGAACAACTAAACATATATTTATTTAAATGGTTGCGTAATTTCTCGATGCTAATTATATACAAATGAAGTTAAATCGAGTAAAATTAATTCAGCAATTTTTAACAATAAAAGTTTCTACAATTATTAATTTCTTTGATTATCCAAAGGTGTTTCTGTTTTTTTTGTTTAAAGTTGGATTTATAAAAATAAAAAACTAGATTAAAAATAAAATAAAATGTACATATACCATATTTATTAACCTTGATAAAAAATTAATCATTTCATAAAAATTATTATGTAAAATAAAGATTAATTGAGTAAAAACAACATATTTAAAAATAGAAGAGCGTGAGGATTAAAATTTTAAAACGAAAAACTCATAAATTGAACATCTCTTATAAGAAGTACTAAACATTAAAGCTTAACGATTCGAAAAGAACCCCCCTTGTAAGGAACTTTGTTCCATAAATACCCCAGAATATCTTATACAACCCGAACCGATTGGCCTTTGCATCGTCAAGCCCTTGAAGGTTTCCCCCGCACATTTATGCAAATTGTTTAAAAGTACAACAAAAGCGGAAATTTTCTTTGTGTTCGTGGGCTTTTTTTCGCACTTTGCCATGGCAACCAGAAAAAGCCTTTTTCCTTTTTTTTTTTTGCATTTCTACTCCCCCCATTTTTATTTCCCCTTGAAGCAATCACAATAATAATCGAGTTGATAAATGCATATTGGCATTTCGATTTCATTGCCTGATAGAAGAAAGCCCGAGAACCACCCAACTCGACGCCACCCACCCTATATTTTTTGCATGTGCGAGTGGTGTGCGCAACTTTTGACCGGCCGGTGTCATCTTCTCCGCTTTGCCAAGCTATTTTTTGTTTCGTTTCGTTTCTCAATGAATTTGTCGAGTCTTAACCCCCTTTTGGCCGCCTCAACCCCCCTTAACCCCCTTGTGGCCCGCATCCACACGCACTGCCGCATGCGTTTGTTGCCTTTCTCTTTCACCAAACACTCACCACTCTCACCACTTTTGGTCGCGGATCGGAACTCACCACGCCCGCCGCCGGCCCCACGTTGGGCGCCATCTCTTTTGCCCTGCGCACCCACCGAAAGTTCAGTTTGGCACGGCCCTATGTGTGTGTGTGTGAGTGTCCGTTTGTTGACTCTGCCTGGAAGTAGAGGGGGTGGTTGGGGGTGATGGGAAGTATGGGGTGGTGGTGGTGCTTGGGTCGTCGCCTCGCTGCTACGGCATGTGCGCCACTGAGGTTGAGTGTGCCCCACACATATGAGGCCAAAATAATAGACCTTAAAAGTGTCTTTAAAAAGAGGATGTTCTTAAAAGCTTCATAAACCAAGATTAAATTGGAAAATATTACCTAGTTGCGACAGAAATTTTTAGTTAAGAATAGATTGATTAAAAAAACATAAAGATCACCATATTATTATGACCATTGAACAATATAAAATTATACTTTATAGAAACAAGATTGTTAAAAAAATATATAAATAAAATTCATTAAACTTTTTTGCTTTCTAAGATTATAAGCAATGAGGTCAACATATTTCACTAAAGACCATTGACTCATATGTGCTCCCGATTAAAGTCGTTGTTATCTCAATAGAAAGATGAGCAATTTCCTCTGCTCAAGAAGCACTCGAATTGCTATTATTTTGGCCCCAACTGTTCCATGTTCGTGTGTGTTTATGAAAAATTGTTCATAGTCGATGGCAGAGCGACGAAGACGAGACAAAAACGAGACAAGAATGAAAATTGTTTAGTTTACTTTATTAAAAGGCGGCAGGCAGAAGCGAGCAGAGCAACACCATGCGTGCTTTTGTATCTATGTGAGCCGCATGTATCTGTACTTATGTATTTGTTTCTCGGCTGCAGCAGACAGCTTGAAGATGGCGATAATGTCGGATTCAAATGATAATGATGATGAAAATGATGATTAAGATGGAGCACACACACTGGCTGCCAAGGAAAATGACGACGAACCCAAAGCAAAATCAGCAAAAATGGCAGCAGGCATGAGAATATATATGTGTGTTGTGTCTTCTCTTGTTTGAAGTGTTGTTTTTATTTTTGTTTGGCCTTCTCCTTTCGAGCGGAGGGGGCGTGGAAGTGGGCGTGGGGGTGTGGAGTCCCGCCCGTCTGCATGTCTGCCACATTCTGCTGACCTGTCTGTGCGTGGCTTTTAAAGGTCATTAAACACAATGGGCAAAGGAGAGATGCGATAGCTGCGGAATGTCCCGAAATAGAAAACGAGAAAAGGTCAGAGTCCTTAAAGCTTTTGTTTTCTGACTCTGGTTTTATGAGGCTTCCGTTTTGGTTTTCTCTTACTTCAACTGATAAGAACTCCATTCTTCATGCCCGATAAGATACCGCAAACTGCAATTCATCAGCAGCGAAATTTCATTAATTATTTCTGGTTTCTTCTTTACGACTCCCCCTTTATTTGTATTGCAGTGCAGTTTCTTTTATTCTCCCTCTGATAAGCATTCAAACGCGGTTTGGTTCTTTTTGGTGTGGCTCCTTCGGTGTATTTTACTCCTGCACAGAGAGAAACCCGATTTAGGTTTAAAGAAAGAACATTTACGGGAACATTTAGAGGTGACCAGTTCTACAAGTCATTAAACAACAGTCTGACATTATAAATATGTTGTTCCTGAAGAATTCGCATTGATATTTATGAGCTTTTATCTATAAATTTAATTATTTTAAAAGTCTCTTGTTTTCCCCCAGTGTGTGTTTATTTTAATCAACATTTATTGCATTTCGTTAGCTGCGATAAAAACGTGTTCGCCCACATTTGTTCGGTTTCCATGTGTCCGTCTGTGCTGCAATTTGTTCAGAAGAGTGGAAAAAAATCCACACATGTTTCAGTTTTTGTGGGTTAAAACAACATTGGCACCGGGAAAATACATACTTTTTATAAAGTTCAGGAAGCGAGCAGCTAGCGAGTGTGTTTATAGAAGCGAATTTCCCCAGAGTATTGGGAAATTATCTTCTCTATTCCATGTGGAAATTGGTCGGAAAAATTATCAGCTCTAATCAAAGTTGGCTTCATTTCGCTGATAGCCAAAATGTAGGTAAATGGGTTTTGTGACGTCAGTCGGAGTGCATTCCTAATCGCATTGGCCACGCGACCCACACAAATTAAGCCACCAAGCAGACATAGTTAGGAACACTGAGAGAAAAATTATATATATTTTTGGGAAAGATCATTTTAAAGTTTTTAAAGATTAACAGTTTTTCTAGTCATTAAATAACAAAAATTGTGTTCCTAAAGAATTCGCGTTGATTTTTAAATGGTGGTAATGGTAAATATAATAAAATATTTCTGGATTAAAAATTACAAATAAATCTATTACCGGGCCCAAAAGTTTAATAGATATTTTTGAATATTTTCTCTAAGGTCTAAAAAATATTTAATAATATTTCTCTCAGTGGAGTCACTGAATCTGCATAAGCCAGAGCTCCATTGAATTGCATGGGCGTCCTAATATGCAGTCAGTCCTGTTTTTAGCCACTCTCCTGCTCTTTGCATTTTTTTGCTGCTAACTGGGCCAAGCCTTTTTGTGAGGGGGAAAGGGGCCAAATGGAATGGAAGGTGGTTGAGGGAAGGAGGAGGGAGTTCTGCGCTTTTAGACAAACAAAACAAAACAACACAACGAAAATTCCAGTTTGCCAGGCCAAGCAAACTGTAATAATGAAGCAACTAACCGAAGAGACTAAAGGCGACAAACTTCTGGCTAAAGACAGTGGGTTATCGATAAGGAAAATTCCTTTGAGCTTATAGAACTCTAATGAAAATATTCATTAAGTTTTAGTATTGTATTTTAAACAATTGAATAGGAAGATTAGAACACCAATTCTTTATTATAAAGTAGTATTATTATAATCGGTAATAAATTTAGAAATACATTTTTAATAGTGGAACTTTAAGTTCTAGCTTCGAAACCTTAACTTAACAAATCAAATCTTGAGTTTAATGAACTCCCAAGTTCTTCAAACCAAGCTCCACTGTACCGCCAGCGTTTGCGTTGGTCCGCGACTCGATCTTTCGGCCTCCAACGGGTTGTTTAGTTTTAGTTTTAGTTGTACCCGTTTGGACAAATACAAAAACAAATAGCGGCCGGAGCAAAAACAACAACGAAAGTCAAACAAAAGGCATCAAAGAGGAAAGGAGGGGGTTGAGGGGGGAGGGGCATGCAGGGGCACACATGTGGCGGCAGCTGGACAATTTCCAAAGAGAGCGGCAGGAATAAGCCACAGTAACAACAACAACATCCGAACCAGCCTGTTTTGCCTGCTGGTAACTGATAACTGTAACCAAATCTACACTGTGAAAAAATCAAATGTGGCATCTGTGACTAGACATTTACACTGAAAGAAGTTCCCAACGATTTAAATTATATTTATAATACTACATAAAGAATACAAAATTTATATTACATTAAAGATTGTTGTGAGGCTTTTTACAATATTTTATTTATTTTAGGATTTAAAAAAAATTAAGTGTACATTTTTTATATCCAATCATTAAAAGATCTGATAAAAAATGATATTACAAAAATAAATATTTAATTCGCAAATATATTGAACCTGTTTCAAAAATAAAAGTATGAATATAAACATGACAAATACTTTTACAAGATCTCAAAGTTGGGATTTGAACACGTTTACATAAATATTAATCATCTTGAGATATTTTTGGTTCCCATTTCCTATTTCATAATGACATACATTTATTTTAATGACATTTTCTCTCCATGTACGATCGCTGACCACCGTCTAGAAGTTTTTTCTTCTAACGGCTACTTGTACAGGTATTCCCCTCCGAACTGAACCACTCGCCCATTACACTGCTCATTTTTTGTCTTGCTTAACATGTCAACGCTAATGAGTCATGGAGCGGTTCCAGCAGATACTTTTCTCTCGATTTTCTTTGTCGTTTTCCTCTCCATTCAGTGAGTTCATTTTTCGTGAATTTTTAATTGATTTTTACAACGTGAAGTAATCAGCCATAAATAGCAGTAATTGCCGCCGCACTCCCAGCATGTTTTTCCTTTGTCTCTGGGCTGTTTGTTCCCTCTTTTTTGCCTTTTCCTCTGCCTTTCCCTTTATCGCATGTGTTTGACACACTTTTCTGGGTTTCGAGTGGTAGAAAATGGGGCTGGGGGTGCAGCCATAAATCTACTTAAAGCGGCTTCCATAGTTCCTCTGCTTTTCCCTTGGATTTTCCCCTATTTGTTTATTTCGTGGTTTCTTACTATATTCTTTTTTTGCCTGTTGACTTTTTGTCTTTTTTGGTCTCTAATTCCTGAAGCTTAAGGAGCTTCCACGTTGGGGAAGAAATTATAAGGAAAATCCACCCCATGGGGTTGAAAACTGCAGTTCCTTTGATGGGGAGATTAAAGTCGAATAAAGCTGACAACTAATGACATGCCGTAAATCAATCGTTTCAGGATGCCAATAGTTATATTCGGTTATAAGGATTTTTCTAATACCATTTTGCTATCATTAATATATTGATTTTGGCCCCTTATGCCTTGTGAAAACCGAAACTTGTAAGACTTCAATCAACCTTCTTTCGACGAGTTCTTCTGCATAACTTGTTGTGGAACTTGTGCACAAACTGAATTTGGAGCAGTAACTGCAGTTTACTAACTTCTCTTATCCACCTTTTCGTAAGGAACTTCGATTGAATTTTACACTGAAACTATATAGTACTAACAAATATTTATGAGATATAATTTAGAAATAAAAGAATGATCTTTAATTTACAAAGATTTCTTATAATTGTTTCTTATAACAGAATAATGATGGATACATATAAAGATTTCGTATATTACATTCTCATAATAATCTAAATATGATTTTTTGTTTATAATAATACATAATAAATATATTTTAATCAAAAATTTAAAAATAATAACTGAAAATATTACCCTTCCTTCTTTATAAGGCGTATGAATGATAATATCTCTGTTACCCCAGGATAATAAGCCTATCAAAAGGCCATAATAAAATTCCAAGAATAGCAAAGAGCCTATTAAATCAATATTGATGGAGCACAATTTCTTTATGTGCGCCTCGTGGCTCTTAACCCACAACCTCTCTCGTACCTTTAAGCGTCAACTGGGGTTGTCAAAAAAGTCAGTTACCTGTTGAAAGTGCCGGCGTTCTTGTTTTTGTTGTTATTTTAATTGGCATTTGCCTTACCTGTCGTTCTGGACGTCTTTGTAATCCGTTTCCCCCCTTTTCCCTTTTCCCCATCACCTGCGCGCTCCAATAAAAATAGAAAGCATTGTGAGGACTGAGAACTGCCTCCTCTTTTATTTTTTCCGTTTTCGTGTCACGCCCCGTGTCACGAGCTGCGTGTCAATGAACTCACATGCAATTTGTATGGCTTTTGGGATCGAAAATGGGCATGGAAGTGGGAATCCGAATCCGAATCGGAATTTGGAAATCGAGGATTTGTATTTTTAACGCAGTGCCTCTCCGGACTTGTCTCTCCTTATTTGTATTGTTATGCCTTAATAATTTGTTTACAAACAATACGAAAAACAAAGAGAAAACGCTCTGCCTGGTTCTGGTTCGTGTTTAAAGGTTGTTTAAGTGCTGCGGGTTCCAAAAAAGAGGGATTTAAGAGGGGATTTCAAGGGGTTCTTTGTTTGCTGTTTGGCAGCTGAGGAGGGCAAACCAAAAAATAAAAAGGATTTTTATTTGGGCGTTTCCACATTGATTTTCCCTAGCTCATCTCTCATGTTCTCCATATTTTCCCATCTCTTTTCAGGATCCAGCTGGAATCTTTGAACTCATCGAAGTTGTGGGCAATGGCACCTACGGTCAGGTCTACAAGGTAAGCGAGTATTTTGTATACCTTCTATCTAATTTTATTAGCTGTTATTTACTTGCTATTTTCGTGTTCAAATTTCGCTCGTGTGAAGTTTTTATGGCTTTCTTTTCATAAGCAAATTTTCGCCCAGAGAGAGCAATGATCTCAGACATTTTCTGAGAGTCACTTAGTCTCTTTATAATTAGCAATCGTTAGACTATGCTTGACTGCGTTTCGCTTAAGTTTTTGCAGTATTTTTTTTTTTTTTTTTTGCAAAAGCGAAATGTTTTCGAGTATCTGTATCTACAGGGTGACGCCTCATCTTCCCTCTTGTTCTGGTCGCTTTAATTAGTTTGTGTCCGCTATGTTGTCTAATAACTTAAAGCGGCGAAACAAAACAACAGAAAAAATGACTACAAGCCAAAACAAAAATGCCGAGAACAGATTCTTCTCACACATTAACACATTTTTCTGGCTTTTCGCCTGCAGGGGTAATAGTACATAATAGTAGGAATAATAATAAAAAAGAATAAGATGCGAGGGCTAAGTGGTTAGTACGAAGTTTAAATACCCTTTAAAATGCATTTATCTAAAGTTTGAAGAAAACTTAAAATTTATGGCTAAGTTATAATAACCTAACCTTCAATTTGACTTAAATGCAGCCGCGAATTCTTCAGCATCAATCTTAAAACCCTAACCTATGATGCTTTTTAGATAAAGTAAATAATTTTTAGACAAAATTAGATTTATATTATTCTAAAACAAACACAAAATTTAAATTAAACGCGAATTCTTTAGCATCATTTAATACCATCTGAAAATCATAACAAAAAAATGTATTTGATTTGAAAATTGTTTAAAGTTTATCTTAAACTAGAATACTCTCTTAAAGGGTATTCAAAAACAACAGGAACAACAAGAGCCACACAATCATCATCATAATCACACAGCCTAACAATGCCTTGACTTTGTGCTTGTATTTAAATTATAAGTTTAAAATGTATCTGCAAGATACAACTGTGCGGCAGCAGCAGCGGCAGCAAAAGAAGCGGCGGCGGTACAAAAATAGACATTGCTTTTGTAAATTACCGTTAGCTGTTTGGAAAATCAGAAAGAGCGGAAAAAGTGTGGCATGCGCCGCTTGGGAGGCCAACGGCAAGTTGTTGTTGTTGCTGGTGTTGCATGTTGCTGTTGCACTTTGTGGGGGTCGCCGACGGCATCTCTGTGATGAATGCAACCAAATTGAGTTGCCGCCGCTGCTGGATTTGCCTCAAGTTGTTGTTTATCGCTTGTACAGATCCTAAAGTATTTTTATACCCTCGAAGTGGGTAATTTGATTTGGGAATTGGGTTTAAAGCTGAATTGAAAGGAGTAATTTCCAAGCAATAAAGTTTTACTACTTTGGATAAAAGAAAAATGTTAAACCCAATTCATGGAAGAAAAAATCTAGAAAAATCTGCTGTAATAGAAACTGACGTAAAAAGTTGTATTACTTTAATCTGTAATATCTTACTGATAAGAATCTTATTAAATAAACACAGAGCCACTCATTTCCATATCATCACATGATTATAGTTTCCTTGAAATCCCATCTGGTATAAGCTATGCACTAAGTTAATCATCGCAGAGTTTAAATATCTAAAGAATGAGTAATTCATTCAGTGAATTTCCATTTGAAAGTGGTGTTGAGCACGTCAGTTGAAATTTGCCTAAGTAATCTCATTTCCATATCTATTTTTATTCAATTTCTCGAAATGACCAGGCTCTTTCACGTTTGCCCTTATAAGGTTCTCCCCAGGTGGATTAAGCTCCATCGGTTACACCATTTCATGAAATTGTGCTGTCAATCAATTGACAGCTTTCAAAAGTATCTTTAATTTCATATGTTTATGGCCGCAATTTTTGGCGGGAAAAAAGGCCTGTCAATTGGTTTCGCCCACACAATTAAAAGTGGTTAGGGTTTTGCAGATCAAAGGAAATATAGATTTTTTTCGTATTTCTTTATAGAATTTGTCAAAAATATAGTACTTTTTAAATAATTAACTGAAAAAAAAAATACGAACGTGAATTCTTTACTCACCTTCAAAATAATTTATTTAGTTGAGGTAAAATAATTTTATTTTTCTTTTAAAATATACATACATAGATCGTTTGTTTTAGGTTTTATTAAGTTTTTAGGAATTGTATTACTTGTTTTATAATTTAGTAACAACCAAATAAAAAGAAAAGGCGAATTCTTTAGCAACATCTAAAATTCTTTACATAAAGTAGAGAAATTTCTTTTCTTACATTTTATTTAGTTCAGATAAAATTATTTTCTGTTTCTTTTAAGCAAGTTAGTCTTCAAAATTATTTACTGTGTACCCGCAGTTCTTTCAAAACTTGTTAACTCAACTCGGCGACGTCTTTCGCGCTCTAAGTAGTTCATTATTCCGCAGTGGCCGAGCATCATCTGTGTGAAATTAGCATGAGTAATATGCCCCCAGATACTTTGTGTATCTGAAACTGATTGTGTATCTGTAAATGTATCTGGTATCTGCATGTGACTAGAGAACGTCGAGGCACTTGAAAAGTAACGGATGGTGTCCATCCACTTGCTCGGTTTATGTCTCATTTCGTTGGCATTTATTTGGCTGTGGTTTTAGCCGACTTTACTGACTGGCCTGGTCAACCGGTTTACATTCGCTTTGGTTATTGAGAGAGGCACCTTTTTCTGCATTTTTTATATATATTTTTTTGGCCCCAGCAGCTTATCAAACGTCACAGTGTTGTGTTGACCAATTTTTGCCATTTGGCCTGCCTGCTTAATCATAATTTCATTTTGGCTTGGTTTTTTCGCCTTCTTGGGTATTTCGCACAGCATTTCATGACGATCTTTTCAGCATGACTTAATTTCATTTCTGGGAAACCAAAGCCCCATTGATTTATGGACTATCTGCTGCTGCCGTCTCCCCCGATTTTTTGTTTGTTTTGTTTAGGGCACTTCCGTTTTATTGATAACTTGATATTTGCACCAACTGCGCTGTTTGCTTTTTATCGCACTTAATAAGCTGGCCAAACTGTCGTCGTCAGTGAGTCAGAGAGGAGCTGAAATGGAGTGGCGGGGGATCGGAATCATTAGCCACATGCGGTTCCAGGGAACACGTACAAGTGCAACGTGTTAACGGCTTTGTGCCATGTGCACTGATTTTTTTTTGGTAGTGAGGGTGTTCGGGTGTGGTTCGTATAATGAGAAGTCTGACTTTAAACGTGGTCAACTGGAAATTGTGGAAGCAGCGCGGCCAAAAGGCAAAGTTCAGACAAAGAAACTTGGCGAAAAGCTTAGAAAATGCGAAAGAAATTTACTTGCGGTCTCCTATGTTTCCAAGTTCATTATAGGTTTTACTTTACAGAAAGTTAGTTGTGGAAAGAAAAAAAGTCTTAAAATAGAAATATATTAAAATGGATGTTAAAGGATTATAGATGAAAAATATTTCTTAATTATTGCAATGTTTTATTAAACTAGATTTGAATAGAACAAAATTTTAAGAGTGATATTAAACTGGTTTTGTGTGGGAGTTGATTTTCAGATTTTTATACCCGTTACTCGTAGAGTAAAAGGGTATATTGTATTCGTGCAAAAGTATGTAACAGCTAGAAGGAAGCGTTTCCGACCCCATAAAGTATATATATTCTTGATCAGGATCACTAGCCGAGTCGATCTAGCCATGTCCGTCTGTCCGTCTGTCCGTCTGTCTGTCTGTCTGTCTGTCCGTCTGTCCGTATGAACGCTGAGATCTCGGAAACTATAAAAGCTAGAAGATTGGCATTTTGCATACAGATTCTAGGAGTTCCTACGCAGCGCAAGTTTGTTTCAAAAAGGTGCCACGCCCCCTCTAACGCCCACAATCGCTTATATACGATTTTAAAAATTTCAATATTTCGGAAAAGTAAAAATGCAGTTTTATTGTGTTTATCAATACCTATCGAAATGTAGAAGAAATTTTTCAAATTGGACCATTCGTTAAAAAGTTATTCGTGTTCAAAGTTTCTATCTCCATCTCCCTCGCACTCCCTTTACCTGAGTAACGGGTATCTGATTGTCGGGGCACCCGACTATAGCGTTCTCTCTTGTTTATAACTAGAATTTAATAGTAAGAAATTTTAAGACAGATATTTAACTTGTTTTTTAAGAGAGTTGATTTTTATACCCGTTACTCGTAGAGTAAAAGGGTATATTGTATTCGTGCAAAAGTATGTAACAGCTAGAAGGAAGCGTTTCCGACCCCATAAAGTATATATATTCTTGATCAGGATCACTAGCCGAGTCGATCTAGCCATGTCCGTCTGTCCGTCTGTCCGTCTGTCTGTCTGTCTGTCTGTCTGTCTGTCTGTCCGTCTGTCCGTATGAACGCTGAGATCTCGGAAACTATAAAAGCTAGAAGATTGGCATTTTGCATACAGATTCTAGGAGTTCCTACGCAGCGCAAGTTTGTTTCAAAAAGGTGCCACGCCCCCTCTAACGCCCACAATCGCTTATATACGATTTTAAAAATTTCAATATTTCGGAAAAGTAAAAATGCAGTTTTATTGTGTTTATCAATACCTATCGAAATGTAGAAGAAATTTTTCAAATCGGACCATTCGTCAAAAAGTTATGCGTGTTCAAAGTTTCTATCTCGATCTCCCTCGCACTCCCTTTACCTGAGTAACGGGTATCTGATTGTCGGGGCACCCGACTATAGCGTTCTCTCTTGTTAAGTTTTTTAGTCGTCAGTTTTATGTATGTAGATTAAATAAATTAAATTCTTAATTCAACAACAGTATTTCTTGTCAATCTGATATCAGAACCCCTGTTCCTAAATCAACACTTAAGGAATCTCTCAAACGATCTAAGTACATATAAACGTGTTGGCATCCAAACAAATAAATAAAAATACAAAGCACAATTTCCGCAATGTTTATAAATGTTATTTTTGGGGCTTGGCTCCCGTTAGTTTGCCGCCCACACAATGAAAACAACGAGACAGCGAGTCGCCCACAGTTGTCGTATTATAATTAACATTTTTCATAGCTGGGCGAACTTTGACCCAATTACGGGGAACTCGAGAAGGAAGCGGTATGTAAGATGGATTGTAGGAGGCGGAAAAAGGGGGAGGGGCTTCCAGTTGGAGACAGACAAGTGCAGACAGCAAGACACAATACATATTTATGAGCAAGACATGATAATAAAGCACGCAAGCAAATAAATGGGGGAAAAATAAGAAGAAAAAAAATACAAAAATTAACCAACGGCGCAGGCGCAGCCAGGCAGAAAGAAGAAGCAGAAGCTGAAGAGGCAGAAAAAACTGCATTGCAGGGCAGTCAAGAAAAATAAAACACGACAAGCGAAACATGCAAAATACATTAAAGCCAATAAACAAATCAAGCAGGAAGCTAAAGCAAAAGCAATAGGAAAAGGCAGCGAAATACAGAGAAGAAACTCTATAGACACACTCAGACTTCAGACTCAGACCCATAAAAAAGGCAGCAATTAGTGCACGAGTACCCAAAAAAGCATAAAAGGCTCTCTCAATGTCACAGAGCTAAAAAAGTGCCGAAATAAGAAGAAATAAAAACTAATTAATTATTACGCAAATAGTATTTGTTGGGCAGGCTCCAAAACACATTCAACAAACACAAGTCATTGACACGTTCCCACAGTGGGTACACACAAAGAAAAATTATATATATTTATGAACAGTAATCTAATCTTTACTAAAGTATTTAATCTAATCCAAGTCCCCTTAAAAACCTTATGGGTGCAATGTGATTAACACCTGTAGGTATGTTGGTATTATTTTTCAGAATATTCCTCAAACATTTTTTTCTTTTAACTAAAAGATATATGATTTAATATTTTGAAATGATATGGTATGATATATTATAAAATGATATAATATATTATGATATGATATGATATATTATGATATAATATGATATAATATGATCAAAATTTATTGAGAAAAAATTAAATCATCAGTTTGTAGATGGAATATTAATACTTTTATATAAATGGATTACATTTAGTCACATTTTATGATCTTAGAATTTATTTTTTAAAGTTGAAACTAACATAAAATTTGTTATGGGATTTTACCTTATGATCATAAAATTATATCTTCAAGTTAAAAAATCCCAAAAAGTTTTGTAGATAATATTTGTAATGCTTTTTTCTACATATTAAAGTTCTAAATTCCCTACATCTTTTTTTTATTAGTGTAGCTTAGTCTCCTTTCTCTTTCCCTGCTTTACAAATATTTAAATGATTCCTCTCTGTATCGTTAACCATTCCCTGCATTTTCTGCGCTATTTCTCGCTCATTGTATTTTTAGAGGTTCACTAACTTTGCGCGTTTGCTCTGTTTTTTTTTTGGTTTTCGGTTTTCAGTTTTCAGCTTTTCGGATTTCTGATTTCGGGCTTTCTGCTTCGCTTTGTTCGCTTAATTAAATCTCTAGCCCTGACACTTTTTTCATTGACAAGGCAACCTGTATGTAACCGGCTCCCTTCCCCCGGCACTTTTAGTGAGCCAAAACAATAAATGCGATTTTGGGTTTACGTTTTGCGTTTTCGAGTGTTTTCGCAAAAAAGAAAAGGCATTTTTTGCTAGCCGCAGCAATCCAACGATGGGAAAGTCTTCGAATTGAAGTTGAGGTGGGGGTTCCGAAGAGCTGGAATATATAGCATATAAGATATAGATATGCAGATATGTGTGGGCAACCACTAACGACCTTGGGAAGTTGCCTCTTCTTCTTCTTTAACGCCCGGTGAGTTGGTGTCGAAGCTGCTAAGTTATGCATTTTTTATAATCTGTCTGCGTGGGTTGCTCTTTTTTTTTTGTTGTTTTTTCTGCTCATCAGCTTTTATTTATTTTTTAACAGCTTTTGTTTTTGTTTTTGGCTTAAATTATATATGCATGTTGGAAGTTGAAAATTTATCACTTTCGAAGGCGGCGTGTGAAATTTTTGTGGTCTGCCTTCTCCCAGCAAAGTGAAACCACAAAAAAGTCTATTAAAAAATGGGCGAAAAAAAGTTTGATCAAAGGTCGGGGTTTTGTGGGCATTAGGAAAAGCAAAACAAATGTTGAATTGCTAATTGGTTCATTTAGAGTACCAGGAAAAGCAGCTTAGCAAAATATTCGGAAATGTATTTATGGATTTCTGTTTAACAGGGGAATCCATTTCTTTTTTATGTGTTTATCTATGATTCACTTAATAAAGCAAATGGTTAGATGTTTCGTGGAACTGATATTATAAGATCTTTCAAAACAATAATAAATTTGTAAGATATATGGGCTGTTAAAATATCTTATCTTTCTCCGCCTAGTTTTATAATATCATAAATAATCCAATTCTATTTTCTGTTAACCAAGAAACACAATTTACGTTTAAAGCATTGGATCTATAGTTTCGACAATTGATGGACAATTGACCTACTTTACCAAAAAACCAACTTTGAAACCAATATGACCAAATTACCGCCCACAAATCAGCAAATGAGATAACTCTATTTATCTTTATGTTTGGCCATTATTCAGCAATTGCCACAAGTATGCCTGTTTTTTCGTTACAAGGTTAACTTTGGCAATAAGCAAATGTTTTAATATTTATGGCTTGATTAAATATGCAAACATTTCGCTGATTACTCAGAGATTGTTTTTAATGGAATTTCATGATGATTTCGTTGGTTTAGTTTTGTTTTTCGCCCCCTTCTACTTTTTTTAGCTGAACAATTAATTTATGAGTGAAAGTTTTGTTATTTTGCATGCATAATTTGCTGCAAGCAAGCAACAATGAAAAGCCTTTGTCTTTTCCCCAACTGCCAGGGAATTGAACTTATCTAACTCATGATATATAGTAGCCTTAGCTTCTTCAATAGCGGACCCTTATCTGCATATTGACTTACAATGTGACATCGGAATATGCATTATAGTATTGTATATTGTCCCATGTAATTGTGCACACAATCTCAATCTGTTGGGGGAACTAAAAAACGAGAATAAAAAGCGAACCCGTTGACCCGCAGTCGTGTTGCGGTTGGAAGTTTCTCTCTATCTTTCCGCTTAATTCATTTAATTTCCAATTACCGAAATGGGGATCGCAATTTGACAGCTCCAGAGGGACGACACACTCTCGCTCTCAATTAATTAGAATAAAAAAAAGCGGGAAGTAATAATACACACCCCTATATGATGAGAACTTTTCGAATAAAGGAAACCGGAAAATGTTGACACGCAAAAGTGACGTCATTATCTCGCTTAAACAACACACATTATTTGTATTTTATTATAGACCCACAAACATACACACCCATTTAAATATTCCCCCCCCCTCACATTTGCCAAAATTATCTCTTGACACTGTTTCATCGACCGCTTATCTCTTGGCAAATAAACACTTTGGCTGTCAACAATGAAAATAGATTCAATGACTCAATTTTCAAGATATATTGGTATATTCCAACTGATAAGACAATTTGCCCATGCAAATTGTTCTTGTGATTGCCAGTCGACGACTAATGCTTGGTAAATCTAATGAATAACCAATAATTGTGCTGGTAATTGATTGTGAAATAGGGGAAAATTGTTCTGATTACGAATGTGGGTAATCGGTAATGGTAATGGTTATAAGAAGTGGTTGAGGGATTTTTAGAATTTTGGTTTAGATTTTTATGTCTATCCGTTTTGGCTACAGTATGAACCTCCCCTTTTTTTGGGCTGTCATTATATTATATTAGATTGATGGGCTTGGAAATCTTAGAAAAATTATTTCTGTTTGACGGGGATCTCATCTCAATTATTGTCAATATTCTTTTTATACAAATTAATAGTAGTGTTTGAAAATTTCCATGTAGGTTTAATTTGCTTTAAACCCCTAAAATATTCCCTGGAAAAACTCAATTTATTCTCAGCCAATTTGTCTAGACATCTGTTTCTGGCGATGTCCTATAAATTTGTAAACGGTAAATGCCAAAATTACATTTTACCCTAGCACTTTGGCTGCGAAAAATAACTGGCACATCAAACAACAAACTTTGACTAACTAGGTTAACCAGGTGGAGAGGCTAACAGCAGCGCAAACCTGGCAATAATACAGAATGGAAAGCTTTTTCAAACACTTTGAACTCGGGTTTTCCTGGCGCTACGTTGCTGTGCTGCTCTCCACTCGAACTCACTCACTCAGACACACTCCTCCTCCTCATTTTCCTTTTCCTCCTGACGGCTGGGAAAATTCAATTTAATGAAATGCAGCCAAGTGCTAAAAAGCCTGTTAAGTGGTTCAATGAAAGAGCGAGAGGGACGCGTAGAGGGAGTAGAGCGGATAGAGCGGCGGGGTAAATGCAACTATTGGCCCGTCTAACCTTTGACCCACACCACAACCGACCCACAGCGGATAGGAAAGCACTTCGAACGCTGCTGACCAATTGTGAGCCATATATATCTGGGGATAAATTTAAACAAAAATTTCAAGCACTATTTCGCCTTCAATTGGCGTTTTATGAGCCAGCTGCAAACACTCGCACACCAAACGAGATATAGAAACTTGGATCCAGATTCCAAATACAGTGGAACCTCTATAGGTTACATTTTCCTAGGTCGAAAGATCAAAAATCGGAAAAACCATTAATCGTAATATTCCAAAACTTAAAATCTAAATAAAATACTTACAAGTACAGTTGAAATAGTTAGTATTTTTTCTAGTATTTCTAGTAAATTATTTAAATCAACCAAAAATATATAAAATTTCCATCTAAATTCAGTAATACCCAAACGATAATCCTATCGATGTTCCACTGTATTCCACTCACGGGAGGGGTATACTTAAAAGTTTTTAAACTGCTCGCCGGGGCAGCACAACAAAAACTTTGATTACCCGAGTTAATTAACGAAACTAACAACAATTGGTAATTGATGAGCGCTAACCTTCCGAATGCCCCCTCTTTCCCCCGCCGCTGCCCTCTTAACCCCCCAGCAGCCCACCTAATCACCTTTCAAATGGAGTCTACAAATTTGCACACTGATCAACTGGCAAAAAGCAGAAAAAATAGCGAAATGTATAAAAACTATGCACAAATGTTGCGTAAGTTGGCCAAACGCAGCAGCTGTGAGTTGCATTAGGTGCTCAGAAACTGGAGGTTCCCAACTCTGTGGGCCAGTGGGGCAAATTGGAGGCTGCCTTGCCACTCGGTGGGTTTTTATCGGGTTGGTGGGTTACTTATGATACCACATACCATACATGTATGAACCTTACTTACTCACTTGACGCATCGCACGGGCGTGGTGCTGTGGTTTTCTATTCGTATTCGGATTCGTATTCGTGTTGTAATTGAATTGCCTTTGCGGCTGTGTGGGAGCTCCAAGATTCAGTTGGATTGAGTTGCCACAATTAATATGCCCACAAAGCTCAATGAAAGGTGGCAAGAAGTGAAAAAAAAGAAGTGGTAGTACAATGCGGTTTGGTTTCCTTTCGGCTTGATGTGGTTGGAACTCCATGGTTTTGGGTTACTCAATACCACCGGTGGCAGGTGGGTGGCTCCATCTCGTTGTCGATATAATTTGCATGGAAATGGGAGAAGTGGAACGGGGGAAGTTGGAAGAGAACCTAGTTTATTACAGCTTTTTCAGTCTATGATATGTTAATAAATTAGAAATCAGTAAGAAAAACAAACGCGAATTCTTAAGAAGAAGTGGAATTTATCGTTAGTATCGATGTCTATCGAAAAACAATGAAAAAAATCGATAGTATCGAACATCCCATAATATAATTTTTAACCATTTTATTCTATCTTATTCAGGTGATTTCCTGCTTAAGTTCTAGAATCCCCTATGATCTTTGCAATAAAGTGGCTTTATATCTTTTTGTTTCCCTTTTGCGACCTATATCTTTATTTCCTATTTTTCCTGATTCCAGTTCTCGGCTAATCTATTAAAACATTTCCATTTCCTCTTTTATATTCCTCTATACGTATCATCGTATAGAACACATGTTTGCCCGGTTCATCAACATCAGTGGGGATTTCTGGCCTTATCGCAGGCAGAACACAATTTTTTCCAGCTAACTCTCTATCTCACTGTTCTCCACCGTGCATATACACTCTATATATGAAATACATTTCCCTTTCTCCTCTTTGTTTCAAGCGATTTGCGTGCCAAGTTGAGGCAACTTAAAAAAACATGTCCGAAAAGTTGATCTTTTCGGGCCATTTTATAGGGGAGGCACTTGACTTGACTGCATTTTTTTCTGCCTCTTATGCAACGTCAGTTTCCGACTTGCGTTTATATATTTATTTATTTTTTCCCTCTTTTCTGTTATCAGCCAGCTTGCAGACTAAAATCATATTTTTTCTGTCAGCGTCTGTTGCGAATTTTTCTTGCATTTTTTCCGCCGGGATTTTTGTCGACAATTTACACGACTCGCATAGTTTCCGAATCGGAGGTAGGGGGTAGGGTAGGAGTGAAGTTTCCAAAACAAGATATTGCAAATGCTTTTCTTACGTACACTTTTTACGATCTGCTATATACAATGCTTATGAGAATATTTTTTTTCGACCTGATTATGCACTTTTTTTTGTTTTCTTATAAGACATTAAGGGGTTTTAGGGTGGACCTGTAAGTTTTATATATAAAGTGCAAGTGGAATCAAGGGATGAACATCATGTTTGGATAGGAAACTATAAATTTACATTTTAATTTTTTTATTTTTAAAATATAAAGTAATATTATAGTGGTAAAAAATTCGATTTATTAGAAAATTAATTCTCTTTTTCTTAGAAACTCTTAGGAAAAATATTGTAGTATGATTGTTGTAGAAAGAAAGATAAATATGTTATGTTTATTTTCTTAAATACTTTGTTGTTAAAATCTGGAAAACTCTCCCTATAAAGGTCCACTCTATAGAGTGCTATAGCACCCAAGTATCTGTATGTTTGTGGCATATCATCGGGTTGATTGTTTTATTGTTTGGGTTTCTTTTCACGCTTGATTTTATTTGCGCTCGGATCCGTATCCGTATCTGTTTCTGTTTCTATATCTGTGAGTGTTGTTGTGACTGTGAATATATGTAGGTATGCCCGGTATATCTGACAGATACTCGTGCTCGGTGTGGTAATCATAAACCATCTCTTGTGCATAGGTAGGCAAATCCAGGCCCGAACATCGGACAGCTGCAGCACCAGTCGAGCGAACTGAGTTCCATTCCATTGTTGACTTTACCTTTAAAACATTTTCACATTTTGATTATATTACAAATTCAGCGATTTTTCTTTTTTTTCTTTCGGTCGGGGGCTTTATATGGCAAAAGGCTTGTCGTCGTCGTCGGTCGTCGTCAGTTGCTTTGTTTATTTGTTTCTGCGGATTGTTTAGCTCTATTTGCTTTTGGGCTTTTAAGAAGAAACCGAAGGGAGGTGGAGAAATGCCTGGGGAGAGTGCGACTGCACTGAGTACTGAATACTGAGTGATTCACAAATATTTTTCTTTGTATTAATTGCGGCAATCATCTTTCTTCATCGATTACTTAGATATTTTGAGTTCGCTCAAAAATCAAAGACACCAGTTTTCTGGTAAAATGTACATGCAACACCTGCTAGAAATTTCCCTGCCATAATTTTTTTAGCCTGTCTAATCGATTTCTCTCTGCACAATTTCGTTCTTTTCCACAAGTCAGGCTCCATTAGTGCATGTCATTAATTTGCATAAAATCTGCAGCACAGTTAGAATCTGATGATGATGCGATGATGGCCGAGAGCTTCTCCGGCTCCTCCCGCTTGGGGTTTTTAATAACATTTTGATAGAATCTAGCCATGGTGTAACGCCTCGTCTAACTAATCAATAAGCGGAAAGAAAATGACATGTTTTTGCAAAATGATTTATGGAATACACTAGAATTTCGATTAGTTTTACACTGTTCATTTTTGTTTATGTTTAAATTTTATGTTTTATTTATCTTTTAGAATATATATTCTATAAAAGCGATCCTAAAAAGCTTTTTTAATGAATAACGCGAATTCTTCCACAAAAAGTGCAAAGATACCAAAAAAATAATTTTAGTATTATTTTCATGTAAAAAACCAATAGAACTTCCAATCTTATTTCCTAGTATTAAACAAACACTTTACAAAACCCTAGGTAAAACTTAAAAAACCTCCATAAAAAGTTCCTAAAATACAGCCATCAACCTGAAGCCATTACAGATATAAATCAGCGAACCGATAGAATTTCCAAAGTGTTTTCCCCCTGTGGGTTGGCAAACTAGAAACCAAATCGTAATCACCCTCTTAAAGAGAACATCGAAGAGCCGACGGGCAACATTTCATACCAAACCATACCATCTACCATCTCATAGCAGCATCGTCATCGTCTGACTATCGTCACTTAAATTGTTATCATCTCTCGTTAAGCATTTTGATTTATGGATGGGGCCGCAGCAGGCAGCATCAGCCTGATGCGATGCTCCTGCTCACTCAATTAAAACTGTATTAAATGTAAAATGACTTTAAAAGCGGCTTAGGCGACACAAGACAGCCATCCGCAGCGTAGATGCGATGGCATCTCCCAGATGCTGGGAGCAGTTTTTAAACTAAAGCCAGTAACCGGTTGGTCAGGACAACTCAATCTTGGCCGGAAGAAGGGGGTAGTAGTGGTGGAGAATAAAAAACAATTTGCGAGTTTGATTAAAGTGGCAGGCTAATTGAAACTAGTTGGGGTTGGGCTAAACACCAGCTCTAAACACCAAAGATGCAAACGTGACTGGAAAACTTTAGGGAAATAATTGGAGCTTTAAATCTCTATAGAGACGAAGTTTGCATTAAGGATCTAGGAAAAGCCAGAAATTAGAGACTAGTGTTCTTAATTAAGGAGTTCTTAACTGTAGAGGATTGTATTTAGGTCATTAAACTCTAAAAACCTCTCATTTATTGGTTTACAAATTTTATTGATTATTGTAAAATATACAATCTTAAATGTAGACTGTTTATTTGAAACTAAGAACAACGCTGCTGTCTTATGTTTACTGAAATGGAACTATTGTGCTAAAAATAAAGTTATTTGGAAATTCGAATTAGTATTTTTACATGACCTTTAAGACCTTACTCAACCTCAAGTGTTCTTTAACTTAGAGGATACAACACTTCTAGAGTTAACATGATTTTTTCTCAGTACCTCAATCTGTTTTTAGTCATCCCCTTCCAGGCCTTGAATTAGTCACCTTTGTGGCGCTCTTGAATAGATATTTGCGGCATGTTTACCTTAACTACTTGACACACTGATTGAGCAGACACATTACCCCACTCGAGGTTGATGCTCCTCTCCAGACGGCAGAGTTCCCTGCCCTCCACTAGCTACTCCACTCCTCTCCTCTCCACTCTCCACGTTGCGTTTCGTTCTATTGTTTGATTCCATTGGAGTCGTCGATGATGCTGTTGCGGCTGCTTTTGTTTACTTAATCACTTTTTATGCGTCGCAGTTGGTTGACGCCTGGCGGCAGAGGCAGAGAGACCCACAGACTATATAAAATATATAGAATATCTATATGGCTCCGCTGCACTAGCCAACGCCTCCATGGTCGTCGTCAGCGTCATCGCCATCGTCTTGATGTCGTCGCGAGAGCATAATGGAGGGTGCTGAAGTGCAGTAAACAGCCTCAATGCCGTAATGAACCGAGTTCTGGAAGGCCTGACCTCGATCATTGCCAATGCTCAAGACCAAATCGGTTCAGATTCTTGCAACTAAAGAGGTTCTAAGCTTTTACATATTTTTTTTAATAATCGTACTTACCATTTCCGCCTTTCTTTTTCCAGTAAATGTATATGGAAAGATAAAGAAAATTATTAGCAATGGTTTGAAGAACTTAAATTTCCTGCGGTATATATCTTATTATTTTTGTTGTGTTAGCTTACAAAGATGCATTCATCAAATTAGTTTAAATTCCCAGAAAGTTTCGTTTTACGACTTATATGACCTATAAGAAAAACAAAATTCGTCATTTGGCTTTCTCTATTTTGTGTGAAGATTCTGTCTATATCAAATGTCATTTAAAAAAAAACCATTATTAATGGAAAAAACATTTTCTTAAAAATAGTTATATTATAAAACCTTAAAAGAAATAGAAAACATTTCAAGATTTTATGAAATAGTTTAGAAACATTTTATTGATGGATAAGAACAAACAGAACTCGTCATTTGGTTTCTTTTTTGGTGTGAAGATTAATTATATATCAAAAAATTCTATAAAAATAATAAACATTATTCATGTAAAAAACATTTCTTAAAATTAGGAACTGAATGAAAACCTTTTTCTGAAACAGCTTTTAAAGAGGGAGTGGAAATAATTGTATTGCTTCTTAAATTATATTTTATGAACCTTTTATTACTACAGATTACTCACCCGATACTCTCTTTCTTCCTTTACAGGGCCGCCACACGAAGACTGGTCAATTGGCTGCCATAAAGGTGATGGACGTCACCGAGGACGAAGAGGAGGAGATCAAGCTGGAGATCAATGTGCTAAAGAAATACTCGAATCACCGCAACATCGCCACCTACTACGGAGCCTTTATCAAAAAGTCACCGCCCGGTAAGGACGATCAGCTCTGGCTGGTGATGGAGTACTGTGGCGCCGGATCTGTAACGGATCTGGTCAAGTCCACCAAGGGTCAGAGCTTGAAGGAGGAGTGGATAGCCTACATTTGCCGCGAAATTCTGCGCGGCCTGAGCTACCTGCACTCGAACAAAGTCATCCATCGCGACATCAAGGGGCAGAATGTGCTGCTCACCGACAACGCGGAGGTGAAGCTGGTGGACTTTGGTGTGTCCGCCCAGCTGGATCGCACGATAGGCCGGCGCAACACATTCATCGGTGAGCTGAAATGAGTCACCTGCCGTCTGTCGATCCTACCTGCTAAACTGGTCTCTCTTTATAGGTACTCCCTATTGGATGGCCCCCGAGGTCATTGCCTGCGACGAGAATCCCGACGCCACGTACGACAATCGCTCCGATCTGTGGTCGCTGGGCATCACCGCTCTGGAGATGGCTGAGTCACAGCCCCCGCTCTGCGATCTGCATCCGATGCGCGCCCTCTTCCTGATTCCGCGCAACTCGCCGCCCAGGCTCAAATCGAAGAAGTGGTCCAAGAAGTTCCACGGCTTTATTGACACGGTGCTAGGTGAGTCATCTCAGCATCTTCTTTGACTCATCACCCCTAACTAATCCCTTTCGATTTCCCCGTTTCCAGTTAAGGACTATCACCAGCGGCCTTACACCGAGAACCTGCTGAAGCACGCCTTCATCAAGGACCAGCCCACAGATCGCCAGGTGCGCATCCAGCTGAAGGATCACATCGATCGCTGCAAGAAGCGCAAGCAGGAGAAGGAGCGCGAGGACTATCGCTACTCGGGCTCCGACAACGACGACGACGAGCCGCAGCTGGCCGGTGAGCACAGCTCGATTGTCCAGCAGCCGGGTGGCGATACGTTGCGCCGCAACTTCCAGCAGATCCAGGAGGGACGCCTGGCCGCCGAGCAGCAGCAGCAGCAGCATCACCTGATGGCCCAGGCCCAGGCCCAGGCGGCTGCCGCCCATGCCGCCGCCCAGGCTCAGGCGCAACTCCAGCAGCAGCAACAGCAGGCGGCGGCGGCGGCAGCAGCAGCGGCCCACGCAGCGCAGCAGGCCCAACAGGCCGCCCAGCAGCAGGCGCAGGCACAGCAGCCGCAGCAGAATCGTCAGCCGAAACCGCCATCGGTAAGGAGAAGGGTCCTTCTGGGATCTAACTATTTCTTGGGTTGCTCAAATTTGTTAGAAATCAAGATCTCAATGGTCAATCATAGCATAAGTATTTTTAAAAATGTTTAAGTACGCGAATTCTTTAGTTTCTAATGGTTAGGCATCACATTGAAATTCTTCAGTCCTGAATGATTATTCATCACATAATAATGAATACAAATATTTTATCCTGCAAATTCTGCAGCTCTCAAGAATATCTTTACAAGAAACCTCGAATTCTTTAGATCTTGATGATAAAGCATCTCCTAAATATTTGTACTGCGATTATGTTATTATTTTTACAGTATTCATTTATCAATTAAAAACGATTTCTAGTCATAGGTTGGGATATTTTGAGGGTTTTACTTAAAAACGAAATTAATTATCTGAAAATTCCCTTTACAGCGTCAGCAGGTTGAGGAGCCCGGACCGCCAGCACGGCCGCCACAGCGCCTGATCGTGGTGCCGGATCCGCCACACGCCAATCGGCCATTGCCACCGACCCCCAAGTGCGGCGAGCCGGCGGGACAGACGCCGCAGCAGCAGCAGCGCAACTCGCAGAATAACTTCAAGCCATCGGTGCGTATCGGGCGTAGATTAACAACAGCGAAAGGGCAGGGCCGATAAGGCGGCGGCAATCGGGAAATCCGATCTCAAGGGGAGGTCTCCAGAGCAATGACTTTCTGTGTTGGGTGGGGAGGGAAAGCATATATTACTTATAGTTAAAGGGGTTTATCCCCCAAGGATGCTCTGTGTTTCTGTACCCCGTAATTTGTAAACCCACCGCCCCCTCGTTGTAGTTTGATTATTATACTTTTTGACCCATATTTTGTATACCATGTAAATGTCGATACCATACCATATCTTATCCTAATTTATATCTCTTTTATTTTCATGTTATGTGCGCCTACATAATCTATAAATATCAATTATATATATACCATATAATACCAATATGCATTGATAAACCCGTATATATTATCTGCGTAACTCTCGATTTATGATTTGACTCATGTGTACATCATCCCGTTGCGCCGTTAAACCAACGTATGATTTCCGAACCGTACACGATTACAACAACAAAACGAAACACTTGATATTATAATAAACACAACAACAATCATGACAACAGTTACCACCAAGGAGACCTGAGGTATGTCCTACGATTGATTTTCAGTTTGAAGCCTGTCGCATCTTTTCTGTTTTGTTTTACTGCTTGAGTTTCCTATAAAGTTTGCATACATTAAAATATATATAGAGTGTGTTTCAGAACTAAAAATGCGTTAAATATATTTAAAAGATTTTATTAGCTGAAAGTTCTGCAACGCACTCTATATCGATTGTTTTCCATTTGTGTAACCCCCTGAAAAAACCCCCTTTCGGACCTTAGTCAAAATTACTACAATGGAGGTACACAAAACCCACCTTGTAACTCTCCAAAACCCAAAATCAACACCTTTTGCACGTGCCACTTGTTAACTCAACTTCTAAAGGTTCCCTAACTCAACTGATTGACTAACCCCTACCTCAAAAGTAGATTGATACCTGAAGCATAGAGTTAACCGTTCTTGATTGATGCGTTTCTAATGCTGTTTCGAAATGGAAATATCCAAAACAACCCACTAACGTAGATAAAGACAACTAACAACCGAGCTTTCTAACCGATTTGCTGGATCCAAATGTGTTTGATCGTTTTTATCTATAAGTACCGTGTATCGGAGGAAAAACCAATCTAATGCTCTCTTACTTTTCGTTCCCATTCCCAATCGATATAAAAAACTGAAAAAACTGTGGTATCATGTGCAATTCCAACAAAATATACACACAACACACAAAAACTACACACACACAAATCCTCCTGCCCCTGAAAACAAAAAAAAAAAAAAAAAACAAATGTATTGTAAAACTGTAGGATCATTTGGATGTGTTAGCAGCACAATTAAGTGAATTGGGCGTGGTCTTCTCCCAACAGCCACAGCCGCAGACAGCCGCCGGTGGCCAGGGATCCCAGCAGCAGCAGGCGCAGCCGGAGGCGCCGCCTCGAAACAATCGCCAGTCGAGCGGGCTGTCCTCCTCCGGCGGATCGTCGGCATCGGGAGGCGTTAGCTCCTCCAAGCCCGCTGCCGCACTGCCACAGCAGTCGAACAATCATCTGGGACAGCCGGTGAATCCGCTGGATCCGTTGGACAGCAGCGATTCGGACAGCGAGCCGGATGAGCCCAACGATCGGGCCAGAAACGATGGAACTCTCTTGGCCAGCGATCCACCCAAGCCGCTGTAAGTACAGAAACAAAAAGAAGGGGCGTGGCAGTTTGCAGCAAAATTCCACAAATCGAAGATGCAAAGTAGTTCACAGTTGAAAATTTAAAGACAGGGACCGCAATTAGGAATTTTTTAAATATTTTATAGAAATTTTATTTCATTTTTAGAGTTATTGATTTTAAAATACAAAAATTTGTAATTTTAATTTATTATTCGCCACAGAAACACTGTGTGTGTTGACAGAACGGTGGCAGAGCTCCGGTAGCCGCGGCGCTGCCAACTCGGTTTTAATTTGTATTACCGTAATTTACTCTAAAAAATGTAAAAATCTTTAATTTCCGTTTAAATTAAATCTCGGAAATAAATAAAAATCTCCTACAAATGGATAATATTATTTCGGTTCATAAGATTATCGCTTTTTTCAGCTATACCTAGTTGTATAGTAAATTCTATTTCCGTGATTAGGCTGTTATTATATAACATTAAAACCTATTTGCGGTTCCTGCTTAGGAAGAACACATCATCTGTCTCTCTGAAAACTAACCCGACTTCACAACATTCTTGTCTCTCACTTATTTGAACACCCCATTAATTACCCACCTACCTACACCTACACCCAAAAAACAACCACTCCCATTTCATATCCATTTGAGAACCACAATTTGCCGCCCCTTTTTTCGTTTTCGATTTGTTTTGGCTTGCCTTTTGCGTTTTTTGGTTTTCGTTATGTTCAGACCCGAATTTTCGTATAGGCCCGGTTTGGGACCCGTCTCCGAGGACGCCAATACGACAACGCCCCTGAGTCATGGCAGCGGTGGGCCGCCCAACCGCCCACTGCCACCCACGCCCGATGACGACGATCAGGCCGGAGATCGAACTCTGATCATGAAGCGCGTAAGTAGTACATCCTACATTCCCCCCTAAAATCAACTTCTATATCCCTACATATGCGTATGAAACTTTGTTTAGTTTAGTTTATAGTTTTTTCAAATATTTTTTCCGATGAGATGCAAATCAGTGAAAGTTAGGAGAGGAATATTATATGCATTGTACAAAAAACTGTAAACAAGCTTTTATAGGGTTTAAGGTCTGCCAACCCAAAAAAAAAAAAAAACTAAAGATTTAAACTAAATCCAAAACAGAGTAATATAAACTAAGTTCAACCTGGTTGTGGTTCTCTAAATTAAAAAAAGAGTTACTTAAGACTAGCTTAAAATATGATTTGATTTTCCTACTAAATTTATTTAAATTACAAATTAATCTTGATATACATTTTTTATAGTAACAGTGTGAAATCTTTTTCGTGAATTTTTCCTTTCTTTTTGTACAAATTTATTTTCCAAATTTTTTCGTTACCTACGTTATTCTGTATATTTTTTCTGATTGAGCCATGTGTGATGTTGCATCTATATAAACATAAATGCACTGGTGCATAGAATGTTGACACGATCGAAGAATATTGTACATACATATATTGAATATATGCACATTTGCACACACACCCCAAATATATATATCATTCGAATATTTCTGGAATATCTGAAATATTTAGTAACCTACTACTGGAATGTGAAGAGCAGAATTCATGAAAAACTTTCCATGCTGTGTTGGTGGGTGGGGTCGAACCTCAAAAGGTCCCTCTCTTTTAATCGTTAAATTTAGAAGCCTCCTCCTCCAAGTATATATATTAAAAACAGACCAACTTAACACCAATTCTTCTCTTGCTGCGTACTCACAACTACAACAACAACTACTACTCCTCCCTGAACCTGAAAAATCCATGAAAAACTCAAAAACAAAATAGAAACTAGAGCAGAACATAAACCGCCTGCAAAAGTCCGCCTCCACATCGCAGGCCAATGTGACTCCATCGCGTCGAGTCGTGGGTGATGAAAACAATTTGCTGAGGGATTGGGACTTTGATCGGTTCTTCCCGAAGAATGGTGGAAGCAACGCCTCACGGGGCAGTGGACGTGCTAGTCCCACCACCACTGCCAGTTTGAGCCGAAGCTCCCAGCTGAGTACGCTGAAGGTGGAGACGAAGCTGCAGAGGGCCAGTGTGGCGGAGGCCATCACGAGACCCGTGCCCAGGGGTTATCAGCCACTGAAATCGACGGCGGAACCAAGTGCCAGCCAAAGTATTGCCAAAGAACAAGGATCAGCAGGATCAGGAAGCAGTGGTAGCTCCAATTCCACGGCGCACAAGCGACAGGACTCGGATTCCCGACTGCCGATGAATTTTGTGCGTGGTTTTCGACGTGAAAACTCGGATTTCTTCCCGCTCACCAAGCGACACTCGGCGGTGCTGAGTGGTTCGAGTAATTCCGGAACTAGGACAGCTTCGGGAACGGTGTGGCTCCCCCAACACAGCCCATTCCTGCCCAGCGATCGAGTGTGGTGTACCAAAGGAACAGCATTTACAACAGCAGCATCAGCAGTAAAAGCAAGGAGAATGCGCTACCAGGAGGAACCACTGCCAGTGGAAAACCAGGAGCAACTGCTGCTGCAATTACTACTCCAACTACTACTACTGCCACCAAGGGAGCTGCTCCGAAACCCTCCAAATCCCTGGCCAGCTTTAATTTCCTGCGACCCCGTCGCGAAAAGACTGAATCCGTCATTGTGCTGCAAAATGCTGCCACTCGCGCCCAAAGGCAGCAGCAACTGCAACAGCAACAGCAGCAACAGCAACTGCAACAGCAGCAACAGCAACTGCAGCAGCAACAGCAGCAGCAGGTAAACGTTCTCAGCTCGCACAAAAAACAACCAAATCAACAACAGAGAGGCAAAACATTTATTCCAAAAAAATGCTGCGAACATAACTCACCAAAAAGAATATTTTTTACAAAAATATTTATCCCATTAAATTGTGTTTTGTCTTGGCGCCAGAAAACGTAAACCAAACCCAAACTACCCAAAAAATAAGGCTGAAATATACCATTTGGCTCGCTACTTCCATACTCACCACATCCACACACACACACGCACTCTAAAAACTAATAGCTCGTAAATAAAAAAATCCAAAATAGTACACACCATTTGTTGCTAATCAAAAAAACAGCTGGAGATTGTAAAAAACATTTAGGGCTAAACTAAAAAATATGTATTTCCACTTTTCATCGCTTGAGCATGTTTAGTTTTATTTGGTTTTTTATCTTTAATTAATTGCATTCTCATTTGTTTTCGTTTATTTAAATTTCGTTTATAAATCAATCAAAGCCCACGCCATTTTAGGTCTTAAGCTAACCGCAACCGTAATTAAGGCCATCTGAAATAATGCTTAAGAACTCTGATTAACAAATGCAAATAACCGGTAGACAGTCGAAAATCGGTAAACTAATCTAATGTATATATCTATAAACCCCGGAAAAGAAGAGGCAAAAGTATCGAATGCTAATGAGATCTCAAGTTTTAGTACCCGTAGTGGTAGTGCAGGTTGAAGCTATCCTAAACTTCCTGTTTAAATGTTAATAATACGGTGTCGATAAGCTTTTATGATTGAATTTTTGGTATGCGAGGCAGCTAAGGGATTAGAGCTTAAAAATTATCGATATTTTCGATATTTTCAGTTTCTCAAGCTCTATTTGGAATCGTTTAAAAAAGTTAAATAATAAACAACGTTTAGTTCTGAATTATTTGGTTTGAATTGGTTCTTAAACAATGATTGAAACATTTAATTGAATATACAAAAAAATACTAAACGTTATAAGATTTTTATTTAGTTATCTACAGCCTAAAAAAATTATTTTAAAAATATATTAAAACCTTTTTTTATTAAATTTTTTATAGCCTCTATTTTAATTTATTTTTTACTGTCTCTTGCTGCCTCCCTTGTAACTCTGTAAATTAGAATGCTGCTCTCTCTGTATCATCTGTAAACTCTATTGCTTTTGCTCAAAATTGTTTTAAAGCTTTTCACTGTACAAAAAGACAAACTCGAAATAAATTAAAAAAGTTTGCTGGTTTGGTTAGCAAAAAGAGGAAGAAAAGTTAATTAAGAAACATAAATAATACACCAACGCCCCCTTGAACCTGAGATTGAGATTGTTTTTGCAACTTGAGCCACGTTCTGCCTGCTGCGCTGAAACTGAAATGTTGCTTATTACCTTTAAGTGTGTGTTATTATTAGCTTTAAAACAATTTTGAGGAACGCAGAGGACTCGATACTACCGATACGATACCATCCATATAAATGTTATAGTCTGTAAGCTCTGTAAAAAAAGGATTATACACACACACCCCGCACCCACTATACTATCTACTATATCTGTACTTTTATATGCATTTGCGGCTAAAATTCGAGGCTTAGTAGTGGAGGGGTCATCATTAGGCAACCTCAAAGTGTCTCATTGGCATTCATTTATTTTGTGCTGCTGCTCTTGAATCTTGAATCTCTATTTTTTGTACGTTCTTTGACTCATTTCGTTGTTATTTCTGTTACTCCTCCAATACATTCTATAACCCCATTTATTCTCAGACTCTCTGTCTCTAATTACATTAAACTTGGATTTATTTGATATGCTAAATCTGTACTATATACGTTTCCACACACAGAATCGAGGAGGCGGCGGCGGCGGCGGAGGAGGCGGTGGTGGAAGCAGCGGCGGCGTGGGTGCCGATGGCACTGGATTGGGAACTCCTGGGACCAGGACCAGCAGCGTCCTGCCGGATCTACTCAGCCAGGCGTCGCCGGCAACGCCACCACGCCATGATAAATCATCCAGTGAGGAGGTGAGTAATAGGACCAATAAATACTCCACATTTTCGTCCTCTTGTCTTTTTCTCGTTTTAATCGATTTTTTCGTTCGTTCGTTCGTAACCCTTGTGTCCACGTTGAGTTTATTTATTGTGATAATATATATTTCGCTGTATCGTCGTTCTGTGTCTGTCGTTCAGGCCGATTCATTTCCATTATCTTTGTTAGGATTCATGGTTAAGAAAGAAAAACTTGAAGTTCTTCCGCTTTGATTGCGAAATCATAAAAAAAACTCATTATCAGTCATTAATTTTACAATGTCGACCTGGAAGTATATTTTATAATGTGTGAGTCAGAATATAATTCTGCAAATAGAATTTTTCAAGTTCTTCCGGTTTGATAACTGAATCATAAAGAAGTCCATTATCAGTCATTAATTTTACAATACCACCTTGATTTGCCAATCTATTTTTGAGTGAATCAGAACACTTCCATACGGTGGTTTTAAAATGTACTAACCTGATAAAATTTTTGAAAATCTTCCAATACATTTTTTTGACTAATTAACAATTTTTGTAAAGAAAATTATTTTGATTTTTTTTTTATTGTTTTATCCCTAACCCCAAATATATATGTGACTAATCCCTAAGTTAATGGACATCTCTAGCATAAATATATTTCTTTGACGTGGAGCAAAGTTCATTATGAAGAGGGTAAACAATGAATTGGTCGACAAAATTTAAGAGTACAAAATAATTTGCATGCTCGTATGTGAAGCTCTTACCAAAAGCATGAACTAAGTAAAAATGATTTACCATAAAAAACCACAAAAAGTTAAGAACCAAAAACGTTTAAACAAATTTCTTCTTCTTAATTGTGCTTTGTCTTTCCGCAACGTTTGAGCTGATGGCCACTACGATATATTTTAACAAATTACAAATTACCAATCAAAAACAAACAAACAAAACATTACAATAGTAAGTATGAATGGAAAGTCCCCACCAAAAAACCGACAAAATGCTCTTTATTTTGTATAATTTGCTCTCTTATAAAACCAAACCAAATCCAAACAACTACCAAAACAAGAAAATACTTTTGTGTATAGTTTTTATTTTTCTCCACCTTATGATTTTTCATCACATTTTCACAATGTGTGCCATATTTTCTGTATGTGTATAGCTAAGTTTTCTTTTTAGAGGATATGGAAATCTAGAAGATAATTTTTCACACATTTTCTGTACATCTTTTTCCTTAGCACTAGGAATGACTTTAGTATTTCTCTGTAAATACAATTTTTATAATTTTACCTGTGGAGCTTCCAATGCGATCCACTGTCTTCTGCGTTGTTTAGCAGCCAGTCTTTTGTCGCTAACGTTTCGTCTACAGTGCTTCTATATTAATTCCCACACATCCACAATCCCATACACTGGAAATAAGTCTTCCCAAAGTTTATCAAGACACAAAAACACACAAATTATTTTTACAACATTTTTATTTATTTTTTCCAATGGCCTCTGGGGAAAGACTAATCACATATCGACCTTTTATTGTTTTTGTTTATCCTAAACATTTTCGCCTTTTTTCCACAACTGTTAACATTGTCTGAGTTTCGGCTATATTTTCTTTTATTGTTAGTTTAAGCATACCACACATAACCCATCCACACAACCACACAAATCACTATTGTAATGCCCACACATAACCCGAACCACACACCCAAAGTCTTGCATGTTTAAATTATTTAATTTATTTATTTTTAGTTGACATCTCAAGACTAATTGAAATTTTTTCTTGCACTTTTTCTATTTTTCTTTTCTCTCTATATAATAAAAACAATGAAAAAACCCAAATCCAACCAAATCCAATGTAAAAACTCAAACTATCGAAATAATCGAAATATACCGATAATGAAATATAAAACTTTATCAAATAATAAAACTTAAATAAACGATACGTATGGATAATACACAAAAAAAACTCAATCAAACGAAATAATCGAAACAAATAATCGATTAACCAGTATCAGGCGGCCATTAGCTCATCCGTGCATTCCACGCCATCGAAATCGTTTATCGCTAGCAGCGGAAGCGGCGGCGGCGGTCTCGGTTTGGGGGGCGGTACCGTTGTGGGCGGCGTGATTATCAGCAGCAATCACTCGCCCCAATCGACGATATCGCTCGCCTCCTCGTCCTCGAATTCGCGCCAGAATTCGCCCAAGAATTCGATCAGCAAGACGCGCTCCTCCAGCAGTATTACTAATCTCTTGCACAAATCTGCTTCTTCCTCCTCTGCGAACCTGCACCACCTGACGCCCTGCTCCTCGACGTCCTCGGCCTCGATCTCCAATCCCCTGCCCCCGCACGCGTACGCCCTGCAACAGAAGCAGCGCAGTTTCCTGACCTTTGGCTTCGGTGCCGGCGGCTCTGGTCCTTCGCGCCGGGAGTCTCATGTCAATGTCAACGTAACGCCCACCTCCCATGAGGCGGCCAACGATACGCCCGAGATACGTAAGTATAAGAAGCGCTTCAACTCGGAGATCCTGTGTGCGGCGCTGTGGGGCGTCAACCTGCTGATCGGAACGGAGAATGGTTTAATGCTGCTAGATCGATCCGGTCAGGGCAAGGTGAGTAACTAATTGGATTAAGAATCCTAAAGCGTTCCTAGGAAACCTTTTAATTGATTGGATTAACATCCAGAAGAATTCTCGTTTCCAAGGAACCTTTTAATTGATTGGATTAACTTAAGAATTCGCGTTCTTATGGAGCTTCTTAAAAACCTAGAATCTAATGCACTATAATCTTCTCCGTAACAGGTCTACCAGCTCATCTCGCGACGCCGTTTCCAACAAATGGAGGTGCTAGAGGGCCAGAACATATTGGTCACCATATCCGGCAAGAAGAACCGAGTGCGTGTCTACTACTTGTCCTGGCTCAAATCGAAGATCTTGCGCACCGATGGACTTTCCGATGTGAGTTTTTTAAATGGTATATCCCTAATTTATATTTTAATTTAATAATCTCCACCCACAGCAAGTAGAGCGTCGCAACGGTTGGATTAACGTTGGTGATCTACAAGGTGCTGTACATTTTAAGATTGTCAAATACGAGAGGATTAAGTTCCTAGTGATTGCATTAAAAGACTCTATTGAAATTTATGCATGGGCCCCCAAACCATATCACAAATTTATGGCATTTAAGGTGGGTCTTGATATTTTTCACAAGATATCTTTGAAACATTTTAAAACGTTTATTTTTTCTAGAATTTTGGTGAATTGGAACATCGCCCGCTTTTGGTCGATCTCACCATTGAGGATCAGTCGAGACTGAAGGTGATCTATGGCTCCGCCGAGGGTTTCCATGCGGTTGATTTAGATTCAGCTGAAGTATACGATATATATCTTCCCAAGCATGTAAGTTGGTTAGCTTTTAAGTGTCTTACTTGATTTGCTAAATAATTTTTTATTTCCGCAGACTCAGGGTGCAATCATTCCGCATTGTATTGTGGCGCTTCCGAACTCGAATGGCATGCAATTGCTGTTGTGCTACGACAATGAGGGCGTCTATGTGAACACTGTGGGCCGCGTTTCCAAGAACATTGTGCTGCAGGCAAGTGATTGGGAATAAACCACCTTTCTATAAATATTTTACTGGTATATTAATATATATTTTTTTTAATCCACTTTAGTGGGGCGAGATGCCCACATCGGTGGCCTACATTGGCACAGGACAAATCATGGGCTGGGGCAATAAAGCAATAGAGGTGGGTGAACTGGATTATATACCTTTGAAACCATTATAATAAGTTGCATAATATTTATTTTTCAGATACGTTCCGTTGAGAGCGGCCATTTGGATGGTGTGTTCATGCACAAAAAGGCGCAGCGCTTGAAATTCCTTTGCGAGCGCAATGACAAAGTATTCTTCAGCAGTGCCAAAGGTGCATCATCGTGTCAAATCTACTTTATGACGCTCAACAAACCGGGCATGGCCAATTGGTAATCCAATCTAAACCATTCGACGTTAGATGATCGATGATCTTGGCAGGCAGCCTTCGATCGACGCCCCAGCGATCGATTTGCTCAAGCGGCAACAAAGCAACAACAGCAAAACCCATAAACATTTTCTTCTTATTTTACCACACAAGCAAAACGAAAAAGAAAGTATCTAAAGCGAACACATAAAAGATAATTAGCTGATTTAAGTGAAGAGAGTGCATAACGATTAAGTGAGATATCCTAAAAAAACAGACACACCACTCAACAACACAACAAACAACCCGAGATCATGAACTTGTGCTTATGAAATTCACCACGACAACGTTTCAATTAGTAAATGTGCTAAGAAAACTCGATCAACACGAGCCCCTATACATATATATAAAAAAAAAAAACAAATAATCTACTTAATATTTAGAGACGAACATTTCAAGCTCACTCGTCGAGGTTTTTTGTCAGAGATCTGGTCAGAAAACGCGAAACAGTCGCAATTAAAGCAATTCGTATCCTCCATCCTTTCGATGTATATGTATATTGACGTTACATAACACACCACCACGCCACACGATTCAGATTCAGATTCATTTCAAATGTCGTTTCACAATTGTGTTTTGATTTCGCTTACAAGTTAAACTTAAGTTGAATATTAAAACCAGCAGCAGCGCAGCAGAAAGCCACAAAATATATATGTACGAGTATATCGAATTTTCTACACAAAGCAGAAAATATAGAAGAAAATATATGCAGTTAGTTTTTGTTCTTGATATTATCAAATAGAATTTATTTGTGCGTTTCCAATGATGATGATTACATTACATGTTAGTACAGAGAGAGCCAAGGAAATTTATACATTTTAATGGGAATGAAAATGATAATGAAAATGAATATGGAAATCGAAGCGAAGCAAAGCAAACAAAAACCCACATAAAACGCCATTGTAAAAACTAAGTGATAAACAAGTAAATAATTGATTAATGTAAAATAAAGCCGAAAGCAACACAAACAAACCCAAGCAAGCTTGCAACAATTGAGGATATCTAATGGAAATAAATGAAAAATCACGTTTGCGAGGAGAGCTACCTTAATAACGAAATTGGAGGGAATTACAAACGAGAACCTAGTTAAGCTGCATTTTTTACTGAACTTTTATACAGAGCCAAGAGAGAATGACGATCGATGATGATAACAAAAAACAAATACGGATGAACGAATCGAGGAGGGAAATTAAACCAAAATTCTATAAATCGTAGCATGTTAAAATTGATAACCATTAACGAACCATCTCCGCTTGTTGTACTGTGTGCATTTTCTTTGTGTTTTTACTAGCTTCAATATCAAAAGTGGTCACGTTGCAATATCTCTATATCGAGTGCATATAGAACCAGAACCTTTCCCCAACTGGCACACTGCCTTATTTTGTGTTGTTTGCGTGATTTCGTCCCACTCCCACTCTTCCACACACCACACCCTCCACACGATAAACAAAAGAAAAACGTCTCATTAAGAAGTATATTTAAAATATTGTTTGTTTTTGTGTTATAAAATGATTGTACGCCCCGTATTTAATAATGTTCATCGAAGCAAAATGGAAAAGAAAAGAAAAGTGCACTAAAATGCACATCTAAAACAAAACAAAAAAAATTAAAAGAACTAGTAATAAATGCTTACTTTATTTCTAAAATAAAACAAGTAAAATGATACAGAAATGAATGTAAATCTAATTATTATATATATATAATCTCAAAATTAAAAAAAAATACAAAAAAATAAGTTGAGCTGAGTTTCACTAATGGGTGGGATCATGATGGAGTTCAAGGACCCGGAAAAAGAAACATAAGAAACATAAATAAATACATTTTCAGAATTCGTTTGAAGACGAAATTTTAATTATTTATTTAAAACAACATTTTATATTTTAATTGGTTTGCATTATATTTTAAGCTGGTTATTATTCGAGCAAAAGTATGCAACAGGGAGAAGGAAGCGTTTTCGACCCTATAAAGAATATATATTCTTCATCAGGATCACTAGCCGACTCAATCTAGCCATGTCCGTCCGTATGAACGCTCAGATCTGAGAAACTATTAAAGCTAAAGATTGGCCTTAGGGATGCAGATTCTTGGGGTTCCTGCACAGCGCAAGTTTGTTTCATCAAGGTGCCACGCCCCCTCTAACGCCCTCTAACGATTTTTAAAGTTGTCTGGCGCCCACATCTTTAAAGATTTTGTATTGTGCTTATTAATCTATCGAAATGTAGAAAAAATTTAAATTTAAATTTGACCAAAAATTGAGACAGCCGCTAGATGGCGCCAGTGGTTTTGACGGCTACATATATCCATCTCCCTCGCACTCCCTTTGACTGAGTAACGGGTATCTGATAGTCGAAATACTTGATATATATAGCGTTCTCTTTTGGTTTTTATATTATATTTTTTAAATGTTAATATTAAATCTACTTATATTTTCAGAGTTGATGGGGTCTCCCTCAACGACTTCGTCTGTAAATTCCGGGCTGATCTCAGCCAGCTTAGAAGCGGGCTGTGAATGCGGAGAGTAATAGAAATAATAATAATTTTGTCGGTCTCATTTTTAGACCCACGTTGATAAGATCCCGTAAAAAACAATTTTTTTTGTTGATATCGTGCCTTTTATTGAGAACACTACGATATTTCTAAAATCGCAAGATTTGGGACTAAAGGAAAATGGGTCCCAATAGCACTTTTAATTTTTGGACAAATCTTAAATTTATCGTTTTTATGCTGCTTATCCTTAAGCGCAGCACCCTAAAACTGCTCATGGAGAGGCAAGTCCGCCATGCTTTCAGATATATTTTCGAATAACCAGTTTCCTGTTCCGGCAGAATTCGGGAGAGATGAATGAAATAGTATCCAGACGGTGTTATTGTTGCGCTTAGGAAACAGATAGAAATTGTTCCATTCATAAATGATTCAAAAACGTTGTACATTTTTTGATTAAATCCCATTTGTATGGTCAGTTTTAACTTCGCTTATCACTCATACGCACTGCTGCCTTTTTACTAATAAAACTTATAACTGTTTATAAAGGTTTCTGGGTATAAATACAGCAAATCAAGTCGACTTGAATTTTAAAATTGGGTGGAACTATGATGTTATTCACCTGGACCGACGTTTTTCAACCTCAATGCAAAGGATATTAAAGTTTGATTTTTCTGCTTCTTTTGTCCCTTATTTTAGTTATTAGATAGTGCCATTTTTGGCGGCCATTTTTCAAAAATACTCGCTAAACCCTGCGTACATTTTAGTGAGACCATACTCGGGTTTCCATATATTCGCCAGTGATGCCACCTAGGCTAACTCTGGCTTACGTTTTCTTACGTCGGTGCTCTTACGTTCGCGACAATACGTTATGCCAAAAATCGCGCATTCGGAAAGGCCATACTGCTGGATTGAAATTAATAACAAAAAAAAATTCGAGCGAGTCGGACGCATTTTCGCCGCGAGTTTTACCGCTGCCGAGTGAAATATCAACAATAAGCGCAAATTGCCGCGAGCATTAAATTTGTGCGATAATCGAATGGTTTTGATAATTTTACGAGTCGCGCCGTTCGAAATTGGATAGATTCGAGTGAGCCGGGTCGCGGATATTTGGAAAACGGATTTGTGTATACCGAAATTAAAGGTAAATCCCTGGAAAAAGTGCTAAATAGATTATTTTGCAAAAAGAAAAGTGCCGGAAAAAAGTACAAAAAAAGGACGCCGACTATACGCGTGTATGAAAGGTCCTTGTGTATGTGCGAAAAAATCCTGGACAACGCCACTCCTTTTGCGCAAAGAAATTTAATAAAAAAAAAAAAAAAAAACGTAATGAAGCTGTATATAGAGAGCAAAACGAAGCTGCGCCGGAGTTGAACGGAATATGAAATAAAAAAGGGGGTGTGGGTGGACTTTAGATGTAAAGTCAAGCTATAAACAAATATTTTGAACGAAAATCCCCCCAAATTTAAGATTCCGATTTCAGTGCAAAAACAACGGTAAAAAAGAAATTGCATTTGGAGTAGCGGCATTTTTAAGGGTGTGTAGGTGAGTGCCGAGTCCCTGATACTGCCGTCCTGCTCGCACCCTCTGCGCAGAAGCAGGACAAATAAACCCCCGTAAGAAAAACAATTGCAAATTGCAGAAATGCAAAAATTTTCCTTTTTTTTGCCAACAGCTGGCGGAGTTTTAAACACCTGGCGAAAAAAAAGCCAACATGGGACACCTTAAACAGTTAAATGGTTTGGTTCTCCTTTTTATGGCTTTTAATAACTGGTTTTGCAGAGCCTTTTTGGCGCACGAGTGCGAGCGAGCAGGCAATATGCCCCAACCAAAGAACCGTTGATCGCAAAATGCAACTGCGATCGGGAGAAAGAGAGAGAGAGAAGATTGGGGAAAAAACTAAAACAAAAACAAAATAAAAGCAAATTTTTTTTCTTTTGTTGTCTTAGGTTCTGTGCTTTTGTGTTTGCATGTGTGTGTGCGTGGGTCTCTTGTGATAAATTCGCTATCGTTGTTTTTGCATTAATTTCTTTTTTTCCAAGTGGCCGCAATTTATGCAAATATGCAGAAATCACAATTCTATTTGCACTATTTCCTCAATAAAAAATCGCTGGCGAGGCCAAGAATATTATATGTATTGTTGTTAATTTTTGCAGCTCTTTGTGGGTAGAATTTCACCCTCTTTTGTGCGTCGCGTGCTCCGCGCTTCTTCTTCTTTTTCTCATTTGTTTATTTTTAGTTGCGGAATTTCTGGTTACAAACCGTATTTAATTTCAACGACTTCCCTCTGTTTTGCTCCTTTATCTCCCCATCCCTCTTCTTCTTGTTCTTCTCCTTCTTTGTCTCGCAGAAACAGTTGCGCTCCATGTCATTCCCCACACACACGCAAAAAAATTAAAGGACCCCAATATTTTAGGATCCGAAATATTTAAACTTAAAATATTTTTGTTAATCTTGTTCTTAAAAAGTTCTTAAATCTTCTCTTATTAATTTAATTTTTTAGATTTCTAGTAAAATATATTTTGGACTTGAATAATAAGTTCAATGCTTATCATATCACAACTTTTCAAATTGTAACCCTCTTATGAATTACGGATCCATAATTAGTTTTCGGTAGTACACGATATCATTGTAAATAAGCAATATTTATCAAATATAGAGTGCATTTCAAGATAGCAAAACCCCATATCGAAATTGTTTCCTGTGCATTGGAAAAGGGAGCCACAGAAGTAACAATATGGGGGAGTTTTAGGGGAAGAATACTTATAAAAACAAGAAGAAGGGCCCGCCTTTGTTTTATGACTTCTGCGGATGTTTATTTTTAGTTGGCTCGCTTAAAAGTTTCAATTTTGATTTCCACACACAATATCCATCGTCAATTTGTCGGCGACTTAAAACCTCATAAAATATGTCCAGTTTTTATCTCTTTTCCGCGGTCATAAAACTTTCGCCTACGCTCGCGCAATTTGCATATACTTAATTAGTCAAATGCAGGCACAAAAAGTTATTCAACAAATTATTCTTAATTAAAGAAACAGCCAAAGTCGTATAGCACATGACGGATTGAACATTCAAATGCGTTAATTTTCATGCAAATCTGGGTATTATGCTAATCGCCTTGAATGACCAAAAGTTGGCTCTATGCCTTGAATTTATAGTTTCACATTTTTGGCATTTATGGAAAACTTTTGCAGCAGAAATGGACAATTTTTTAAAAATGCAACCAGCTTTTGAACAAATTTGTCTTTAATTAAAGAAAAAACCATTTAGGAACCTATATGACAATTTATACATTTAAAAGCTATAATTTTCAAACCAATCTTGATTTTATGCTAATTGCTTTAAGCTTTATAGCTTGGATTTATTGTTTCAAATTTTCACATATTTCATATATCAATCTAATCGTCAGATGACCAAATTGGTTTAGATTTATTGCTTCACATTAATGCTGTTTATTTAACTTCTGAAACTTGTCCTCACTATAATATATTTCCAAAGAAATCTACATCGAAAATCTTCACAAATGAAGTTAATCAAATGCAGACATACAATAGATTATTCTTAATTAAAGAAAACAGTCTATTTTCTTGTAAATAGGAATTCTATGTTAATCAAAAGTATTGTTTTACACGTTTCGCATTTATGTAAAACTTTTGCAATGCCGAGTCAAGCAAAATACTCAACTATTTCGAATGAAATCGAGATCAGCGATCTCTCCAAGCTCTTCGAGTGTTATTTCGTCGTTTGTTTTTATATCTTTTTTCGGTGGCCCACGCGCAGCTGGCGAAATCAAGTTTAGGAATTCCTCCTTTAAGCCCCAAAAACTATATATACCCCCCTGACTTTATCTCTTGCGTCACTTGATTTGGCGCAAGTTTAGCACACGACTCTTTTTGGCTACCATTTTTTGCGGCCTATATGATCTTGGATCTCTGGCATTTTCGTTCGACTTTTCAATGGAAACCCCATTGACAATATACATATTATATCTGTAGAGATATGAACATTTGCGCAAAATGTCGCCTTTATTTATTCATCCATTTTTTTCCTATCCACCTTATAAGGCACCCAAATGCTAGTTTCGGTCTTGGGCTTTTCGGTTGATCAATGATTCGCTGTTCATGGCTTGGGGCCATTCGGTTTTTATTGTCTGAAGAAAAGCGATATTAGCTAAGCCTAATGCGGCCATTTGTGGTTTGGTTTTTATTTGATCTTTTTGGGGTTCAATGAACCGCAGATTGCAGTTAATTTTTGTCGGTCCACTTTGGCGGAGGAAAAGGTGCTTACTAATTGTGTAAGAAAATCTTGAACTTGTCTAGCAAAATGTATTTAAATTTTAGTTTTTATTAGGTATTTTATAGACAGTAATAAAGTGAGATTTATCTTCCAGGTTTTCTCAGTTCTATAACAAATATATTTTATGGGCATTAAATCATAAAACTTTATAACAAAAATATTCATTTTGACTTGGTATAAAAAAATGCAATAGAGACTTTGAATATTTATATTTTTAGATTTTAAAATTTTTTTTTGATTTTTGAAGTACTTTAAGAACTTTAGTAATTCCACTATATTCTTTTTGGAAAAGAGATTTCCATGATTACGCCAGCTAGCATTTAAGTAATTGATAGTTGGCCACAGCTGCAGTGGTCCACCAGCCCAATGAGTCCCCCATAACCCCCATTCCCGTCCAGAGTTCAACCCACACCTCTCTAATGGCCATGCAACCACTTGCGGACCACTTTGTCCACTTGTCCGGACAGCAAACCAAAAAAGAAATAAAAAAAACCCTGTGGAACAACTTGAAATGTTTTTTGTAACCCACGGCGAAACAAAACCGAAACACAAAACCCGGAGAGAGGGGGAAAAACATGCCGGCGGGGCGAAGCTTTCGAATCTCATAACATAACATACAACACACACCGAAAATGGGTGGGTTATACTGGCCCACTTGAGGCACTCCCCCTCCGGATGACGCCTTCTTAACCCCCCGATCGATATATATATACATAATGAGCCTGCAGGCAATGTCGTTTGGGCATTATTAACATACATTTGGTACGGACATCCCATTGAGAATGTCTGTTATCAAAGTGGTAGCCCTCTTTACAACCCTCTTTATAACGTCGAATTGCTACAAGATTTACGTAAGGATTAGAAAGGAATACAAAAATAAAACAAACTAAAAAATATACAAATTATTTTAAAATAAATTAGCTATAACTAGTTGAGAATTATAACGCAAAATCATGGTAATTCTCTCTACAAATTCTAAAGATCTTAATAACACAGATCCATATATTTGAAGGAATACAAAGAAAAAGTTTACTTAATCCGGCGCTATAACTCGTTGGGAATTATAAGGCTAAAACATGTTCAATCTTGAAAAATGCTAAACATCTGAATAAAATCTTACATAAAATTTAAGAAATATATGCAAAAAATAAATTAATCCATTTTAGTATCATCATAAATTAAAACGTGTAAGCAATTTACTTAATTAGCAACTTTTTAAGCCAGTTACAAAAACATTACTGTAACTTTCATACTCTGACACGTTGTCGAAGGCTTTAACCCTATGTAGTTATGTAGTATGCGGTGGTGTTTTCTGAATTATGCAACTAAGCAACCTTCTGTGGCTGCGCAATTGCAACTGCTGCGAGATTGAATTGAATGGGCTAAGAGGAAAAAGAGCTGAGAATTCCAAAGTTGCATGACTGGTCGACTGTCTCTCCGCCTCTCAGCTTAGTTAACAATGTAAATTGCACCATCCATCGCCACCTTCAAGGTTTATTCTCAGCCCTCCCAACACCCCACATCCATTCAAAAATAAAAAAAGAGAAAAAACACACGCAAAGTAAAAACGAGATAATGCTGTTTATAACTTTATGGATTTGCCTACCGTCCGTCCGCCCGTTTTCCTAATTAATTGCCAGCTAATTTAGGACACTTCCCCCCATTCTATTTTGGCCAAACCCTATTTCCAGTTGACCCCATTTTCCACGTCCTGACCACAAAAATTAGGCCCAATTTGGTAAATGAACCGTGTTAAAAATAAACATTTGCCTGTCAATTTTCAGTAGCTTTTCTGCTCAAACATTTATTGGCTTCATTTTGCCTATTTTAGGCTTGCATATCAGAGGGGGGTTTTTCAAGGGAGGTGCTTTTTGCTTTATTGAATTTTGTTCCTTTGCTCTGGCGAGTTATTTATACGTAGAACAAAGCAAAAAAAAAGTGATGGCAAAAAAGTTTTTGACAATTTACCAGATAAGCGAGTCGGCTGGGCAGGGGAAATTGTTTGATGAACGACCGGAAGTGCGGGATGGTCGGGAAATTTAGAGAAAGCATTGCCTGCATAATGACAAAAGTTTTCCAAACCGCCGGTTCACTTTTCCTACCATTCTCGCTGGAAAACTGAAAAACCTTTGGGAGAGCACTTTTCGCTTTGTTTTGGTTTTGTGTCTGCCTTTTTCATTCAATTTCCTTGCAGTTACCGGTGTGTATACCTCCTTGTTCTCCTCCTTTCTATACTGTTTCGTACACGGTGATAAAATGGTTATTAAAGTTAGAATATGTGCTATCACAAACCAACGAAAATTTTACAAAATTATTAGAATTGGAAATTAGAGCTGACAAAAAATCGACTGAGGTCGACTGCAAGTCGATAGTATGCTTGGAGATTATTCGATCGATTTTTAGTCGATTACTATCGACCTTTTCAAAAAAGTACCTTTTAAAAAGTTCTGTGCTGATATTCGTTTCAAAAAATTTAATTTCGTAGAATTATTCTAATCTTATTTTGCTGTGTTTTTGCTTGGAAACGCTAACATATCATAACAACCTTATCATAATGAAATATATTTAAGGTCTTTTATCTAATGTAAAAACGACTAGTTTCGACTAGTCGATTGAATCGAAAACAGTCGATTGAAATGCTGCCAAACAATCGACTTTAGTCACTATCGATAGTTTAGCAGCTCTACTGTAAATGATTAGATATTTAAAAATCCTTATTCAAAAGAAAAGGGTTTTATTATTAGTGAAAGAGTCTTTTACAAAACATTATATTATATTTTTTAGCATACTCCTTTAATCCTTATTTTTTTAATAATATTTTTTCCTCAGTGCCTGCATCCTTTGGTGTTTAAGCTTTTTCGCCAGCTTGCATTTCTAAGGGTTGTTCCTTTGGCTTCCTTCCATTGCACAGCAGCCTGTGCAAAAGTACAGTAGTACCGGTGCAAGGGCAACCAAGAACCCTGGGAACTGCGAAAGGAGGCGGGATTATATAGATGGTGGATGGATGCAGGATAGGTGAGGAGGGGCCAGTGGGTCGGACAGGGGGACAGCGACCCTGCCAAGTGTGAAGTGTCTACTTAAGGTTGAGTCAACTTTGATTCTGCCTTTCTTTCTTGGCTTTGTCTCTTTACCGTCCTTTGGCATTTGTAGTTGTCACGCCTGCTGCCCACAGACTGCAGTCTCAGTCGGCAGTCTCCAACTGCAATCCATCCATCCCTACACAGGGAGAAATTTTGATAGATTTATCATGTTTTAATCTTGAGATAATACCAAATAAAATGTATTTGAAATGAATATATAAATAATAATAAATCACAAGATTTTTCAATAACATTTTAACATTTTTCGTTTCCTAGTTCCAATATAATAGGAAAAATTCACAAGTTTTAACGTTTTCAGGTATTTTTGGTGTTTTAAAGAAGGTTCTTGCCATTAATAACCCAAAATATATCTAATCTACAAGTTTAATAATGTTTAAAGGACTTTTCCTTATCGATGGTGACCTAAAATTTTCTTGGAACCAATTTCCCACCGAATTTCTTTTGATTTTCGATCAGAATAATGTTTAATGACAGTTCTGGGACACCAAAGACCCTCAAACGATCTAGTTTTTCCCTGTGCAACTGCACGTTTCAGTTGCAACTTCAACTTCTACATCAGCATGGCACTTTATCTTGACAGTGACAGGCGACGCGTGGCCATAAATCAATAATTTGCCCCAAGCGGACGACACCCTGCGAAACCTGGGAGATGTGACAGAAATCAGAAATCAGGAATCAAAAGATGGAAAGGCTGAGCAGGGATTCTGCGGATCGAAGCTTATTTTGAGTCACTGCTGCGGGCTGAATGCAAATTGGAACATTTGGGATTGTCAGTCGAATGCAATTTGGATAACGAAAATGAGATGAATGCGAGAAGGGGAATCTTTTAGATTGGAGGGATAATAAGAAAAAATGGAAATAATTGAATGGGATTTTGGAAGGGTATTTGTAAACGATAGGATTAATACTATAATTTTTATTAATTATTTTTTTAAAATAATTATATCTTTAAAATAAATATTGTATTATGGAATAGGAGTTTTTAAAGGTCGATAGGACTAATAATAATAATTTGTCTTATATGGTTTTTCTAAAAATAAGTGTCTTTAAAATATGAGAAGAATAATAAAAACAAAAAATGTTAATTTTCATTCTTTAATATTAAAAAAAATCATAAATCATTTGCAGTTTGCAGTACAAAAAGTTAACTTTGCTCATCATTTAATTCAATTCAATTTCCCTCCACTTCGGGTCCCCCAAAAATTGATTTAAATCAAGAACAATTCGTTTTAAAGTTCCTTGAACTTGTTTGCGCCCCACTGCAGTTTCCATCAAAAATGTATGTCCACTCAGCAGTTAAACGAGTGTTCCACATTCTAAAGCAGCCTTTGTGAACAGATGCGTAGAATTATGCATATTATATAGAGTGATGCCCAGACATTCAATCAGTCGAATGTTAATGTTTGCGTTACGGCACAGGATCCAATTAAAAGCAAACAAACAAAGGGGAATCTCTCACTTGGATAAATATGCATAAATCAAACCGAAAGAGGAGTTAAAATTTGCCAAAAGACAAAAACCCCTTTCAAACGAGTAAACAATAGAAAAAGCTATGCAGTGCGAAATAAAAATAAAAAAGCAGTGATGATAATGATACAAAGTTCATGTGAAACTAATCAATGGATGGCAGATGAATTAGAACTTGATAGGGAAAAGTAGTCGTCGTTTCTCTCTAGAGATAATGATAGTATTATGCGAAAATTGGTTTATAATTGGTGTGAATCAGCTGATAAGCGGCGATTTCAATTACGATTCCAAGCCAAGTTCAGTTCTAGACATCGTGACTGTCACGAGGATTGCACAAGTCGGGCGAATGAAATCGCAGCTGCGGCGAAATACGTAAATTGCCCACTTTGCGGGGGCTTGGAAAATGCAGAATTTTCCCATTTTGCGTCTCAAATGTTTGACTGCACTTGACTCGAGTGGGAAAACAGTGCGCAGGCAGGCAGACATACGGGGGGAAAATGTGTGTGGAAATTGTGTTGGGGGTTGATGGAGTAGTTTACTCTAGCCAACTTGGCAATTGCTACATTTCTGTTCCCCCCTTTTTTTCCTGCACTCTAAGCGGATTTGTTGGATTTGCTTTCTATATGTTTCGTTTAGTGGGGAGAATGGAAAATAAATATGGTGCAAAAAAAGGTGGAAAATGCAAAATGCAATGCAAGTAAAAGGAACATTTTCCTCTCCATTTTCCCAGCCTTAAATATTATGAAATATTCTCCCCCGGTGTGCGAGCGAAAAACCTTAAAAGTTCAAAGTCGCAAAATGCTGAACTTTGAATGGGGTGCTTAAATGGTTTTCAGTTCTCTCTGGTGTTGGGTGTGAAATGGAGATGTTTGAACTTGCAGACGAAAGCGATTACGAAAGGAGATTTGTGTAAATATTTGCTAGCCAAAAGGAAATTTGGGTTACTTTTCTGGATGGGTGGAGTGAAGTGGTAATGCCATTTGTGGCTTTCAGAAATGCTCTTTATTTAAAAGTTTTAAAGTTAAGATGATAGGTGTGTCGTAAGGCTGTTAAGTGTAAGTAATTCTCGGGATAGAAATGAAAAGTGTTGCTAACTCAATTTTGATGTGGAATGTCTTTTTGTTTAAAAGCTGGTAGTTGTGATGGAGTTTGAAGTTTATTTATAGTTCAAAGTATCCATAACTAAAGATAAGTAAGAGAATTTTTTAAGGGTGTTATACATATTAAGGCTACAAAGATAAAATAACTTGAAGCTCTTTAAAAACTCTCTATAAATAGTAGGTAAACTAGGGATGTATATCGATATTAAACGTCCTTCATGATATATCGACAAAAATACGGTATCGAAAATATCGATAAGTTTGATATATCGAAATTTGAATCATCTAAAATATAGCATTTAACGTGGAAATATCATTTTTTGGAATAAATCTATGTTTTCTGCCATTCACAGAAAAGTTAATCGCTCCGAATGAAACCAAATATTCCCATGTGGTATCATAATATTTACAGCCAAGTATATTTTTTCATTGAGCTCTCTAATCTAAACAATAAACACGTTTACATTTCCCATTTTCCCCATATCAGTTTCATACTAAATATGTACACCTCGATAGAGCGTAGTTGAAACCTCCATTAGCCAAATTATACTTTCCGCATTGATGAAGAACACTTCCCATATCTCCCCACCTCCAAAAGATAGAAACCCTCAACTATTTTTCGCTATCTCAGCTCATGTGCATTACAATTACCCGACAATTTATAGGAAACTGCAAATGATCTTTGTCACATTTAACATGAAAAAGATACAAATTAAGCTTGAAATAATTATTGTTTTTACCTTTTACTTTTTTTGTTCAACTTTTGCTTTCTTAGGGCCAACAGCGTTAAATTCCATTCGGCCACGCTTTAACTGGTTTTTGTGTGTTTGTTCATTATGAATTTTGTATTTGTACTTTGTTTCTTTTTTTTTCCAACTCTGTTGACATTGTCACGCTCTCACTTGCAAAAAATATAGGGGGAGTTGAGACTGGGGCCCTCGGAATGATCTTAGTTTCGTCTTTCCACGGTTTATTTTATTTCTCATTTATTTATTTTCGTTTTCAGCCATTCGCTTTCATCTGTCGACGGGTGAAAGGGGTTAAGAGCGGGTTGGTTGGCGACCAGATGTCTGCCACGCATTTGTTGTCATTTATCAAAAACGTCAGGGATGTTGGTGAAAAGAGGGGTAAAATGGGGGGAGCAGGTGTACGTACTACTGGGGAGATCCCAAAGTCAAGACCTTTGGTCATGGCCATGGTCTCTTTTTAACGAGTTTTTAATTTGCGTTATAAACTTTTTACCCTCAAATCGTTTTTAATAGAGTTTTGGGTTTATTTTGTTGAGTAATTTTATTTTTAAATTATTTTATTAATTTTTTAACATTTTCTCTTTAACCTTTAAATGTATATTAATAAACCCTTTTTAATTCAGAACACTTGTTTAAATGGTTGTTCCCTTTTCACACTCACTTTGTGTAAAGCTTTTAATTTTCATCAGAGTTTTTGGACACCTCTTTTTTTTGTGACTTGCGGTTGTAATCCCTTTTGCGCCTTTGGGTTGCCAGTTTTTATGGGTCGTTCTATCCCCTAGTTGATTCAATTTGTAGTTGACATTTCATTTCATTTATTTCATTTGCTGTGTCGGATATTGACCGTTGTCAAGTGAAGGCTTAAAAGCACGAGTTCCGTTTGCCTGTGGCTTGGTTTTTTATTTTTTCTAAAGAAAGCCCTGCCTTCTACGGACATTGCCTTTTGAGTTTTTATGGCTAGGCTGTGCTCTCTCTATCTGCTTGAAACTCTCAGTGCACAGAGAAAATAAAAAAGTATAAAAAATTCCAAGTCAGAAATTCAATTCAGAAAAACATTTAAAAGCTTAAAATATTTAAATATTTTTATTAAAATATTAATTCTAAAGAATCTCTAAATAATAATCACAACAAAATATTTTAGAATTTCTGCAGTGCACTAAAAATGTTTACGATCTTTTGGAGTTTAAAACTTTGATCTAATATACACAAAGAGATTTGCAATAGTTGGTTGCACCTTTTGGGAATTGTTTGGGATGTTTATGATCTTAAATCTAAAATCCTCCATTAAATTTCAAAAAGTTAGTTTATTTTTTGAGATCCTCTGTAAAGTTTCAAGTAATTTTTTTTTCCAGTGCCTTTCTGTTCATCTCTCCTGTGCAATTAAAAATTCTTTATGCACTTGCCACGATTCGCACTCGCACTGTGGTGGAGATTGACTTGTCCCAACATGGGAGGCATGAGAAAATGTGTGTGTTCCTCCTCTCCTCTTTTCTCATCCGTCAGGTGGGTCAGTCTGCATATACGGAATATGGGAGAGGGTATATGGCCTATGGGCTATGGAATATGGCATCTGGCATATGGTAAATGGAGAAAAGGGGGCGGGGTCGGTCACGCAAGGCGGCAGTTAGAGGAAACCCTATTAATGTCAAGTTCATTGCCACAATCCATCACTTGGAGGAGAAAAGTGGGGGAAAAGGGGAGTGGAGTGAATGATGCACATTGCATCGAGTGAGGATTTATTATTATGGTCAATATTGTGCAGGCTGCAACATTTCATTAACTCTCCGCGATGGAAACTTGTTTACAGAGTTCCGTCTTTTTTTCTGCTTTGCGGATTTGCCCGAAGTTGGTTGAACTTGATATTGAATTGAATATATTCGGTATAATCGGGTTATCTGCTGATAAGAGCGCGTGATTTTGGGCCCCCAATCAATAAATGTCGGCCAATAAAAATAAAGGTACCTATATTTTGTATATATTTTGTATATATCTTATCTGTGAAGCCACGTGCTCAAGTCAAATTCAATTTGACAGCCTCGAATATGCAATTAAAATTGACATGCAACATGTACATACTTACTTTGGCTGCACTCCTCTTTGGCTGCAACTCACTTTGCCTCACAGACCTTGGAAAAGCAATTTTCCGCAGCGACAATAAATTATGAGCTGGTCTAAGAGGAGGAAAAACTAGGGAAAAACTGGGTGGAGGGGGTAAATACAGAGACACAGGACTTGTGTGAAAGTTGTTAAAGGCCTTAGTTTATCACCGCCACTTTGCATGTTCATCTACTTTATGTTTTTGGGTAACGCCCTGAAAAAATGGTTCAACTTACCTTTTCTGTATCATTTCTTACGGGATTTTCAATTACTTTAATGGCTTTCGTACCAATTCCAATTGTAATTGCAACTCTTGGCTTATTGCGATTATCTCTACTTGGCCATAATTATTATCCCATGACGGGGAGGAAAAATCTGCAAGGGGGTTTTGGCAATTAAAATCAACAGCCGCCCCACCTCCCATTTAATGTAACACTTACATGCTCCACTGCGCGGTTAATTTAGCAACATTTTTGCTCAATTTATTTCGCATGCCTTGCTTGCTTATTGTGATTATCATTTTTTCGCACTGCCATAAAAAATGGTAAGGAAAACTACGCTAAAAGCGGCTTATTGCGCGCTTAACTGTGAATTAGAAATACTTTTGCCGATTACCCGACGTCGAGCTGCGATGATGGGGCATGCAATCTGATAATTCGCTTGATTATGAGGCGGAAAATATATGAAGAATGTCTTGGTAGAATTGGAAATTGAGAAGCACTTAAGAGATAAGTTGGAGTAGGAATTTTACCATGGGGATAATCACTATCTAAGTGATAATTGTTAATAAAAAAAGAAAAGTGGTTAGAACTTTGAAAAAGGATTTATAGAAAGATTAAAATGTGTTAAAAGAAATATCTATATAAATAAACCTGGATTTAAAATTTAGAATCAACGTAGAGCTCAATGAAGTAAAGCTAAAACGTCCAAATTTGTACCACATATTCTTACTATAGATTTGGGCTAAAGACTTATTTTGAACCAAGTGACTATATATTTAACTTAGTAAAAATCTGTAAAATTTGCTTGCAAGTTAGAAAATCATCTGAAATACAATGCTTTTTTAGTAATGTTGCTAGTATTTTTATACATTAGTACTAGAATGTTATTATTTCTATTTCTTTTAAATTATATTGGACTTTCTACATGACTTTTAAAGACTCTTTTCTTTCGCCACCTTCACTGTACTTAAAATCCAAATGATTTTTCTAAACGACCTTTCAACAAACATAAAAAGCCACCCACCTTCTTCTCACTTCTCTTACCATTCAATCCCATCGAAAAAAAGAACGTTTTTAAAATTTTCCCACTGCTAGCCGCTTTTTATTGGTCTATCCGGAGTTCGGTGGACCAACCAGCACACATCCCACCTAAAAACTTGGCTCCCAATAAGGAAAGACAGCTTCGCATTCGCGGCGAGAACTTTTCTGGTCCGCAAAACCAATTTCTGGCATTACATGGCCTTCCTTCTCAGCGGAGTCTCCGGTTTAAGCCAGAGTTTTCGTTTTAGTTTTAGCTTTAGATTTGGTTTGGGGCAGCTGCTTCTGCTTTTCTGCACCGTAAAAGGTCATGAAAAAGTTGTTTACTTCTTCCTCTTCAGACAACGCAGCTTATGAGGCCATAAAAAGTGAAGAGAATATGGGGAGTAGTTCGAAGTAAGAGGAAGCCAACACCTAAACGGGTCCATAATAAAACTAAAAACATGACTCGGAGGCAACTTGAATGTAATTTACACGAGAAACCTTAAAGCTAACTTTTAACTATTTCTTTTTGGCCAAGTTTTGTAAAAATCTTGATCAAATCATTTCGATTCGGCCTTGATACAAAAAGAGCTCTCCAAAAACAACCTCTTAACGCATTTTGATTGAAAGTTATGACATCTAATAATTATAATCAAAGCCAACGAGTTGTTTTCGCTGTTCGCTGACATGATTTATACGCATCTTGAAACCAAAACTTGATAATCACATGTGGCTCTCCAAGCGACATCAAACCGTTATGAGCCGACGACGACGCAACCGCAGAGATCTCTTTTCCTCTTCCAATCCAATCTTAATGCCAATAAACCCGGCCAGCTAATGATATGGGCTTTCGGTCGAGAGGAGAAATCTGATTGATTGTAATTAAAGGCCTCGCAAGACAGCCGATTCTAATGCCAAGTTATTGGCACTTTCAGCCCGACATTCTAGTTTATGTGGGACGCAAATGTCAAGCGGCAATTTCAGAAATTGCATGGTGATTATGAGAGGGGAATATGGGATGGAAAATGGGTGGAAAATAGGGGGAAACTTGGCCAGAATGACCTTGTTCAGTGTTTCTATAGAAAAGAAAATGTCAGTGAAAATGGCTTTGAATTTATACAATTTGTGGTTTTATAGTTTTGCATTACAAAGGCTGCAATTAATATTTAAATTGTAGTTTCACTCACATAATATCAATTAAATAATTTTTCATTAAAGTCAGTTTTTGTTGAATTTCATTTTAATATATTTAAAAAGTGTTGATAATGCCATTCCGCGGTTTTAAATTTTATTTTGCGTATGAAAATTAAAATTAAATTTAAATTAGATTGATACTTATTATTTACTGAATTGTTTGAACCACTTTTATTGAATTTATTTATAAATTGTTTAAATATATTTCGTTGTTTTAAATACTATTTGTTGTATACAAATTATAACTATATTTAATTTATCTTAATATTTATTTTTCACTTCTGAAACATATTTATTAAATAATTTTCGGGAACTTCAATTTTCATATACTCAGTTTTCTTGGAAATAATTTTAATATGTTATTTACTAACCATAATCTCTCTACTATCCATGACTTTCACTCTCTATCCCACACTCTCGCACTATCAATTACCCAATTTAGGCTTGGTATCTCCCACAACTTCACGACCTGCCTCAAGTAACTCACTAAATCCGGCTCCCATTTCGCTTAAATTTCTTCATTTTGTTTAACCATTTGATTACACCCACCACGATTTTCTCACGCACTATAAACGAGTGAAATTGTTGAACAACAATAAATTAGACAATTACAATGCGCTGAATGATTTTCAGTGTGAGTGTTTGTAGGCGTCACAGAAGGCAGACGAAAATTTATGAGTTTACCTTGGGCACAAAGACTCGAAAATAGAGTTTATAGGGGGGTTTGAAGTTAAGGCGACACTTTGATTACCCCCCGAAAAGCTAATAACATTGTTATTGTTGACTGATGACTGACGAATTTCAGCTACCGAAAACGACGCTCTCTGTTTATCAATTGGCCGAACTTTCTCCCCGGTTTTATGTTTTTTGTTTTGTTTTGTTTTTGGTTTCAGTCGATTGGGCTTGTCTTGAGCTCTTATATTTTCCCCTGCAGCTCCAAATGAAACTAATTGCTTCCGTTTGCAACATTTCACCTTCAATTTTCCGGCGAGAAACCCTAGAGGCACAAACCCCTTTGGATGAGAGTCCCAACTAATTTCGTATGCCTCGGAGGGCCACCTTAAAAATGTGGCAATTCTATTTGGTTTCGCTGGCCAGCTTTTGGCGTTTTTTTGGTTCATTGAACTAGCAGTACACTTTGAAAAATATGAGTAAAATAAATAGAAAAAATAAAATAATATAAAATAAAATAATACCAAAACAATAGAATTATAAAAAAAAGTAAAATAATAATAATCAAAAATAATTGTAATATTGCCGAGTTATTTGTTGGGATTTAAATGCATGTAATTGCATAAAACATACTGTACGTGTGCCGGCAGATAAAGGGCAGAGCAGTTTGCTAAAATCAATGTTTTATGCCCAAATATTTCATAGAAAAATCTTCAAAATAACTTCAAATGCAATTTCTAAAAACCAAATCTCAGGAACCACTAAAAATAAGTTAGTTTCCGTGTAACATTTAAGTTTCCATTTCTGTTAACTGCATTTTCGCTCTCCTAACTTTTGTTTGCGTTTGTTTCTTGGATTGTTTTTTGCAGAAATTTGCATTTTCATCTTGCGCAAAAGGCAAACAAACACAACAAACACAGAAAAAATGCTGACACCGATGAGGCCAGCGGTGGGTTGATTGGCTGACAACCACGACGACGTCCACGAACGAGAAAAAAATATACAACTAGACACGCTTCAGTGCCATCGAGTGGGAGGAAGTGGAAGTGGAAGTGGCAGAGTGGAGAGGAAGGAGCAGCCTCACCTGGCTCAACTTGAATACGAGAAAAGCTGAAAAAATCGAATAAAGCGAAAAAAAACACACTCTACAAACATCCCGCCACAATGACAAATGTTTGGAGCGGAGCCAGGCTTTAGGTGTTGAGCAGGTTTAATCAAACAACAAAGGAAAAGCCGAGGAGGAAGCCAACAGAAGGAGAAGCAGGGGAAGGGAAGGAGTAAGGACACCGAACAACACCTGAATTGGCCAAGAGAAAGGTGAGTCCAGTTTGGCTATCATAGGGCAATAAATCGCAGTGCAGAGCGGGTTTATTGCGAGATTACATCAACTGCGGAATGCCCATAAATTTCAATTACACTTTTAAATTGCAAATATTTAGTTTATAGTTTATAGTGGTCGCCATTAAAAAGTTGGGTTCAAAAATAAAAAGCGTACGATACAAAAATGTAATAAAGTACTGAAATATTTTAGGATTACTTATTTATTTTAATAGATTTTGTTCAAGATTACTTTGAGTTTAAAACAACTGTGGAATGTCCATAAATTTCAAATAAAATACTTAAACTCATATTTAAGTTTTGAAAAGTTGGTAAATAAATATAATATAATCATACTTTGGGTAGAAAATAATAAACCATAAATACAGGCATATTTCAGGATTACATATATCACTTTAATAGATTTTTTTTTGTGTTTCTCTTCAAAACTAAAATTTATGCTTAGCCGAACTAAAAGCTGATGAAGCATAATCCCCACTGCCAAGTCATATGTTTAGCAAGGGGAACATTTGTTCTATAAGCCGGGGCATGAACTCTCCCCAAGCAGCCACAAATGTTTTTTAGAAGCTCCCATCGCCCAGTTAGGCCATAAAAAACTGGCTCACACTCACACACAAACACATGGCGAATCCTTAGCCAAGTTTCTAGATCCCTGGACTCCTTAATTATGCGCACATGAGACTCGTTCGGGGAAAATGAGAGGACGATGGCGCCAGGTTGCGGTTTAGTTTATTTGGATAGTTATCGAGGGGAGTAGGAGAAGTTTAAAAAATTAACTGCAAAATATATAAGAAAGAAAATATAAAATAAATATTTTAGATTAAAGATCCTTGTGTCCAAAAAAGCTAGATCTTTCCATACAAGCATAACAAATGTATCGCATCCGAAACATCGAATTATCGATTCATCGAATTGATCGATTTATTTTAGAATAGACGATCAGATCACTTAAAATATGATTATCTTCTAGGAAAATTAATTTAACGTACCGAATATTTTTACGTATTTTAAATAAAAATTCCACTTTTCTTTGATATATAAATGGAAATAAAATTCCATATCAAATTCCCATTTCATGGGCATATTTTCCCTCAGTGCGGTGTAAAGTCACATAAAGTTGGCTGCCACCTGGCGGGGGAATGTATGCAAATTTGTCAGCATCCTGGGAGTTTAAAAATAGTTGCCCGCCAAACCGGCGACACCCATTCCGAACCCATTCCAATCCGAACCGTTCCGTTCCTTTCCAGGCCACTGACTCACTGGCAGTCATTTGTCAGGCTTATAAAAGTCAATCGGTTCGATTATGCAAATGGATCCCGATCGACGTGTGAGGCTCTAAACACTTTAATGCGATGAGGACGTATCTCAATTGGTTCTAGTCTGGGATCTTTTGAGTGTGTTGCTTCCACTGCTGCTGTTTATTCAATTTACCCAGGGCGCATCCTTTGAAGACCCGTTTCTGTTTTTGCCCGTCAACCAAACGAACGTAGGCCCAGTGCAATCCAGTTCGGATTCGGAATTTCAGAGTGGGAGACTGGGGATCGAGAGAAACCCACTCTTTTAGGGGGCCGGCAGCGCGTGCAGACTTTGCCAACTTGTTTTCCCACCGTTTAATTGGCATAATTTGTCTAACAAGACCAACGAACCACAGACACACAACATCGAGAACAACCAACAACTCGTTTCGTATTCATCGTAAGGTAACCGTATCAAAACATCTTGAATTGTTGTGTTCTCGTTTAATAAGTGAATGTGGTTGGCGCTGTGTTTCTGTTTTATTTTTTTTATTTTACTGGTTGCTCCTTCGTTAGTTTTGTTACTAACCAGGCCTACGCGGAAAATTGTCTGTTGGTCTACAAGTCTGCAGGTCTGTAAGTCTATAAGTCTGTGAGCCAGACAGTTGTCACGACCGGCGAAGGTTGCGCTTGGAATCGGAATGAAAAGAAATACAACTTGTTAAATATACAAAAGCCAGAGAATAATACTAGGAACCACTGCGACTCTTTATGGAGCGGCGTCCAAGGTTGGGCTTTAAATTGAAGACGTATAATTGAAATGTTCACATGGAAAATCTTGAAAAACATGAATGAACTCATATATATTATCATCATTATTATCACAAAATACATGTCAAAGGAAGTTGTCTTCTGGTTAACACAACATTTATTACAATAGCTCTGAGCTTATTATTCATAATACGAAGATATTCATATTCCTAGTAACTAGTTTATTATTTCCTGCTAAAATTTGAAAAACTATATTACATATATAAATATAACTCATAAGAACTCGTTAAACTACAATTAAAAATTTCTTGAAATAAAAAATAAAATTAATTTCTTACAATATTTGCATAAAAAATAAATCCGTTCATGGCTAACAATTAATTTTTAAATTAAAATATAAAAAAAAATTAAACTCACTCTTCAGTACATATTTATATTAAATAAAAAGTGAAAAAGATCCTACTTTTCTTTTTATTCTAATCTAGCATCTTTCAAGATAGTGGTAATATAGGCTTGGTCCCCTTGTTAACCCCAATATCTTTGTTCACAGAACCTCAAGACTTTGTTCCCAGCTTCATCATCATTACTGCTGTTCCGATTCCGATTCCTATATCCATATCATATTAAGAAATCATTTTCCTGGCGCCAAGTTTTTATTCATGGGAATTCATAGGCAACTCCAAGACCTCCCAGTGGGGGTCTCCTATTATGTATTATATGGTATGGGATGGTGTGGTATATGGTACTCGTACTCTCCCCAGATCCAGACGCGTAGGTAGGTGGCTTCACTAATTGCTACCAATCTTTTGTGCCCGCCACTTCACTTCACGTTTCCCCTTCCCTCTTTACACCATTGCCATTTACAATGGGGCCATCATTTCATTGTTGACATTGTTTTCTTGTTCACGCTCAAGAGACTGAATGTTGACGCAATTATAACACATGGCGTCGTTCGTTCGCTGGCTACCTGCTGCTCACCTGGTCGTGGGTCCTCATCCTCCACTCCTCACCTGGATTTGATCACGTGTTTGAAGCTAACGAGTGCAATTTAACATTTTGCCGAGTGCAATTAACATTTATGCAAAAATTAGAGGGGATAAACTAGTTTTTTGTCATTTGCAAGGCGCAAATTATGATCGTTATCGTTATGATCGGGGGCATTTAGCGCTGATTATAGTTTTTAATGGGGTGTCTTAATCCGTATTTATGCTAATGATAATGGTGACAGTTATGCTGCAAAAAACGAGGTGAGCTGTTAGGGTGCGGCTGAATGGATTCTCTGGGGGTTTGCTATTATAATGCTAATTACACAGAAACTGTAATGGATATTATGGTTTTTTTTGTTGGGTGAGGTAAAGAAATTTGTAAGGGAATTGGATTGTAGGTTTTTGTTAAACTACCTACCAGAATTTTATTGTTAAGGATCGGTATCCAAGCCAACAAAATTGTTAAAAAAATATTAAAAATAATAAAAATTAAAACCGCATTCAAAGTTTTGACAATCAATAACCATTGTTATGAAATTACTTTGTTTTAGAATAGATAACAATACCATTTTTTTCATATACAAAAATAATATAAGAATCATATCATTTGTAAAACATATAGTGGTAAAAACTAAAAACCAAAATAAATAAAAATAAATGGAAATAAATCTATGTTTCTTAAGAAATACTTATTGAAATAATATGTTGATATTTATTACCAGAATTAAAATCGATAATCCTCTGCGCAAAAAATATGGTTATTTTATAGGCCATACATCATTTGCAATACACCCATGAAAGCCCGCAATGGGAGATCTTGCCATGAACTATATATGATTAAATTCCGAAGCCAAAAAGCCAAGGACAAGGATGCGGACCTCATGGGGTTGTTATAAATAGTATGGTCTGCCAACCAACTGTGCAGCCAATACCAATATCCCCCTTTCCCCCTAAAAGCTGCATGGATTTGTGCACTTGAGCAGCTTTTCTGCTCTGTCCATGTCGATGTCCTTTCACGTCCTTCCTTCCTTCCTTCGCGCTGTCCATTTCTCTGCGGCATTCATTTATAATGAGCGTTGGATAGATGGATAAATGGATGGACTGAGAGGAACTGTCATTAAATCAATATCAGCACGACAGCCGAATAAATCTGCGAGCTCTTTAAACATTTATTACCTGTAATATGCACCGAATGCATTGCTCTTCTTCTCTCTCGGGGAAAAAGGAGCCATGCGGCGGATACGTAATATTTTAAGTGAAGCTTTTACGGTTGCACTCATCCGACATGTGGTACTCATACTCTTTTCAATAATATATCTACAAACGAGATCACCGGCTATATTTATCTCAACGTAATCTTTATCTCATCCACACGTCTATCTTAATTCATGGTCACATGCATTGTGCATTTCGATTAGATTAGATAAGTTTTTCTATCGTCGCCATTGTCTCGTGTTTTCAGGGCTCTGACTTTTGTCCCGCAGACCCCATATTTACAAGACCCCAGATCCCCGAACACCCGAGATATATAGTACAGCCGACTGTTCCGATCCGACCTTTGTCTCAATTTGCTCTCCACCTAATTGTGTGGACATGGGTATGAGTTCACTATCTGGCCATTTGTTTACCTCTTCGCCTGCGTTTGTGTTCGTGATGGTGTTTGTGTTTGTTCATTTCCAGCTAGTTAGGCTCTTGTTCTTATTGACTTTGCGATAAGTTTCGACCGTCTGCTTAGTTCAGATAGTCCGCGCTTTTTTCACACACACAGAAAATAAATCCACTAAAAGAGGTTATGATTATAAAGAACTTTGTTTTGATTTTAGGTGTGTAATTAAGGGGATGGTTATTTTCGGCTGGGTATTATGGTATTAGTTAGGAATTAAAAGATTTAAAATTCTAGGAAAATCTTAAAGGACAGCTGTTAGTTATACATTTTTATATCCCAGTTTTAAGAGTTATTATATATATTCTAAAATTAAAAAAAACCTTAGTTATAACGTTAATTTTATATATTTTTTTCTATAGTTTGGTATGGTCGTATGTTTTTTAAATTTGATAAAATTACTTAATTACAGCGGATTTTATTGTGGAGGGATTACCAAATTTTTTTTTGCATACATGTAGAATACTATTTGTTTTTTTTTTTCAATTTTTCTTTAAGTTTAAAACCAATTTGAACGTAGTTTTTTTTATCAGTAGGGCAACTTGAGGAACCAACCTAGCCCAACTTGTAAATCAATACAATACCGCCCGAGCCGATAACGGTAACCATTACCCTATCAGCTATATGGAGGCACCTACTAAACCTACAACACCCACAGAGTGAATCGCTTTCAATGTCGCCGACAAACCGACATTCCCCACTCACAGTTCTCTGGGTCTCTCAGGCCCTCTCTTCTTTCCTGCCTTTTCTTCGCCGATTCTCGATGGGCGAAGAAAGCCCCTCAATCGCCTACCATATGGCAATGCCTTCTCTTTCTCACCAAAAAATCCGAGCCAAGGCACCAACAACTGAAATTTGTTCACTTTTTCAAAGACTTTCACACATCCAACAACAGAAACATTAGGGGGCCCATCAATGGAGCCTTAATTGTGTTTGATGTGCAGAAAATAACAAACAAACGCATAACAAAGGAAAAATCATAAAAATCGCTATAAGCTGAAAGTAAAGGTGAAAATCGTTGCGAAAGTCAGTCAAATCGATGAGCAAGAAAATGGCAAAGGTAACACGGCAATAAACGTAAAAAAGTTCCCGTTCCCCATCGATTTTATCAGTTTGTCCATTAGGGTGCGGTTAGTGGAATTTTTATCAAAGATAACTGCGATCTCTTAATATTCACGACTTCCGATAATAAAAGGGAAAAAGGAGCGAAAATCGTGGTAAAAGTTAATGAGATAATTTTCATAATTTTGTAAATTATTTCTTGTGATTTAGTGCAAAGGGTGTACAAAAGGTTTGGAGAAAGAAACCCGTTTTTAAAACTATAAAGTAGATTTTAAAAAATTCTCATAAATTTTATAGTTTTTATAATTAGTTAAATTATTTCTTTAGGTTTGAAAAAAAAAGACTTTATAGCTGATAAAAAAAATAATATTTTAACGGATTTTATATATTCTGGTTCCACTTAAAAGTATTAATATTAATAAAAAACTTGCGAAAAATCTTCTAAATTTAATAAATAGATTAATGGAAAACCCAAAAATGTATTATAATTAAATTATTATTATTATAATTAATTAAATACCTTTAACTTATTTCCCCTTCCTTCCTTTGCAGTTTGATCATGGAGAAACCGATGCACCATGCCCCCGCTCCGGCTGCCGTGGGTAAGGTGAGCCAGATAGCCAATATCTTCCAGCGGAAACCGATTGAGATCCAGCCGGTGGAACAGCTGACTGCTGTGGCTGCCGCTCACGCCGCTGCCGCCGCCGCTGCAGCTGCCCATCACGCCCACGCCGTTCCAGGAGCTCCGGCGGTACGAACGGAATCGCACTCTGCAAGATTCAATAACGCTCGGGCGCTGTTCGAGAAACTGGGAGTGGAGTCCAACTCGAATGTGAGTTCGCGACTCCTGAGAAGTGGTTCCCGTGAGGATAACCTATGCGACGGTTCTGATCGCTCATCTTCACGCTCTTCGGATCGCTCCCAATCGCCTCCGAAGAGGAGAACCCCATTTCCCTCGGGAGTTTCCCTTGTTCACAACAACAATAATGCCGCCACAGTGGCCCAGAATGGAGTTCTTCCGCCCGAGCAACGTTTGAGCAATAGCAAATTTATTGTGGAACCAGCGGCTCAAGTGGTTCCCACTTCGGTGGTCAAGTACCCACAGCATAATATATCCCGCATTAAATCGGAGGAAGTGGCACCTATAACACCACCAGCTGGAGGATCAGTGAGTGCTCTGTTTGCCAATTCAGGCGGAGGTGTTGATAAGCCGGAGAAACCGGAGAGGAAATTCAATTCAAGGGAACTCATTGAGAAGCAGAAGAAGTGGACTTCCCACTTTACCAAAACCAAAACCACAAGGACGCACAGCGATCTAAATCGCTGCGATATCATACGTACTGTGCCAGGAACTGGACTTATAATGGATAGCGAGAAGGTTTCGAAGCCGGCAATGGAACCGCCGACTCAAACACCGAATGCCAGTCCCAATCCGCCGATGCGAACGCCACAGGCTCCTCCAGAAATCAAGCCAAGAAGCGGAAAGATCGGGAGTCCTGTGAAGTCGCCGCCATTGCCTCCGATTCCGGCGGTCAAGCCAAAGAATGTGAGTCCGGTGAAGTACAATGCGGTACGAGGATCACCCACAAAGACCGCGGATAACTCGCCACCTCCTCCGCCTGCCAAGTCAGCAGCTGTTCTCCAGAGATCCCTGATGCAGGAGCAGCAGCAGGAGTTGCTAAGGAACTCAGGGGATCCCCCTATTCCCCCGGAGAAACCCCGAAAGAAGTCCGTAGATCTCATCGAGGATACGCAACCGTTGACCAACTGCTCCACGCCTTCATCCTGCGCCTCGCCCACCAGTTCGTACATCATTCAGCCCGCCAAGAGGGGATCTCTGGATGGTGGAGGCGGCGGGAATGGTCAGTATCCCGGCAATGGCCTCAGTGGCAGCACCAATTCGGCCACCTCGGGCTCACCGGTGGCCAGTGCCTCGTCGGGACCCTCGTCACCCGTACACACCGAGGATGAAAAGCAGGAGAACGAGTCCACGGAGAAGTCGGAGATGGAATACTATCATGGCAGCAACTACAACAGTGTTCCCAGGCGGCGACGCAGCGAAAATGAAGGTGAGTTTTTATAGAAGAGATAAAAAATATAAAAGTAATTCATATTAGTATAATAAAGTACCTAAAATATAGATTTTAAGTAGATTTTACAATCAAGATTGCACGGATAGTGGGGGGAAATGTGTTTGGGCTATTCGTAAATACTTTTGATTGATAGAACTTCACCTCAAATAATATAAAGAAAAAACCCCGCTGATAAGGCAGGCAAGGTGACAACCCCTAAAATGTAGATGATTCATCTTTTAAGCTGATATAACTAAGCTTATCTGTGTAAGTTATAGGGCTTGATAAAAGTAGTTCCTTCTTATCTTTCTTATGTTATAAAACCACCACCGGAAAAGCTCTACAAATCCAATCCAAAGAAGGTCCAATTTCCAGTTTGCTCCATTTTGTTATGGGCTCTTCCTTTTCCTTCCTCTCCAGACATAATTGATGGCCTTTTTGAATCAGGAACCAACCAGAAGCAACTCGTCTCAGGGCATTCTCGAACTTCCTTCATTTCGAAGTTTTGAACTTTGCTGGTTTGCACTGAGTTCAAACACCTTCTAGACATTCTATGTGCTAGGTGTGCTTGTGTTTGTGCGCTGAACTGCCAGGTCGACTTCATTGTGCAGTGGCCTCCTGTTGTCCTCCACTGGCCCCCCGAGTTCCCTAGTCCACCAGTCCCCTACTCTATCCACCCAGCTCATCCCCAGCCATTCCATTTCATTGCATCCCACATTCATTACAAGTTTTTCTAAGCGGTGTACAAATCGTGACTTGTGCGCCGCCCCAACTCCGCCCTTCCACCGACGAAGACCCTTTCCCGGCCTCTAAGCACCCCCTCTTGAAAATCCACTCTGTTGCTATTTGTGCACTGAAAAAAACTGCATAAAACCATAAATGAATATTTAAAATGATTATTTTAAATCAATAACATCTTTCTATTGACTTCTTCTTTCCTTTAAACAATGTTATATTTATATATTTATATTTTTATATAATGATATATGATTTCTTCTGAGAACAATAATTTATACTTTACTAAATAAATTATATGAGTTCTTGAAATCGCTTTGAAATATTTACTTCTGATTAAAGAAGTCTTACTTTGAACTTCTTGAATATTTGTTAACAATTAATATTATTATACCATTTTTTAAAAATGTTTTATATAGTCTTTGTTGAAATAGTCATTTAAGATTGTTCTTTTTAATGGTATTTTTTTGTTTTCTAAAATATATTTAATATATTTCTTGAATATATCTGCAATATGGTTGTTATATGGGGTCTAAACTAGACTATTAGCAGGAAATTCTACGTGATTCTAAGTTTTAATGATTATAATATTATTATTATATTTTTTCTGCGTGTGCTCTGGAGGCAAATTCCAATATGGGTCAAACACAGCAGGCATATCAAATGCAGCCCCCAACGACAACGGCTCGACAACATTCCATTTCCAAGCGTTGTTCTCCTCCTGCTCCTCCTGATGCACTTCATCCTCCTCCTCGAGTGCAATGCTCACAATCTGTCGTCGCCCATCTTCATGGTCCGAGGCTCGTCGGCGTTTTGCGGATTTTGTTGGGATTCCCGATTCCCAATGCCCGCCGCCCCCGCTTCTTAGGGGTCTTCTTCTGCTTCTTCTTCTCCGTAGGCCTCTTCTAGCGACTCCATACATAAAATTGTATTAATGCCAGATTAAGAATTCAATGATGCGTTGCACTTCGGCTGCCTCCATTCGCAAGTCGCCTTCACTTCGGTCTTGTGGCTGCTCTCCTCCTCATACCATCACTATCCCATCTCTATCCCATCCCAGCTGCTGATTACAAAATTGGAATTTGCACGCCGCACTTCCGCCAGCAGCCTCAGAGTTTGGAATCTCAGTTCGAGTCGCGCATCCCATAGATACCATATTACGATGCTCTTTCGAGGAAGTAATAGGATTTTACAATCAAGATTGCAAGGATTAATTTAGTACTTTAAAAATAATGTTCTCATTAATAGAAAATTCTAAATATTATATAAAAAGTATAAAAAATTTTATAAAAATATAAATATTATATAAAAATATAATACAAAATATGGTAAAGAGATCTCTTAGTTTAGATCTTTTATTAATATTCTTATAAAATTTCAATTTTAATCTTATTTTTTTAAAGAAAAATATTGAGTTAAATGTAAAAATTTCTTAAATTTTGCTGGCTGTTGTAAAATTAATCTATTTCTATAACATATTATAATTAACGATAATTACAGAAATTCTGGCCGTTTGCCCACTATTTTCTGCTCTTTAGTTGGCAAATTGAAATATTATGTCTGCTTATAGACCTAATTACCTTAAATTTGGCACTAGAAAATATAATATGACTAAGAATACTGCATGCTCTTTTGCTAATCTCTATTATATCCTCTAGAAGGGTATTTTAAAATTCTAGAAGTCAAATTCCGCATTCCTTTCTTGTTGTTTCTACTGTCTGCTCAACTCCTCGAGTTCTGAGCTTCTGCTGATGATTGCTTATCTGTTCGATGCAATGCGAAGAACTTGGGGTCTCTGGAACTCTTTTTAATTCATAAATGGCAGTGTTGTGTTCATGAAGGGGGCGTGGCTTACCTTGATTTATTGATTTCATTGCTTTTGAAGGGGGGGAGAAGGCAATACGAGGGCTAAGTGGAATTAAGTGGATTGGATTATGTGTTCAAGTTGGGGTAGGTTGTGTCTGCAATTGCGTTAAGTGAAGTCCGACTTTATTTTTTTTTTTGAAGAAGAGTGTCGATGTTTTTCCCTATTTTTCTATTTTTGCGCTCTTTTCTTTAGCCCAAATACAATTTTTACGGCATTTTCTTGTCGCTTTTGCTGACACAGCAAGCGTCATATGCTTAGCGCCATCTATATGCAAAACGGCGAATGTGCAGACACTCATGGGTTCCTTCTGCTCTACAAAAATTATGTCTTAAGTACAGTGAAGTCTCTAAATATGGTCTCATTTGTACTTGAACATTTTTATGACGTGTATTTTGGTATAATATTACTTTAAGTGGAAAATCCTAGTTATTGGTTTACAAAAATTTGGAAATATTAAGATCGTTTACATTTATATTTTTTAAGACATCACCGTACTTATAGCTATACCCTTAACGACTGACAGACTCGAGACATGACGAGAACACATGAATGGGGAGCATGGACTCATTTGGGGGCCAAAAAGCGGGATGGGGAGTGAAATGAAGAGAAGTAGAAACATAGAGTCGAAAAGAAGGCCTAGGCTTCGGTGCTGCATGGCACATTTTGAATGGCTTGTGCCCGCCTGTCACATTCAAGAGTTTATAAATAACACGGAAAATACTACTCAAAAACTACTACGACGCCGGAAGAAAGACGGGTGGGTTTCAGGAGGGGAGAAGACCAAACAATGCACTGAAAGAAATTAAAAAACTAATTCAACAGGATAAAGTTATAAAGATAAATCAATTCTTACAGCACCATAAATACATATATTAAAAATTAAACTCAAATTAAATTATATGTGAGAATCAACTAAGTATTATATTGAAAATTTATTTTATAAGTATTTTAAATAAATTCGTATTATGGTTTAAACAGTTTACTTTTAAAAAGTACGATTGTAAAGATTTTATACCATTTTTTATTTCACATAGTTATTCACATTGTGCTTCTGTCTGTCTGTTTCTGTAAATTATGCCTGCCAAAAGTTTCTTGTGCTCCACTTTATTTCAGCACAATGAAACATGATGGGCACAAATATTGTATCTTTATATTTTCTGTTAATCCCAAACGGAAGGTATTATTTATCACAAATTAAAAGCCGCTCAAATATTGACAATATGTTATGAATAGAATTTATGAAGGGGCGGGTTTTATAGAGGGGGTCTCGACTGCATTTGTGTTTATGTGACGCCTACGCAAACAGCAAAACAAAAACAACGCATACATACAAAGAGCCGGCATACGAAGCACAAATACCGACAGACAGGAAAGAAAACAAAGGCATTTCAGTTAGCTAAAAATATTATCTTAAAATTACCTAAATTTTAAATTCTTAATGGCAATTTAAATATTTTTCTGAGGGAGGAAATCTGTATAAAATTCGGATAATACATTAAAATAATTTTTGAATAATAATAGCACTATTGGGATAGGAAGAAAAGCTTCAGCCACTTTTTTAATTTGGCAACCTACTCTGTTTTTTGTTCAGTGTAATTTTCCAAATCGTTGGTTTGAGTCCTTGCTGATTTTGACATTACTTCATTGAATGGATGGGTTGAGTCAATGCTATAGTCGGCAGAGCCTTAGTGTGGTTACAAACCATTGTCTTCGCTACCAAACAGGAGATGGCGCCACTAGAGAAGCACTGCTTGCCCTGCTTGCCCAAAATTACTGTTATTTTCGATTTTAACTTGTGAATTTTAATTTATTCAGTAATTAATAAATAAAATACTAATTTTTTTTAATAAAGATAGTCTTTTTAATGAATATATAAGAAGATATAAGTAAAACCAAGCAATTTTGTCTTGTTCTTCCATGGAAAAATATAATTACATACCAAAACCAAATAATATATTATTGTTTTAATTTACGCCGATTTAGAAGACAGCAACCTTATCGCCAGAGTTCAGTGATCCCAAGTTTTAATGAAAGGCGCGTGGGTTTTTCGTCAGCCACTGGCTGACACTTCGCCTTCTTTTATTTTCCCCGTTTGACCACCCAACGTCTTCTCGCGTTTTTCTCGTTTTTTTTGTAGTTTTCCTTCAGTTTTCCTTTCATTTCTTTTCACACCAAACTGATGACGTCCATTGCGAAAATGCGCTGAAATATGTTCACATCAAAAAAATCATCAAGGCGACATTTCGCAAGAGAGGAAATTCTTTGGAAATCGCCACAAACGCTGTGTGAAGTCTAAGTAATCAAATACACAGAGGGAAATTTTGTGTTTATAATATATTAGAAAATTTCTTAGGTATTTTTAGCCATTCTGTGATTTTTCTTTGTTTACAAACCTATTTTTATGTATTATTTTTTCCAAAACAATCTTTTTATCGGTTATTTTGCTCACAATTTTTTTCTCTATGTAGATAAACACAATGCAATAGTTAAATTGATTTGCAGCCCGCTGTTCTCGTGAACTTTAGCGCCATAAAACTGGTATTTTTATAGAATTTCCACCTAAATTATGGTTCCAAAAACATATACAGTCGATTTTCCACGCAGCTTTATTTCGTTCCTGTCTATTTTCATTTAATTTTTATAATTAGATATCACTAGCCGAAAAATCTGTCTCGACACTTGACTGATTCTCTCGAATATTTCCGGCCTTTCCCAACATTTCATTTTCATTTTGCGCCGAATTTTGCAATCTGGCAGCTTGACAAGTGGAGGCCCTCGTAGATTGGAATGCGAAATCAACTCGAAATACCCTGTAAATTGGCTGCCACATGTCTGGCCCCAAAAATTAAACGTACTATATATAAAGCGAAGATCTCTCTCTCTGCTGATCTGTCAGATCGCTCAGATCTCTCGGTTATATACCCATTTTCCGCTCTCTCTTTTTGCTGAAAAAGCGAAAATTTTCTGCGGCCGTTCTTTCAGTTGATGTCGCGTTGATAAGCGGGCAAGAACTTTCGCTATAAGAAAAAATCTAAAAAATAAGATTCTCAAACGCGTAATCGAAAGAAGAATTCCCAAAACAATACAATTCTTATATATAGTAAAGAACAGATAATGTTAAACCGTGCGAATCAAAACAAATTATTCGGCGCACGTTGATCCGAAAAATGAAATGTTATTATATAGTAACCATGAGCTAGGGGCGTGATGATTGCTGTGATTGTTGTGGGTTGGTTCGATTTTTTTGATTTTCGAAGGGGCACGTGAGGGCGAAAGATTCGGCTTGTTTCTTCCCTGGGTTGATAAGAGATCCTCGGATTGCGGAGTCTGGAAATGTCTTGAATGGTTTGGTGACGACCGGCTTTCAGTTGAGATCTTGAACTGCGACGTGAAAGTGCTATTATAGAATGACGATCCTCTTTTTTTATATATTATATGTTTATATAAAAACGTATAAATTTAAGTGTGTAGGTAATTCATTCACTTGAAACTTCAACCATTGCGTAATGTTTTTCATAGGGAAATTAAATTAAATTGCAAACTGCCCGAGTGACCCTAATTTATGCGGCGTTTTTCGCTTTAAAAAGAGTTAATTGATGGCGAAAAAAAGAATACATATACCGAAGTGCATAAAGACATCTGGCGTATATCTTTTGGTTATGGAAAAAAATAAAGTATGGTAGAGTACTTTCTTTGTTTCTGCGGAGGTTCAGCGAACTGCATTTTGTTGTGGCGAGGCGACAAATGAAAAATATTCACAAAAATTCCTCAACATGTGTGTGAGGCAAAGAGTTTTTCTTGTTTTTTTCTTGGCATGGCAACAGCCGTTTAAACTTTTCCTATATTTTATTTTCTTTACATTTTTCTCAAACACTTTCGTCGTTGGCTTCCTCTCCTTTCCTCGGCGAGTTTATTTTCAAATTTGAAATTGTATGCCACAACAAAAATGTTTGCAATTGTCATGTGTTTGCAGTTTTCGCCACTCGCCATTCAGAGGTTGTAAAATATTTCAGTTTTGTTTGCTTTTTATTTGTTTTGCCTGTTGCTTGCTGGACAGGAATGTGGCCACCAGAAATTCTTTGACTTACATTGAGATATTTTCCGGGGGCTAAGAAGTGTCGTCAGGTATTCAAAGTTAATTTGAAATGATTTAAAACCTTTTCTTCGGGATTGAACAATTTAAATGTGAAAGTATGTTTTTTTAAATGTCTAACTTTGTTCATATTTCTGCATTTCGGAATTAAATACATTTTTTTATGGATTTTTCTTAAGAATTTTAAATAAGAAAATATCATAAATTAACTTAGTCATCTGGAATTTGTTTGTTTATAATTATTTAATAATGAAATGTGTTTTCCTGTTTTTTTATGTTTTTTTATTTGTTTTTATTGAGACATTTTTCCTGCTGGCAGTAAAAAGTACAAGAAATGGTTCTCCAAAATTCCGGAAATCAGTTTAGAATGAAAAATATTTTGCCGAGTAAACTATAAATATTTTTTTTAGAAGGTCTACGTTTTCTATATCGTCTTTATTTTCCTTATTTAAAAACAAGAAATTAAGATTATTAATGACTTATTTAGTAATCTGGAATTTTTCCTTATTATTTTACGACTCTAAAATATACACAATTTTCTGTCAATTATTTTATTTGTTTTATATTGAGCCATTTTTGCTGCTGGCACTTAAAAGTACAAGAAATGTCCTCAAACATTCCAGGAAATCAGTTTGAATGGCATGCCATTTTAGCTTGAGATGAAACTTGAAATATTTGTGCAGTCGTCCGAGATTGTTGTTTATTTTTTCTTTAATGAATTTCCAGGAGTTTAGCCTGTTCAGCTATTTTGCAGGACATGCAGAAGGCCTTCCTTTCCTTCTTCATCCTCTTCCCTTCTTTTTTTTCTTTTTCCTAGCCACAGAGATTTAAGACTCCCCTTTGTTTTGGCTTCGTTTGGGTTTTCATTATGCATATCTGCATTGTCAGGACTTTTTGAAAGTTGACCTAACTACCAGTGGTGCACACACAAAAAGCCGACTTACTATATCATCAGACTTTCAGACTTGCCCACATATTGCAGCTTTCTTCTCGGGCTTCTCCCCATTCTTATCTCTGGATTTTGGCAGATTTTGACAGCAACTTCCGTTTTCTGTCTTGACATTTCTTCTCCTTTTTAACCCTCTGTTTTTGTCTTCTCTAATTTGCTGTTGCTTTGTTGTGGTTACTCAAACAATTATTTTTGCATTTTGCAAGGCAAATTTTTCAGGTTTTTTCGTTGTAGTTTTTGCAAAGCGAAAAGCAAGTGCCTCTATTTTTTTCCCTTTTATTTAACAAACTTAAATCGATTGAAGGCATTTGATATCTAAAATGTAGTTGCATTTTTCTCCTATTCATTTTCATTGCTTTAATTACTGCGCAAGTTATTTATAAACCATGATTTATTGGAAACTTTTTCCCCCTTTTCTGATTTGCCATTTGTTACTTCTCATTAATTGTCTTTTGTTTGCTTTTGTTTTTATTCTTTTGTATCTTTTTTTGGCACAGCATTTATTTTTGGACCCGGTTTTCATTTATTTTCGCATCTCATTATACAACGCAGAAAAAAAAGTGTGATTTTCAGTTTTCCCCTTCGATTTTTCATCGATTTCAATTGCGTTTGTTTACGCCTGCCTCCTCCGCCTTCCACTCGACGCGCGACCTTCGGAATTTGGCTTGAATTTTCATCAAGTTTATTTACTTGAACCGAAACAGAAACAGAAATCACACATACGCCGCATTGGCCTTCGCCAGCTGTTCATGCTCATACCCCTCATTCCCCGGAATTTGCATTAAGTATTCATGATGCTCTGCTCTTAATTAAAAGCGCACGCATGTCTAATTGGCATTAAGCATACGCCAGGGTGCACTTGACCAGATCCACAGCCAGCTGGCCAACTTCGGGCTCCTGTGGTCGGTCAACTGGCAGCAGCATCCAAAAGCCGAAATCCTGGCTTTGTTATCATGTCTGCGGCAGGCTTCTCTTTACTTCGAAATAATGTGCTGTTTACTGGAGAAAATCTACTGAAATCCATAAGAGACTTTGAATATTTATCGCTAATTATCCGTTCAGTCATCTGAATAACAGGATAATATTTTCTATTCATTTATTCTCAGAAGTTCCTTGGTAAAATTACTGATTACTTGGAAAATCTGTTGAAATCCACAAGAGAATTTTAGCCAATTTTTCGTTCAGTCATCTGGATAGTATTGTATTATTTTCTATTACCCAAATTATTCTCTGAAATTCCTGGGAAACTATATTGTGTTAGAATTAAAATGAGCATTTTAAAATTTATCGCTTATCTGTGTTTTTGTTTGTATTAAAATTACTGCTTACTGGAAAATGCTCCACGAAGTCATTAATTTCTGAAATTCATGGGTAAAATCTACTAAAATCCATAACAGAAATGGAAATTTTATCGCCAATTTTCTTCAAAATAGCAGTGTATTATTTTCTTTTGGAGTATCCTATCAAATTCCAAGAAAATAACATGGTGTTTACCGGGAAAAATCTGTCAAACTCCATAATAAAAATATAATAGTACTCCTTTCTCTTAAATTCCTAATAAAAATTGTAATAGTTTATTTATTGTATAAACTTTTTTTCGCATGGTTACTATATAAAAACTCCGGGCAACGTCTTATGATAATAATCTAATTAATTATATTTAGTACCCCATCACAACATGTGTTTCTCAAAACATTAACAAGTGCTAGTGAAGTGAACCAAAAATGTGTCTCAGTTTGCGAAAACTTTGTCAAGCCTGTCGAGGTTGGTATAAGTAGTCAAAAAAAGAGATAAATTAGTCTGCATTAAAAAACTAAAATAAACTAAAAATATGTAAAATAACTTGAATATTTCATTTATTCACGCGGAAGATAATTGGCAAACTTACAAAACTTCTAAGACATTCCACTGCCAATTTGGAAAATGCCTACACGTTTTACCCCCAAAACAAATAGAATGTCGCCTGTCTGCTCCATCTCATCCCCACCAAAAGACTAAAGATCCCAAAGGTCCAATTTAGAGACGTGTGTTTATATGTACTTGGAGGCGGGCTATATTTATGCCTTCCGTTGACAGCTTTAGCATCGGCACCTACACACGAAAATAGTCTGAAGAGTCCCAAAAGTATATATAGATATAACTTGCGATTAGCTCTCTGATCCATTAAGGCATTCGCGTCGTGTTCCCCCGGCAAATTTGTGGATAAATAAATAAATTAGGAAAAGTGGAAATGGAAATAATGGCGCGGACGATTAATTAAAAAATTCATTGAAAGTGTCACAATATTTTGTGACTCACGTGGACAAATATTATTAGGTATCTTTGCCTTTGACACCTTTGGAAAAATTATAGTAAAAGCAAAATTAAATACACAAAAGGTAACCAAAATATGCCAGATACAAAAGTGGTGGAAAACGATCGAGATCGAAGGAAGAATAATAGTCATGCCAGTTTGCTGTTGACCACTTCATCCACTCATGTTCAGCATGTGGAAAGTCGCACTAGTTTGCATCAAAGTGGAACCACTAGCAGGGATCTGAATACTTCTAGAAACAAGGAGGAGAATGACCAGAATAGCTCCCTGCTTTCCAATGATTTTGTGCTCATGCTGGATTGTTCACCCAGTCCCGAGGAGGTTTTCTGCGAAGGATCGTCGGATTTCAGGATATCATGGTTGTGGCTGAACAAACTGACCACCATGCATTGCAATACCATTTATGATCTGCGCATGCGCAACGCTTACATGAGTCATTTCATTGTTTGCCTCAATCAAAGGCGTTTGACGGGGATTTTCGAGGAGCCACCGCCGGAGGTATTGATTTGGGTCAACTTTTCCGAGAATCAAGTGGCTCAACATTCGGTGAATCATTCACTTTTGACTACGGCCACCCTAATGCAGCGTTCCTGTGATCTAACTCAATCCTCGCAAGCTGTACCTGTTTCCACCTCATCATGTGGTTGTAGTGGTCAGCGCACCTCTGAGTACTGGGACTCCTACTCGACTAGTCGTCGTCCTTCGGGAGGGACCACCGAATCCCCAACCAAATCACCAGTATGTAAGCGAAGACAGCTCCTTCGCTCCATTCCCACAACCAGCGATGAGGAAATGCATCAGATATTCCTAAACCATAAGGCCAATTTTAGCTTAAACCACTCCTCCACTTCTGCTCAAGTATACAAAAGTCGCTCACTATCTTCACCAGCTAGATTTTTACCCAGAAAGAAAATACCCAATGCCTTTCGGAACTCGGATAATCACAAGTCACCCGAAGATGCCCGACAACGTATGATCAAGCTGATGGAATTGATCAGAAAAGAACTGCGTGGTGAACCGGATTTGGAAAATAAGGATTTGTTGGAGGCGGAACTTAAGAGATATCAGGAGTTCTTCGAGCAGCACTTGCACGATAACTCCGATTTCGAGTCACATATGGATGGAAGTTCCAATTCGGAGAGGGTTCACCTACTCCTCAATATGCAAACAGATCTTATAAGGATGCTGAAAGAGGATGTGGCTTGAATATTACATTTTTGTGTTCAAATAAAGTTTATTGAAATTATTTTAGGAGGTGTAATAATACAGAAATAATATATTTGGTATAGGAAATAAAGTTTAAAGGTTATTTCTTGTGTTTTAAGACATTGGAAACCCAAAGTACGACTGTAATCACAGATAAGGATTTTATATGAAAAAGAAATACAAGAAAAAAATAAAGAAAAACCTTTACTAATAAAGAACACCAATTTTTTTTTGCATAAGAAATCATGTTTAGGGTTTGAGCTATATACTTTGAGAGATTAAAGAATAAAGTTTTAATAGAATTAAGAAATACTAAATATGAAAGAAAGATAAGCTTGGAATCTTACCAACAAATAATATACTATTAGAAAATCATATTTTATTTGTATTATATAATATATGTTGAGAGATCAAAGTCTTAAAATCATATCAGATGAGGATCAACCTATTTTATTTATTATTTTATCTCACTTAACATAATTACTAATTGATTCTTTTTTTTTGTGTTATTCCAGGTCGCAAATCTGTGGACGAAACTCCGGCATTGGCCAACAACTCCCAGCAGCAGCAACATTCCAACCTTCCTGGCTCCGCCAACGGATCTCCCCAGCGAGTGGCCAACAAGCGCAGCAGCATCACGGTTAACATGCCAGCCGCCGGTCTTGGCCAGCGTCCACCGAGCATTATATCCACCACGAGCCAGGACGAAGGTGGCTTCAACGAGACAACGCCCGAGCTCAAGGCCAAGCTAAACCCAGCCTACGATCATAAAGATCAGTTGGAGGAGCAGCCGCACAGCCTGAACTACGTGGATGTGGGCTATCGCCTGAATCCCGATGGCAGCGAAAGTCGCGAGGTCTATGGATCCGAGGCGGAATTATACGACACAGCAAAAGTGAGCGATATGCAGCGAAAGTTCCATGGAGCCAATGGTTTTGGCCAGGAATCGAGCACAGTGTATGCCATTATCAAGACGGATCTACCCGAATCCCAGCCAGTGGCTCCCTCAAGAGGGGTTCTTCTACAGTCGCCCACTTCCTCGAGTGTGGAGGGATCTCCCCTCCATCGAGGCGTTTACAACTCCCCACCCGTGGGCGTGGTTTCACCCATTAGGCGGAGGAATAGCAATAATCAGGAGCAGAATGGCGGCAGTGCCAAGTCCACGCCCCCCTGCTCACCCGCCCGTTCGGCCTTGATCAAGGGCATTGCTCCCATCGCTTCCATCGATGCGCACGAAGAGGAGGAACTGGATCTCGCCGAGGAGGAGGAGGATGAGCATCTGGCCGTGGAGTATGTGGAGGTAATAGAACTCCAACGGGACGAGGACGACGAAGAGGAGGAGGCTCCTGTCCTGCCCGAACGACGAGCTCCGGCTCAGGGTTGCCTAGAGCTGCAGGATTTGGAGTATGCCGATACAAGCGCAGGAGAAGATGAAGAGGATATCATAAACCATTTAAAAGGCGGCGATATACTGGATGTGGAACTAATCGACGACGTGGTCGATGAGGTGATCAAGGTCCATGTGAATCACAGTGTGGCGATTGCTGCTCCTCCGGTTCCAGCTGCGGCGATTCCACGGGAGGATAGCAGCCTTCCAGATGACATGACCGCCGCCGAAGCCGAACGATTGTTGAGCTCTAGGTGAGTCCATTGAAACTATTATATCTTTATGATTTCTTATGTTTAATTTTCTGTAATTTAAGCATGTGTCTTGCTATGAAATTTTGCACTTTAATGTAATATGTATGTCTGTATTTATATATTTATTTATGACATATATTTATAGTTCAATTTGTTATTTAATTTTTGAAAAATGTAGTCATAACCATTGGTTTCATACAACTTATTTATATATTTATTATCTGATTTATTATTAATTTATATATTTTATTGTTTAGTTTTTATAAATCTAACATTACCCTTAGGTTATCCTTAGGTTTATTTAAATCGCTTTACTTGCATATTT